>JAMXBB010000004.1:109623805-109740894 GCA_024138015.1 Lumnitzera littorea | reverse complement strand
TGTCCCTTATAATCTATTGGCTTTCTTCCTTGATTGTGTTGCTTACAGGTTTAGGCCTGGTTGGCTAGCGTTGCGTGCGAGTTAGGCTTGCTTACTACTGTAGAGGCAGGATAGTAAGCGCCGCACGGTCTATTTGTGTGCTAACGAAAGCCTCGGACCGTGACACTTGGCATGCTTAGATGCCCTACTACTTTGAGTGTAAGGTCCAAATTCCCCGGCCCCTCCTTTCCACGTGCGCACAAGCGCATATACTGTGAATTTATTAGAAGGTTGAGATGAGGTTTCTCAACAACCTCTTAAAAATACAAACAGGGCAAGTTTGAGGTAAATGTTATCAAATTCGAGCCTATTCTTATAAAGTTTGATATTTTTCAAAATCTTATAAAAATCCTATAGAATTTTACTCTTTATTTTTAAAACCCAACATTATAATATATAGGGGCGGGTTTTTATAAGATTCAATAAACCATATATAGATGGGTTTTTATAAGATTTAGATAGGATTAAGGAAAAAATAGAAGAGATAGAAGTTAAGTAGAATTAGAATTATATTTACTAACTTACATAATAATAAAATTTAAAAATCAAATATATTATATAATGTAAAATTTATATAAGATATGTATTTTACATAAATTAAAAGTAAATATTTTTAATAATATATACTTTTTTTACCATGTCAAGTTTGTCATAAGGTTTTTTTTTTTATTATCCCAAAACTCAATCATAAACCTTATAAGATTTTGAATTATGTCCTAAAACCCGACCCTATATCCTATAGGGTTCTTATCAAGTTCAGTAGATCGGATATCCTTTAACAACTCATCCAGTTACATCCCTACACCCTATATATATATATATATATATATATGTGTGTGTGTGTGTGTGTGTATGTGTGTGTTATTGGTCCTTAGGCTTAAAGTAAATAAAAATCAAATAACTAAGATTTTAAGTTGAGCTGTAAAAATATCTTGTTATATTTTCTTTATATATACTTAATGTCTTTAAGTTTGAAATCGTGCATTTAAATCTCAAATCTTTAAAAAAATGTATATTTGAACTCTTATATGACCATTTCACTCTTGATTTTAGGAGGTTTTTTATTTTTTAATGTTTATTATTTCATTGAAGGGTAAAATAGTAAAATGGATCTAAATACACAATTTTTTAAGATTTGGGAACCTTTTCTTTTTCTTTTGACCAACAATCGTTATAACTATTAGAGAAGGGAGACTAAAACCTTATCCATCTTACTAGAAAACTAATATTAATATCATTAAATTAAGTAGACTTTAATAAATATTTGAGAGTTTAAATGTATAGTTATAAAAATGAGAGGTTAAGAACGGATAAAATAAATCTAGAGAAATATATTTGCAATTCACTTTGTAAAAGGCAATTCTTATTAGGCCACATATAGATAAGTTACTTATGGGATGTTTAATTCCAATGTTGATATAATTATTAGGCCGCATATACTGTGAATTTATTAGAAGGTTGAGATGAGGTTTCTCAACAACCTCTTAGGGATGCAAAGGAAGCAAATTTGAGGTAGATTTTATGAAATTCGAACCCGTTCTTATAAAGTTTAACATTTCTTAAAACCTTATAAAAATCTTATAGTATTTTAGTCTCTATTTCTAAAACCCGACATTATAACATATTAGGGTGGATTTTTATAGAATTCAATAAACTCTATATGAGCATGTTTTTATAGGACTTAGATAGGATTAAGGAGAAAATAGAAGAGATAGAAGTTAAGTAAAATTAGAATTATATTTATTGATTTACATAATAATAAAATTTGAGAATCAAATATATTATATAATATAAAACTTATATAAGATATATATTTTGCATAGATTAAAAGTAAATATTTTTAATAATATATGCTTTTTTTACCATGTCAAGTTTCTTATAGGGTTTTTTTATTATTCCAAAACTCAACCCTAAACCTTATAAGGTTTTGAATTATGTCCCAAAAGCCAATCCTATACCTTATAAGATACTTATCGAGTTCAGTAGATCGGATATCCTTTAACAACTCACCAAGTTACATCCCTACACCCTCTGTGTGTGTGTGTGTGTGTGTTTTATTGGTCTTTACTTAGGTTGAGCTGTAAAAATATCTTGTTATATTTTCTTTATATATATTTAATATCTTTAAGTTTGAAATCGTTTATCTAAATCTCAAATCTTTAAAAAAATGTATATTTGAGCTCTTATATGACCATTTCACTCTTGATTTTAGGAGTTTTTTATTTTTTAATATTTATTATTTTATTGAAAGGTAAAATTGTAAAATGGATCTAAATACACATTTTTAAAGATTTGGGAATCTTTTCTTTTTCTTTTGACCAACAATCGCTATAACTATTAAGGAAGGGAGACTAAAATCTTATTCATCTTATTAGAAAACTCGTATTCGTATCATTAAATTAAATAGATCTTAACAAATATTTGAAAGTTTAAATGTATAATTATAAAATTGAGATATTAAAAACGGATAAAATAAATCTAGAAAAATATATTTGCAATTCACTTTGTAAAAGGCAATTCTTATTAGGCCACATATGGCTAAGTTACTTATGGGATGTTTAATTCCAATGTTGATATAATTACTAGATCGAACATGTTTGGGAAGGGACATAAAAGCATGCTTCTTTTCTAAATAACTTTGTTTCAAGGCCTCGGCCTCCTTCTAAGTTCGTCCTTGGACATGTCCAAGTAATGGTAGGCAAAAGGATTTTATTGTGAAGGAGGAAATCTAGAAATTGTAATTCCAAAAATAATGTCAAGAAAATGAAGCGGAGAAGTTCATGCTCCATGGTGTGGAACAAGCAAATACATCATTCATCATGCACACCTGTTCTTTCAAAAACGTATATTTTCAATTCTCAATGTTTTAGTGATTTTTTATTTGAATTCTATACTCTTTTTTTTCCCTCAATTAAAATGCTTAACATTTACAAAAATCTTAACACCAAAAACAAATAAAAAAAAAATTGCAAAAGTTTGCAAATGTACTCTTTTGTAACAATGTTGACATTTTTGTTAACAAATAACATGTTGTACCGTCTTATTAGTGATCGTAATTATAGTAAACAAGTAATATAATAAAATATAAAATAAATAAATAAACATATAAAAAATTAAAAATAAGCACTTGAAAAATTAAAAATTAAAAATTATTTCTAGCCATCTTATACTAGAGAGTAGCCAACAACTACTTATAGGAGATCTTGAGGTGGTCACTAAGGCCTCACAATGCAAGTAAGTCATAATTAGTATTGTAAACAAGTCGAGTCGAGACAACACAATATTGAGCTCAAACTCTAGAGTTTGATCGAATTTAAAATTTTGAGCGACTTGATTAGGCTCAATTATGCTTGATTCATTTTAAAAATATATTTTTATTCTAATTATAGTAATATTAATAATCAAACTTGATTTGTATTAATACTTGATTTGAGTTTGATTAAGCTCGCGAGTTAATCGAGCCAAGCATTATGAAACTAGAACTCAACTTCATTAATTACTTAAGTAACTTAAGCTCGAGCTCAACTCGACTATTCGAACTCAAGTAGCTTAAAGTTGTACTCAAGTAATTCATGATAGTTTGACTTGTTTATACTCCTAATCATAACCTACTCACAAAAGTAGGTATGCAATACCTCCATTATCGTAATAAGAAAAAAAAAAACACTCTAACCATCTTTTTTTTTTTCCACAATGATTGTGGATAACACCCCATACCCTTAAAAAGTTCATACCAACCCAAACATGATATACACGATTATAAATGGATTTTTATCAAAGCAACTCAATATAATTTATAAACAAGTCATACTTATTTATAAATATGTTCAAGTTTGGATCTAATAGTCAAAACCTATTTACAAACTTACCAATCCATTTAAGATCGAGGTTTTAACATTTTTCCAAAGGTCTTGGCTTAGATTTTAACCTAACTCTAATAGTGATCTTGTATAACTAATAATTGGTGCCTTATTTTATATCTCACTTTTACTTTTTATGCTTCCAAGAATGTTGTTTCAAAGTAGAAACTTAAGAAATCTAATAGTTTTGCTTATGACAAAGAGTTTACTTTACTTACGAATATAATAACTCATGTTATGAGTTTCATTTTACAATATTATATTTAGCAAAAACATAAAAATTTTATATTATAATATCTTATATCTTTAATACCTTATTAATAGGTGATGTTATCTTTACTATAATGTGAAGCATATTTCTTTTAATAAGTTTATGTTACTAGGTTTTCCTCTAACAATCTAACAAAGGATGTATCTAATTTGAATTTTGGTACTAATATTAGACTAAGCTATGGCTCAAATTAATAAATTGATGTGATGCAGCAAATAAATAATGGTTTATTTTATTATATTTAATTAAACTTACTTTGCTTAAACTTTTCATTTGTCACATTATAATTTATTGTATCTATTAATAGGCCTTTTTGAGTATAAGCCACTCAAGCCCAAATCGACTAGTTCATAATGAAAGCCCAACTCTAACAACTTAGTTTAGATATAACTTGATTTTATCCATTATAAATAGAGGATGAGGCCTCCAAGTATGAGAGCTCTCTCTCTCTCCTTTTTTTCCTTAAACTCCTTAGGGTCTTATCGATAACCACTCTACTAATTTAAGTATCTGAGTAACCATATTAAAGCACCTTTTAGCACTACATTCATAGCCCTTTTTTGTTTGTTTTGCAAGTACCAATTAATGGAACAAACAATTTCAATCTCTATTGACAAGATTTCAAGACTACAGTATCTAAAATTTTGAGTAATACGAAAAGTTTTGCTCTAATTATCTCAATAAACAATATAACCACAAGAAGATCTGTTGTAGATATTTTAGTTGAGAAATGAGTCGAAGCTGAATATAAAACATGTTTGTTAAACCAGTAAGGTTGTAGATTTAAATTTCATGTACAATTAATAAATGAGCTGTGATACGAATTAAGATTCTTTAGATACAAACCTATTTAGACTTAAATATAAGACATTACATGTTAACATCAACCGGAAATCCAATAACCCAAAGAATTAAGTTTAGGACTGCGACCGGGCAGTAGGTGTTCACAACTTTCTGTACATATTTCAATCCACAGTGGCTCAATCTGAAGGGTGATTATTGTTGTTGCTCGTCACATTGGTCGCTCTGTCTTCCACTTTCACGAAACAAAGAACGAGACAACCAATGGTCATTATGCACTTTGGGCTTGAGCCTGATTACCTTTCAAGGCCCATGATCTTTATGTTGCAACCCATTAAATCCTTTGCTTTGAAGGATCCATTTAGGTATCCAAATTTCTGTCTTGAGGATGCATAAGTACAATTTCAAGGCCTAGTGAGGGCCCGCTGGAGTACCGTTTCCTTCAACTTAATTTTCCTTTTACGCATTCTTGCCATTAAAACAGCCGGTGCTAAACAGAAAAAGGCTGAAAATTATCTACAATAAGATTTGAATAATGGCACTCCATGTTAATAGACAAATATAAATTCAATCAAAATTTGGAGATCTGAAGATTTTAGATTAATCGATTATAGATAAAAAAAAAAAAAAATATTCGACACGGCGGATATGGCCAAAATGTTTCCACGTCTTTTGTTGGATATGTTCGAGATATATTCGGTGTTTCACGATCAAAACTAGCAATCTTCTTCTTTTTTTTTTTTTTTATCACACACTAGAACTTGTTGAATATTTAGAAGGATTTCTAAACATTTTAGAGAGAGGAAAAATGATGCGAATGTAATTCGCTATCAACTTCAACCGACAGGAACTTTTGTGTGGAACTTGTTTGTCAAAGGTGTTTATGGTTCAATTTAGTTAAGCTTAAGTTCAAATTGAATCGATTGCATTTGAAACGAGTTGGTTAAAACTTTTGATGAACTAAATTGGTTTTAATAATTCAAAGTTTTGAAAGTTCAAACAGTTTTTCAAAAGCATAGTTTTCTTTTAGATAATATTAATATTTATTGAGTCTTTCAACCAAAGGAACATTATATAAGAATTGAAACCTCACAACATTATATTACCTCGACATTGCATCTTAAATGATAGTACAAGTGCACGAGTTGTGAAGGAAAATGAACAGATCTTACAAACCGTGAGTGAAATAAGAAATGACTGAAAAATAAGATGTAAGTTAAGTGAGACAAAAGTTTCAATATGATTTAAAATTAAAAAATGTTACTTTTTATTTTATAACAAAAAGCAATTCGGTTTGGTTCAATCCCCGAATAAAACATAAACCATGAACCCTCTTTAAACCAAATCACAAACTAAATCGAAACTCATAAAAATTACATTTTATGATTTTATGTGATTCAGTTCGGTTCGATTTGATTCAATTTGATGAATAGCCTTAATTTCGCTAATCATCATTATGTTAAGATTTCTTTTGCATGAGTCGTGATTTCCGAAAACATAATTCCGACAATAAAGACACGCTTAGATCAGTTAGTGGCTAATCTAAACCATATAACACAAAAGATTAGATCTCAAATAGTTGAAACAAAATTTGGATTCGAGCAAGGAATATAACTTTCAAGTTGATACAAAATCCGATAAAAATATATGTAAATTGAATTCGTTCGATTCTCATGACACCTCGTTTGGACCAAATCTCTTTGATAAACATTCTCTAGCTCTCGATGTAATTTCATCTAAATATCATAACCAAACAAGGCCCTCCACATGACATGAGGAAATAGACATCAAGCTTTTCCAGAAAATATAATATAACCAATGGTCCTCAGCCATAGGTCTATGTACGTAAGTTGTAATGTCACATTTGCTTACGATTTCTGCATCTACCTAATAGACTACTAATTGCTATCAATCCATCTATACAAATAATTTCAAGTTCCATGGAAACTACATGGATCTTTAATTTAAAATTACGACATTCTTATTGCAAGAGTCTAATTTTCTTAATTTGGATAATGCGATATTTAAAAAAAAATTAAATAAATAAAAACCTTCCAATTTTGAATTAGATTAACATTTACATGGATTATAAATTCAATTTTTTGTTTTTGAAGCAAAGTACAATAGAAGAAAACTGAAGACATTTAAGAATAAAAATCATGTAGGAAAATGCTAAAATTTTGCATCTGAAAATTTTTATTGGAATTAGCCAAAAAAGAAAAGGGAAATTTTTATTAGAAGCTCCATCATTCAACAACCTGATCTATTTCAATCAACAAAATTTAAAATAAAAGGTTGATTTATCAGTGGTCGTCCCATTATATCTTGTTGCAACATTTTTAAGTCTTGTCATCCAACTTTAGTCTAATATCTATACTAAAATTCAGGATTACAACAACACATTTTCTAAATTAAGCACTAATAATCTTCAAATGTTGCAACAAGACCCAAATTAATTGGAAGACAAAAAAAAAAAAAAAACCTACGTATTACATAGGTTTTTCCTATGAATATACATGCTAGTGCAGGCCAACTTTCATGCAAAATTGATGCAGAATTTGAACATGGAAAAAGGAAAAACTCCAAAAAAAAAAAAAAAAAAGTGCTACTCACAAAAAGCAAAAGTATATGTCTATGCTATTTGATGATGCAATGTTTAAGGTCTGAATATCCCTAAAATCAAAAGCCAGAAAAGGTGTGCATGTGCATGTTGTTGTGACTGTACCTTTGTACTGTTTAATGAGAGAGAGAGAGTACCAAACGATCATCAAGGGCAAAAAGTGCAGAGGAAGCCAGAGGATTTGCTGCATTATTGTGGTCCCATTATAGGAAAAAGTTAGGTTGATATGGGCATCCCTAGAAATAATGAAAGCAACATCCACGTTCTATCTATTGTTTTTTTCTTCAAACTACTCATTCACTCTCCATTTTTTCGCTCCAGTTTTCCCAATTCCACTTTTTGATGTTTTTTCCCCCCAAAAGGGTAAAATTAAACCTATTTCAGGAACGAGGCATGTTCCTTCCAAAATTTGCTTTTGTCATCACAATGGTTCGATTCTATGTGGAATTGATTCTTTGATGCGTTTTGGGATGAAAATTTGTAGAGAGCTAAATTGAAAATATAAGAATTTTATGCTAAACCCAATTGATTCATTGACCAATTCATGTTTTGAGACGAATCAGAGAAATTCGGTTTTGTAGGTTTGGAGCATGATTCAATGAATCAATTCGTCTACTTTTCACCTCTCTCAAATAAACTTACACACTCGCAAAGAAGGCTACAAGATTTAGAGTCTATAACAAACCCATTAAGATAACTCTTAATTGGATAAGTTTCATCTTGCTATTGATCATTAAGGCAATATGATTAATGTTATTAAGCCTAATGTCTATGAATACTCATTAATACTTCCTCATTTAACATCCTTTTAATATAGATTAGAGAATAATTGCTCATACCAAGAATAAGTACAATTGTTTTAAGAATTGCAAGATTAAAGCCGTTGGAATCTCTTGTCTGCACTTGTATATTCAAACTCTAAAGTCACTTATTCCTCCTCCCAAAGACTCTTTTAAGTAATCCCTTTACGTGTCATCTCCATATTATTTCTTTATGGCCACTTGAAGTGCAAAAATGCATATAATCATATCAACCGGATAATATATACAAGAATTATAATTTGTGTATTGTGTACTTCGAAACAGAAAATATCTAAAATCAAAATAGACAAAAGCAATTTCTTTCTTGGGAAAAGATTTGACATGCGAGTAAGCTAAATTAAAGTAACATAACTTTGCCATTGATAAGATTTGTTAATTTCATAAACAGTAAACCGACTTTATGAATATGATGATTAATGCCCCCATACTAGAGTCAGTATCTACCAAACTTAGGAGTTGTATATTAATAGACTTAGGTGTTTGCCTTTGTATCTCTAGAAATTTCATAGAAATACAATGTCATATTGATATTGGGTATTAGATCTTTTACAGGTATTGATACCGAAAGCAACGTGGCATTTCTTTTTCTAATACTACATACTAAATTTAGTGGAAGAATCTGACTATCAATATGAGACAATTAGGAAAGAGTAGTATAAAGAAGGAATCAAATCTGATTTATTTCATTTAAGAAATTGGAAAACAAAAAATACTGGACTATACAGTCGCAAGTAACTAATTACCCGATAAGAATCTTTAAAGAGAAAAACTTTAATGATATTAATACTTTATACTGATAGATTAATGATATATAAATATTATAAAATTTAAATTTATAAACATATAAATTATTGATATTTACGTATCATTTATTTAATTTTTCAAAATAACAAGATTTTTCCTTCCTATTATTCCCATTATTACCACTACCTTTTATTGGGTCATAATATCATAATTAAGGTTAGGTGATTTGAAAACTGACCACTTAAAGCTCCCACCAATATGATTTGGACATATCTCATAATCCCTACGAACAAACACGATAGTGATAGAGATATTCGATCTACCAATTGATGCAAAATGACAAATTTGTGGCCCCCCATCATATCACCATTTGAATCCCGTTAAGGATTATCCATTTGTTAGAAACTAAAATGCATGAATACCTTCTAGAAATTATTCAAAAATCTTAAATTTTTAAAATAGCATGTTTATACCCTACAAAATCATTAATATTGAAAAGTTTTTCTTTAACGAAATCCCAAGTTAGTGTTTTATATATAGATAAATATTCATAATTATCTTTTAGATTGATCAATTAATCATCTTGTTAAATGAAAATTTTATAAGATCAACATTTTTGAAGGAGTGTAGGCATACTATTATAAAATTTTAAAATGTATCTATAATTTTGATCATTAATACAAATATTTCTGTGTCTGACATTGAAAACTGATAAATGATGAAAAATAATGGAATGGATGCTCTAAAGTTACTTTTTCCTAAAATTTTCTAAAATTACAAATCAATAGTGATTGTTATCTTGATTTTTTAAATATTATGTGAGGTCATTTTTCTCAAATATTTACAAAACAACAATTATTGATTAGTAACTTTAAGAAACTTTAAAAAAAGAGCAATTTTAGAGGATTTAGATCCAAAAATAATTATTAAAAAAATTTGTTAAGAATTATGTGTTCGATCAAAAATTAAGCAACTTATCCTTACACTACTTGAATAATAAAAACAGGAAAATATACAAGATAACACTTTTCTTGTAATATAATATTCCCTTGGGTTAATTTACTTTTTTCTTACTCATCCTAACGTTGAGAAAGTTGTCAAAAGACCAATCAATATGTCCCTATTAAACTTTAAAAAAGCTAGTGGAGACAATCATGCACGATCATGCTGTGGCATAAAAGTATAAGATTAATGAAGAAATGAATACATTATCAAAGTTTGAGACGCTTTTATCATGTGATATTGTGATTACGCCAATATGATGTCTAGAATTCCTTAACCCATGTGAAGTTGGCGTTCATTAGTCAAACTCAAACATCGGCAAGCACGACCGGATTTGCGCTTGTTGACCGATATTATTTTGGTACATAATTCTAGAGGAACACAAGGTTGGAATTTTTTCTTAAATGAATGAGTGATTAGAGGTTAATTAGAGAGACAATATACGTGTGCTTTCGTTGATTAAAATCTATACCAAACTCCTACAAACTCAAGGGACGTATTAATAAACCGTAAGGATTTCATGTTTTCTTGCAAGAATATGCTGCAAAATCCAAACTGTTATACCATAATGGTATTAAAATTGGTATTCAAGGGAGATAAATTTGACTCCATTCCCTTTTTTCAGTATTTGAATCCTCTTCATTTAATATTTTCTCAATTTACAAATCAGCTATTGAAATTGTATAAATTTTTTAAATATAACGGGATATCAACATATTTCTTATAATTTTAACCGTTAATTATATGTGATAATATTTTAAGAGAGTAAATGGAAGAAAATTGGAGAAAGTAAATAGAGATAATCCATTTCTCTCTTTTTACCTTTTATAATGGTTAATATAATCAAAGAAAAAAAAAATCGATCGTAAAAAATAGAAAGAATATGTTATAATATTGCTTAATCCTTTTTTTCTTTTTTCACATATAAGAGGAGGTATAAAACATTATTTTCATTAGTTCAAGAAATTATGAGAAATATACTAATGAATATATTGTATTGCTTTTTCCTTTAAATTGTTATTGTTGATATGTGTATTGTCATCTTTGGGTTTTAGCCAATAGAGATTGGAAGTAATCTAAGCTTTATATTGAAATGTGAGGTTGCAAAACAAGAATCAGTGAGGAGCACCAAGAGATTGTCTGGTATAGCTACTCTGTTATTTAAGTTAGTAGTGTGTAGAAAAAGTAGCAAGTACGCTAGAGAGTAAGGTAAAGCTCAAATGTGCAAAGTGTCAAGTTATGTCTTTACTGTTAGGAGGTGGCTTGGTATTTATAGAAAATGGTAGCCAGCAATCGAAGGACTGTTAGTGAACAGAAAACACATCCACAAGTCGTGAGTAGCAGAGACGTATAATCAAACGTAGTCCTAGATTGTAAGAGATGGTTGTTGACCAGGTCTTCGAGTCTTATCTTTGTCTTCCTATTCGTTAGAGTCTATGGTTGATTAGCAGGCCATTCGATGTACTTGGGCCAAGGTGGACTAGATGAGCTAGAAGGCTAAACCTAACCAGAGAAGAGTTGGGTCATGGGCATGAGTAGGTTGGTATAGGCTTAAGGGGCTTAAGCCTAAAATATTTTATCATCGCGTATGATGAGTGTCTCGACTATTGATATATATATAGAGAAAAGCTATAATACATTATTATAGGTTATGTTAAAAAAGATTTCTATTGAATTTTCTTTTTATATAATGTACTTAGAATCATCACAATTGCATGTATTAGGAAAGACTAGAAAGTTTTATTAAAAAGTTAGGGATTTTTCTATAGTCCCATCTATGATTTATACGGTTTAGTTCTTAATCTCACATTTGATTTGATATCAATTAGATGTAAACCATTAAATTGATTATGTTTTCAAAGGTTGAGATATAAACTCCATTTGATTCATCTTTTTAGTGTCTTATTAATGTCCACTCGAATCTTACGTTTAATAAGAATAAAGTACCAAAAAGATGAAAATATAATTTCATATATACCATTTTTCTAAAATTAAAGACCAAACAAATCCCTATGAAATTAAATTTATTTTCCCTTTATTTAATTCATATTTATAAAAAAATCAATTAGGATAATAATTTCTAATACATAAAATATATTTTCCAAATCTTCTCTCTTAAAAATACCGGAATTTTCATTTTATAACTTTGACACTTTAATAATTACTTTTATCATAATTATGAAATACAAACAGATAAGATAGTTTTTCAAATACTATTTTTCAAATAGAAACAAATAAGGTACTAAATAGATACAGAAGAAAAAAAAAAAAGACAATCCATATAAGTTTATAATAGACATTAAATTAAAAATGGGATGGAAAAAGCTCGTAAAAGTTAGGCTCATAAGTAAGGATTCTTAAGGATGCCCTTGTGACATATGTTAATATAACTACCTTATTGTTTTTCTTTTTGGTTTCTATTTATTTGGATAATTGCTTAGCATCTAATATCTTATGCTAATATATTTAAACTAATTCTAATGTATAATTAGGATGCTTAATCGTGACGATTGTCAAAATGAGATAGAAAGAGGGAATGAAAAAATGGAAAAGAAATAAACATATCTATGGTGTCTGTCTTAAGTGTTTTAGAGAATATATCATTTCAATTTCCCAGTATTTCTAAGGCTCTAAAAGATCGAAATAGAGAAATGCATGTTAATAATATATAAAAAGTGTGAGTAAGGTGGTAAAAATTATTTAATATATACCGAGTGCAAGCAAAATAGCCAGGGTTACTTTAGACGGTTATACAAGGACACAATTTGTAGTTCTTGATAACTATCATATGAAAAAATGTTATATTATTTTTTAAATATATTAAGGCGATGTCTAACTTAATTAGATAATCATTTATCTTTCTAAACATCCCTAATGTGAGAACGTAGTTTGCTAGTATGGGGAATAAGGGTGTGGTAGGGAGAATTAAGGAAGAATAAGGTTAGAAGCAATGTTATTAAATACGAACTGTATAATTAATCCAGACATATAAGAAAATTAAGGATTAAAAGAATAAATCGGATCAAATCTGATCGGTTTTACGAAAGGATTAAGTTGAGTCGAGTTTAATCATACGGGTTCATCTAGGTGGACAATTCTTATTAAAACTTAGAAAGATAGGAGGGAGTGGGGGGAAAAATTAGGTAGAGGATGTATACGTGTGTTATTTTGATTATTTTTATAGTGAATAAAACGTAGGATTACTCCTCTGCAGTAAGAGGAAGGAAGCTGTTAGTTTAGTGCGGTTAGGTTTAGGTTTTGGCTAAGAATAAGATTAAGAGTCCTCGTCATCACCGACATGTTAATATTTAACGAGACAATTAAAAGAAATATTTAGGACACTTGGCTTTGTTTAGAGGAAATCAATTTAATTACGCTTCTGACATCCTGGACTCTCATTATCAATGCTTTTCGTGGAGCTTTATATTAACAATCCACGCGTCTTGAAGCATTCGTGTCCATACATTGGCTTTTTTCTCTTTTTAACCATAAAAATTAATGTGAAAAAATTTCTTCTTTTGATTGTTTAAATAATGCTCGGGACCGGCATTTGACGGGGATTCATATAATATTTTGCGAAGTCAATAGACTTCTCAACCGCAATAGGTTCTCCATTAAAGACGTGAACGGGGCGAATTTAAAATGAATTTTATAAAATTTTAATCTGACTAGATATTATATTGATATTTCATAATTTAAAGAAAATCTATAGATTTTTATCTTATATTTGAAACATATTATAAAATCCTATAAAGAGCTATATTTTAGAATAATTAACGAATCAATCAGCTTGATACTATATAAGAATGCATCGATTACATCCCTTTACTCAAGCATGCACCACATAACAATCATATTTGATCCTTTGAGCGTTAAGTATTAAATAGGTTACAGGTAGACCAATGGTCTTTCTATTTTAAAATACTCTCTATTAAGAGTGTGGCACGCAAGAGTATTGGAATGGCATGAAGAATCATACAATGTTACTACTTTTATATGTTATATTCTTAATAAAAAGTATTATTAAAAATAGGTTGATTTATCTTTTCTTTTTTTTTTTTTCTTTTTTGCATGAGCTTCTTCAACTAGTTGCGGTCTTCACCGAACAGAATTAGGTTAATTATTAAACGGTAGATATTAATATCAAGATATACTTCAATTTTGTTAAACAGATATGATATGGCTAGTAAAAAACTCCCTTTGCTCAAAAAACGAAAGAAAAAAAAAAAAGTATTTCTAAGTTACTACGCTTGGAAAGAATCTATTTAAGTAGAAAATTCCATATAAATGAAAACGTTTTCCATCATTTTCAAGAAAATGATCTATATCTTAAGGAAAAAAAAAATCAAATAAGCCATTTTCTGAAGCGGCCTTCGAATTTCTTTTGATTCGAAAAAGAGTCCTATATATTTAATTTTGATTTTATTGACATATAAATTATACTTCAAACATAACAAGAATTTGATAGGGAAAAAAATCAAAATTCTCGTTGAAAAATTACATATATAAACTAAATGAATTGCAATCATGAATATTAAAATAATTTATACTTTCAAATAAAAGGTTTGATGCAAGCACTTACAGAAAAAAGCATTAAACAATTGCCACGGAAAAAGAAAAAAGCATTAAATAATTTATTTAGGTAGAACTTACATTTGTAGGTCAAACGCCAAAAAGTATTTTCAGTATATTTTTATGAAAACATATCAAACAAATGGGGACGTAGAAGCATCACTTACAAAACTATGAGAAGTAGCTATTTGCATATTTACTTGCATTTATCTTTCTCGTGATATTTATAAAATATACTTTGAAAATTGTGCATTGCCTTAGCTAGGTAAATTGTACATATGTGTACTACTAAGGGATAATGAGGAAAAAAAGAAAAGAAGTGAATCGGGAGTATATCCACTTATGTTTATTTTATATATACTTATTAAGTTTATCATTAAAATTGAGTTTTTAAACTTGTAAATTTTTTAATAAACATACTTTTAGACCTTATCTTTTAATTTTATCATTTGATATAATGATAAAAAAATACTGAAAATATAAAAAATGGAAAATTACAAATGTATGACTTGTATTTTAGTACTTTTGCAAAATTTGACCTATGATTTTGTTTTTGATAAAGACATAACCGTGTTTTACACATAAGAGATATGTGGCAACTTTTGTTGGCTAGTTGTATTAACTTAAAATAATAAATATAATTAAAAATTATTAAAAGTATATTAACAAAAAAAAAAGAAAAATAACTAAAAAATAAAAACAAAGAAGTAATAGAAGTAGTTGCTACCACCTCTTATTACCGACTACGCCCTGACTTTAAGATAACTAGTAAGAAATCATACCCAACTATGGCTTACAACTTACCATTAAGGTAAGTCGTATAATTCACAGCGTAGTGATGGGTGGTTGCTACTACCTTAAACCGAAGGTTAGTAGGTAGTTACTCATTATGCCAAAATTAAATTAAAAAAGAGAGAGAAAGACGTAAAAAAACTTGATGCGTTAAAGTTGAGTTGTAAGAGTCAACTTTAACCTATCAAGTTTTTGCTCAATTTTCTTTTCATTTCTTTTCTATTTTCAATTGTTTAGGTGGTGGCCAATGCCCACCGTATTTGGTGAGAGGGGGGATGGGCGGTGGTTGCAGTGCACACAACCCACCTATAATGGTGGGTAGTTACTTACCAGTTTGTGTAGGTTGCGCATCTTGTACAAAAATTGGGTTGTTACTAATAATGATTAAAAGGCCACTTGCCGACTACTCCTGGCCTTGAAATAGTTGGCACGTGGCCTTATGGCTACCTTTGTCGATTTCTTTCATTTCTTTGTTTTTTTTTTTCTTCTTTTAGTTTTTTAAGTAGTTTATTTATTTATTAATTTAATATTACTAAAAATATTTAGTAATAGATATGTCAAGTAGATTATTAACACATGTCCTTTATAATTGATTAACAAAATATTAAAAAAAATGAGTTATATATTTGTCAAAAAAAAAAAATCACAGATCACCTCTTTGTAAAAATGTTAAAATACAAATAATATATTTGTAATTTACCTTATAAAAAATGCTTAATATCAAGGGAAAAATAATTATGTAAGAGTCCAAATATGTTTTTTACAATTTGGGCATGTTAATGCTTAATTAAAAAGATAAGAAAACTAAATACACATAAAACGAGTATAAAAAGTAAGGAAAAAAAAGAAAAAGAAACATATGTTTTTTTGTTAGCTACTTGAAACATATTGATTACTTAATGTATTGTGCATATAGTTTGATATTATGAGTAATCTCTTATCAAACTTGAATATAGTAAGAAAGAATAAAAATATTTTCATGAGATTTTTCTACGGCCCCATTTTTATTTTTTACAGGACCAATCTTCTATCTTACCATTAATTTATAATCCTTTAAATATAAACCATTGTACTAGTTGTGAATTCAATAGTCTAGATTTGAAAGAATTTAAGTTAATGGTAGGATGAAGGGTTTGATCGGTATTATCAAAATAGGGTACGAGACCATATAAACTCCCTATTTCCACGAGTTTACATATTATAAGCATTTCGAAGTTTGAAATTGTGATAACCCCATGTGAATGGAGTGTATAGATTAAATGGAGTATATGGATTGTAGGAGATATTGAGTAGTGGTATATAAGGTCAAATGGTAAATAACATGCAAATATTAGTTTAAAACTTTTGGGTTAAGTGATTAAATAAGTTCATTAATGTTTTTTAGCTTAATTGTTTGCTATTTATGGCACCAGGCAATATAAATGGTATCATAGCCAACTTCATATTAATAGATGATGGAAATCAACTTCCAAGTCCACTCATACACTCTCAAGCAAAGGGAATGGCTAATATGGTCCCCCGAATCCTCGACAATTACCTAACTTTAGATGAGGCTAACCTATTATGCTAAGGTGATCTACTCATGTTGTCAAGCCAATCCACCAGTACTCTTCTATTTATTTAAGAATCTACTTAAACCATGTTGATAGACGGTTGTCATGTTAGTTTATCGATTTGTCTTGTAGCCTATACTTTTTAATAACCCATTTAGTAAAATAGTACCGACTGGCTCTCGATTATAGAATTCGCTGATCTTGTCTACTTTCCTTAGAATCAGTTACGCATCGAATCTACCAACCATTCGACTGATGCCACATGTCTCACTACATGTGCCTTGTCTCCTATTGACCTTATATTCTCTTTTGGATTGCATGTACCTTGTCTCCTAATGACCTTATATTCTCTTTTTAAAAGGATTACAAAATTGTCCTTTTGCATTTATACTAACCATTGTACATAGATTTTGTCCTCTTTAGTAATTTATTTCTTTGTGTAATCTTAGTATTTACGAGCATAAATACCCCATTATAATCTCTTGTAAATGATTTTCCAACTTTTATCTAATTAATGAGAATTTTCTAAGACTTTCCTTTTTCTTCTTCTTTGAGAATGTACACCTTAACTCATATCAACCCTTAAGCAAGGTTGTATAGTAAGCGACATGGAGCTTGGATAAGGGCATTAGATTTGGCAAGGGTTTGGTCTGTATATGCTTGAGTGGTGTGTCACATTCACATGCAACTCACATATTTGCTTACCTTCCACTTTTCATATCTACCTAAACCCATTTACTTTTCTTTGGTAGTCTTTTCTCCGAAGGACCCATATATGCCATAACAAGAGCTCTTCCTAGACACAACAAACCTAACGTCGCTTACCCAGTCGCCACTAATAACCTTACCCCCCCCACCCTCCTTTCAGTACTCGTGTCACATTAGTAGGTGTCTAGTATAGTGATGATAAAAAAGGAAGATCTAAATTTAATTGTAAGGTCTTACAATGGGTATATCTCATGTTTGTGTAGGGAGATTATGATATTTCATGTACTTTGAATGTAAATAAAGTCCACATGTATCATTGAAAATTATTAAATAGTAGTATGTAAGGTCAAATAGTGAATAACATTACAACACTAAGTTAGAAACTTTTTAGGTCAAGTGATTGACATGAGCCTAGTAGTGTTTGTTAGTTTGTTAATTACTACTTTTGATCCTCATTTATTATAGAAAATTTCAATATCTTAATGGGAAAGTATAACTTAAAGGTTCTTCTTTTTTATTTATTTTTTCCTTCATTATCCAAGCTGGTCCTTTTATGTACTTTTATAATTGCAAATTTTTACTTATCTATTAGATTCAATAAGAAATGTAGGGAGTCAATGTTATTAGTAAATATATATATATATATATATATATTGACCTATTCATAAGTATACATTAATAATGTCATCTTCAAACATTGGATGCAATGCCTTAAATTTACTTGAAACTTGAACTCTAAACATAAATTGACAAAAACGAGTGAAAAGTAAACTAAAGCTTCCTTTAGGCTTTAGCGCTTTCTTGTTTGTGTTGTCTTATTTCTAAATTACTCCTTATTTTATGAACAATGTATATTCGTGTGTGTCTTTGGTAATGTATGGAGAGCAGACTATCATTGTGTTTATACCTTTATTCATGACAAGAAAATGAGCACTACTACGAGATTAGAGAGAGAGAGAGAGAGAGAGAGAGTAAATTTTACTTCACCAAAAATATTTACATTAAGTCTTGATGCAAAGATAATTTAGAGAAAACTGAAGCCTAGAAATCTAAGAAGTACCCAATGACCTAAATGAGCAGATCAATGATCAAGAAAATTTGAGAAGTATCAGGGAATACATCAATAGTCTTAACTAAAGATGTTCACTGGAGTAGAAAGATGGAGTCATCTTAGCATAGAGTAACAAAGGCTTGCAAGAATGTGTAGTGTACTAGATAGCCTAAAGGTAGGTAATTTTGTTAAGACCAAATCAAAGAAACTATATAGCAGGTATCATTCAAATGTATGAGCAAGTGTGTTAACTAATGCAATAAATTCAAGTTAAGGTAGACATTTGTTGGGTTTGTGTTTTGAATTTACAAAAGAATTGAGCTTAAAAGCACAAATAGACAAGATGGGATTTGCTTTATCTTCGTAACAGTTTCCTCTTTTGCATTTTATCACTACATCGTAAGTTGTTTTATCTTTTACCAATTAAGGTTTGCATTTCTATGAAAACTATACATATACTATTATTATATTAGGTAATACACAAGAGAGCAGAAAATTATAAGGAGTTATTAGAGAATCAATGGGAAGTTTTAAGATTATGTGATAGTCATTATGCTCATATTCTTACATTGTGATTAATCTTGTTTGTCAATTATCATTTCATTAGGCACTTTGAAACTTAATTTTATATAAAATATAGGTTCCAAAGTTAAAAGAGCTATATAATAGTCATTCTTCCAAAATCTTGAAACGTGTAGTTATAATGTAGATATAAAATAAGGATTCTCAAGTGTATTTATCTATGTTGAACCCTCTTACTCCTATAATCATTTTCCTTTTGAATTTTTAAATTTTTACATTTTTGTTGCATTTCATGACTTCCATAAGCAACTTCTATGCAATTAATGTGAAAAATACATAACATAGAATTCATTAATGGCTAGATAGGTAAAAAAAAAAAAAAAAAAAGGGACAACGTTTTAGATATTTTTGGATACAAAAGATAAAATAGTTATTATTAAAAATCCTTCAAAGCAATATAAAATAGATATATAAGGAAAGAAAAATCTTCGAATTCTTCTGTAATATTTGGTATAAGAGAATGTCCTTAGAATAGAACATGATTACAATTTTGGTTTTTATTCCTTTGTTATTTAAAAGTGTTTTTCAAAGGAAAAATCATAATTAATTACAATTGATAATTCTAGTTTTAAAGTAAAATTTGATTTCGTCTATCTATTTCACTATCATTAATCATCATTGACTAAAATTATCTTAATCATTATTATATTTAATAATTATGGGTATTTTTCCGTAAATACTGCTATATACATACTTCATTTCATTTCATTTTGATGTTTTCAAATATAAAATTGGATTTAGCATTTAGTCTTAATTTCATTTTATTTTAATTTATTTCATTTCAAATCATTTATATATATCAATACTATTAGTTTTCTGCTTATATTACATGTATTTGTGATACGTAACTTGCAAATATCTCTTTCAATTGAAAATTTTATCATGAGGATGGTAAAACTTCTTTTATTTGTTTAACGAAATGGTGAATCAAATATAAAAAATTAATAACTAAATTTCGGGGACTTGGATAGGATAGTAATAAAAGTTCAAAGATGATTTTGTTTACTTTTATTTTTGAGAAGAAAATATCGCAGCGTACTATGAAAGAATATATTTGTTAATATATTAGATAAAAAAATTGCTTTAAGTAATTATTTTTTATAAATTGCAATCAGTATTTAATGGTGTATGAAAAAAATTTAAATGCTGTAGCATTTGCCGTTAGACATTCATTGCAAACAACTTTTCCAAACTCCCAAATTTAGTAATCATCAAAATTTGAGGATGAATGAAATGATAATCTAAAGTGTGGGCAGCTGGTGTTATTTGTTAGGTGAACTCGCGAGCAGAATATACAAACTCCCATGGCTTGGGCGCTCCCCATTATTCCTCGTTCCACGTGACCAACGTGATTTGAAATGTCCGAAACACCCTCCCTTCAATAATTGGGTTTGGTCGACTTGTGCTTCCACGTCCAAATGTTTAATAATGTTTTTTCGCATCCTGTACGGCACGTGAGAACCAGGTGCACTCATTCTTTCTGTCCTCGGAGTCACCAATAGCATCACTGCATCGAGGGGAAATCTTGCCGGCCTATGAATATGTTTGGTAAGAGTAAAAATCAACACAAACGTATAGAAAAGAAAATGAAAGAGAGCGAAACGAAAGGAAATATATTATTAAATTTTTGTTTGGATTTATAAAAATAAAATAAAAGAAAATGAAAGAAAATAAGGTTAATCATGGATTAAAACATCCTTGACTTTATATTTCTTTTAAAGATATTTTTATAATCTCAATTAATTTTCATTAATTTCCACTCTTTTTTTACTAAAAACGGAGATAAAATAAGTGACTATAAAAGTGAAAATGTCTCTACTTATTTCTCCTCATTTCTAATCATTTCTACTCATACTTTTAATACCCAAACATCATATTTGCATAGACTACATTCCGTTTCCATAGGTTTCCTTTGATTTCGTTCGTGCAAAACAGACTGTAAAACAAATAAGATAATGTAAAAATATATTATAAAAAACTACATAGATAATGATCCGGTTAGCTTTTATTTAATTGGATAATATTTGCTATTCTAAACTTCTCTCGCTCTTTTTTAGGGAAAAAAAACACTTCCCCCCCTTTTTGGGAAAAAAAAAAGATTAAATAGAACCTTTCCCTTTTGAGCATCTCTTTTTTAATCAATCCATAATTATATATTGATTCCTTATTAAGATATTTAAATGTGATTGGTAGAGAGATATTTGAGATAAAGGGCTTAAAACAATAAATAATTATCTTATTTAATTTTTTTTTCTGTCGAAAGATGGATTTCATTCAATAAAAAAAAATTACATCAATCAAATTCATTGATACAAAATAATTTACATACAAAAGGTTGAAAATACAAAAATCCAATCGAATAAGTAGGTACATCTCTTCGAGCATCACAATATCTCACGTAAGGACGCTAAATTTTCTCCTAAGAGACCAAGATCTACCCAACCGGTGAAAGTAATAAATTCCATAAAAAGGATAACATAATCCCATATAGGGGGTGATAGAAAGAAAAAGAAAATAAACAAATACATAAAAAGAAAACCACTTGTTTTAGAAATTATTGCCAAACGAATTTTGGCCTCATCACTATAATCTTAAAACAAACTAGATTTGTAGAGGTAAATTTATGACGGATGGTATTGTAATGCTAATGAATCGATGATGATTACAGTAGTAAGAAAAGACAGATCTAAGGTCAGTAACGGTGGATTTGCAGATATTACGATCAACAATGGTAAATCTACAAACTAAAATATATTAAATGAAGAGAAAAGATTTAGAAAAGGGGTAACCATGCGATATTAGGGTTTGTGAAATAGTTAAGTGAGAGAAAGAGAGAGAACTAGGGATCTACAATTATCTTAGTTAATTAAAAAGCGTTTTAGATAATATAGAAATATAGCTTTAACACATTTTGTTGTTAATGTGTTAAGCCCATTATTAGACTATTATTAATTTATTATTTACATGTCTTTGATTTCTTGTGTTAAGTGACGTAACCTAAAAATTGTAGTTTATAATTGGAACTATTTGAGGATATTCAATTTAATAAGCCTTGAAACAGAGATTATCGAACTAATCCATTTGTACTCAATCTTTCTCAAGAAAGCTTTCAATAAGTTAGGTTGATGGCCTTAGTCCATAGCAAACTCATTAGGATAATTATCAAATGAGTAAGCTTAATTTCATTCATTAGATTATATTAATGATTGATGGATGTTACCAACCTAAGATCTATAAATATTTTGCTATACCTTCTCATTTGATACTTTGAAATTTTAAAGATTAGGGAAATAGTTTAAAGTTTTGAAATCTTTACACTCAAAGATCAAACATGACTCTACAACCACTTCCCTTATCAATAGTGTGTTTAAGTCATTCAAACTACTTGTTTCTCCTCCCAACCACTTCCCTCCGAGCCCTCTCTTTAATTTAAGTGCTCATTTGCATACCATTCCTTAAAGGTTACATGTCGTGTAAGAATCATGCAACCTCCATACGACAACTTCAACCAAAACCCCACCTCTACACATTTTAGTAAAGATCTCTATTGTGATAAACGTATGATAGAACTCTTAAGATTCTCAACTATTTGATAAAGCATCTAAACTATGTGATATTGATAATATCTTATCTTTCAGTTGCCAACATTAGTAACTCCTTAATTCTAATAGCAACTACATTGTAAGCTAGCATTTGTAACAAATCATTCTCATTTGAATACAAGGGGTTGTATAACTCTTTAGAAAGTTGTAGATGAAGAAATATAATCCATTTAGGTATATAATTAAATGTACATATGCAAAATAATACGTGTGAGATTTTTACAACTTGGTGTTAAAACTTTTTGAAACATGTAAATAATGATGTAAGTTCAATTTCCACATGCATAAGGATGCCTCTAAAAAGAATGTTAATCATTAGGATACTTCTTTCACCTAAATTGCTATGACTTGGATATTTCATACTATCTAACATTAATTATGAAAAAAATAAATCTTGGTAGTCAAATTTAAATACTTAAGACTAAAACTCAAAAAATGAAAAAAAGAAACTGAAATGCTTAATCTACCCTACTTATGTAGTTGACAAGCTATAAAAAGTGTAGCACATCTGGACCTAATCTTAGATAAACAGTGACTACCTTTCTTCATGAGTTGTTAATGCCACTCAGCATCTACAATGACCTATATAACCTAACTCTGTTTTCATGGCTTTGCAACAAATACAAACTTCTTTTTCATGAGTGGTAGTAGCTAATAACGTACTCTTCATAAGATATAGTCAAATTTGAAGAGGTATAGCTACTAGTGTTAACAGAGTTTTCATTTACTTTTCTTTTTAATTAAATGTGATATAATTATTGTAACTATTTAATAACAACTAAGACATGTGATTACACTTAGTGGCATTTTTAATAAGATAATGACACATGTCATTTGAAGATTAGCTACAAACTAATAAAATCACAAGTCAACTTTATAATTTTATGAGTTTATGATTTTGTAATTTTTTTTTATATTTACAATGGATGTAAAATTGTTTAAGCATAAACTTTAGATAAAATTATGAATTTTGATATATATATTTTAGCTCTATCATTTCCTAAAAAGACAATAAAGTTGGTCATAATCGACTACCATAACAAGTATTAGTAACTAGTTTTACATGTTTGAATCTATGATCATATTATATATGGGAGGCTATCATGTATATATATATATATATATAAAGTGTTTATTATGGAATCTTAAAATTACCAATGCATTGCATGTAAATGCTGAATTTTATTTAAATTAATGTGGCTAATCAATTTTTGAAATTATTTAGATATAAAGAAACTTATAGATCTACTCCTTTTCTTAGTACGTTTCCTCCTAACTCCCCATTTACCAAAGTTATAAGATTAAAATCAGTTATGGTAGTAATGAAGGTTATCTTGGATACCCATTACCACTATCTGTTTCCTTTAAATTCTCTTTTCTACTTCAATCTAGTATTACTTTTCCTTTATTGTCTCTATTAAGCTACCATACTTGTCCGCTCCTTTCATTTCCTATCATTTACATTTTTGCCATTCTTGCTTTACATCACCACTCACATGTGATCCTCTCCTATCTCCTTTTTTCCTCCTTCGATCTACTTCTTTCATGAGAATTAAGATTGGAGGCTTAGATTAGATCCACCACCATTTCTAATGCTACTTACCCTTTGGATATATACCTCCTCTAGTGTTAAGGGGGATGATTGTTTAGAT
Organism: Lumnitzera littorea; assembly: GCA_024138015.1. Classification (NCBI taxonomy): domain Eukaryota; kingdom Viridiplantae; phylum Streptophyta; class Magnoliopsida; order Myrtales; family Combretaceae; genus Lumnitzera; species Lumnitzera littorea. The sequence continues at coordinate 109,716,224 of JAMXBB010000004.1, read as the reverse complement.
TAATACCATTCAAAAGTGAATTGTCAAATACGTTCTAGGTTTAGGTTTTCAATTGATGAACATTTAGTACCTAAAGTTATGCTAGGTGCATGTAGTCTTTGAAATCAATTTAAGGTAATCCTTTCATGCTTCTATTTTGATTTTCTTAATTTATTATGGATTATGCTCTTGTTATGGGATTATTTTGTTCAAAGCGCTAAATATTGTTATTGCAGGTTTATTAAAAGGGATTTTGATTCCCTTAAGACCATTTTTATTTTCAAGATTATAAAGAATAGAAAACCATTTCTTGGGAATAGATATTAACATGATATTGATATTTGAAGATTCCCTTGAGCTTTTGCGTCTAAATTTAGGCCCAGCCTTAGGCCTACAAAGAGAAAAATATGAGTTAAGAGCACATCGGAGGTAGCTCCATCTCGTATACTCCTATATTTAAGTTAGTTAAGTAGCTTAAAGTATGTAGAGAACCTTCAATATTAACACTTAAGAGAGTTTAAAGATGAGAAAGAGTGCACCTAAGATGGATATAGGAGGTTTGAGTCTTAAAGGTACCATATAGGTGTGAATAAAGACTACTCTCTTAGTCCACAAAGGCATCCGAAGGAGTTTTATAGGTTGGAGATGGCCCTTAGGATCTAGCCATATGGATGGTGGTTCTTCTTAGTTGGCACTTCTTCCTTTGGGATAAAGACAAACAGGCCACAAATTTCCCTTAGCTTAAGGCAAAAATCTTTTGATAAAAGTGAATCATCGAGGTTATAAGAGAATCATCTAGATCAAGACAGGCGGTAAGGGATCCTAGCTTTTGAGACACCACTCTAAATTGCTATAAGGCTATTAGGGGCTGTTGTAGGTCAGCTTACGTTCCTTGAAGGTTTTCTTTCTTAGAAAATAAGCTTGATTGAAGTAAGCTGAGATTAAGGGGTAAGTTAGGTTGGAGCCATGTAGGATTTGTAGGTAGTTAGGGCTTAAAAGTTAAAATCTACATATAAAGCTTAAGTTGTTTTGTAATGTATATCTATTATTATTCTAAAAGTCTCTATTGTAAAGAATAATTTTTGCATAGTTTACATTGTATAATGTATATCTATTATCGACATTATATCATTATATTGTATTGTTGAGTTGAGAATAGAATAAAAGTACCATTATGACCTTATTTCATGAAGAAATCATCATTGCCACTACTACCACCTCCGTTACTATCACCTTTACCATTGCATCAATGCTCTCATCTTACTACCATCACTACTACTCTACCATGCAGTAATATTACAATACCCTATACAAATGTTGCTAATGTCTTCATTATATCACCACCATAAGTATTATCAGTATATTAAAACTACCATCACTACCACTATCATTTTCGCTATCGCTATCGCCATCAAATGATAATCATTATAAATACTATGGTAATAGTGATAATTGTAGAGTGATATTGGTGATTTCACTACAAAGATTAGGTTGTAATATACGATAGTAATAGTAGTGATAGGTAATAATGGTAACGTTAATAATGGTGTTATAACGGTGATGGTAGGGGTAGATTGTGCTAATGATGGTAATGATGATGAGGGTACTAGTGTGATGTAGTTGTGGTGTTGGCATGATATGATAGTAATGGTGATAGAGGTATAGTGTTGGAGTTGTGGCAATGGTAGTAATAATAATGATAATGTTGATGGTGTAAAGATGTTGTGATGGAATAGATATGGTTGTTATGACAGTAATGTAGTGATGTTGATAGTGATGTAAAGGTAGCTATTTGATGATGGTGGTGTTGTGATGGTGAAAATGGTGGCGGTAACACTAGTGCTAAAGCGATGATGTTGATGGTGATAGTAGTGGTATAGTAATGGTGTAATTATGATGAGAACAAAATTACCATATAATTATAAAATGTGTCTTTTATTTAAAAGGAATACCATCTTATAGAAGGGAATACTTATTCCTCATGAAAATTGAATATAAAGTTTTTTGAAATAATGTCTATTGTCAAAGTTATTGTAGTTAGATAGTAATGGGAATCAGCCTCCGACCACATTTAAGTCGAAGCCTATCAATGCTTGTCGAGGTTGAACTATAGCCAAAAGGGCGAAAGGAAGGAAGATGAACACTCAGCATCAAGTCTGTCGTCAATCGAAGGGCCGAGAAATCGAAAAGCTAAGTACTCGAGACTAAAAAACCACTCGACACATCAGAGAGAGACTTATGCAAATTGATTCTATGGCTCAGTAATTGTGGGCTGACCTCTCTAGTGTCTTAGCTAAGTTACGCGAGTCCTCAAGGACTCTTTCTTGTATTCGTACATCTAACTGTCGACCCCGTCCAGTTCGTGTACTACTCTTTCCAAGACATGCTAAGTAACTACATGTCGACTTTCCCTATAAAACGCACAATTTTGTATTCTTATATATGTTTTCCTTTATTTTATTTATGTACTCAATTCTTTAAGGTTTAAGGCTTTATACTTATTTACAGTTTTGCCACTAGAGTTTAGGACTTGCTATAAATAGCAACTGTTGTAAACATCATAGACACATATAGACATATAGAGAAGAATATGAAAATTATATTCCCATATAGAGTGAATCTTTCCTCTTTCGAGTAAGACTATACTTGAGTTAGCATTTGCTGGATTATCGGGTGTCGATTAGATTTTTTAATCATCTTCGTGTTTTTATCAATCTTGACCCTAAAATTGCGGTGAACATTTTCGTTTGAACGAGTTAATGAGTTACATCTAACCTCTTATTTAAAACCCTGAGTAATATTTAGTGTTCGTGAGTCGTATCAAACTCTATTTCAAGCTCCAACTCTTGATTGTGTTTGTGTCTTGATGTATGATATCTATCTATATTCACACTCAAAACCCTTGTTCACTTCTTATTCTTCATACCCATTCTGTTCGTCTTACCCATTGCATCTACCATTTTAATCCCTATCAGGTAGCATGAATATTCATTTTTTAATCGAAAAAACTAGGTTCGAGATGGATTGAATTTGGATGTCAAGGCAGTTATAGTCTAGTTATGTAAGCACCGACATTCTAATAGGATGAATTAGGTCCGAATGACCCTTAACCTAAGTTATAATATGTAAATATGGTGGTAAAGAAAAAAAAAAAAAGGCAAATAAGTGTTCTCATTAGAGTGGATCTTTAGATCTTGAACCTTCTCATTTGGCTTGAAAATTGATAGTGTTGTACGTGCTCCATTATTCATACACTTATTTGAAATGAATGCATCCTATATATTGAAAAAATACGATTGAAATTCTAGAAACTTGAGAAAGGTAAAACATTTCCTTCATCTTCTATACAGTGATTTGTACAACTGGGAAAAGTCACATTATGATTCCTGTTATTGAGAGCAATACTTACTAAAGAGATAAAGTTTAAACTTTAACTTTTTAATGCATTTACTTTATTTTTTAGTATGTATTCAATTAGGGGAAAAATTGTGGCAAAAAAAAAAGGGAAAATGTAAAAAAATTTTCTTTATAAAATTCTTAAATAATAGCTTAAATTATTATAGCTCAATAATATAAATACTAATCTCGCAATAAGCAGGATTTAATTATAATCCTCCTTACTAAATTATAGTATATAATGTAGTTAGAAAAAAAAAATCTTAAATAATACACTAGGTACATATTAGCAAAATACAAACTACATAATCTATCTTTGAATGTAAAAATAATTAAAAAAAGAAACGTGCATCATAAGCGGGAAAAAAAAAGTTTCTTCTTCTTTTCCCCTTTTCTCTCTCTTTTTGTCTAATTTTTTAATTTTTTTTGTTGAAAACAAATATTTAATTGATGAACTTCCCTAACATCAAGGAAAATTCTTACCTTCTTGGTAAAAAAAAAAAAGATATTAAAAAATCATACGGAAACAATAAACATTTTCCACATATATAATAGCTTTCAAATCTCAATTAGTTGAACATGATATGTGAGTGATCCAAATTGCTATCATCATATACATCAACCTCCCATGTGGAGCTTTTCGCATGAACCCCTATGTCCTACGCTTGTAATTTTATACAATTTAATTTACTTATTCAAAAACTCATAAATCCCTAAAAGCCTAAAACATACCTAATTAGCCTAAAATATACCTTAAAGAGCAATACTGTTTAATTTAAAATAGATTTTTTATTTAAATTTCTCCGATTAAAATTTAATTTGTTATGGAGCTAAGGGAATGAGAGATAGCCACATAGAAATAAGATTATGAGATAAAAAATGGATTCAATGCGTGCATACATATTCAATTATTATAATGGGGAAGGAGATTCAAACTTAGTTTATCTCATTAGGAGATCAATATTCATACTATTAAGTTATAAGGCCATTGGTATGTAGAATTAAAATTTAAATACGTTTTTCTATAGCATATTTCTTCTCTTGAATCCATGCGTACATATAAGCCATTTGGTATATGGATGTCATCTCCAAAAATTTGGAGATTTGCTAGTAGAGAGTATTGGACTTAGACCATTTTTTCTCGGCATAATTGCTCTCTTGAATCCATTTATATGTATAAACATTAGGTATGTGGGTGTCATTTCCAAAAATTTGTCGGTAAAGAGTACTAAACTTAGGCATGGGATATGCAAAAGAAAATACCATAAGAAAATATCACAGGGTTGTTTGACACTATTACTCTAATATTTAAATTAGTAAGACTACAAAAGTAATGTAAGTAAGAACTTAGTGGGAGTCTAGATGATTTTACTTGTAGGCAGTGACTCTAGTGGCAGTGGTGATATATCCAAAAAATGGATATACTTGAATTATGCCTAAATAGAAAAGTGTATCTTTTGTATTTTCACTCTTCGTCCATAATCAACCATTATTCGAGCTTCAAGAATCGACCTTTGACCCTCGAATGCCTTTGGATATGGAGATCGTGAGAAAACTCCAGTTTTGTAAAGCCAAGTCCTTACGTTGAGGAAGGTTAGGTATACCTCTACGGGTTATGTGTAATTCAAATCACTTGGAGAAGCAACTAAATCCAGGATGGGGCTTATCCTTTGCTCGCTAGTAAGTTGGCCCACAATAAGGAAAGGTCGGAATGGTCTTAAGGTCTCAAACCTAATTTTGCCTATCGACAATGGGATTTATTCATATTTTAAAGTTATATTCAAGAGTGATTAATGTTTCTACTATTCTCATGGCATGTTTAGTTTACAGAATGAAAATTAGAAAATGAAATAGAGAATTAATTACTACTCCTTATATAGTTTTCAGAAAATCTTAGGGATTGAAATTGAAATATAGTGAAAAAGAGTTAAAAAAAAAAAAATAGTTCTTCTCTGAAGAAATTACAATTGCCCATTAGTAATAGCAAGTTCATTGTATAACTATTCCACCAGTAAAATGCATTAATAAGTTTATAGAGAAGAGATAACGATTCTGTTTCACTATAATAAAACCAAACAAATGTGCCATCGTTTTACTAATTCTTACAATAATATTATATAAAAAGATTAACTAAAGTATATGATTAAAATGAAATGCATTGAAAGCTAAAACCCATATGCTATATGAAAATTAGGGTTTGAATTTACTTTATTTACATTATTTCAATTTCTACCAACCCATCATTACCGGTAATCAATAATTAAGATTATAGAAAAAAATGATATTATAATGTTATTTTACACAATTAAAAACCTGAATAATTTTTATTATTAGCTGAAGGATAGTAAGGTATTTGTTTAAGGGCACGGAAAATTTTATATTTTTCACTACCGATGACAAAATGAATGCTAAATATGTTTTACTTGACTTCTCCATTACAAATTCCAAACATATAATTGTTCAACAAAATGTCGGTTAACAAGCTGTTTCCCATACTAGAGTGAGAGAATTAACGTTGTGCTTTTTAGAAAGAGATACAGAAATCAGACAAAATCAAGCCTCTTTTCCTCCTCACTCCCACCATTTTACACGCTTTCTTTCTCTAGCTGCATGACTCATATCATATTCACTACTTTGTTGACATCTCCTACCCTTAACACTGTTTCTCTGTGTGTGTTCCGTTCCTATCCTGTACTACTTACTACCACCACACTACACAACTTTCTCTCTTCTTTTAGTTAACGCTTTCAAGTAAAGAGTTTTGTGGGGTATTACAGCATAAAAGTTCCCGACTTTTATAACTTTTATTGCTTGCCACTTGATTTTGCTTCTGAAGTTTGTAAAAAGGTACTTTTTTTCTAAATTTCCTTTTTCCTTTTCCTCTGTTTCTTATTACTTACTGATTCTGTCTTAGTTCATAACTTGCTTTCTAATCTTGATTTTACTTTCTGGGTTCTGCTCAAGTTTGAATTTTACTGCCTACCCAGGAAAAAAAGTTTGAATTTTGCTGCTTAGCCAGAAAAAAAGTTTGAATATTATTGCCTAACCGAAAATAAAGTTTGAATTTTTCTTATTCATCTTCATACAGTGATCATCAGGTAGTACTAGAGAGAGAGAGAGAGGGAGGGAGTAATGGCTGCAAAGTCTGATGAGCCGCAACCGCATCCAGCAAAGGATCAATTGCCCCACATTGCATTTTGCATTACAAGTCCACCTCCATGGCGTGAGTATTACTACTTTTATGTACTTTTGTTTAGTTTGTAATCAGCACTAGCTTTTGTGCTAATTTGTGGTTCCATGTTGTTCTTTAAGTATATTCAAGGATGCTCCTATTACTTTTGTTTAGTTCGGAGAGAAGGGTTTCCATTTATTTAATAGTTGGAAGTGACTTCCTTTTTTTTTTTTTTTTTTTGAGAATTGTCCTTTCGAGGAATATACTTCCCTTTTCATACTTTAGGTGCTTCTTTGCAGATGGATTCTTCATGTGTTTCGATTTAAAATTAAAGAGTTCTAAATTAAAAAAAAGGTTTTCAATGCGGCCTTTGCAGCTAAACAATTGATCTAATTGTATTTTTAATCTGTGTTCAATCTTAATCGTTGATAATATGATTCCTGAAATTACCATTTAGTTTGACTTTCACCTGTTTGGCGGAGCTTATGGCTATACTTGGTCTCAAGCCATGAAAAATTTACCACATTTTACCATTTTCATCGTAATCCATGGTTCCGGTTTACTTTTAACACTACTTAGGACATAGCAGGAGTTTCACATCATGGTACAAGTAACTGGGCTTTTGATTAAAATGGTATGAGTACGGTAAATATCAAGCTATGGAAACTTTCATGGTTTTGAGGCCATTTGAAAACTCAACTCCATAGTTTGACCTTCTACTTCTCTTATTATAACTCAACTTTTGTTTTTTTTTTTTTTAATTCTGTCCTCTGATATGATGGAAGGTACTTAAATGGTGGTTCCTTTTCTTTATTGTTTTGGACCTTTTGATGATATCGGCTTTCCTGTTAGCAATTACTCTATTGTAGATGTATGCTTTGTTGTCTCTATTGGAGCGCATTTAGTTTGTTTGCTGTACTTATTGGTGTTATTTCTTTAAAAGAATTAGGAGTTAAACTTCAATAAATTATTGGATGTTTGATGCAGACGAAGCTATTCTCCTGGGATTCCAGCATTTTCTTGTGATTCTCGGCACAACTGTTCTCATTCCCACTTCTCTTGTGCCACAGATGGGTGGCAGAAATGTAATATAAAGTTACAATACTTGAAGCGCAAATTTCTGTCGATAGAGATAGAAAAATGTCTCCGGATGTGATCTTCAAGTATATATGCTTACCATTTAATAATTGTTGTAGGAGGAGAAAGCGAGAGTGATTCAGACTCTACTTTTTGTTGCGGGTATAAACACATTGCTACAAACATTTTTTGGCACTCGGTTGCCTGCTGTAATTGGAGGGTCTTATACTTTTGTCCCTACCACAATCTCCATCATCCTTGCTGGTCGTTTCAGTGATGGTGCAGATCCCGTTGATGTATGATCTTCTATAGCTGGTCTTATTTTGCCACATTTTATATATGATGATTTTAGCATCAGATTGTTACACTAATCATGTACGTTCAACTTTGAAAATTCCTTATAAACATCATCAGAGATTCTGGAAGGGGTCTATATGAAGAACAGTACGTGTTCACTTCATGCAGTACACTAGATTTAGCAAATGATGCGCAATGCCTCTTTCTCCTTGACTCTTTATTTTCTTCCACCTGAAGTTTGATTTTCGTGTTCTCCAGAAATTCAAGAGGACAATGCGAGCAATCCAGGGTGCGCTTATTGTGGCCTCTACCATTCAGATTGTCCTAGGCTTCAGTGGCCTTTGGCGGAATGTATTCAGGTTTGGTTCATATACTCTATTTTATTCAAAATGTAGCTTTACTTTGAGTATAATAATGACTGAAACTTCAGGATATGTGAATTTTATGTATTGTCACACATCAAAAGCTAAAAATTTAAGTGAAAGTTAACTGGGATCTCAAGTCTTCTCCAGGAGAAGCATAACATTTCTGCAAGAATATCCTGAATGCAAGCATTATATGTGATAGTTATCAACAGCATGGGTTAAGTTAGCCTGTCAATCTTTTGGGTTACTTTTGTTTTTGAATTGTTTTTAACTAAAATCTTTATAATGCTACAGCTAAATTTTTTTTCAGAAATAGGAAATTCAATATTTACTGTTCCGATTTCAGATTCTTGAGTCCACTTTCTGCTGTCCCATTGGTAGCTCTGGTTGGCTTTGGGTTGTACGAGCTTGGATTTCCTGGGGTGAGTGTGATTTTATTCTTCTAAGGGCATTCTAGGAAGAGAGAAAAAAAGGAGGTTTTTTCATCTTAAGTAGTTCTCTTTCTGGATGGACAGGTTGCCAAGTGCATTGAGATTGGACTCCCAGAACTTATAATTCTAGTTTTTGTTTCCCAGGTATGATATCTTCATACACCTAGCCAATTCTTTGTTACTGTTTGAAAAGTTCTGATGTTTGGTCAGTAAAGGGCTTATGTCCATCATATTTCATATGCTCTTCTTTCTGTTCATTCATTGTCTAATTCTGAATTTTTTTTTTTTTGTGGTTGCAGTATCTGCCTCATGTGATACATGCAAAAAATCATTTGTTTGAACGATTTGCTGTCATATTTGCTGTGGTAGTTGTGTGGATTTATGCACATATCCTTACAGTTGGTGGGGCTTATGATAGTGCTGCACCTAAGACACAAGCAAGCTGCCGTACAGATCGTGCTGGGCTTATAGATGCTGCTCCATGGTAAACTTTCAAGTTTCCTATGATGTCTATGTTCCTTCACTTATACATGTGTCATCTGATGCAACTGCTTCTTGTCAGTTGATATTGCAAAATGCATTCTATGCTTCTATTATGATCTTGGTGCTCTTAGGTTGAGCTAAATGGTGGATTTACCTATATCACTGATAAAGGCTAAATTGTGGCTTACTGTCATGACTGATGCATGGAGAACCTTAACAGAAGTTGCTTTGCAGGATAAGAGTTCCGTATCCTTTCCAATGGGGAGCGCCTTCATTTGATGCTGGGGAAGCTTTTGCGATGATGATGGCTGCTTTTGTTGCTCTAGTGGAGGTTTGCTTTTACTGCTATGTTATCAATCTGGTTTTAAATTGAGAATCATCTATATGAGAAGGCGTTATGATGCTCCTGCACTATTTAGGCTCATTGAGTTAGATTCTTGTCTGTTTATTTAAATAATGAGTTTTACATGGAATGTAAATCCAAATTTTCCTTTTCAGCTCTCATGGTTTGCTGTATTATAGTTACACATGATTCAGTATCCTACGAAAATTTTATTTTATCATCAGTTATGTTGTTGCTTTGGATTGTTATTTTCTAATAGTAGGCTATTTCATGCAAGCAGTCCACGGGTGCTTTTATGGCAGTGGCAAGATATGCAGGTGCAACTCATGTACCTCCATCAGTTCTCAGCCGTGGTGTAGGTTGGCAGGTAATCTGAGAACATTCTTCATTCTTCACTCTTCATAATTGGTGTTCTTTCTTTGATTTCCCACCAATCACAATGGATCGATATTCTTGGTTGATCCATGTTGTAGATTTAACATTAGATTTGTTTGTTTACTTTAGCAATTAGATTTTAAAGTATCTAGAAATGTTTATTGTTTGACCATCTTTTTAGTAAGGTTTGTTTAAGGTCTTCATGTTCCATATTTTCCTCTCTATTTTATTTTGGGCATGTTGTACCACTGAAGATAACATATTCCAGAATTCATTTTCAAGACAAAGTTCTACTCTATTACAAAATAAGACACACTTTAGTACACGTTGGCGAGAAAGAAAGCAAATTAAGAAAAGACTCAATATCAGTTTGAGAATATGACGTGAATGCATCCCTGCTGCTATATTTAGATTTCTCTTCAATGTCAGTTTCAGCTCAGAGATTTAGATGCAAGATTAGGTGCACAATCCAATTTGTGGGCCTTGTGAGTGTTGATACTTGGTTTTATCCAGTGAATAATTAATGCCTGAAATTGAAGACACATCACTTGAAGATACAATCATGATGATAGAGATAATGTTAAATCATGAGAAGGTTTCTCTATACATCCGCGTACATGATGTGGCTGCATACTTAGCATGATTATATATGCACCTGCTGTTTGAAAGGTGTAAACTTTTATTGGCTGACCAGTTATTTGGGATTCCTGATTAACCTCTTTTATGGATTCCAAATTGTGATTATATGAATGGAGCTGCTGAATAATTAATTGTTTTCCACAGGATATTTATGCCAATAATGATGCATAAAATTAACTGTTTATTCATGAATCTGACCGACGAATTACTGAGTTACAACTTCTTTCGTCACTGGGTTCATGATTGTGAACTTCTATCTAATCTTCTACCAGGGTGTTGCCATTTTGATATCTGGCTTATTTGGAACTGTTAATGGATCCTCTGTTTCAGTGTAAGGCATCTTCTAAAAGCAAAATTGGTATTTCATGAGAACTTTCCTTTCACTGGTGTTTGCTGCTGACAAGGGAACTTTCCTGGGTTCCTCTTCCAGGGAAAATGCTGGTCTTTTGGGCTTGACACGTGTTGGTAGCAGAAGGGTGGTGCAAATAGCAGCTGGTTTCATGATTTTCTTTTCTGTTCTTGGTATGTAGCTAACTTCCTTTTTCTTTTTCTTTCTTTTTTCTTTAAAAAAAAAAAGATCAGTAAAAGCACTGAGCTATGCACATTACCTTACAACTGCATGTAATTTTCTTCTTTGTGCATCTTGTCTTTATCTGCCATCAATGCATCATTTCACAGGTAAATTTGGAGCAGTCTTCGCTTCAATACCTGCACCAATTGTTGCGGCATTGTACTGTCTTTTCTTTGCATATGTAGGTAAGATTACCTAGTTTTTATGAATGGTCTAGTACAGTGCGGATCTTTCTTTTCCTTAGGCAATTAAAATCTTCTTGGTGATAGTGTGAACATAGACTAGTTTTGATGCAAGAGTATCATGATATTCTGTTCATGTGCAGGCGCTGTAGGTCTGAGCTTTCTTCAGTTTTGCAACCTCAACTCCTTCCGCACTAAGTTTATATTAGGCTTTTCCATCTTCATTGGTTTGTCCGTGCCACAGTACTTCAACGAGTACTTGGCAATCAATGGATATGGTCCAGTCCACACTGGTGCAAGATGGGTAAACACAAAATTGCCTAAATTCGTTACCTTTTGATACTTGTTCGAGTCTACATACCGTCTTCTCAGAACTAACAAAATCATTTGCATTATCCAATTGACAGTTTAATGATGTCATCAACGTGCCTTTCTCGTCAGAGCCATTCGTTGCAGGCTGTGTGGCGTATTTCCTAGACAATACGCTTAAAAAGGGTGGTAGCATCAGGAAAGATCGAGGGAAGCACTGGTGGGACAAGTTCCGATCCTATAGGGATGACAGTAGAAGTGAAGAATTCTATATGCTGCCTTTCAATCTCAACAAGTACTTCCCATCCGTCTGAATAGCTCATTGGTATGTTAACATGGTGGTGCAAACTTTGCACAATCAGATGATCTCCAACACACATCTGGTCCCTTTTGTGATATCAATGTCCCTTCGTGCCCATGAATATCATGTGCACGCTATAGTACATATAAGGTAGTCCTTCCCCCTTCTGTTATAGATATATATGAAACATTTACTTCATTGTTTTGTTCCCCTTGTTTTTCCCCATTGTAAAACTTATCGGAGAATTGTTTTTTAAATGAAGCAAATTAGCCATATCGGTTGTAATTTACGCGAAGGCTTCATTCTGTTTGAAAGTGTCCTATGTTGCAGTTATTGGACTGGGACTTTCATGCAGCAATGAAATTGAGCACTCATATTGGTGGTGTAGCTTAACCGTTTCTAAATGGGCAATCCTTCTATTTAATTGAATGCAAGATTTAGGTTAAAGGTTTATATTTTAGTGGGTGCAATTTATCTTGTAGTTAAGGAAGCCTTCTGGAAATAAATGTGTTCATTTCAGGAAATTGGTTTCTAAACTTCTTTTGACATACATTCAGTCCAAGTTTTAATAATTTCAAGATGTTGCAATCATCCTTTTCCTCTTCGTCAATTGTTATACTCCATGACAGTTTGTCTTTATCATTAAGGGCCATCGTTATTGTTTTCTTCTACCCACTGCACTCCGTTGGACGCCAGAGGTACATGCGACTTCTTGAGATTATTAGAATAATACTTGACAATTATGAAACGTCAATTATATCAAAAGGCGGAAAAAGGTTAGAAAACTTATTCTGCAGAACAAAGTCACCCTAGTACTGCCAGTTACTCTGCTTTCTTCTCTCGGAAGCACCAACACCACAGCTCACATAAAACCGGATGATAACACAAATCAGTCTCTCAAGATGATGGATGGGTGGGACTTATGCACTATAATGGTCATAGAATAGTTTGCCATAATTGATGGGTGAATCACTTTCCACGGGGGACCCGGCAATAATATGGAATCAATTCACTGTTGTAGTGGTAGAAGAGAACTAGAGAAGGCGTTCATGTGTTGTTATCCTTATCTGGACTTATTATGGGTATAAGGTATAAATTCATTTCAAAGGTGACATAGGCAAGTTCTGGTCCTTGAACAATTCCTTGACGGATACAGCTGGTTTTTCCACATCATAGTCGCGGTATCATTCGTTATGTCTGGAATCTGGATAGTTTTTGTTTTTTGGGTGATTCTCAGAAGCAGAACTTGCTAAGAATTGGTTCTGATTGAGAAATCCTTGTCACATGAAGCTACACATGATGTTTGGCAAGCTTTGGTGTGGATTTGATATCTTTGTTGGACAGGATTTGCATGCAAGATATTTTTATCCCGTAAATGTCACACCAATTGATCGCCTTGTGTCCAGTCCAATCTCTTGGACCATTCATGAGAATGTCAGAGGGATGGTCGTCCAATAAAGACATATATCAAGTAACCATTGATGGGTATAGACTTCATATTCACTAGGAACATCTGAGTTTCACCATTGTCAAATATTTTCATAATAAATAATAATAGCTATTACAGTATACGAAATCAGATGTAACTGCAGTATCTAGTAATAACTATCGACTCCATTAGCATTCAATTTAAGGTGATGATCGGACCAAGGTTACCGGTGGTGTAATTAATTATCACAATCTAAATGTAGGCGGTTTGCCAGAATCACCAATTCCAAGATCATTGTGAGGGTGGACAATTTATGGTCCGGAAATGATATATCGGGTCACAATACTGCACGACTTAAATAAGTTAGTATATAGAAAAAGAAGTTAAGACTCGTTTAAGCATGATTAAGTTTATGTTTACATTTGGGTCGAGTTTTTAAATCTAAACATGGGATACTGTACACATTTTATATTCTTTTGTATTTGTATTTATAACACAAATCATTTTTTTCTAGATCAAAAATCCTAATTAAAGGTACGAGTATGACATACTTTTAACTATACATTTTTCTTACTATTTTGTAACTTAAATGGGTAAAAAATTATGAAGTTATGCATAAATTCTTTGACTATCTCTCCTAATAATTCGACAAACAATGTAATAAGTTTCAAAATTAATGTTGATAGTAATACTCATATCTATTTAAGACATAGTTCTACTTAATTTAATAATATTATGTAATTTAAATTTAGAAACGTTATATACTTTTTTTATTGTATCTTTTAGTGTAAATGAGCAAAAATTGTAAACTCATGTTCATATATGAATATTTTGACCGTCTCTTTTAAAAATCTGATAAATAATATGATTAATTTAGAAATTAACATTGATAGTAATATTAATATCCATTTAATTCATGGTTCAATTTAATTTGATGATATTATATAAATTAAAATTTTGGATTTTCTACCTTGATAAGATTTTGCTTCATTAAAACTTTTGTTTGAATTGTAATTTTATATTAAATATGATAATATTATGCTTTTTGTCTCTGTTAAATTTAAATATTATTATTATTTTTTCCCCTTTAAATCTATAAATATTTTATAAATTTAATTATAATTTTTTAATCAGTAAACGGTATCAAACTTAAGTTAAACGAGATACGATATAATAACATAAATTATCAGTGCTACTATAAATGGGTTTAATCCGTATATGGGATATGCTAGATCACGAGTTTAGATTTTTATATACGATTAATAAATAGATTATATTACAAGTTTAGGTTTTTTGAATACAGAGTCTATTTAAAACACGAAAACAAAATACAGTACGATAACGCGAGTTTTGAACAAATGATCTCTTTTAGAAAAACAAAGGCCGAAAGTGTTGTTGAAGAACTGTGCAACAGTTCGTAGAGCCACTTAGTTTGAACCACAATCTATGTTCTGAAATTGGCTAGGTTTACCACCACCACCAGTGCCATACCACTTGTGGTTAAAAACTACTAATTACTATAGAAAATAATTAAGAACAAGATTATGACAAACATGAGAAATATTAATTTCTAATGAAACGGAGGCACCAGCCAGGTTCCCAACAGTAGAAGCCCACTGTCCATCATATACCAAGTTATTAGGCTGTTGTGTCTTTGGAAGTACATGTCCTTAGTTTGTCTAGTTGGTTTTAGTCTGTTTTCATGTAAACTCCAATATGCATTAAAAAAAACTAGACATAAAACCAGAAGGGACAAGAAGCATACAAAATTTTAAAACTTAAAAATCCAATTGGCCCCATTAAATTAAACTTAAATTCAGATGAGTTTATTCTTTTCGATGAAGAATGATCATATTTTTTTTTTTATTTTTATAACAAAATGCATTTAAAACTTCCTTTCTTTTGCGCATTTTGCTTAATGTACTCATGGTAGATTGCATACTTTACCTAGGTACAATTAAGTATTACATAAAATTTATGTCAAACATTGAAAAAGTCCTTTCAGCACATTTTTATAAATATAACTAAACACATGGAAACTTTTAATTTCACAAAAGGCATTGCTAATGGAAAAACGTTCTCATTTAACAAGTAGTTTTCCTTGGAGCAAATAAGACCATTGTAATTTTCCTTGGAACGTACGAGGTCTTAGATTAGATAGTTGTGGTCTTGTGCAATTAAAAGCAAGATAGTGTTAAAATATTAAAATTACCACCTAAATTTTAAACCTTTTTTTAATTATAAATCTAAAATTTAAAGTTATCAAGTATTAAAATCCAATAAAATTTTTACTTATTCAGTTTACTACTTTTACCTTTTATAGTACTCTTTTACTAATGATCATTTGCAACATTATTTGATTAAAGATAATGAAAGGTAGTAAAATTAACAAGGAAAAGTTTAGTTGGGTATAACATTCAATAATTTCAAACTTAAAGTGTAAAACTGAATAAATAAAAATTCGATTGGGTATATATGTTATTTAGTAATTTCAAATTTCATATATAAGATTAAAGAAACATATAAAGTTCAGATAGTAAATTGTAACACTATCCTTTTAATAGATTTTTTTATGGTAGCACTTTAGATATTGCTAAGTTGGACTCATAAAAAATTGCTAGATTGAGGAAACCTACAATTGAAACTAAAATTAGAATAGAACGAACCAGTTGGGACTTTAATAGATTCCTTCCGTGAAAAGACCTTCATATTCTATTTAAGTGCAACTTCAACGTATCATTGGAGAGGAAAAAAAAAAAAAAAAAAAGGTTATTCCCACAACCCTCAAAAGTCGATTGGAAATGTTAGCTTTAAGAGTTGCAAAGCTGAGCTGGTTCACATCCTATAGAAGGAAATTCTAATTCAAGATAGCCTTAGTTTGGTATGATAGGTCCTGTTTTACATTAGATAGTGGAAAGGGTGAAAGATACTTTAGTCTCTCTATAAAAGTTACTTTATTTTGAATTGGGTTATTATAAACCCGATAATAAACTTTTCGATACATTATATATATATATATATATATATAGTTTTTGTCGTATATCATATTTATAGCTTTGTTTAGTTGTACTTTGGTGGTATGGGCATTAGTTTTCTAAAAAGATAGATTTAATTTGAACTCTCTTTTCCTATGTTATAATATAGTTGGCAAAAAAAAAAAAAAAAAAACAAACTTAGCGTTGTAAAAACTAAGTATGCATTCTTTCTTGATTTTGATCTCTGGAGAAAGCAAATGTCTAATGTATTGTTATACTTCTTTTTGATAAAATTGAATCTTATTTTGGTGTTAAGATGCTTCGTTGGACGATCTATCACATTAAGAAATTCCTGCTACTTTTCATATATTAAAGAAGTTTTTGGTTAGTGGATGTGTGTGCGTTTCTTAGGAAAAATATAACATTAGGTTCCTTTCTATCTTATAAAGTTTGTCGTCTTCAAATAATAATGTTTCCAAATGGTATTTCCATCCGTTTCCTCTTTAATTATATATATATATTTTTGCATGTTAGAGAAAGTGAAAAATAAAATACATATAAATATTTCTTATATATGGTACCGTATTCCTGGAAGAATATAGACAAAATACTATTTTAAAAAATAAAACTTTTTGTCTATTTGGTGATAATTTCCTACTCTTAGTAAGCTTATGAGAAATAATTGAATACCAATGCAAGAAAAATTTTCAACAAAGTAAATGTTATTCTCAGCAATTATCTTACTTCAGTTGTGTATGATTATTATATATTATAATATATATATATATATTTTGGAACTCCAACGAATCAGTCTAGAAGATGAAGAGTCGTACACCAACATGACAAGTTACATAAAATCCTGGATTTCATTTTTTTTTTTTTTAAGCCACTTTTTCGTGTTACTACCATGGATAACTTGGTTATATATTTACAGATACAAATAGCGGTTTCACTTGGGGGTATAAACACGTCTAAGTAATATTAGGCTTGACTTTAAGCTTAACTTGAAATCTAAAACTCGAGTGTGATTAAGCTTAAAATTTAATTTTGAGTTTTATTTGATGGAGCTCGTTTAAACTCGAATATATGAAAATATTTGAATTTATTTTAAATGAATTTCACAATAAAACTTGAAATTAGATTGAACTCTCTATCAATCTTGATATACTTAAATTTGGTTCGAGCTTGATAAAACCAGTGAGCTTATCAAACCAAATAGGTATGAGCTCAAATACAGCTTGATATACAAGCTGTTTAAATAACTCAATTTCGAGTTATGTTCACTTATGATCCAATCAAATTCAAATAAATATCGAGTCAAATTTAAATAACTTGTAAGTTAATATTGTTTGTGTTCAACAATTATAAATACCACAAGTAGCTCACCTAACATACCTTACTAAGGTATTTGTATCACCCTTTCTAGGAGAAAAAATTCAAATAAGCAAGCAATAGGGACCTCTTAGATTGATATCCAAATTCAACTTTTTCTGGAAGGGAACAAATGATATTTTTGAGAAGAGAAAAACGAAGGACCATCGTGTATGGACCAACCCTAACACATTTCAATGGTTCTGTTCATACCGGATTAATGCCGAAATTGGATCTAAATCTTTTTTGAAATCCTAAATCTTTCATACTATCTGGGGTTGTCTCAATTTTTATTTAAAAGAAAAATGAATCTAAAGCATCTTAGAGTTACCTCCAATTCAAACTAGTAAACCAACCGTAATTTTTCTTTTAGGCCAAAACTGTTGATTAATTAAGTGGTAATTGGATATTTTAAAAGATGAATTATGCTAAGTATAAAATTTTGAAAAATGTTTCTCATAAGAAAATTGCATCCTTAACCTTTCATGTTTTTCTTCGGTATTATAGATTGAGATTATATTTAAAACGATTTTCAAAACATCATAAGATTATATAAGTTTGTTTTCTCTTTCTCTTCCGCCATAAGGATTGTCAATTTGGATATTTTTGTTGGAATTCAAAAATCAAAATATGTCATTTTAAAATAACAAGCAATTTGACTAGAGTTCTTTAAATTTAACCATGAATCATTTGGACCATATTTGAGCGAACCCAAATTATAAAGCAAATTGAAATATAAAAAAAATCATATTTTATAATTATATTTTATTCCATTTTTTGTTTAGTGTAATTATGTGAAAAACCCTAAATATGATCCACCTAGGTTATTAGGTTACTTGGCCTTGACTTTTGAAGAGACATGATCTTGAACCAACTTCTCTATCTCTCTCTCTATCTTTTTTTTTTTTTTTTTTCAAATAACAGGTGGCTGGCGGGTAGCAAGTAGCAACCTTGAGGCGTTTCTTTTCTTTTCTTTTTTCATTTTCAGAATTTTGACTTTTTAATTTATCAAGTTAATTATAGTATTTCATATTGACTCTTTTCTATATATTTGTGACATTGTGTATAATATATTGAAATGTATCATATCACAATATTTTGTAGGACATTGTTGTATAGTTTCAAAAATTTTAAGGCAAATTGCAATTTTTACGATATGGTTGTAAAATTACAATAAGTTTTAGGATATTTGAGGCATTTAAAATATATATTAGCAACCAATGTATTTGCGCTAGTGTGCAAGAATTAAATTGTGTGACATTGAAAAAACTACAATATGGTTTGAAAGTTTTTGAAAGAGAAAGAAGGAAAAAAAATTAAAGAATAGCAAATAATAAAAGCTAGAGTAAATGAATAACAGATAATATCTATGGTAAATAAGCAATGTGATGTTATTTATATAAATAGCGAATAATATTCGTGATATATGAATAATACACTGAAAGTTGAAAATATAGATGCATAAAAAATAGAATGCGTTTTTTATTACAAATGTGCAATGGGTCTAAATTTTATGACTTATAATATATTTTATGGGGAAAAATTGCATTAGTAAAATAAAAGGTTTCTTTCTATGAACTTATAATAGGTGATTGAAATACAAATATATATATATAATATATTTATTATACATAAGGAAAATTGTAAGATGAGTTCAGTTTATTTTATAACAAGTACTCGTTAAATATTCATAAAAAAATATTAAAATTATTATAATATAATAGTATCGTCACTTGTCTTTTATTAAAATAAATTAGGGTTTGAATTTATTCTCTTTCATAGTTTGTGAAAAAAAAAAATATAAAAAATGTGATGTACCGTGAAAAAAAAAATGATGAAGAATTTCTATTTTCAGTCTCTAATAAATAACTTGGAATGTTTATATATGTCTAGAAAAGATTAATTAAATATTCTAAATTTAACATCGAAATGGGTTTAAATCCACCTATTTCAGCAGCAAGAGAGGTTAGGTCAAGAGTATCGGTATGGGACAGGACAAAGCTCGGGCTTGGATCTTTTTACAAGGTTCAATTGTACTTGGTATTAGGGTACTTTGTGGCTTTTCTTTTTTTTTTTTCCCAGAAAAAAATTACTACGATAAATCTTTTGGGTTTAAAGTTTTAATATAAAAATAAATAATTTTAATAGTACTAACATTATTTAAAGTGATGGAAATAGGGGATAATATTATATTGTAACACTATTAGATATCATTGATGTAACACAAGTTATATTAGTATATATTTAACACTTAGCGTGTTACATTAGTATATCAGACATAATTTACTCAATACATCTTCAATAATATTTATGTCCTCTTTACACTACTGAAGGTTATAATCCCCTATTTCAATTTGTCCCAAAAATAAAACACCTATTCTCCTTCACGTAGTTTTTCCCTATTTATTTTACCATAGTCAAAGTTAATAGTTTTAATAAGGTTGAGTGTGACAGATACGAAGGCTATTTTCAGAAGCAAAGCACTTATTGTTATTACAGAGACACTGACAGAAGTCAGGGACAATATTTATGGTTTGTGTTTGCTTTTTTAAGATTCAATTAGATTAAAATTTAAAACCCATCCCCTCACAATTTGAGAAATGAGAATAGACTTTTTATGCTAAGGCATTGCAACTGAAGATGGTCCTAGAAAATTGGCTCTCACAAGTCACATCCTTTATTATCAATTCATAAAAAAGGAGAAGGAAAGGAAGGCTGTCCACTAGTTTAATGCAAAAATCAAGTTGTAGAAAGTAAAGTTTAGGCTTAGCCAAAAAATAAAAAAATAAAAAAAGAAAGGAAAGTTTAAAAGGAAAGTCCTCCATAGATGGGCTGGATTAGAAAGGGATGAGTAATATTATAATAAGTTAAAGATAACAAGATCCTTAATAAGTTTAAAGGATTCGGAAAATATTAATTTCTTATTTTGCTCTCTATTAGGTTTGGACTTGAATGACTTTAATATTTCAAGCTAAAATCTTAACTATTAAGATACATCTTATGAAAGATATTCCATTTTAGATGTGCAATCAAAACTGATATAGGACCATTAAAATCAATTATATAACTATTAAATAGACATAGCCTGAGAATTTTAAAAAAGTTCTAATTTAAGGAGGCTTTTGTTTTTTTTTTTTTTTTTCAAAATATAACTAATGGATGCTTTATTAATTACAAGAAAATGAGCTTCTTAGTTTTTCACAATCGGCTTAATAGCAAATTTAGGGGTATAATAAACAAGTGTAATCAAAATAAAAACAAAACACGATGATTTTGAAAACCTAGGACCTGAAACCGTCCGAGGAGGAGTTCAGTTCAGAGATTGTTATACTCGAAAATTAATGGTCGTAGTGTTAGGGTAGTGCCTAAACCCTAGCTGGCCAAGTAAAGCACTCGACAAAGGAAAAGTAATCATTTAATATATAGTAAAAGCGAATGGTGGTGCCTGCCTGCCTGGCCTATCGCGTGCCTGCAATTGCTACCTGACACACAGATATTATTTCCAGGTTTTAAGCCAATTAAATGGGGTTTGTTTTGAGATGGTTCAGTTACTTTCTACGGACAATCTAGCTTTTTAAGTTCTGAGAGCACATTAGTGGGTAATTATAGATGGCCTTTTACACCATGTAAAGGTTTTATAGATATTATTTAGCAGAAAAGCGTAAGTTATGTCATGTGTAGATATCTACGATGCCTAAGTTATATCAACATCACCTTTTGATGGGTGATCGTATATGTTTGTAGAACATGAGTAATAGTTTTTTCTAAAGATTATCTCCATTTATCACCTTTTACTTAAACTTGATGGGTATTTATGTACTATGTATATTGTAAAAGGTTAAAAATTACTATATTAGTTATAATGTCTTTTAAGTCCATTATTTATTTAAGCTTCATTTCTTAAGTTAGATGATAAAATTTAAGAAGTTCAGTAGATGACTTAGAAAGATTTAGTTTAGTGGGCTCGAAACAGATATTATTGAATTAATTTGTCCACATCTAATCTTTCTTAAGTAGGTTTACGCACCAAGAAAGATTATTGGCCTTAAATGAATTAACTAGCTCATTTTAAATAATTATGAATTAAGTATGCTTCTTTTTATTCATTGATCATCTAAATGATTTGACGAATATTATCTTACCCAAGAATCTATAAATAGTCAGCATTTTCTTTTTATTTAGAACTCTGAAAGAAAATAGAGAAACAATAGCGTTTTGTGAAATCTTTGTTATCTAAGATTAGATAAGTAATTCAAGTAAAGAATTAATCTCATTTACTTAAATTACAAGATGAACTCACAAGGTCCTCTAAGATTACCTTATTTGTCACTTATACATTTGATATACTGAGATTACTTGTTCCTTCTCTTTATCTTATTCTCACCTAATCATTACTTCAGGTGACAATTCGCTTCACTTTTTTAAACCCATGTGTAGTGTGTCACTCATGTAACACGTACGTGATTACTCCAATTAGACCCCTACTTCTACACATACATATATATAATTTGTATGTTTGGTAGTATTTTTATATCTTGATAAAGGAGAGAAGGTACGGTATTAATTTGAAAACTATTAATTCTAGGAATGCAAGTTGTTATTTTAAATGGACTAATAAAAAAATAAAACATTTGTAATAGTTAATTTTGTTAAGAGTATCCACCTATCTTTTCATCTTGTCTAATGACATGCATAAGAGAAGTATTTATATGATTCTTATGTACACCTTAGTATAAAAGATAGTAGCAAACCGATAAAACCTACTAATAAAATAAAATAACAAGTAAATCTTAAAACTTAAAAATATAAATTATAATCAATTATAGAAGTACTTTAATCAATCATCTACCTTTTGTGGTTAGATGCCCTACTTAATGGTTGACAATTTGGTCATTAAGTGCTCTACATTAGTCTTCCCTTCATAAAAAAGAAATTAACCCCAAGTTTATTGTTGTAGATAACAACTTTTGATCAACCATTAGTTATGATGAGTGATGATCCATGGCACCCTTGTCTATGACATGAGAACCATACATTGCTCTTACATTGCACATTACTACAAGAATTAATCTATACCCAATCCTTATATTTACTTTTGCTACAGTTCAGTAATGCGAACCTCTCTTCTACCTCTTTTATTTACACCAACATAATAAGGTTCCTAATACTTCCTTAGGGCAAATTATAATTTCTTTACTCATGACATTTGTACAGGACTGTGATATATTAGTCATGATATCAAGTAATTAATTAGTAACAATGCGTCCAATTTTAAAGAGATTATGTCATAAGGAATTTTCTTCTTGTTTTGACTAAGGACTTATACATGGTGTACTCTCCATTATCAGTAGCCTTCTAACTAGACTGAACCAAGCTATGCTTGATAGGTTCAGACAAAAAGCAAAACTGAGTTATTGAGATATGTTAGAGGTGGCTCCAGCGTCTACACTTTGACACTCAAGCTAGAAATTGTGATCGATAGTAGGCTATTAATTATAGAGAAGGGTGGCTAAGTCTAGATACCTGTACTTGGAGGGGTTACCCCTTACTTATAGATGTCATTTTGGAGTTTGTTTGGTTGTTAAGGTCTTGTAGGTTCCTTTATGCAGTTTAAGTTTAGGTGGAATTGTTTGCTAGTTGTAGCGTACTTGCTTTTCCTATTCAGTCTCTTCTCTTCTTTTTGTATTTAAGGAAAGGACCTTGGGCTAAATCCATCTTGAGAAGGCCTGTAATAGGAAAACCACTACTAATAGGACTCATCTACTGAATCATAAAGTTCTTGATCTGTTCATAGTTAAAATATGTATTTTCTCATCTCACGCTCTTTACCTCTATTGATAACATGGATATCATTTTTTTATTCATGGTCAGTCACTTCATATGTATCTTAGGTGATTACACTCGCAATACTTTCCATTTAAAGGCTTCACATACGATTTCTCAAACTTTTGTTAATCCTTGCTCTCAAGCACCTTTTGTTTAACTATAGCTTTCTCTTTCACAAACTTTTCTTTAATAACAAAATCTTGACTCCCCTTCTAAAATTTATTTGAGGAAATTGTATAAAATCTCTCTAAATTTTGACTTAAATGCGGATTCCCCCCCCTAAACTTTCAAAGTGCAGTTTTTAGTTTATCAACTTTCATAAATTGGCAAACAACTCCTTATGTTAAAAATAACCTCTTAAACTTCGATTTTAGTGTATAAACATCCCTTAAACTATGTGGTGTTGAGGAGGTATTTATACACCAAAATCAAAATTTATGAGGTATTTATACACTGAAATCAAAGTTTAAGGAGTGTTTATACATTAAAATAAAAGTTTTAGAGGGTTATTTACTAATTTATGAAAATTTAGGGGGCTAAAAATCATACTTTAAAAGTTCATAGGGTCAAACCGTACTTAAGTTAAAGTTTAGAGGGGTTTTATGTATTTTCCCTAGTTTATTTTACTCATTAGTAAACCTACTCAACTTAACCTTAGAATAAGTTTGTTGACTTTCCTCGATGTTCCAATAATACCAATCTAATTTTAAGCCTATCCTTCTTAGATTTAGTTAATGTTAACGATACTTAACAACCAATTCTCTCTACCATTTTGCATCCTTAAACCATCACTACACTAGCCACCTATAGACATACTTCTACCTAGAATATTAAGTTTCGATCGCCATACAAATTCAACAATATAGTCGTGTATTGATGTACTGCCTGCTGACATCTTCAATGCTATTTGAACAATTTCTACTCATAATCTAACAGTAGAAACTCCACTCTCAAATAAAGTTTCACATACTGCCAACTCCAAACATAACCTTCTGCTTCATAAACGTTTCAATTTTGTAATCTAATCCATTATGTAGAAGCAGTACCTATTAACCTATAAGTCACTAACCTAAGTCTCTTGTCCTTGAGTGTCTCCATGTAATCAAAGAGTTAATCAACCATTGCAAGCCAATCTAAAAATTCATATATTTATGCCATCATTAAAATATCAACTCTTAGGAGATAATTGCTAACTTTAGTTTCATAATTGTTTCTATGACTATGCCTATTACATCTATCCCTCCACATGTATATTTGTTTCACCTACATGACTGCCTTAGCTTATGGTGCTACCAAAATTTGCTCAACCACCAACAACACTTCCTTTCATGTCTAATTGCCAATAGTTGCCACCTCTCTATAGCTGTTGCAATAATCTCCATCGGAAAATTCTAATATTATGAAAGTTCCTTTTACCATCTAAGTTAGTAAACATCTCATATCTTGTCTTAGAATGTAGGCATTCATCTCTAGTATTAGGAGCAAACCTAGGGATAATTGTGAGTTAACTTAACCGGTAACTCACCTTAAATTGTTGATTCCTAGGTCCAAAAAACATAGAAACGAGATCACCCCAGATGGTTGATTTAAAAGTTTGGTTCAATAATCATGAACCATGACACCCTTAAATATATTTTTAGAAAGAATTAAATTTAAAACTAAAATTAAATTAAATTTAAAATAAAAAAATTGAACCTAAAAGCTTTGTCGCCTTTAGCATATTTTGTGAATAATTGTTGTGAATAAAATCGTGATTTTACCTATGTAATTTATGAGTTTATTATTTTAGGAGATTATTTCGAGTTAACTCATATATAAAATTATTTTCATGTAGAAACTTACAATTTTAATCTTATTTATATATAAACTTGATAAAAACTTACATTTTTGATTGAATTTACTGATCTTATATAATTAAGTTAAATGGGCTAAAAAATGAAAAATGAAAAATACAACAAAGTTTTTAAAAGCCATCGTCTATTAGGATATTATATCGTCTTTCTTAATTTTTTTCCTCTCTCTCTCTCTCTCTCTCTCTCTTAATCCCATATTTTACGTCTATAACCTTCGTTCAAGTTTCATCTTTAATTGCAAATATTATAAGGAAAACTATATACTTTACTTTATATTATTAATGGTTTAAAATAATTTAAAACGTTTAGTTATCTTTAATTCATTACTTTAAAATAAATAACAAAAAAAATTTAGTTTCGACTTAATTTATTTTTCTTCCATATATATATATAAAATTATATATTATTAGGAATTTTTTATAAAAAAAGAACTTAATTTCTTTACTTTCATCATATATTTCAAATTTTGAATAACTTTTATAAGCGTATCTATAGTTTTTTAAAGCTATTTTATACAAGTCGTAGAAATTTATGTTTTTATATTTCGATTTTACGTTCTGATCCTAACGACTAGAATCGCAAGTTTGACAACCTTGATCGTGAGAAGATCATCCAGTCATTAATACAGAATATTCCTATTTCTTTAAGAATACACTTCTCTCTTTACATCTTATCTAGCTTTTTTAATCATAGTTAGTGGCGAGTGACCTTAATGAATGGCTTTTGCGTTATATCAAGGTGTTCATTAGGCTATGTGAATCGATTAGTGTATCATATCAACTCAATTACACCCAGATTTACTAGCTTTTCTTTTGTCTACGGTCCCATTGTGGTGCACTCTCATGTTTTTTTTTTTTTTACCCTATGAGGCATCATAGCAACATATTAATTGCTGGTAATGGCAAAATAAGGTGTTTCTATTCACTTAAAATTAGTTTAAATCTTCAATTTTATCAATTATCTATCTTTTTCGTTACATGCTTTTTCCTCATTTCTTTTGTGCCTAGGTTTGGACTTAGGAGTAGGCATGTCCCCGTCAACCTGATGGGTTCAAGCACACTTTTGAACTGTGTAGGTGGGTTGGTTTTGGTTCTAGTGTTAACGGTCCAGTTCCGTGCCAAGTCCTGGTTCGGACTCATCCCATGCTTGTGAATAATGACTCCATAGAAGCACATTGCATTTTGTGTTGTATATGTGTGTGTGTATAGAATCTTGAGGCGCATTGCTGCAAAACTAAAATGGAATTAATTGGGCATATATCTCAAAAACTCTTCTGCCTTGAGTAAAAAACTTCAAATTACATGTTCTTGGCCTCAAGTGTCGAATTGCCTGCTTTTCGACTCCAGCATTTATACTCAACATAAATTCCACATTTCGACTTTGTTACATATTATTTATTTATTATTATTATTATGGCCTACAGTTCTTGAGTATACTCTAGGGGTGAGAGATCTTAGTGACCTGATCATTAAGCAGCCTTGTCACAATAATGTAATTTATCATTCTTTTATGAACACTGAAGACTGCTCCGGAATGTATCAGGACTCAGCAGAATCTACCAGAAAGATATCAGACGGTCCAAGTTGCGTGATTTTTGTGTTCTTCCATATGAGTTAGACAACTGTCTCTTCTTCCAAGAAACCAGCTTTGATACATGCTGTATTTTCAATACACTCGAAATATTCCCAAACGCGTATTGCCTCCGTTTACAGACCAACGTTTTGTTCTCGGGGAAAATAAGTAGGTACCGAGTGATTTGTCTACTTTTAGCAATATTTTTTATTGATAAAAAATATTTTAATGATAATAATACCTTACGTGAATTGATAAGTAATATATAATTATCTATAAAATTATATTTTTAGGTATAAAAAATTTATCATCAATCTACGTACAAAGAATATATATATATATTTAAAAATATTGAAAAACCCTTAAAAATATTGAATGACTTATTCACATTGGGTATTTGAATTTTATACCACCTGAAAAACAAACAAAACATAAAATGTATTAAATTACAGACTCCAAGATATCGGAAAGTAAGGTTTTGCATGTGGTAACACTGATATCAATGTTGCTAAATTATGGAATTCACAAATGCGAAGTACGAGACTTGGTTTGCCCTAGCTAAGTTATTAAGAAACTAGAAGAAAAGAAAACAATAAAAAAAGAAAAAAAAGGAAAAGGGGACACAGACATGTAAGTAGATTCGATGTAATAAAGCAAGGAATTCATATCTGGGTACGATTTAGATCGGTAAGATCTCCTAAAGGTTGACTAAATTGATTCTTGCGAGTGGTTTATACTTAAGAGAAAACAAAAATTTAGATTACATAAGGGAAAAGGAGATACTGATGTGCTAAGAATTTAGGTTTAATTTAATGTTATTACTCTTAGGTAGCTTTTTTGTCGTAAAGATCGGATAATACAAGTATAAAAAGAATTGAATAGTACAAACTTATTATACCATATTTAGTTTGTACAGTGCTTAATACAAAATTTGAATTAAAAATTTAATTATTTATATGAAAAAATAAATATTTTTTTTGTAATATTAATTAACTCAATATTATAATATGGAGAGGTATTTTTGAGAATAAAAAACATTTTTTGTTTTTATCTAGTAAAATTTATTTTTATATCATGGTATAGATGAGATAAAATTTGGGTTTTTAATTCAATTTATTAATCTAATTTTTATCCAGTCACTAAGTAAAGTCACAAACTAAATATAGGAGAAAATTTTTTGTTTTGCCCAATCTAGTACCATAAAAATTATACAACCAAATACTATCTCAATATTATTTAGATTAACTGTTATGTTCTCCTTAAAGATGTTGTATTCGTGTTATGTTAGTAGATTTTTAAGAGTACCCATTAAATGTTTTGTTGATGGGTGATCATAAAATGGTAAGAGACCTTGAAAAGGAAAGAAATAAGTTATGGAGTTGTAGGAGTTGGTTCTAATTTAACCGCTCTAATACTTAAGTAAAAAAAGGATTAGAGAATGAGTAAAGAAAGAGATATAGTGTATCTATATATTTAGATTGAGAGATTTTTGATGCTTCATTAAGGAGGTTTGATGTGATATTATAGAGGAATGGATGAATCAGATAAAAAAAAGTAATTAATGTGAGATATGCTCTTTAACTTCGGACTTTTTTAGAGAGAATCACAGAAGTTATTAGCCTTCGACTTGCCTTATTTGTTATGCTTTTCTCATCGATCTCTATTTGAATTATGAACTCGGCTTAGCCAACCTGAGTTAAGACTAGATGATCTAAGGCTAAGGTGGACCATAATTGTCAAAATTGCAAATTAATTATATAATTTTACAAGTTTATGATTTTTTTTTCTTAGTTAAAATAAATGTAAAATTATTTAGGTTCAAATTTTTTATAGAATTATAAAATCTAATGTACGATTTTATAAGTTTACGATTTTACATTTAAAGGATTAGTAAAATTATGATTTTGATAATCATGATGGATGTCCTCAAGCTCAAATGAGCGACTTAGGCTTAGGTTGGTTGACTTGGGCCTAAAGACCTATTTTTAGATATGTTGTAAGGGCCGATCTAGTAAGTTTGGGCTTAGAAATCCACATCTGAAATGACCTACCAACACTTTTAATAAGCTATATTTATTTCATGAAATACCCTATATATGTAATTTAAAGTAAAAACAAAACCTGAGAAATTTACTTTAAAATATGAATGGGAATGGAGCTAGTTTAATCATGGAAAGGAAGCTAAGTTAAAAATTGAGAACTAAACTTCATTAAAGTCAAATGGTAAATTAAGGAAACCTTACACATTCTAGGACTATATAAATAGTACATTGATTCACTTTACCTATATATATATATATATAAATATATAGTGAATACTCTAGTAAGTATACTAGGTCGGAATCAAGTAATATAGAGAAAGTAAGGTTGTCGATCTCTCGAGGACTAAGAAATTACTAATCCTATATTAGTTCTTATCAATATTCAGGCCATCAAAATTAAATTAATTAATTTAATAATTACTCTAAAACTATTGAAAAGAAAATAATTATGAAAAATCTAAAATTAAGCAATCAATTAAGAATTATGGGAAAATAGAATCTAACCTAGATTATGCAAATCAAATTGTTATCATATTATATAAATTAATAGTTATATGATCATTTAAGTGAAATTATTATACTTTAAAACTTAAGGATTAACCCTTAATTAATTAGTTAGCTTTCGCATTTTCCAATTAAGAGTGGACTTTAAATTATAATTATATATCTCCTGAAACTATGATTGTCTAATGTCCTAAATCAATTATTCCTAATGTCTTAGTGAGTAATCAATTGCCGAACATTGTATTAATATTTAAATAATTTCTAATTAATTCAATTAACTTTACTTCTACATTGATTAATCAAATCAACTAAGAACTTTTAACAAACCTTATATCAACTTCCGTATCGTTGGGGTTTCTAACAATTATAATCGAAATTATAGAAATCGAAATCATGAATCATCCATATATCTTTTAATCCTATAACATGAACACAATTATCATTTTAACTATTTAGGGTTTCATCAATTCCTACAAATAATTTTAGTTAGTAATTGATTTAAAAACAAAAACACAAATATTGATTAAAATTGTAAGAAAATTTATAATTGAAAGTATAAGTAATTCACAGAATTGCAATAGAATAATTGAAATAAATGTCACCAATTTTGTATTAGAAAGAAATAATCTTCAATTGCAATTTCAATCTGGATTTTTATAGCAAAAGCAAAATTCTCTCAATGATCAAAACACTTCTCCTAAAGAATTCTTCAAAAACTATCTAAAAACTATTATACGATTCTCAATGTCTAAGCAAAAGTAGGTCTAAAAATCCCTCCAACGATAAAACATAAGTTATTTATATAAAAAATTAAGGTTGGCTCGCATAAAGTTTTTTATTTTTTTTATGTTTTTTTATGAAAGCCAGCGCTATAAGTGCAAGGCTGGCATTTAAGCTGGCGGTGTAGATATTAAAGGCCACTGATGCAAGCTTGTAAGTTGTAAACCGGTTGTTAGGCTGGTTGCCTTTAATTCCAATTTGCATGCATTGATTCAAACTTCGTTTATTTTCTTAAAATTTCTTTAAATCATCTGTAATTTTACTCTTGAATCCTCTAATTTGTGAAATATCCAAATGAAAATAATTAAGTACCAATTTTTAATGATTTCTATAAAATTTATAATAATTTTATCTTAATTTGCACCTTTAAAACATGAAAAATATGCCTTTATCATACATATAATCTCTCTCACGACTTACTCCAATAAAATATCACTTGGTGTAAATGGAGGGAGAAAGCAACTCTAAGATTATGCTTAAAACTGTCATATTGAAGAACTCAAACCTTTATCTTCTTTTACAAAAATAGATTCTCTAAATCAAATGCAGTCATAATATCATAATCAGTAAGCTAAAGAGACCTTAGAAAGTTTGACCCTACATTGTTCTTAAACTCTATCAAGCTTTGATGTGTCTAAAAAACTATATCATATGAGTTATTAATGTGATTATGATCGTACTTTATAAAAAGCAAACAAATTCTCAAATCAACATATTTTCCTTTTAATATAACATTTTACCTTAAATCACAACCTTTAGTTTTAGACCAAACCTTAAGAATGTAGTAAGAATCAAAATCTATCATTGGTTTCCTTAAGGAGAACCATGTAGTACTTAGTTAGCTAGTTTCAATTACAACTTTCAAACAAGAAAACCTAAGAATAAACAATAAGAATTCACAACTCAAATCAAATTAGATTAGGATTTATAATTATAAAGTTAGTAGTAACCTAAGAAAGAGAACATAAGATAAACCGTTAGACACTAAATCAAAAGATGCATAAGTGAAAAATGGAGAAAAGCAACTGAAAAAAAGT
Source organism: Lumnitzera littorea (assembly GCA_024138015.1). Lineage (NCBI taxonomy): Eukaryota > Viridiplantae > Streptophyta > Magnoliopsida > Myrtales > Combretaceae > Lumnitzera > Lumnitzera littorea. The sequence continues at coordinate 109,684,915 of JAMXBB010000004.1, read as the reverse complement.
CAAATCTGGGAACCCATTCAACTACCCAAAGTAGGGTTGTAGCCAATCTATTAACCCATTTGACCACTAGGACCAACTTAATAGTCCCTTCTACTAAATTGACCACACTTACTCATTTTGCCTATTAATTACTAAGCAATTTTGACCTACAGCTTAGATAATCAACCAGTAAACCTATAAAAAGATGTAAAATGAATTCCAAATAATTTTCACATGCTTTTCAAGTAAAGTTATTGGTGAGATACATCTAAGTAAGTTTGTTTTTACCTTATCTTAGTAGCTGCTTGCATAGGTTTGTCGATGAAAATGGATGTTAGCTACATCAGGAACTAACTTTGTGTTGTCTGTGTTTGATATTGGGCCTTATAACACTTTGTGATAGGTAGGTAATATATTGGTATTTATGGTTAATAATTAGAGTGGTGACTTGTAATTTTGGCATTAAGGTAATATATGTGGATAAGCAAGTGATAGATATAATGGATCTATGATTAAAATGGGTTGGGAAATTTCAAATAGAAACTGTCAATTGGACATAGTCGTCATATGAGTGGTGGCTATGTGCAGAAGCAATAAATTGAACTATTGTTGTCTAATATAAGCTGAAAAATTAGTTTCGATGATCATAACTTTATAACTAAATAAGAGATAATTAATGGACAAGATCTATGATCGTGTATTGAATATATGATTGTTGTATTTAATATTCGTAATCAAAGTGTAATTCGCTCAATTGAATTTACAAGCCAAAGATTTATTATCTTTATGGGATTAAATCCCAAGTTATGCTAAATAAAAAACAATGAACTTATGGAAGTAAATATTCTTGCATTCATTGATATTACATTCTTCATTCTAGTTCTTACTACTTTTTTGCTTATAATATAAGTAAAAATAGTTAGTTAAAGTGATTGATTTTTAGTACGGTGAAGCCTAAGAGAGGATTACATTAAGGTGACCCTTTGTCACCTTATTTGTTTATTCTACTTGTTGATGTGCTATCTAAAGAGATTGCTAAACAAGTGAGAGAAGGTTCTTTAGTTGGCATTTTGATGAAATGTAGGTGTCTTAGATTATCTCAATTTTCACCTATTCTTTGTAGATGATTCCTTGTTTTTCATGGAGGCTAAGAGCTCTGAAGTCAGTAACTTGATGGATATTCTTCATTCCCATTGCTTACCTTTGAGATAAGAGGTGAATGTGGAGAAATCAAACATTTACTTTAGTAGAAATTCCTTGATTGAGACTAGAACAAATGTTGCTAGGGCTATAAGAGTTCTAATGACAAAGAATCTAAGTATTTATTTGGGATTGCTTACCATTTGAGGGAGATCAAAGCACAAAGCTTTGTCTTTTGTCAAATAGAAGATTCTAAAGAAACTTCAAGGATGAAAGCAACAGTTGCTAAGTGAAGCAGGACGGGAAATCCCAATAAAGTTAGTAGTATGATGAGATTAATACATTGTTGGCTTATTTCTAATGGGGGCAGAAAAAGGAAGAACATAGGATACACTAGAAAAGTTAGGACTTTATGACTAAGCTAAAAGAGAAAGGTGGGGTAGGTTTTAAGGATCTATATCTCTTCAATTTAGCTTTACTCACAAAGCTAGCATGGTGATTAGAAAAATATCTTGAAGCTTTGTGGTTAAAGGTAATGAAGGGCTTATATTTTGCACAAAATGATTTTAGGGATGCTATTAAGGGAGGAAAAGCCTCACGAGCATGGAGCAATATAGTAGAAGGAAAGAAAGCCTTATTTGATGGGGTTCTATGGAAATTAAATAAAGGTGATAGAGTTAGGATGTAAGAAGATAAGTGGTTACCTTCTTTGGAGGGACATAAGCTTCGAATCTCTCTTAGGAGTTGCTTGACCAGAAGTGATATTAATGACTTCATAGAGCTTGAATAAAAGAATGAAACAATAGTTTGTTGAGACAATGTTTAGAACCTAAAGAAATTAATTATATTCGTACTTTACTTGCGAGAGATTTCAATAGAAGTGATTCCACAATCTGGTCTTACACTCATCAAAGACTTTGCACCATCAAATTAACATATTACTTCCCGAAAGAAAGATCATAGGTTTGCATTGTTTTAGAGCCTTCATTGTCGCACATAATTACAAAAAAAATAGTGGAAAAGATTATGGAATATAGAAACTTTATTGAAGATCAAGCATTTCCTTTGGCATATGGGCTCCAATTCGCTGCCAACTTTTGAGAATCTATGCTGAAGAAGGGTATTACTAACCCATTAGTGTCCTTTTTGTGGAGAATGCAAAGATATAGCACATATGTTATTGAAGTGTGAGTGGACATTAACGATGTGGTTTAGTGGCTTAGGTATTTAGATAGAGAGAGATAAAGTTGCCACCTTTATGGAATGGTTTGACGAGGTGGTGGCTTCGGTAGGAGAATCCAGGGTTTTACGAAGAGAGATGGATCAAAATATAAGTGTGTATGCATGGAATATATGGAAGTCTCATTGCAAAGCTATATGATGGATGTTGTTTGGACCTTAATGTAGTAATTTCGTACTCTAGGATTTTATTGAGAACTTGGAAAGGGAAAGGGGAAGGGAAGCAAAGGGACATTGAAGACACAGTAATTTAGAGTAATGTGATAGATCTTTGGTATTGTCTAATCTGCCGTTTTCTTAAGGCTAACGTGGATGCATCTTGGAGCATTGGATCTGATTGAGTGATTATTGGGATTGTATTTAGAAATTTCCAAGGCAAGATAGTTGAGGGCATAGCTAAAGTAATCAAATGCGTGACCAGTGAAGAGGCAGAAGCAATGGCGCTTTTGGAAAGTATACAATTGGCTTGTGATTCAAATTGAAACTATGTTGCTTTTTAATCTGATTGTACAAGCCTTATTCTGGCAATTAATAGGCCGAATCAACATCTTCATTAGGCTATAGTTCCTTGTGTTAGGAAAATAAAGAGTATTATAGATAATAGAGCTAATAGTTTTTCCTTTGTGCATGTACTTGGAAAGGCAAATAGAGTTGCTGTAAGTCGCTTCAATTGTTAGGATAGGGATTTGTCCTCAAGATTGGTGGTATAACTCTCCATTTCTACTCCATAAGCTCATCCTTTTTTATTATCAATTTAATTCTTCTTGTGTTTCTTAGTTTAATACACATGATGATAATAGGTAGATATTAATAAAACTACCTATTTTGATGGCAAAAAAAAAAAGTGACTGATTTGAATCAAACTTGAATTATCTTCTTAGTCAATGGTTGACAAAATATAAGAAATCAAAAGGAGTTGAGTCTCAAGTCTTAACTTAAATTAAATGATGAAATTGTATGTTATTGGTGCATCCGAGTGTGTTTGTGGTTGTGCTTAATTTAACATGGTTGGCATCATTGCTCGCCCTTTTAGAATCCTATAGTGTTAGGATTCTAGAGATTTACGTGTATTTACCTAACAATAGTAGAATTGAAATACTCTATGAAATTTAGAGCTTAAACAATTTATCCTAACACACACAAACATATATATATATTTTTTTTTTCATAAATACAATTTTGAATCCTTTAATCAATCGGCCGAGAGATATTTTCCAACAATAATAGCTTGTAATATTTCCATTTCTGAGTCACGTATGGCTAATAGCTAATACCATATCAAAAAAGAAAAAGAAGGAAAAGGAGGAAAATGTGATATGATAATATCTTAAATCATAAAGACAAAATCTGACAGAGGGAAGATGTCCGTCCTTACATATGGAACTGATGATGATCTGTATGAAATTAGTGTTTGTTCCCAAATGAAGCAACCCAGCATGGGATAATAGGAGAGAAGACGCAGTGGTCCTCCACCATCTCACACCAGCACAATCATGGAGTTCACCACAAGCAGGACTCATTGTGTGGATAGAAAGTAAAACTGTGCCTGTCAATGTCTCCTTCTATATCATGACCCTTCACCTGCACAATTTTAAACAATATTTTCCTTTTCCCTATTATATTTATATTATAACTTTATAAATCAGATATGTTCGGCTTTCTTTATATATATATATATATTCAAACTACATCATATTATAACTTTAAAGGTGGAGAAGTTAAATTTGATCTTTCTTATCCGGAAACTATTATTAATATAATTAAGTTACAATAGTTTTGATATTCATGTTTGAGTCTCAAATAATAGACGAACCTTAATTAAATATAATTAATAAGTGATATATTTTTCAGTATAATCCTTTGCAATTCAAGAATTTTTGTGATGGTTTTAATTTTTAAACCTAGTCATTCTCCCATGAATATATGCACCAAAAAGCTACATTTTCATTAGATTTTCAGAACCATATGACTGCAAATAGATAAATAAATAAATAAATAAATAAAGTAGAAAGCTTGTGTAAGAGGAGGTGAGCCATGGGTTATAAAATCATGTGCTTTGATGAACAATTAATATTAATTAGTGAAGTCGCATAATATATAAGAAGATTAGACCCAGGAAAAGTTTGATAAAACTAGAACAATATGTCAGCACCGTCCTCAATTATAAAGCTCACAATCTTGAGATATCATACACTAATGAGAAATATGACGGAAGTAACGAAGCTAGTCAAATTTAATAAATTATAAGAGTGCATGCACCTTGACAATATGAAGCTTAATGTACATATATAACCATTGAACCCTTATATAAATAAATAAATATATATGTAAAAGAAGGCGTTTGAGATTCGATATTCTCTGAATATATATATCCTACCAATAATTCAAAGTATTTTAGATCATCAGTTTCATCACGTTATCCAACTCCATTAGCATATGGAAAGGGCCTTTCTTTTCTCTTTTCCATTTTCATTTTTGTTTACACAATAATGCCTAATACGTGTTCTACTTATTTACGGAAAGGATTAACATGCAATTCCAAATAATGGAGCAACAAAAATGCAATACACACACTGTGTAACACACTATACTAAAAGTAACTAATAGCTATACCAATAAACAATAAATGGTTGTTTTTTTAATTACTTGATACATATGTTTTTAGTTAGTGTTAAGATGATATTCACCACCTTAACCTTTATAATTCAATACAAATTTCTTTCCGACAATTCATATGGGCCTACAATTGTATTGGGTATTAAAATCTTTACCTCTCTCAAACATACAACGTCCTCATCGCAAAATCTTACAATTAGATCTACTTCTTTTTCTCCTTTTTGATGTATAGTTTAGTTCATTGCTATAACCGTCAATTTATAGGCCATCTTAGAAGCGGGCTAGGAATCACACCTTAGTGATACTTCCCATTCTTCTCGGATCTCTTCTCTAAATCAGGTAAAAAGATTCCTTGATTTGTTCATTTATTAGTAAGAAGTTGGGTTTAATACTATTTGTAATGTCTTTAGCTAAAAATTACAAATAGCTATGCCAATAAATACAAAATAATACTTCTTCAATCACTTAAATTAAAAGTTTTTAACTAGTTTTGAGATGACATTCACTACCTTAGTCTTATAAACTAATACAACTCATCTTTTACAATCTATGTAAAACTACAATCACATAGAGTATAACATACATTAATATTTCCATTAAAGGATACCTCAAAATAATATAAAACATCACTTTTTCTTTTCACATTTTCTAAAATTATGGTAAAACAAGAACTTTTCCTTTGCTTATTGAGCATCAAAACAATAAGAATGTGACAATAAGGACATAAACAAGTCCACTTGAGATGACAGAGTATTGAACTCAAACTTGAACTTTAAGTCAAAATTTTTAAATTGGAACTCAACTTAAACTTGATCAAACTTAGTATTTCGATCTTGAATTTGAGTAGAAGTGGCCTTCAACAAGTTCTGATTAGCTTGATTAAACTCATTCACACTGTATTTTCTAGAAAGAAAATGTTTTATTTTAGTGAAAATAATATTGATATACAAACCCTATTCTATCTCTAGTGCTATTTAAGCTTAAACCCTATTTAAACTTTAGTGCTATTTAAGCTTATCTTGAGCTTGATGAGACGCACAAGTTAATTTAGCCAAATATCATTAAACTCAAGTTTGACTTAATAAATTATTTGAGTTACTTGACTTTGAGATCGATTTGAATGCTATGAAATTGAATTCAAGTAAATATTAAGTTGAACTTAAATAGTTTATACATAAGGTTCGTCTCCACTATACCTCAACGTTTATAATGATATTTTGCTTTGGTTTAGCCTATAACATTTGCTATTTCTTGATTTTTTTTTTTTTAATATGTTGTGCGTGCATCGCTCGTATACAATAATAAGAACGTTGTTGAAAACCTTTTTAGTTTTAGGACTATAGACATAGCAATGTGAGTGAAAGGACATACATTGATGATAATAATAAGGGAATATGAATTTTCAGTTTTGGGTTGGGCACGTTTTGAAAAAAGGTAAAGACCTTTGTAAGGGACAAGAAAATTAGGATTCCTTAGGAAAAGTCCCTTTTGCTATGTCCTAAAATGAGGATGTTATTGTTGTTATTATAATTTTATATAGACCAAAGTTGAGAAACAAGTGTCCCCAACAAAACAAATTTCTCACCTCGCCTCGCACCTACATGCGACACCCACTCATTACGTGTCGAGTGAATTGGAGCTGCTTAGGGGGAAAAAAACTATAAAATTAAAATTAACGTAAATAAATAATTGAAATGAAAATGAGTTTTAAGGTATCATCAAGAAGAAAATTAAATTTACATACTTTACCATTTATTTTGCGCAAAACAATTTCAAGGCATCTTTTTTATGAAAAAAAAAAAAAAAACAATGGTATCAATAACATGTAATACGTCAAATACGATTGATGAGAGATTTATATACCCAAAAACCTTTTAACTTTTGAAATGCCTAATTATTAGAATTGGTCCGATGAGAGATAGAAATAATTAACTTTTTGTCTACTTTTAAGAGTGAGTATACAATTTATGAAAAAAAGGTCATATTTATGCACCCCATATGTCCTACTTATCTATTGTTGGATTAAAAAACATCGTTATAGTGTATACTGATATTATATCTCATATCATATTCTTTTGCAAAATAAATAATAAAACAAAATCTTATAAACATGCAAAATGAAATAAAAATAATATGTGTGCGTGCGTAGGAGGGGGGAAACGGGGCCCAAAGGCGCACACAAGAAAGCTTTACATGTCTCAATCTACGTAACCTTTTTTCTTTCACATACCAAAGGCGCACACAAGAAAGCTTTACATGTCTCAATCTACGTAACCTTTTTTTCTTTCACATACTTTCACGCCTTCGGTGCTTAATGCTAATGCCATGCATGGGCACCGAACTTTTTTGTTTTTTTTTTTGAAAGTATAAAAAGGTGGAAGAATCCTTTTATAAGGTAAAAACAAAATATATAAGGTTTAAATCATGTCATTGTATATTTTAAAGTTAATATACGTCGGCACCTTAGGTCGGTTTCATTTCTACTTTCTCGATTCTTCAACTCCAAGTGGTTTCATAGATTTTACAAAGAAATATATTGCGGCCATTTTCTGATATAAGAGGAAATATGATATTTACATATTCAATTATGATATCTGTACTTATTGAATAAGATTTAATGGCCGGCCCACGACTCTTGGAAGCTTTAGGCATCCTTAGGGTGATCTTATGATTTTCACGGGGGTAGATAACATGTGAATTTTTCTATCCAATTCGTCTGTCTTATTCCGTATGAAGTTATTATTACGGCACTATTGATATTAAATAATGGTTATTGCAAATGGGTCACGGTAGTACATATTCCAAGTAAAACGTAAAAGTATTATATTAGATAGATATATTTCTTAAAAAATATATAAAAAGATGACCCATGTTTGGTTCTTTTGGAAACTCATAACCTATATATTGATTTTTAATAAACTCACAACATGTACTACCCTAATATCTTATAATGTTAGTTAAGGACATGTATAAACTTTTAATGGTTTGTTGTTGGTAACTTTTCTGTCTAGCTTGTATCGGCTTGCTTTGGAACTATAAAATAATAAAGATGTCGGAATGGATGCTAAAGTTTCGTCCAACACGTTCATTTTGATACTTAAGTAAGTCTCTAACTAATAAGAAAAAAAACCAATAAGTATGATAGAGTGTATATATAAATCACCTTTCAATTCTTCAAAAAAGTTCCCCCTTCAAATACCTTAAGTTGTATTTATAGTTGTGGGTTGATGGAGAAGATCTTCCTTAGGTGGTTAGTTTAGGATCTATCGAGTCTCATGACAACTCAATAATGGTCATTGTTAGGTCTTACCTATAGATCATCCCATCACATTAAATATATTTTGACTCCTAGAACTTGCTAGGATGGGGACTAATAAGAGCAAGGTGCTTAGAGCCAAGCGCCTTCTAGTCGTCCCATTATTATATTGCAACTCTAGGGCCTTTACTAGATATGGGTTATTCTCGAGAGTCGAATACCATGTAGTCCTTTGGAGTGTTTCCCTTTTTGTGTTAGGCTTTAGACCATTATTTTTATTTTGGGTATTAGGCCTAAGGCTTATTCTAATTATATAAGTTACACAAATACTAATTATATAAAAAAAATCTCAATGTACAATCCCTAACATGCCATTTTTCTTTTATATGAATGTTGCATATCTTACACGCAAGGAATATGGGCATTTTGTGCATAGCTATATTGCATGCGTTACGTGCGATTTCTTTATACAAAACAAAATTGTAATTTTTAGATGCGATATAGCTATGGTAGTGAATTTCTAAAATCGCATTTTATATATGCAATATACTTTGTAATTTAAAAACTACATTTAAGAGATGTGATTTAGCTATGATATTTATGTAATTAAAATCATTTGATTTATATTTATGTAATTTTTTTTTTCGTGAAAATAATAGATATGTGTTACACTCATTACATAGTATCTAAGTAAGAGTTAGTTTGGTTTTAAAAATATAGATAGACAAATCAAACATCTACGATTGAAAGGAGCTCCTATTCATAGTTTGTATCCCAAAATGACACTTTGTTGAGAATTCTTTTCCATTTTTTTCATTACAAACATTGAATATATATATATATATATATGACCATCTACAATCAATGTGCTTACAATTATAAAGGGAATAATTAATGTGTTATATATGATAATACATGGAAGGAGAAAAAAGAATATGCACAAATTAGGATTAGGTTTTAAAAAGAGGAATCTTCTCCCTAAGATAATACAACTAGAGTATACAAATTTAGGTTATTTATTTTTGTACTTCTCATATGTTTAGGTCCGTTTATTTTTGAGAATGGACAACATAGAAGAGAGAATTACTACTTAAATGTTTGGTTATTTATTTCCGATAAATTTTTTGACAAAAAAAATTATTGCATTATCTATATCATAATATCATATTAGATTATTGAATTAGGAATAGAACAAAATACCATGTACTAATATGAAATTATTTTGTGAAAAACATCATTGGTTTCATAACCACTATCACTATTTCCACTACTCCTTTTTAGTACTATCACATTACCTTCCCCCTCTCACTACTATAAGTATTACCCCACAATCGCTCATATAAGTACCACCGCTATCATCTTACATCATGCTATCATCACCCTCATTACACCACCACCACCACCATAACTGCAAGACACAAGTGCTGACTAGTTCTAGATTGATGGGGCTGAAACCAAAATTGGTCGCGTAAACACGAGTCGGAATCATGCTAGGACCTTTTGTTCGATGGGTCCAAAATGGGTTGAAGATTTGGACTCAACATTTAACTAAAAACAAAATTGAAATTTGAAAAATTAAATAACATTATAAAATTTAAATTAACTTTTCACAAATAGGACATAATTGTAATCCATTCACAACTAGATCCGGGCAAATGCCAGTTTTGAACTGTAAACCGGCTTGGCTTAGTAATGGTCGAGCTGACTAGCCAAGCTTTTAGGTCCCAGGTGGTTCACTTGGGCGGAATCTCTCGGTCCAGCAGTCCTTGAACTGTCGAGTTGAAGCAACAATTTAAATGGCTGAAAAAAAAGAGTAAAAGTAGCCAATCATTTTTTTACCTGTGCACCCTACTCCACAAATTTTAAATTTATAGATGTAAATTTCAAAATTTGCAGTATCGAATCGTTTAAAATTTGAAATTTCAAAATTTAAACGATGCGTTTATATATTCCTTGGTCCTTATAAATAGTAGCTTCTGATATGTAGCAACTATTACTCTACAAACGAATTAAATTTCTCTAACTCCAACAATTTTTCCTTTAATTTTTTTTTTAATTGTGAAATGTTGTTAGAGATATTTCCTTTTATTAACCACCAATATCTGTGTGTAATTCTCTATTCTACTACATAGAACAATTTACATTAGCAAATAATGCAGACATATACATACCCGCTATATAATTTTCACTTTATTTTCTCTTACATATAATTTATGTCTTTCATTCATAAATCTTTGTTATAGTAAATAAGAGAAAAAAATATTAACATCGATGGAAAGATTTTTGTGTTGTACCTTCTCCGGTAAAAATATAATTTATCATCTAGTGAGAAAAGTAAGGGTAAAGGCATGTGAAGTTCTAATACGTCGTCTGTGCTACAACGGTTTGTGGACGTTCAAGCGTACTTGGATAACAAGTACGACCTAAATGAGCAAAGGGCATATGATATGGTTAAGAATATCGAAGAAAAAGTTACACTACCTCTAAGCTTCGATGTAGAACCTCAACGTATAAGTAATCGTGATACACCACCTCTTGGCTTTAATGTTGAACATCAACGCATAAGTTATCGGGGCACGCCATCTCCTAGTTTTGAACTTACACGCATGAATATCTCTGAACGTCATGTTGGATTCGAATCTCCTCGTATGAGTATCTTTACATGACCTGTAGGATTGAACTCCTACGGATGAGTTGCTTCACAAGCATGTTTAAGGATGAAGAGGACAACATAGAAATTATTCTTGAAACAAAAGAGTAACGTATAGAACAATATGGGCTCAACAATTTGAGACCATTCGAGTCAGGTAAGCCTCATAAACCAAATAAGTCTAATATTTTTATTACTCATTTCCGTAAAGGTACAGATGAAAGTGGAGAACTCGAGAGCATTTTGTAACTATTGCAATGTGAGTTACTCGTGAAAAACAAGAGAGGGATATGATACTCTTAACAGGTACTTAAGGTCGAAGCATCCTAAGGAGGTGTGAATAGATAGAACGCAGTAATAGATTGTCTGAGGTAGTAGTTTATCTAGTCAAATGCTAATGAGGTATGATGAAGAGAGATATAAGTATAACTTGGCACAATACCTAATGAACATGCACTTAGCATTCAACGTGGGTGCATTAGAATGGTTGAGTTGATACGAGCCGGAGACATTTAACCTTAACCAGCGACAGCTTAGCTATAAAATGTTAACACGAGCTATGTAGAAGCTCAACCACAAAGGTAAGAGGGAGCTCGCAAGTAAGTTTGCTTTTCTCGATACGTAAGTGTTCATATGTGCAGACATATGGATGGATCTTTTTCGTAATAATTCTTATATAAGTGTTACTGTTCACTAGATAGACGATAATTAGTAACTTAATAAGTGACTATTGGCTTTAAGGGTATTTAACAATCGATACATAGAGCAAAACATTTATAAAATTATTAAAGAAATCCTAAATGAGTACGGATTAGTAAAGAAAATTTTTTCTATTGGTTTTGATAATACAACTGCCAACAATGCATCAATATTTGATTTGCAAAATTATTGTCAACCAACGTTGGGGAGGATTTTTTTCCAGATACATTGTAAATGTCATATTTTTAACTTTTGTATCAAGGAAGACATTGTAGCTTTGCACAGCAGTATAACTTTGATCAAGAATATCATCAAGACAATAACAGAGAGGTTGTCCCTTTACAAAAAGTGGAGAAACTTTTGCATAGAGTGCAGGAGGAGGTCCCAAAAGTTTAAGATGGATCTGCAATACTGCTAGAACTCGACTTACGAGTTGTTGCATAGCACAGTTCTTTATAACAAACTACTGTATAACTTCGCAATGTACAACATGCAGGAAGTTGACATTTTCCCTAGTAACTGGGATATATGTATCCAGTTGTTAAAAGTTTTAAAAATATTTCATGATGTTATTAAGACTTTCTCACAGGTTTACAGGCCTAGTATTCACTTGTTTATTATGTTAACCGTTAGTATACTTAGCGTGCTACTTTAAGCCAGTGAAGACCCAAATCTGCATACATGCGTATATGATATGACATTGAAGTGGTAAACTTATTATAAAGAAATTCCTCTTATTTATCTCGTAGTAACTATTCTAGACTATTGTTGTAAAGTGGAATTATTACTAATGTATTTGAAAACTTTTTATGGTTACATTTAAAATCTAATGAATTCCCAAGACGTATACAGCTTAAAAGCACAATAAGAAGTGTCGGCAATGATGGCCAACATAAAAGAGATGCTTAACTACTACCAAAGTTAGTATGGTGGCCAGTCATTGATCTCTCCTTCATTACCCACTAAGGAGTGGTATTACTCATTTATGGGTGAGTAGTTACTGGTGTAAAAATTAAAGAGGCAACGGTTTGGTGGTCTAATGTTTAAGATGCAGCACTACACCAATATGAATTTTGAGTTTTATGAGAATATCTCTATTAAGGACTTCGATATTTTAGAGCGGTGTTAAGTGTATAAAAAAGACTACCTACTGCTATCTCGTATTGCTTGTGAAGTATTCGTTGCTCTGACTTCAACAGTGACCATTGAGCAAGCGTTTAATACAACAAACTTGATCGTCAAAGAACGTTGAACCTCCTTATCTGTTGTCAGTGTCGAGGCAAAAGTTTGCACAAAAGATTGGTACAAAGCGACCTGTAGGCGATAAAAACCATGCAAGACATCAAGCGAGGAGGATGATTACTTTAGTAACTGGAACCGATCTGATGAAAGCACAAGCTCACATGTGGGTTCTACTCCTGCTCATAAACAAGAACAGCTACCTCAAGAGGATACATAATAAGTTTTTATTTCATCATTTTCGAAAAAGTTTTATTATGTAAAAAAATATTTTTTCCCAATTATTAAAAAAAAAAAAAACTAAATTGCGCGGTTTTCCCAAAAGTAGTGATCTAATATATAGTTTTTCCAAATTATGACTGACTAAAATTATTTTCCTTTAAAAAATTTAACTTAGACAGTTACGTATACTTAGATTCTTTTTATAAAACATAAAACTGACAAACAAACTAAAGGTTTTCTAAAAATCTAAATCGAACTATGGTAGTTTGATTCCAATTAGCGAATACGTAAGTACCTTCCGGATGACTATAAAGTACAGTAAAAAGTATTTTCTCTCTAATTACTTTACTCTACTTGGTCAGATTAGGTATTCATATTGTAAGAGAGTTTTCTATATTTTAATTTTTGTCTATTTTTTAATGCGTACTTTTATGGAAGGATGAAAGGGGAAAAAAAAAGGGTTTAAGGATTGGCAAGGTTAAAAAGGAAAAAAATTATGTTAAGGGTTTGGGAAAAAAGAATCGCCAAGCCTCCTAAACTAGCCCTAAACCACCAACTCAAGAGCCGGTTACGGATCACCATAACCCTGACCCATGAACCGAATGTTCAAGGCTAGTTTCAAGTCAGTTTGGCCCAATACCCAAGTCTCTTCACAATATTTAATATGTTGCTACTAATAACACGAAGAATAAATATAAATTAAGAATATGTTTAGTTTGATATATTTAGACTCTTACTTAAAGAAGAATCTCATTCTTGATAATATGAGACTAGTTCTTGTTTTTCGAACTTCATTGTAGCCTATAAATTTTTTATCCCACATTGTTAATGCTATAAGCCAAGTTAGATGTAGTTGTATATAAATAATGCACATGTTAATAAATGTTTTATAAAATAGGATAAGGCTATATGGCTCTTGGACGTAATCTTTTTAATTTAAAATTTATTTTATTTTTAGTTTATATAAAAACAATGGTGTTATGTTTATGAGTCTAATAACCAAATCTATGAATTGGCAAGTCTAAGATTGGCCTGAAATCGAGACTAGCTGATTTAGGCTTACGTTTGAGTTTAATAATTGGCATTGATGTATCACTATTCACCACCAAACTATTATTGCTACCTTTGTCCTTGTCACCACTATTAAACCACTACCAACACCATGGTGGTAGTGATGGCTGTGCTGTGTATTAGTGTTAGTAGTAGTGGCGATAATAATGGTATTGGTGCAAGAGTTAGATGGAAGTATAGAGTAGTAACAAAGATGGTAATATAATACTAGTGGTATTAGTGGCAAAGTTGTAACTATTATATTGGTGTTGATGGTAAGATAAGGAAAGTAGTGATGATGGTTGTGGCAACAGAAGCGATAATGTAATAGTAGTAACGGTATAGTAAGGACGTAATAGTGGTGGGAGTGGAAGGATGATAATAATGATAGTGATATTGAAAGTATTGTCATGCATCGGTGGTAAGGGCTAGTAAGTTAGTGGTGGCTGTAGGTAATGTTAAGATAATATGATTACTATATTTTGTGGTGGAGGAATAAAAATCTTCTTGCATAGTTATTCCCCAATCAAGTTTCCCGTAAGCATGGGAATAGTTGCTCTTTTACAAATAATTGTCTTTTTTTTTTTTTCGCCGTTACCTTGTAATAAATGGATCATTAGTATGATCTCTTGAATCTATGAGAGAGAAGGTCATCCGAAGCAAAGTTGTGAGAGCTTAATGACATATTTTGTAAAGAAAGAATAATAATTATATTGCATGTACCATCTCATATAAAATAACTACTTTATATTTATAATTTTAGAATTTAGAGGGAGAGAGAGATCGGCTAAAACAAAAGAAAATCGAATTATTATTTTTTTCTTGCGACTATTCAGTTTATTACTCAGCTCGGATTATAGCTCGCGATTTGTAGTTCACTTTGCAATCTATAAAATACCAAATCATAAAATATGATCCGACTCGGTTAATTTAGAAAAGAAATATAATCATAATTCTTTAACTAAATTTGAATATTAATTCGAATGAAATATAATCCTAATTGAATCGATAATATGAGCTTTTTTTTTTTCTAATGATTTAATTTTTTGAATATGGTTTACGGCTTGTTTCATACTCTAAGCCAATGCTTTTCCGAGATTAGTAGGCTAATTTGGTTTAAATTCGTAAACCGAAACAAACCGAGCCATCTAAAATTCCCATGTCTTTTTTGGTTGGACTAACTAGCCTCCATGAATGGTGAGCCCCGATAAAATAGGGTAAATGTGTGACCGTACTCAATAACGCTGATGCCAGTTGCCCATGTGGCAATAATACACCTTCTGCGTAGCGTAACAGGTGAGCCCCGTAAGTCCACTCCACGGAGACCGACGTCCGACGTCATTCCATGGCCCTAATCCCCTACTTCTCCTCCCTCACTCTCTTCACCCAACGACCAATAATGTCTCGCCACGTAAGAATCTCAGCCCATATTCTTTTTGAATTTTTTTTTTACGAATAATTTAAATGTTTACTAGTATAGATTATTATTTATTTCCATTAAATAGAGACAGTGACTTCTCGGACATGAACACTCACCTATTTATTTATTAGTAAGCATTGGTCCAAATCCCATTTCCTCCACTCACACAGGTAAAACCCCCCAATCAATACCATTTATTTCCAAATTCAATTTCATCAAATCTGGTTGGTGGTAATAGTAGTTGTAACTAGGCTATAAAGAACCCCCTTTTGCATTTCCTTCATCTTCTCTTCTTCCTTCACCAGAAAAATTCATAAAATTTTTCACAGCCTTAAATCCATATACCATAAAACGAAAAAGTTTTTAAAGAAATCATGGGAAATTGCCAAGCTATTGATACAGCAACACTAGTCATCCAACGCCCATGTGGTAAAGTTGATAAATTGTATTGGCCTGTTTGTGCTGGTGAAATCATGAAGGCTAATCCTGGCCACTATGTTGCTCTTATCATCTCCTCCTCCACCACCACCACCACCACCTTGTGTTCCACTTCCACAACCAAGGATAATAATGATGATGATAATAATAATAAATGTCATAATACAACCACTACTACCAACACCACCACTACCACCAATCCGGTACGGGTTACACGCATTAAGCTCCTCCGGCCGACGGATACCCTTGTCCTAGGCCAAGTCTACAGGCTCATCACTGCTCAAGGTAATGTTTGATAATAACGGATTCTACCCGTTTTTCAATAGATGTGGATAAGTTACAGATAGACAGTGAGGGCGTATGGTTGGGTTTTAGAAGGTTTGTGTGCTTCAAAATTTTTTTGTTATGTTGTTGCAGAGGTTATGAAGGTTTTATCAGCTAAGAAATATGCTAAGATGAAGAAAGGCTTGCCAGAGTCAGCAGAGAAAATCGGTCATGGGTTGGAGATTGAAGCACCGAGAAGATCTGATGTCAAAAAGGACATCAACGACATTAACGAGGTAAAAATTTCTCAAAATTTCCTTGCATGATATTCGAAAAAAAAAAGAAATAATAATAATAACAAAACCAACAACATCAATTAATTAGACTGTTTCCATATTATTATTATTATTAATATATATATATATATATTTTACTTATATGGTTGGCTATTTGTCATCTAATTCATATGTTAAATTTAATTCAGGTGGTTAAAGGTGAAAGGCACAGGCAAAAGACAACATCAGCAACTAATTCAGCTACAGCAAGGCCAAGGACATGGCAGCCTTCACTTCAAAGCATCTCTGAGGCTGCAAGCTGATGATGATGTCATTAAGCTGTGATTTATTATTATTATTTTTTTTAAAGGTTGTTTTGTGGTTGGTGATGATAAAAGAAATCATGGGTTTTCATCAACCTAACTCTGATATCAACCCTACTACCAGAAAAAATCCTGCTTCAGACCAGGAAAAAAGGGTAAAATGGTAAATAGACGAGGTAAAAAGAAGAGGTGGAGGTTGGTACTGTACTTGCTTAATTGACGAGTAAGGTTAAAAACACTTTTTAGTGAGGGGTTTGTTGGGGTTATGTTTTGATGCCAATTTGTACAGGGAAAGAGGAAAAAAACAGTGCCCTTTGTCGACAACATTAATTGTTGCTCTTTAATGCATAATTTTAGCAATTTATACAACCAAATATTTGACTGGTTTGTTCGAATCTCTCATTCTCTATCCGTGTGTAAGATATAATCGGCAAAGCAAAAGAAAATAAAAAACCATTTTTCTTATGTGGCAAAAGAATTTTTAAGATCTTTGTGGTTTAGTGCTCGACTACTTTCATTACCGCAAATGTAATATGTTGTAATCGGAAAAATTATCGAAAGGATAATGTGAAAAGATTTGATGATATTAATATATCACATGAATTGATGAGTTGCGTGTAAATATTAATAAAATTTTTATATGTAAATATATAATTAATATATTTTTAAAAAGTACATTTATTTATTTTCAAGTATTTAAATATTATTGATATTTAAACGTTATTATCGATTCATGTGATCTGTAAGTATTATTAAATCTTTTTTGCTGGATAGTATGTGTTGTAAGATTAAATGCAATCCTTGTGTCTTGACATGTATCTTAATTTTTAAGTCATAGAGCACTATATATCCCAAAAAGATTTAATAATATTAATATATCATATAAATTGATAAATAATATATAATTACTAATAAAATTTTACTTCTAAATATCTATACATTGCAGCTTTTATTTATTTATATTTTTATTTTAAGGTTTGAATTTAAGGCATCGATGAAGGATTAAATTTGAGGTGGAAAATTGTTACACAACAGGAACACCATAGCTGACCCCATTTTTCGCACGAGTAGGACAAACAAGTCTCTCCAAAAACTTGACCAGCCATTCCAAAAGGTAAATAAAGAGTGAAGGAAGCTTTTGTTTCTTTCGAGGACAAGGAAGCACAGTTGTGTTATTTTTGCAGAAACTGATTTTTCGGAGAGGCAAAGTGGACTCAGTGTCCATGTCCACCCACAGAAATAAAACATTTTTTTTTTCACTAGCAAATGAAACAAAAAAAAAAAAATTATGGGATTTTTGTACGTGTTTTTTCAATTTTATAATTGAAATTTAAAATTACTAAATATCATATTTAATTAAATTATTACTTAAAGTTAATACCATATCTCTGAGTGTTTATACGTGTATTTTTTTATTAATAAATATTTACCATATCTTGGCGAAGAAAAAAAAAATATTTATCATCTCATCCTGTCAAAGATGTCAATGGTAATAAGTTAACAAAGCGAAAGTTTATGTAAATTTAAATTTCAGCAATCTTAAATTTTAAGTGTAAAATTTAATAAGAAATATGATATTTTTAGAATTTAAGAAAAAAAGTTATTGAGGAAAAACGAAAAAAAAGCCCTGCATGTGCTTGAATTGTGGTAATTTGAAATCTTAAAAATGTGTCTATAATTTCTCCTAGATTTAGTAACGTATCTGTCATCATAGCTATTGAGGTGAAAAAAATAGTAAAGTTTGATGGAACATAACGAAGAATTTTCAATATTCTTGTATCCTTTGTGCACTTATAGGCATAAAAAGGAAACCGAATCCTAAAATTCACTTAAATTATTGCTTTAGAAAGAAAGATAGTTAATGGGATTAAACCAATGAAGTGGCAAATCTAAAGACTATGATATTTTGCTTATTCAAAATATTCTATAAGAATTGAATAAAACACGCTTTATATTTTCATCTTTTTAATGTTAATGATTTTGTAAAGCGAAATCAATTAATTCCCATGGATTATTTTGAAAGCATTCGTTAGCAAAAAAGAAAAGGAAAAAAAAAAAGATTTAAAAGTGAAGTAGGAGATAAGAGAATAAAGACATCATCCGTCTAATCTAGCAAATTATATGAGTAGATTTTGATCTTAGCCAGAAATTTATCAATTCACATACGTCTCTTGCTTTTTCTATGAAAAGTTATGTTTTAATGTTTTCAAGAATGAACTTTTGGAGTAAAAAGTGAAGAATGAGCATCCAAAGTTTCGAAATAAACCCTAACTATAATGGCACCAAGAAAATATCACTAAAGTTGCTGCCACTGCCAGCCACAAGTGGCTTTCCCCTCTATTGCTTAAACTTGTTTATTTATTTTAAAAAAGAAAACTTGGAAGATTCCTCTTTAAAAACAGTATGATCAGCCAAGCACACGCTTAATAAAACAAAATCTTTGCACACCACACCACCACTACCTCCCCCATTAAATATTATACAACTAAATAGTGCCACCTCCACATGTTACTTTCATATTACCCAAAAGTCACAACATCAATAAAAATAATAAAAACCCAACGTAATGAAATATAAAATAGCAGAGCTTGCATCTCTTTAGATTCAACCCCTTAATTGTTTAGTAATTACAACTTTTCAAATTTGAATCTAAGGCCTTTTTTTTTTTTTTTCCCCAAAACATGCTGCCAATTATTTGCTGATTTAGAGAATGGTTACAATTAGTCGGATTTTGAAATATCGGTAGAATGAACTTGTGGAGTTTAGTTGTGTAGATGGATTGAATCCGAGTTAGAATTAACAATGCACTCTAGCTCAAGAGCTCAATTGAAAATTTTACTAGATAAGTTTGAGTTGGACTCAATTAAACTAAACTTGTTTGTTTATATTCAAACTTTAAAAATATAAAATCCCCCTTTAGTACTAATATAATAAAACTTGAATATGACTTGAATTCAATAATTAGGCTAATCAATGTATCAAACTAAATAGGTTTAAACTCGAATTTAACCTAATAAGTTACTCATGAAACTTAAGTTCAAGTTCAATTTGAATATAATTAAATAAAAACTCAAGCAAATATCCAATTAAATTTAAATAGTTTACGATTTTTATCTCTAATGGAGCATACTGTAATATTATGAAATTATTTATTAAGCATATAAAAAGTTTTGGGTCATATTGAAAATGGATGGTCCAAACATGTAATATTGTGGGTTTATTTTAAATGAAAAGATGCAACACCAATTAACAATTATTATAAAGATGGCTAAAAGTTATATGTGCACACTAATATATCAACCATTATACCACTTTGCTTATTTATTAATAACATGCCTCTGGCCACCATAATTATAGTCAAGTCAAATGAAATGATAGCTATAATAAATGAGAGACATAATATATATATGAGTGTATTTGACTACACCATGCTCTATACTCCTTTCTATGACAATAAAAGATGTGCAAGCTATGGTTTTAGGATAGCTCCTTTAATCATCGTATGTGGCTTTTTGACTTCTATATTCATGATTTTTGCACAATGGAATAAGCAGAATCTTTCTGGCCACCTTTGGATAGGCTAAGTGCTCAATTGGCTCACTTTCTATTCCCCATTTTTCTCATTTATATTTCGTGGAAAGTTACATAAATACATAATTTCTAAAACACAATAATAGAATAGAACTTTTTGCAGTTAATTAAAAACTATTATATATTTTTTTTTCTTTTTAACTCGAAAACATTTCTTATTCTTAATTTGAATGGGAGATACAATTAACCTTAAAACTTCTAAAGTTTGACATGTGGAGCTAATACAACAATATTTGGCTACAAGTGCTTAATAAAGCGCTTGATAGGTTAATTGTTAATGATGAATTGTCCCTAAAAATATTTTAAAATGAAAGGTGAAATGGTAATTTTATTCATATCCTTAGGGTTTATTATAGGTATTGATCATGGCTAGACCAACTAGGATGTATAGGCTCACGTGGAGTTCGGTTTGAATGGGCTTGGGCTTCAAATCTTATTCCTCAATACCTGTAAAAAAGCCCCGGGTGAGTGTGACCATAGGAGTTCTCTAATGCTCAAGTTAGTAAGAAGGACTAAGGAAAAAAAGGGAGACGAGCACCAAGAACCTAAGGGACCTTGTTCGCCTAGGGTATGTGTGACATGTTGAACTTAAGTCATGAGAGAAAGGGGGGAGAAAGGTTTTGAGAGAGTAAAAAGTGAGTCTTCTTTTACTTCTCGGTGCTTGGCACCTTTTATGTAGATTATTTGAATACGTGGTGATCAAGGGTTTGCTTGTACTGGCTATCGGTAGACAGTATGCTTCGTGTAGAGGTTGAGGTTCGCTATAGAGGTTGAGGTTCACTGTAGAGATTGAGGTTCGCTGCAGGCTGCATGTTGTGGTCAACTAAACCACCAAATCTACAGCTTAGTGATCTGATAGGAGCAAGGGTGCCGACTATACTGTGGATATCAAACGCTCATTAATGAGCTATAGTAGAGAGTAGACGCTAAAGACAAAAGCCAAGATCAGAAGCTGAGGAAATGATTGGTCGATGTTTGATTGAGGGAAAGTTGAGCTTCGAGCCTATGCCAAACGATCAATGTATGCTAGCTTGATGATTAGGGGGCTAGCTATTAGGACAGGTGTTATTTGGCTCGTCAAGCGGGTCACGATGTAGAGGATGAGCTAACTTATAGCTTACATGATCCTTACGCGAGTACATAGCTTCGTGAGGAGGTTATGGGATAACTGACAAGCTCGCAGCTCATTCCCATGATAAGCCTTCGTGATGGGCTTCACTTGTTAGGCTTTAGTCCAAGCGAAAATTAAGTGTCAACAACAGGACTCAAGATAGGTCTTGAAATCTGTCATCTCTTTCATTAGCTACTGACACTAGAGAAACCCATAAACATCCCCTCAGCTTAGGTTTATTGTTGGTGGTGAAGAAAGAGACTCTCATATATTTAATAAAGGTTTTCTCGTCTTTTGAATCAATTTTTCATCCATAGACCTAACAAAATTATAATCTAAATCATTTTATCCTTCTACAAATCCAAAAGCAAACTTATGGTAAGAACAAATAATGAAAAGACAATCATAGTTAAGTTCTTGTCCACGATCTCTTATCCTATCATAAAAACTAACCGATTTTCATCTCTAGGCAAAAACTTTAGAGAGACAAATTAAGGGATCAATATTTTCTTTCAAGAACTTTCATTTTTATAAGAATTTGAGGTTGAAGAACACTATACTAAACTCAAGGGGTAGGGGGTTATCGAGTTTTAAAGACAAATTTTAGTTCTTTTAAAATTTGAACAATAAATGTTATCAAAGCAATAATGAAATAATAAAGAGTACTAGAAATAAAGAAATAAGGATAGAGAAGATCAAGCGTGAATGTAACGTATAATTCGAACCACCCCTTACTTTTCATAGACCCATAATCGCCTTTAATCGAGGACTTTACATTACCTTATTAATCTTACAAAACAATACTCAAAGAGATATACAAGCTTACTCAATATACAATGATCATACAAGTGTAATAGTTTTTTCTCTAAAAATTGCAAATATAAGAACTTTTAAGCACTATACACTAAGTTTCTCTTGTTTCATTGCAATGAAGAGTATAAGAGATAAATAATAAGTGATAGGGTCAAGAAATATAAGAAAATGTCTTTTGATTGCATTAAAATATCAGTTTTATCTTATCCTTAGTTGGATTGTTGAGCATTTATATTATCTCATTCAATTCTTCCCATTATTTTGCATTAAATGTTCTAATGACTACTTAAAACAAACTTACCATAGTGATGATATCACATTCTTACTGTTATGACGGTAAGCAAAACAATTGTTGGTACAAACATTGGTAAGTATACCATCATGCCGGTTCGATGAATAGAAAGTAATCCATCTTTCAATTTAGGCCACTTCACCATCATACTGATAATACTCTTGAGCCGTCAAGTCGGAAGGTCATTTTCACCTATTTTCGTTTTTTAAACACAACAAAAAACATTCATACTATATAATCCAACTTCAAGAATGTTTGTACATCTTTCAAATCTAAATATTTTGTAAAGTTAATTAATATTCATAATCATAATGCAAGATAATTATTCTTTTTCAATTAACTCAATATAATTAAGTAATAACATGTTTAATCATACACTTTTTTGTTTTATTTTTATCAAAATCAAATAGTGAATACTAGGTTCAATAGAGGTAAGATACCCACTATTCAGTCCTTTTTCTCCTCTTTTAAAACCCTAAACCTAAACACTCTAGAAATTGATTAGTTGTGGTTGAACAAAAGTTATGAGTAGGTTTGCTAGTTAACTAAGAAATTCGTTAATGATTGAGTCTTAATGGACAAACGTAGATTTCGATTCTAAGTGTTTGAGAAAGTCAAAAACCCTCAAGACTAATTTAGATCAAAACAGTGGAAACCTCAAAAAAAAAAAAAAAAAAAAAAGTGTTTCCATGACTTTTAGAAGAGAAGCTAACCCAACCATTACGAGGCTGCAAAGCTGGTCCATGGCTGACTACTTTGCGATTAACTGACGTAGCCATAGTGATGGACTGGCTCTCAGATCTTAAATCGATTTTACTATAATTTAAGTACTTTGCCTTATGACGAGCTATTTGGTGGAATTAACGATATTTTAATTAGCTATAACAAAATATATATATACATATATAAAAGAGATACAGCTATAGATTCAATATTATTAATTGACAAATGGAAATTGATATTGACTCTACATATTAGATAAAAGGTATTAAATAGTTTCAAGCCTTGTTGAGTTATTAAGTTAGACTATATGTACTTAGTTGTTGTTGATTATTGCATTTGTTAGAAAAAACTTGATCAATTAATAATTGGATTTAAATATTATGCCATTTTAATGTTTTGGCCATTGACAATCATATAGTGAGTTGTCGTTTTGGAAGTGGATAAATTTAGGCACTAAGTTTATCATAGTCACTTAGTGAGCCATCAGTTTGAAAAAATTATGTACAGTAGAACCAATGAAAGGGAATGATGTTACAATGAAGATGCTAACTGATGGAATAGGATGTCAATTAGAGCATTACAATTGACTTGATCACTGATCTTTGTTAATGAGTGATGAACTCAATATGAAACGATTTTAGCTATCTACGGTCTAGAGGAACATTTGACTGATGAAGGATTGCAATCCTATAATTTATTTTTGTTTATTGATATTGGAGTTGCATTCCCCCGAATTATTTTGTTAAAATTAGGCTATAGCTCTGATTTATTTTATTGATATTAGGCTGTAGTCCTATGATTAATTTATTAGTAGATTTTAGGGTTGCAATCTTGTTTTTTTTTTTTTTTTTTTAGCAATAAAATTTTGAGCTATTCTGAATTTTGGTCGGTACAATTGAGTTGATTTGGCAAGTTAATTATATTGAAATAATCACATTGTCGTATGTTGCATTTAGTAATTATAGACCTATGTACAAGTGTTCTATATGTGTGTTTTGTGTAGTAGTTTATAGTTTATACTTGATTTAACGATTAACCCAACTATGATTGTTTTTTAATGTCATGTTATGATTGTAACAAGGATGGGTATAAAGTATTTCAAATGCTTGATAATGAAGATGGTCAAGAGTTATCACAAGCATATTGGAATGCTACCATAAGGTGATTTGATATTTACATTAGGCTTAGTTATGGATGTACTTAGTATTGTTTCCAAATTTAGAGAATTTATTTTGGTTTTGTTTATAATTGAAAATCTTTGGAATTTTTGAAATAATTAAACTATGTAATTTTAAGATTTTAGTATTAAGAGTTTATGAAGATTATAGAATAATTGTGGTATTTAGCAGATTTAGCTTTTCTCTATATATGATGAGGTATAAGTACATGGTAGAGTAGTTGCATCTTGTGCAGAAATATCAAGAAGATAAACAAAGATGATAATGCAATGTAATTACATCATGTTTGGTTGGGTAGAAATCAAATTAAAACAAGACAAATAGATGGAAAAGAATGGGAAGTTTGTGTTTGATAATTTAAGATAGAAATGGAAACCTAGGGAAATGACAGGAAAATGGTGGAAAGTTTTCCACATTTAAAGACAATATGTTTTCATTTGAAGTTTCAAAAACCCTATTATCTAAGTTTATTAAAGAAAAATAAGGACAATATAATCTATTGAACAACTTATTTTCTTTTATTTCATCTCTTCTGAAATTTGCCAAAATACAGTTACATTTTTATCGCTTTATTTGATTTAATAATAAGCATGTAAAACATAACCATGTCTATGGCATTGTAAAATGTTTTGAGATTGGATGAGCATTACAACAAGATTTCAAGTAATTACCATAATAAACTATCTTGAATTTTCCTAAAACTATTTCCTATTGGATATTGCATTTCTTATACTTTTATAATATTCCGTTCCTTCCATCATAGATGCACTTTTTATTCCTTATCACTCCCTTTGCATCCTTTAAATAATAAGCATTTCAGCCAAAATACTCATCTCCTAGTACTATAAATAGTGATAATCTAATAAGATAGATTAGATTCGAATTTCTATCCTACTATACTCATCAAGAAAAAAAAAAAAAATGATGATAACAATAAGTATTTTAGATAGTACACCTAGTATATATAGCCAATATAGCATATGTCTATTTCATCTTATAATGTTATGAGATATTGGACAATTACCGTACCAAACTTTCCTAAACAATTTCAATATGAAAAGCACTGATTTAATCCACAACATAAGCTAATTTGCATGTCCTATTGGCACATTTTAGTGAAAATTTCTCAATTACATAATGGGAAGCACTTGAATAGGCCAACAAAACCCAGCTCATATCACAATGTACAACAAGTCCACTCTGTTATTAGGGTTTCAGAATCTTCCCTTTTTGTCCATGTGGGCTCCATTTCAACTGCTGGCATATTTGTTTTGTGTTCCCGACTTTGTGTCATGTCTTGTTTACAAACATTGTCTCTACTAGGATCAATCATTGAGAACAAAATGAAGTATTGATAAGTTTTATTTTATTTTTTCCTTTTTTTTTATTTTTTATTTTCCTTTGCATTGCATATACGATCCTGTACTTGGATAGAGCTGGATGTGGTCTACATGTTCTCACTAGTCGAATCTCTCACATTAATTTAAGGGATATAAAGTCCTTTTGGCAATGCATTGAAACAACTTATTTCTACTTGTTTTGTGGTATCAAAGAACATTAAGTTGTCTTAGTTTAAAAAAAAAAAAAAAAAATTTCTTATCCTTGAGATGGTCCTTTTTGTCAATGAAAGCAATGCTTTTCAACTTGCTTGTCTTGCATTTAAGTTGAGAGGAAACATCAACCACCAATATTATTGTAGATGATTGTACAATTATAATGTTCAGACATGAAGACTCCCCAAAGTCTTAGGATTTTAGGTCTGCATTTTATATCGTTTGATTTTTTTTTAGTTTGATTTTGATATCGTTTGATTTCATTGATTTTACGAATAGTTATATATTTTTAAAACGATATATTTATTTTATACCTAAGAAAATGTGTGGTTCGAAAGCAACAATCTCAAGAGGCTCTTAAAATATGAAGATAAAAGAAATAAAATAATGACAAAAATAAAATTTAGGCTTTATCCTCGCTATGCATAGGATTTGCTATCTTATTTCATATTTATACCATAATTTGAACTAGTATCTTAACAGGTCACATTACTTTTTATTATTATTATCCATATTCTTTTAATCTATCTTATGATCCTACCATTTCAGTTCATAAACATGAATCTCAATCCTATGAACAAAGGTATTCCTCAAACTCATAAAGAAAAAAAGAAATTAGACAAAAAAAGAAGGAACTTGATAGTTGCTTTAAATATCACAACCTCTGTAGTCAAACTATCCAAATTATACCCTTTACATCTTTAATTTCATATGTTGGAATATAAAAATAAAAACCATATATTAGACTAAACAATTATTGTATCAAGCTTCTTTCATATGGTATTAGAGCAAAATGTCCTGAATTTGTATTTGGGAATCATCATCCCACTCCTCTAAATCATATGCCCAAGTGATATAGAGGAGTGTTGAAAAATACAAGTAAAAAAATAACACCTATCTAGAAGGAGCCTTTAAATTATTTGTTGAATATGCAACACAATCCTGTGCCTCTTAGGGCAAATGAATTGTCTTTAACCTTGATCTACACATTCCTGGATTTTCTAGTGGGTTAAAAAGCCTCCCTCCTCTCAACTTTATTTTTTTTAGTTTTTCACACAAAAATATTCACATGTGCGCGTGATGAGTTGATGCAGACTGTACACTCACTGATAGGGCACATGTGCAACCTGCAAAGACATATAAAGCAGAAACTTCTTAGCGTTAGTACTTGATTCTTCCTCTGAGGATTCTCATTTTTTAAATTCTGCTTTCATCTTATGTTGCAGCTGAAAATATGAAACCAAATCTCCTGAGCAATGTCAACTCTTAGCAGAAAAACCCGATAAGGTTTTCAGGGGTTAGTTCATCGGACTAGGTTGTACTATGTCCTTCGTATATGAAAGAACTGATCCTTTTCATGCGCTTATGTACTTGCCCATCCTGCACAACAACTTGAGCTGTAACCTCTGTCCTAGGAAAAATGAACCAAACGATATTTTTGTTTCATCACTACTCAATCCAGGGTAGAACACCCAAAGGGCTACTTTGCGTATGAGACTGAATCGAACACCACTTCAACATATAGGTATAGCCCATGTTGATGCCTCTCTTTAGAGACTAGAACCCATTTATCATGACTCGTGCTTCACATTCAATCATTCTAGATAACGCTTGCAGTCTGCAGCCTCTGTATCACACGTTTCAGTATGCACTTTGCTTAATTAAAGAACATCCCCTTAAGCTAAGAGATTTGCCCGAATGGATGTCTTAACCCTAATTACCTCCTTATAGGGGGACTAGCCCCCCACATTTGGGATTCTAAGAAGGATAAAATAGGCATAATCTAGTGATCTAATTCTTTAGAGTAATTGCAGAATAAAATCATTCAGGTACTAAAATGAATTCAATTGAGTCATGAAGTGAAGCAAAATATCCAAGGAGATCCTAAATACTGATCACATAGAGCAAACTATGTTGTTAACATCAAAGATGGATATCTCAGATCACTTTCGTTGTGCAGATGAAAGAAAATTCTAGGATTACAACCATAGACAAACAAATATTTCTTAGAAGTTCCATGAAGATATTATCCACTCCTTGTTTATTGAGTAAGAACATCACTAGAGATTTCAGAGTTATTATGATTCCATCCTCATTCATTTGATATTTCTACTTTGGCACAGATGTAATGCACGTGAAAAACCAATATGGATTTAGCACCACAATAATCTAATCTAAAAGTTTTACTAGAATTCATCAAGAGGACAACTCAATTAGATAGGAATCAAATGACGATTGAGAAGTTTATATTTATTACTAGACATCTTTGAGGTAAGCGATAGACATTTGGCCAGTATGAGTGACATGGTTTGCATGGAGTGTGGCGGTGGACAAACAAATGTTTATGAATGAGAGGGAAGGTCTTATATCTTCTTCTACCAACTAACTTGGAATATTTTATTTATTCTGCCTACATAAAAATGACTCCATGTCATATGATTTGGGATATTTCCAGAATAGATAGCAACTGCAAGTGGCTTCACATATTACACCAGAATTTCTTAGACGCCCAACTCAGGTTAGCCTTTTTCTTCTTAGGAAGGACAGTTGATCAGACTCAGAAAATGATGTTACTAAGAATATTTGATGCTCGCATCGATCTATAGGCTTGAACTCTTTCATTAGTTCACTTATGGCGCAAAATTAAATATTATAGTGGAGCAAGAGATTCTAAGCTCCCTACTCGATCATATAACCACTATTTAATTAAATTTTTAACTCGATAGACTTTAGATAAAGTCTTAACCTAATGAAAAGGGGAATTAAGCGAGAATTCAAAAGCCTAAATTATATCTACAAGCTTGAATCAGTTGTTTATGCAACTAAATTCAACATAAATATAGCAACTATTGCAAAAGCCCCCCAAGTCATCAAAGGCGTACATCAGGAAAACTATCATGCAACCTACAACTCTTTGAATTGCCAAATCTAATACATTTTACCTCATCATAACTTCCAAAGATATGCATTTATGTCGCCAATCGCTGTTGAAGCCTCTAAAACCACAGTTATTTATGGTCTTCTCAAAATAGTTTTAAAAGCTAGTTGGGCTGGTAAGTAAATTTCCTTTTGTTTTTTTCTTAATTGTTTATCTACTGACTTAAACTTTTAGATGAATTAGTTGTGGTGCCAGTCCTAACTGTTATGAAGTAGTGAAATCATATTTTATTAGTACGTATGTTTGAGCCAGATCAATATGGGTGTATGTGCAACTTTTGCTGAAAGACATGTAAATGAGAGCAAACTTGAGAGGAAAACATGAAAATAAACTTCCAAAGCCAATCCATCCAAGCATGATTATGTATATAATGAAAGGAAATTGCATGAAGTTGGAAAAATCACCAACTCAATAAGGAGCTTGAAACTCAAACCATCCAAAATGAAGTAATCACAAGTTGTCCAACATTCACGTCAAAATTCCCACGCAAAAGCATGCCATCTCTACTACAAGGCTTTTTTTGAGAAACAACATATCCATATATAATATAACATTGACAAGAACTCTCTTGTATACCTCAATGTTTGCTAATCAATCTTGCAGTGTCCATATCCAGGTAATTGCTCATAAATGCATAAATAGGCCACTAAACTAGATTCTCTTGCATGGAAATTTCTAACGTAGACCATGGTCTATAGACCGTGTAAGAGCATAATACCTGTATTATGTGCATAGTACCTGTACCATACTCTCACATGTGGTCTATACTCCCGATCTAAGCAAGAAATTTTTGCTGTTTCAGTTCACCCCTTTACTGCTTATGCTTTCCTAAGTTGGCTAAAGTTGCCCTTCTCCTTGAAAAGCTGGGTGTGATGGTGCCGACAATACAGGCGATGCTCATGGGCCACATAATTTGAGGGGCTGATGACACAACCACCATGCGAACACCTAAAACATGCTTTATGGTATGATGTTCCATCGACCGCGACCTGAAAGGAATGAATCATAAGTGAAGAGTCAAGATATAGATTTTGAATTTAGAAGCAGCAAACATGATAACAGAGTGCATTTTTTGGCTGGCATTGAATTCATAAATGTTAAAGTAATAAATCTAAAAGCCCAGGTTGATGCTATGAGATCAGCTGGCTAGCTCTGAGATCAAAACTCTGAATCCTTGCACTGCCATTTTGGCCTCATCTAATGAAGTAGCTGACTTGATGGGTCTTCAATCAAAGATCTCAATCCACAAGTGAAGGGGAGTGGTATGAAATAAATTAGAAAATAAAAAAATCACACTGTATTTAAAAGCTTAAGTTTGAAAGAATTGCTGAAGTTTTAACCATAACACAAACAATCAGCCACCCACTAGATGACCGAAGAAACAAAATTTCCCCCAGTATTTGGTGCATACTACACTCATTGATCCTGAAATTAATATGAAGTTCAAACCATGCTCAACCTACAAAAGTTATCTCCAATAATATCGTTGATTCGACCAATAAACCACTGTTTTCATCGGTTACACTAGTGGAAACAGATGGCAGATGCATTTGCTATGAAGGATACAATCACACAAGTCATAATAATATTGTGTAATTTTTGTATTAGACTGATTTTTGTCATCACTACACCGTTAATTATGCAGTCTAATAATACAAAGCAAATTTCAGTACATAAACAAGAGATTCTCTTTATGCATGCCATTGAAGCAAACAAAAAGCAGAAAACTCACACAAGAAATCTGCTGTTTCATTTTACTGATCTCAATATGCCTTAGTCTACTTTGTGTTCTCATGAAATTTTCTCCAAGTACTCATTTATTTATATTCTCGTAAAAAGTTTTTACTTTTTTACTAAACTACATAACATGAAGCTATCTACCATCATTTCGTGAAAAATTATTACAATGTCGGTGAATTTGATCAAAATTGAGCATCATAATGTTGGAATATAAAAAGGAAGCATGATGTGCCAATTATCCTAAAGTATTCTGATTGAAAAACTAGAATGATATCAACAACGTGTTCAAGAAAGGCCAAGTGCATAAAATTAATATCACCAGAATTGCAACCCTTAGAATTACCTTTTCTATTGGATAAACAGTCTTCTGGCAAGCCACGCACTTGTCTTTAGTTCCAGCAAACATGCTTGAGACTTTATTGTCTGATTGACCCTGAGAAAGTTATGAGCATCCTAAATCAGTATAACAGTATACTTTCCGGACCAAAAACTCTGGAATTGATTTTCTGATTCCGATCTTCCAAAGAAGAATAATATAAAAGATCAGAAATCTGAGTGATACCTGGCCAGCAGATCTATTAACAGTTTTTGGAGTACCTAAAGATGACAAATTGAAATAAAACGAAAACAGAAAAGCAATTAATATGCTTATCCAAGTCGAAAACAGCAGAATTCACTACACCTCTGGAATAAACTGTGTCATTATTACCTTCAAAACTTTTGTCTAAGCTCCCAGTCATCTTAAATAGTTGATCAAAGTGAGGCTTGCAGTATAAGACACCCTCAAAGGAGTTATAGTTACTCAACTGCAGGGCATAAGATTACGACGTAATTATAAGAACAAGCAGAAACAACTTCAACTTTCCAGAATTGACAAGAAATTCTCGGTTACTTTTACAATGTCCACCAGACTTCTGGTGAAGCCCCCTACTGCGATAATTGGTGATTGACATTTGGACTGACAATGATTCAATGAGCTCATGGGAATCCTGTAGCTAATCTTTATCGTTTATTTTAAAAATTAATTTCCAATTTTAATCTATATTGGGGACATTAAGCTCTTTGGCAGTGATTAGAGTATACAACATTTTCTGCGGTTTCTTGAGACTGTCACACCTTAACCCTTTGATGTTCAAGCAGAAAACTTGGTTATTTTCAGCTTCAGTGTACATAACCATCTGGTAGTTAATCTTGTCCATTATGTTTATTTAAGGAGGCTGCTGTGGTATAAAACTCAAGAACATACGCATAGTTTCTGCTAAATGATAGTTCAGCTAGTTCATTGAGCAGGCCCCACGGTAAATTGAGCAATGAAATTTTAAAAATTGAAAAAAAAGAAGAAAAAAAAGTGTTCTCAGGATCGATTGACCTGCACCTTGATTCGCCTTAAACCCCCTTAAATTAAAAGCCTCTAAGGGCTTGAATAACGAAAGAGCTGCAATAGCTTTAAGTACTGTGTATCTGCAACTAAAACTACTAGATTAATCTTCTCACCCGCTTATAATCAAGAAAAGCAACCACAAACTGAATTTAAAGATCTTCCTCTGTTACATAAGTAGCTAAAAGGGAAATACTACCAAGATTCTAATTGAAAATTCGGAACAGACGAGGAAAAGTAATCTGTAATTCATCAATCCTCATTTTGGCAGATGGATCGAATCAACATCATGATATTCATCAACCATTACGAACATATCTGCAGCCCATCTCTCATTTAACACAAATACTCAGTCACTAAATGCATGAATCCATATGCTTCAGCATGAGTAATCAATGAATGAAACCCAAACCCACTTATACAACAAAAAGGAAAAAGCATGTATAGAAGACCCCGCATCTACATATCCATTAGCTTAAACTTTCAGGCGAATTAGCTCTAATATCAAATCTAAGATCAGAAGAAAATGATGGATACTAGTTCGGATCACCACATTATGATTCCACCCAAAGTTTTATCTTTTCGTCAATCAATTAATATCAAGAGTATAAAATGTAAAAAGCCTACAAGTTTAAATTTCTAGATCAGTCGACCATGAACCCGAATTGCACAATGATTAACTAAATTGAGTAAGACTATAGCATGTATGGCCCATGAAAAGAAAAGCAAACATCAAGACTAAATCTAAATCATGAAAAAACAGAATTGGGTTGTGTCTGAAACATTACCTTGAGAGTGCCTTTGCAGTGGTGGCATCTGAAACAAGCTTTGTGAAAGACTTTGTTATCAGCAGTGAGCTGATCAACCAAGTAAACAGTCTTATCACATGCCTTGCACTTCTGGGTAGTCCCTGCAAATGCTGTTGCCATGTTTCTTCTTCTCTTCCAAATTCAAGTCCTCAATCAATCTAAAACAAAGAAAAAAAAAATATATAAAACAGACAAACACAAATAGAAAGAAAACTTCCTTAATTAGGTGAGGTAAAGAGAATTTTCTTAGAAATTTAAATGCAAGTAGTGGCTTGTGAGTGACCACTAACCACTATGTGCTAAAGCAATGAGAAACAAACAACAACAGCAGCCAACTGACAAAGTCTTTGCTCACAAGACTTTTTTTAAGGGTTTACTTTTGGACAAAATAATGCCATGATGCTAGCTGTCTCTTTGTTTTCTTTAAGGGTCTATGTGTAATTTGGACCTTGGTAATCATGAATATCGATCAAAGTTCATCATCACATTTCACAGCAAAATCTACGCGATTTACCCTTTTGCTTTCTAGTTCTTTGTTTTTTCAATGTGCAATAAAAAATTAAAAATTACATGTGATTTTCGTTTTTTTTTTTTTTTCACTGTCATATCATAATTTAAAAAATAAAATAAAATTTCATCTATGATTATAGGATTAATATTTATATTACTAAACTATAATAATATATTTAGATATGTTTCTTTTCGATAAGATAGTATGTCATCAATATAAATTATAATTATTATAAGTAGTATTACCAACATATATATTTTAAAAAATTATGAATACCTATTTGAAATTATAGTTAAGTTAATGTTGATATATAAATCTTAAAATGTGATTGCACTTTCTCATATCTTACGAAGATGTATTGATATCATCCTAATTATCAGAATAATTGTTATAAGTAGTATTGTCTATATATATGTTTTCAAAAATTATGCATGATGAAAATATACTTTTAAGAGTTTATGTGTACGAGACAAACCGATTTAAATATTTATTTGGATCCAATTTATTATAATGGATAATAAAACCCAAATAGCATGGATATATAATAATTACTAGAGAATAATTTATTCTGTATCAATGTTCTTTTTTGTTCGAGGACATAACTATACTTTTAAGTAAAAGCAACATAAATTTGTGGATCATAATACAATCATGTACCATTTGATATAGCATATCAAGTGCAAATTTTTGATATATCCTTATGTATATACCAATTATATTACATTATAATTTGTAAAAGAGGGATTTGAATTTAATTCATTCTATTCAAAAACTAATATCCATACTATTGAATTATAATGTCATGACTATATACCCTATATCTGTTTATGTGAACTTTATTTTTATTTTTGAAATTGTCTATTTAAATTCCTAAATTTTGAAAAATATACTTTTAAATCTTATTTTAGTATTTATCCTTAGTGAAAGTAATGAAATTGGAATAATCCATAAAATTAAGAGAAAAAGGGTTATATTAAGGGTATTTTTAGGTGTTTCCTGTTTGTGGAGATGTTAAGTTTAGAAGAAAAAAATAAGAACACTTGCTATATCATAATTTAAGAGTTTGAAAGGAAAATCTTAATTGTGCATTTTCAAATAATAGGAGTTATGCAAAAACAACTATTAAAAGACTTATTTGAACTAAATGACATAATATAATATTAATAAAGAGTAAAAGAGGAATAAAATTGTTATTAATATAGTTTTTTTCTCTCGCTTTGAAATTATACACACACATAGGTAAAAGAATTTTCGAACATCGGACCGCTGACAGTAAGTACGTCAGGGTTCAGTACGTAGATGAGATTAAGAGAAATCGTGGATTTTTATGGCTGGAAGTAAGAAACTTCCTTATGATTATGATATCTTCTCTCATCCGCGGTACACACTAAATGCTGGTGGATTTATGTCCTTTCGGTACGAATAATAAAACTGACTTAGTAGATAGAAGGAATAATGGACCGGGTTATCGCATCTCCATCCATAATTTTAAAAATCGTATCAAATATAAAACATATTTTATAACAAAGTTTTTTAGGATTTCGTCTTCCATTTTAATGAAGCGTAAACTAATTTAATTCTTTATCCAATTTTTAATTTAACGTTTATCAAATCAAAATCATTGAAAATACTATTAATTTGATGGTTTAAATCTAATTGATATAAATTAAAAATAAAATAAAAAATTAAACTAATTCATTAAAAATAAAAATAAGATTATAGGAAAATCTACTTCATACGCATTTTATTTTTATTTTTAATTTTTCCTTTTTATGTGATATCACTGAAGAGGAGAACTTTCTCCAGCTATGACCATATTCTAGATTCGTCTATTGGCTCTATAAGGGGTCTTCCGACAGAAGAAGGACATGACATGGGGCTTGGATGCACCATACCTACCCTATAACCGATGACTTGCTTCCCATATGGAGAAGCAGAAGATTGATAACGCTTTTTTTTTTTTTTTTTAATCCCCAATTCCTTCCTTATAAAGCAGAAGCAACTCCTTGCTATTATATACACTATCTTAAATTATTAACCTTTTTTTGTATTTTTTGTCTTCTTATTCATGTCAATTCATCAAAATTAATGCCTTCGGTAACGATGACTTTTATAGCATTTATTGATTCAATCATTTATGAACATGTATTTGTACAAGTATCACACAGAGACAGGTTCAAATTTAAATTGAAGATCGATCCAAATGGCCCAATTTACAGATTTTTTTTTTTTGTTTTTTATTTGCTAATGCTTATGTAAATATCTATACTTTTATGATAATATGCTGATAATATTTTATCTAAATACGACTATATTTCACATGAAATTCATATTAAACACTTCAAAAAATCTCTACGGTACATTTTTACAAATACGATCATATATGTAAAAACATATCATTTTCAAAAATGTAATTTCAATGAGAAACATTTTATTATTATTATTATTAACAAAGCGTTTTACTCGAAACAAGTAGGGCTGTGCTCAATTGGCGAAATCAATTTTTACATCACAAGGAATAATATAGATAAAAAAAAGTTATTCTTTTTTAACAATATATAGTATTATTTTAGGAGAGTGAGAAAAATCAAACTTAATTTATCCCTACAAAAGATTAATATTTATGCTAATAGGTTAAAATAACCTTAACATAGCAGAGAAACAGATAGGTAGACGAGAAATTTTTTAAATAAAATTCATTGGACTTGATGCTCTTTATGAGTTGGACTGCACCGCTAAGTGTTATTTATTTATTTTAAGTGAACATGAGATAGGAAATATGTGACAATGGAATTTACCTTTTAAGAATTGCCTTAACTACATGATGGGGACTACTGACAATTTCAAATTCAAAAGCCAAGGGCCCCAGAGAAACGAAACCATCATTTTATATCATAAAATGGAGTTTGATTTTTAGGCAGGACTTTTGAACAGACTGGATCAAAGAGGCTCCAGCAGGCAAAAGGACGACCTGGTCATGGCCCATGTTTGGTGGGCACTTTCTCATATCTTCTCTTCTGCACCATTCCAAAAAGAAAATTTGGGAAAACTGTAATAAAAATGAATGCTTCCGGAGTCCTCCACCTTATCTAATGTTTGGCTTGGTCCAAATCAGTCTGAAACCGGTCCAAAACCGTTGGGTCACAATTCAATTTCACATTGAACCATGGTTGGCTCGGATGAGGTCAACTCTATGCCATGAACCAACTCTTTATTTATTTATTTATTTTTATTGAAACACTTTTCTCTTCTTCTTCTTCTTTTTTTTTCTCTAAACATTTTTAGAAGTACATTATGTATACCAAAATGTGCAAGATGAAAACTATTAAATTCCATAAAACAATGAAAAATAAATTAGATTTGGATCTCTCCATATTGTTTGAAATTGATTACCCCAATCAATTGATGTAGTTCTTTTTATTTATGAGCACCTTTAATTAAAAAATTTACAAGATGCAAATTATTTTTTAAAGTCATCAATAGAAAGATAAAGGCTATTGTTTTTAATTAAATTTATAGATAGTGATGAAAATGATTGCAAGATTAATAGGAAAACAACCCTTAATCTGTTAAGATTAAATAATGATGCTAGATATATATTGTAAACTATAAAAATGATGTTTTTTCTCTTCTTCTTTCCGTTTTTTTTTTCACGAGTTGAACTATCTGTCAATCATCCCGATTCCCAACCCACTGATTCAACGGGATGGAGTGGACGAACAACCATGATCCATCGAGCCCATCGAGTTGCCATCCAGCTCAAGCCTATCATTGTTAGACCGGTTTCGGATCAATTCATCGATTAAAACCAGCTTTTTCCTAGATCTACCTCCACTTCATTTTACCTTTTTATGTTTCAAGATCTACTAAAAATATTCCTTATGTCCCGTTCATTATTATTATTATTTTGCGAGGACTTGTTTGTGCTTTCCCATTAGTATAAAAATCTAAGTGAGAGAATTATCCTTCAATAGACATAAAAATTGGACTTCAAACTGATTATATACCGCTGAGCTAAGGGCATTCCCTCGAGTAAAAGCTTCGACAGCCAGATGACCAAAATGAGGATCCCAAATTGCATGAGCAAATAGGCCTTACATACATATAAGGATCTTGAATCCTCACCTCAGAAGTTCCATACGAAGCAAAAATATTTGGATTAGATTACCTTTTAACAACAGATTACCCATCTTCAGGAACGACTCTTGAGCTGCCTGCCGCAGTCTAGCAACAAAACACATTGTCTATGCATGAAAACGGAAAAATCAAAATGTGAACGGCTCATAGCATTAGCAAAAGGTGGAGGATGTTTTTGTACATTACCCATGGATTTACTATCCAGTCACGTCCATTTCTCATCACCTACCTTAACATTTCAAACAACAAAGGTACAAGAAACTTTAGAAGTTAATTTACTCCAGGGAAGATTGACAGATATTATGTAATACAGATACTCTAGACAGCTGCAGCAAGACGATAAACGATATTATTTATTCAAACACAACCATGCAGCATGAAAATGTTCCCACCATTACATGGACCATCTCAACGTTGAACAATAAGTTCTTCAATTTCATATGCATTCACAAATGCTAATAGATACGAAAACTGGGCAATCATGCGCTGAAACCACACCAATTGCCT
The DNA here is from genome assembly GCA_024138015.1 of Lumnitzera littorea. NCBI lineage: Eukaryota > Viridiplantae > Streptophyta > Magnoliopsida > Myrtales > Combretaceae > Lumnitzera > Lumnitzera littorea. Next base: position 109,646,824 of record JAMXBB010000004.1, on the reverse strand, counting down.
GTGACAGCATCTGCCCCGCTGCCATAAATTTAACTAGAAACTCTGAAGCTTTCTCCACAGAGAAAAGCTGCTTTCACATTTACAGGAGTGTTATTAAATTGAAACTTGTGAAAGGGACACCAATATTCCCTACTACATAATCCCACAATTCAACAATTAAGCAAACTTTCAAGAGTGTTTACTCCAATATAAGCTGTAAATTAATTCTTGATATTGGAGGCCATAACTTATTAAAGATTACATCAACGGAAAATAAAAAACCAGAGGCCTTTAGGTACAAGCATTTCAAAGTATAAGTGTTGCACTATCAATCATGTGCTCATACTCTCCCTCTGGATGGATTATGACAACAAGCAGAAATACAACTCCACCAAGCACATTCATGCCTGTTTCCTAGCTTCTTCTCGCATCACAGCTTTTACATATATTTCATAGCAACAGCCTGAGATAGGAGGACATCACAGAAGTGCAGATAGGGTAAGGAAAAGCAAGCAACCAAGAAAACTCAATAACCAACACGGTGACATGGTCACAATTCACAGGTGTTTCATTACTGTGCCTTGAAAATCGATTAAAACTTAGTTTTGAGCCAAAGTAATCATTCATGATTGTCATTAGTACAAGAAATAATCAGGACTACAAATTCTGCCATAGCTATAAACAATTAACGAAATAATAGAATAAATTTGCAAAAATGAGGAATGCATAATCTCTACTTCTATAAACAAATAATGAATGAAAAATAAATTTATGAAATAAAAATTCTTACACTTCAAACAGCCCATTAAGATTCACTAGATACTAAACTTAGGAGGATCTCCAATGGATAAAATCATAAAACTCATAAAAGATGCTCCCATTGAGCCTTAGTTTGAAGGAAGCCACTTAAGTTGCATGATCAAGCAAGTCTAAGACGGTAGCTTCACTTCAATCAAACGGCAAGAGTTCCACTTTGCAACAAAACTCTATAACGGGTTTTGAAAAGCATTTCAAATCCATCCTTGTTTCGCATTTTCAAGAATGCTAAGCATTCTTCCTTACAGTCAAAGGCAACCATATGTATTTATCAGAGATGCCTATATGCATGTAAAACAAGCAAGTAGTGTCTATAATGCTGACCAATGAACATCCTGTGCTAGGTTTCACTTTATAAACTAAGAAAAATATCTCCATAAGAGCATTACTATTCTGAAAGCAGTTAATTAACAGGATACTCATAATTCATGAACCAGTGAAAAGAAATTTGACTTATATTGCGATACTATCTTTGAGACATGGCAAGTACAAGAAACATATTAATTACCAAAAAATTCAGGTATTATACTAGCAAAATCATAGAGAAGTTCATATCAAATCATAGCAGAAATTAAGCATACCAGCAACAACAACAATTGTGAGCACATCCCCAATTCTTTTTAATTGCTTCACACCCTTCTTATGAGACTTAAACCGACTAAGTACAGGATCTGGTGCCAAGAGCTGCAAGGAAAATTCCCAAAAGTCATACACAACACAATCATGCAAGAATCAAGTATCCAATCTGTGCAATTCACTCTGAAAATTCGAGGTTTGGAACACTCTACACTAAATCATATAAATCTATCTATCTATCCGTCAAAAGATAAAACCTTAGGAAAATGATCTGAATACAAGACCTAATAGTCATTTAACCCAACTGAACAGTCTATCCTCGTTAACCCTCATCCATCAGAATAGAGATAATGAAAACATTTGCTGATGCAAACAAAAGAAAGTAGCAAATAATATCCCATCAATTTAAAAAAAAAAAATGTTACTAAAGCTAATATTCATATAACCAAATAGAAAAAAGCCACTGTTATTAGCCATCACGATCCAATGGAGATATTCCAACATGCAGTAGCACAATCACACAAATTAACAACCTCAAAAACCAACTCCGATGTATATAACAATCCTCATTCGACTAAATCAAATAACCTAACTTGGATGAATTCGCAAACTGACTGGATAGGAAAATCAATTCCAAAATATTAATCATCATTCAACTAAATCAAACAACCAGTTATCAAGAACAATCAGTAATTGGATCGTAATAATTCTAATAAACAGTAACACGAACAAAAGAAAGTAAAGTTTTAAGAGTAATCCGAAGCGAATCTCACAGCTTTCTCACGAGCTCCAGGTTCGACGTGTAATCCACGACGAGCGAGTGAAAACGAATCCTGCAATAAGTTAAAAACGAATTGGAATACGTCTTATGAAGATGGATATAGTTATTGGGGTTAGGGCATTGGAGTACCTGAGGAGTGGATCGGAGCTGAGAGAAAATGTTGGATTTGTTGAGTAAAAACGCCATTATACGAAAACCCTAATCCTTCGAAATGGAGATTGAGAGCAGTATCGGCTACAACAGACAACAGGTCGAAGCGGTAGTTACTGTACTGCTGTGAAAACGAAAATAGGAAAAAATACTAGAGTAAATAAAGAAGCAAAAACCAAAACAAAATGTGTTACATCCTCCTCCTCCTTCTTCTTCTTCTTTTTTTTTTTCATATGAACCCCTGTACTTCTACTGAATTATATATCTACCCACTTAATCATGGTCTAGACTTTTTTTTTTTATCGAAATTTGGCATTCCCACGTCGTATGCTGTCTATCGAGATCTTGTTTTGAAAAAATCGACTCTATTATTTATTCTACTATTATTTATATGTTTATTAGAGTTAAATCATTCAACTAATTTCGATATCTTATCATAGAATGTAGTTCATTAAATGTATACGATTTAGCTTTACAAATTCAATGAAAACAAATTCTCTTTTTTTGTTCTTTTTTTTTTATTTTTTCCAATAATGCTTAATCCTTCGAATATGTTGGTTGAACTTGGGTTGGGAATTTCACCTATGATCCACAAACATAGATACGAGATTATAAGATTATCAATAGCTATAAGTTGGTAAAATTTGATATATTTAGACCCATTTAAAACATTGAAAATGGAGTCTAAGGTCAACATATAGCATAATGTTTTAGATTAAGGTCATTGTGTAACAGGTAATTAGGTATAGAATACTTGATAACTTTTTTGTAAAATCTATTATTATCTCTAAATTTTTGTTGGTAGTGATTAAGAGGAGATTGATTTTTGTGCGAATAAGAAAGCCTACAAAATAGAAGGTTATGAGGGATATTAAGGGTTATCCGGTGCGACCACTTTAATATTTAAGTCAGTAAAAAGTCTTAAAGAATATTAATGTTGAGAGTAAAGAGAGGGCACAAGTGCACAAAGTGTAAAGTATCTTATGGTTGGGTGGTGGCCTTATATTTATAGAGGAGTGATACAGGTAAATGAAGAATAGTTAGTAACTTCTATAAGTATGGGAGAGTGGGCGGTGGCAACTGATGTGGCTTGGAAGATTAAGAAGTAGTTGTTGACCTATTCTTTTAACCTTATCTAGAGATTTATAGCCGTTGGGGAGTTGCTTCAACTAGGCAGGGCGAACTTTGAGCTTGGGCCAAGAAAGGCCATGTTTACAGGAATGAGCATGAGTAGTTCAAGTCGGGCCTAGGTCTAAAGGGCTCTATCATCACTTGTGCGCCCCCCTCCCCCACTCCCCCAATGTGTAGTCTTGTTGCCCTAATGAAGGCAAGGAGAGGGGAGAATGAACTTCTCAAGTGCTTGGTTGATCTGGTCAAGTAAGAGTTTGAGGCAAAGATGCCCTAACTTTGGTGAAGCCGATGGGTAGGTGTTAGACCTATCGTGAAGCCAAAGTGGAGGTACTCGAGTTGAGGTGCATGAGACGGTTTTGAGGTGATGTACAAAAGCTCCGTCTTCTTAGGTTTAAGCAGTATCTTCCATCAATTGGGGATGAGATGTACGCCTTTTCAAGCTAAGGTGATTAGCCGAGGTGGGTATCGCGAGTTGAAGCAAGAACATTGTAAGTGAAGGTCTAGAGTATCCTTTGAGTGTTAGGCAAGTATTTTCTTGGAAGTTGGAGGGACCTCAGGGAAACTTCTTGTGAAAGTGACTTTTCAAATTACAACTTTATCATGCCTATTTTCAGTGCATTCCTATTACAGTAAGTAAGCGTGCTGATGAGAATCAAGCTACTAGACCGTTTAATCACAGCTGAGCTCGAGGACTAGAGGGATTGACAAAGTAAATCCTCTTACTCTAACTGACTCTTGCCAAGGCCGAGTATCTTCTCGCCCACCCACACTGCATGCCAAGCCAAGTGACAGCCTATTTTCTAGTGATTATACACCGAGAGACAAAATGCCGAAGCAATAGCTAGCCTTTACCCTCTTACATTCATGCTGGAGCCGATCATTTGTCCGGCTTCATACTTGCCGAGAGGATAAGAGAATGATACTGGAGCAATCCTTAGTTACCTCTACTCGGATGAGCAACCTGACCACATTCTTTTGTCTACATCCTCTAAAGACATTACTAATGTAACTCTGCTACGTATACAATACTACGTGAAGGATTTACCGTACCAATCATTGCTTTTCTTAAATATTCATTTCTACCATTTTGTATTCTTATACATTACTTTTTTATGATAACACCATTTTTGTTTTTTTCCCTTTTGGGCAAATTGCCCTAACTTAATAGGTATAAATACTCCTTGTATCTATAACTGTAACCATCATATTAACATTTTTGTCCTCTTGTAAACACTGCTTATTTACATTCATTTCACTCTTATCTTAACCTTTAAGTAAGGCTAGGTGGCAAGTAATCTCACTGGACAAATTCATGCGTCATATTAAGTTGTATCGTGAGTTTTTGGAAGTTTTATTGGTATGTCATATGCATCGAAACTTTTCGTGGTTTTACTTACTTTTTCATTTATTTTTGTTCTCTTGCACATTCCCCACAACCTTCTTTTCAGGTTTTCAGCAAGTTTAGACCCATCCTCGCAATTGGCCTTATCTATTCTTGGCTACGGTACGCATCACATGCAACTGCATACATTTTGTTTTTTAAATGTGACCATTTGATCACATCTGACTCCACACGTCCACATCACAGTATCTTAAGGGATTCGTATCGATACAATTCCTTGTAACTATCAATACGTTTCCTAAGGCATTCGGTATATAGATACTACAATTATTTTAAAAAACCACTCTTTTTACATTCTCTTTACTGCAACTAGTTTCTTCCTCTTTATCGACTCCTCTTCAAAAATCTTTCAACTTCTCTTCAAAGCTTTTTGTCTCTCTTATCTCTAATCATCATGTCGGCCAGCAATGGTGAGACACCTTCAAATTTATCAAAATTCAACCTTATTGACTCTAAGGCTACGAAGAGTGATTCATCCCTTGTGGGAGAGGGCGAGGTTTCATCACTGACATAACTTGATATCTTTACTAAGATGGTAGTGGAAGCCCTAGACAGGACAAAGTTTATCAATGCCATCCCTAAGGATGTATACATATACGCTTCTTTGTTGCATCCTAGGGATTTGTTTGATGTGCTTAGGATAGGTAAGGGCCTAAGCAGCTGTGTGAGCGAGAGTAAGGCTTTTGCCCTTAATTAGATTTTGGGCAACTTCGTCATTAAGCTAATCTTTGGGTAGATAGTACGACTACCAATTAGGGAGTAGAGGGTAGCCTTACTATTGGGAAGGCACTTTGCGGTATTCAAGAATTATCTAGAGTTTAGTCAATGCCTCCCTTCGAGCAACTTTGAGAAGGAACTCTTCAACTTTCATCACTACAGTCTAGCACAGGTCCTTCCCCATGGGTAGAGGGTGTTAAAGGCCTTCTAGGCATTGTGTGAGTATTTGGTGATCAAGGCTAACCTCGAGCTTTTAAACTACTTCTACATGTGGAAGAGCATGGGTAGGAAATCGTACCTCCAACTTCGTCCAGGGAGGAAGTTATTTTGCAGTCTCATGGACTCTATGAAGGGCTGGCAAGACAACTACGTGGTGGTTGAGCTGCCTAAGGAAGTAGATTTCTAGACGAGGTGGATCTAACTAGTTCGAACTAAGGCTCAAAAGGAGCTTAGCCCTTGTAATGCCTTAGCCGCAAAGGAGATTCAAGCCTTCATGGCCTTCAAGGACCACTAGAAAATAAATGCAGCGGAGACAGTGGGGAGGTACTTCTATTATCCGATCTTCGAACTCTTTCCTAACATGAACAAGGCTGTGGTGAAGAAGTGGGTTGCAGGTATAGGTTCGTTTCCTTTATGAACGCCTTCATCTGTTGTGCTAGGGTAGAAATGCTTCGTCCAACATCTCTTAATAAAATGGGGGAAGGATCTTTCTTGTCTGTACCAGTTACGATTGAGTTGATGAATAGTAGTGTTTTGTATTTTGCTTTTCCTTTATCTTTCTTTTCCTTACTGCTTGGTTCGATTCTTTATAGGGAGGAATCTGGCTGAGGAGATTTCCCATCCCACAATGGAGGAGCTAATGAGGTGTCGTACGACCGGATCACTATTGACTACGAAGGCCTTCGTCCCATAGGGTAAGGCCATGCTACTAAGGTCAGGGGCTAAAGAAATTATTAGGGTTGAGTCAGCAGCTTTGCCTCAAGGTGTTCTTCTTGGCTCCCAAGTTGAGCTACTGTAATGTATACCGCAGTTAAGAATAGATAAGGCCGGTTGTGGGGATGGGTCCAAGTTTACTGAAAGCTTAAAAAGGAGGCGCTGGGGAATGTACAAGAGAACAAAAACGAATGAAAAAGTAAGTAAACCTATGAACAATTTTGATAGATATGACGTACCAATAGAACTTCTAAGGACTCACGGCATAACTCGATACGATGTATAAATTGGTCCAATGAGATTACTCGCCATCTAGCCTTGCTTAAGCGTTAGTATAAAAGTGAAGTGAATGTAAATAGACAATGTTTATGAAAGGACAAAATGTTCAGTATATTAATGTCAATTTGATGGTTACGGCTACAGATATAAGGGGTATTTATATTGATTAAGTTAGGGCAATTTGCTCAAAAGGGAAAAGACAAAAAGGGTGTTATCCTAAAGAAATAATGTACAAGAATACAAAATGGTAGAAATGAATATTCAAGAAAAGCAATGATTGGTGTGGTAGATCCTTTATGTGGTACTGTACATATAGTAAAGTTACATTAGCAATGCTGTTGGAGGATGTAGACAAAAGAATGTGGTCAAGTTGCTTGTTTGGGCAAGGGTAACTGAAGATTAGTCTGGTGTCATTCTCTCGCCCTCTCGACAAGTGTAAAGTTGAACAAATGATCGACTTGAGCATAAGTATGAGAGGGTGAAGACTGGTTATTGTCTTAGCATTTTGTCTCTCAATGCATAATCACCATAAAATATGTTGTCACTTGGCTTAGCATGCAAAATAGGTTGGTGATGTTAAAGGTGTCTAATACCTCATAATCTTTGGGCAATTCTAACCTGTAGGTGTTGTCATTGATCTTCTAGAGGATTTTAAAGGGTATTTTAGCTCTGGTAGATGGCTTGTTGCTTCTCTTGTTCGGGAATCGTTCTTTACTGAGGTGCAGCTACATCAAGTTTCCTAGTTGGAATTGTTTAGCCGTTCTACCCTTAGCCTTCTCTCGTAGTCTTTTGGCGGCTTGGTCGATATGTCGAGCGACTTTATTATAGATGTGCTGAAGGGACTGTATACAAACTCTCGTATCAGGGTCTCCTTGTACAGATTTAGGTACAAGGATATGATTGAAGGGCAACTCGAGATTGAAACCATAGACAACCTCAAAGGGGGTCTGCTTAATAGTGTCATGTACTATCCAGTTGAAAGTGAATTTGACTACTAGTAAGCAAACGTCTCAATCAGCTAAGTTTTTGCCTACTATAACTTGGAACAACGATCCCAAAGTGCAAACGACTACCTCTATTTGGCCGTCCGTCTAAGGGTGATAGGTAGCACTAAATAGCAATTTGGTCCCCATTCGTCGCCATGGAGTTCTCCAAAAATAGCTCAAGAACTTTAGGTTTCTATCTGATACTACACTTCTTGGCACGCCATGTAGCCTAACAATTTCTTGTAAGAAAAGAGAAGCAATAGCCGAAACATCGTTAGTGTTGGAGTAAGGTACAAAATGTGTCATCTTGTTGAACCTATCTACCGACAACCATTATAGAATCTTTGCTTCGGGCGGTTCATGGTTACCTAAGAATAAAGTCCATGCTCAACTTAGTTCATGGCTCCATTGAAACAGGCAAAGGCATTGCTTTGCTCGGCTCGGCTTGGCTCGGCACTTAGCCCCTTTGCATATGGCACAGCTTTCAACAATTCAGTATACATCTCACCTCATTCTCAGCCAGAAGAAATGACCATTCAACAGTTCATAAGTCCTTCTCTCCCTAAAATGCTTAGAGAGTCCTCTATCGTGGGCTTCCTTGATAAGTAATTATCATAGAGAGCAGGTTGGCACGTGCAATTTTTCCCCTCGAAACAAGTACCTACCCTCCATATGGTACTTGTATACTGTCCTTTCGTTGACACATCGTGCAAATATTGGTTTGAAGTGTGGATACCCGGAGTACTGCTCCTTAATGCTGGTAAACCCAAACAATCTAGTTTGCAATTTAGTCAGGAGTGCATGTTTTCTCGAAAGAGCATTTGCAACTACGTTGCTCATCCCTTATTTATATTTTATTATAAAGTTGAACCCATCAAGGAATTTAACTTACCTTGCTTACCGCTTCAACAATTTCATCTGACTTTGGAGATGTCTCAGAGACTCGTGGTTAGTGTAGATGACAAATTCTCTCAGTAATAGGTAATGCTACCATATTTGTTGTGCTTGAATTGGTACCAAAAGCTCTTTGTCATATACGAAGTAGTTTAGTTGAGGTTTCCTGAGCTTCTTACTATGGTAGGCAATTAGATGACCTTCCTATATTAAGACAGCGCCTATCTCAATGTTTGACGCGTCACACTCTAGCTCAATATATTTTCTCGAAGTCAAGTAGAACTAATATAGGGGCGGAGGTCAATCTTTCCTCCACCTTGGCAAAACTCCTCCATTCCTTTTCTCCCCATCAGAAGTTGATATTCTTCTTTGTCAACTCAATAAGGGGTATGGCAAGGGTGTTGAAATTTCTGATGAATCTTCTATAGAAGGTTTTGCGAACTATGACTAAGAACAGACAATGCTAGTCGCTAGATAGGTCTAAGCTTGTAGAAAACTTGAAAAAAATAATGTGGAATGGCACATGAGGACAAATGCGAATGAAAAGTAAGCAAAACCTACGAACAGCTCCAATGGATATGATGCACCAATGGATATGACGCACCAATGGAACTTCTGAGGACTCACGACACTATTCGATATGACACACGAATTAGTCCAGTGAGGTTACTCGCCACCTAGCCTTACTCAAGGGTTAAGATAAGAGTAAGATGATTGTAAACAAAGTAGTTTTTATGAGAGAGAAATGTCAAGTGTATTAATGTTCAATTTTCTGATTTACAACTACAAGTACAAGAAGTATTTATACCTAAGAATTTAGGATAATATACCTAAAAAGGAAGAGACAAAAAGGGAATTATCTTAAAGAAGTAATGTACAAGAATACAAAAGGGTAAAATGAATATTCTAGGAATGCAATCATTAGCGTGACGAATTCTACACATGATTTTGTACACGTGGCGATGTTGTATTAGTGAGGCCATTCGGAGATGTAGATAAAAAGTACGGTCAACTAGCTTATCTGAGTAGGTGTGGCTTAGTCAATCCGAACTTTCTCTCTCAGCATATCGGCAATGGTGATGCTGAGTAAGTAAATGGTTAAGCACGAGTGAGAGTGAAGATTGGCTATTCTCTCGGCCTTCTACTTCTCAATACACTATCTGCGAGAAATAAGGAGTCATTTGGCTTGGCATACAGAATGAGTCGACAAGGAGATACTTAACCTCGGTAGGAGTCGATTGGAGTAAGCGAATCCATAGTGCCAAGCTTTCCAGTCCTCAGGCTCAACTGTAGGTCAATGGTCTAGTAGCTCGATTCCCATCATCCCCTTTGGGTTAATTTGGATTTAGGATCAAATCTAAATGGTCTCCAGTCAATTCTCCGTTGGGGTAATATAGATTGAGGTCGGTAATATTGAAGGTATCAAAAACCCCATAGTCCTTTAGCAGCTTTAATCTATAGGCATTATCATTGATCTTTTGGAGGATTCTGAAAGGTCCTTCAACCCTTGGGGATAGCTTGTTCCTCCTCTTGCTCAAAAACCGTTCCTTATTGAGGTGTAAGCATACTAAATCTCCTTGTTGGAATTGTTTAGCTGTCTTACCCTTACTCTTCTCTCACATTCTTTTAGCAATTTGGTCGATGTGCTGAGTGACTTTGTTATAAATGTGCTGAAGGGCTTGTACTTTAGCTGAGGCGTTAGGGTCCTCTTACGTGGGTGCAGGTATAGGGGTGTAATTGAGGGGTAACTTGGGATTGAAACCATAGACCACTTCGAAGGGAGTCTGCTTGATAGTATTGTGTACTATCCAATTGTAAGCGAACTTGACCAATGGTAAGTAGACATCCTGATTAGCTAAGTTCTTGCTTACTGCAGCTCGAAGTAGTGATCCCAAATTGTGATTAACTACTTTTGTTTGGCCATCAGTTTAAAGGTGACAAGAAGTACTTAATAGTAGTTTGGTTCCTATTTGACACTACAAGGTCTTCTAAAAATGCTTAGGAACTTTGGGTTTTTATCGGAGACTATACTTCTTGGCACGTCGTGTATTTGCACAATCTCCTAAAAGAAAATGGAAGCAATAGTTAAAGCATCGTTAGTTTTAGAGTAGGACACAAAGTGTGTCATTTTGCTGAATCGATAGATGACGACCATTATAGAATCTTTGCCTTAGGCTATTCGTGGTAATCTGAGAATAAAGTCTATACTCGATTTAGTCCATGGCTTTATCGAGACGAGCAAAGGCATTGCCTTCCCTTGTTTGGCTTGACATTTAGTCTTTTTGCACATGATACAGCTTTCGATAACTCGGTGCACATCTCTACTCATTCTTGGCTAAAAGAATCGACCATTCAATAGCTCATAGGTCCTTCTTTCTCCAAAGTGTCTAAAGAGCCCTCTGCTATGTGCTTCCTTAATCAATAATTCCCTTAAGGAACAAGTTGGTACACATAATTTTCTACTTCGGAACAAGTTGCCATCCTCTACATAATACTCATCCACTGTTCTTCCATTGACGTACCGCATAATTATGGGTTCAAAGTGTAGAGCTTCATATTACTGTTCTTTAATGCTTGCAAACCCAAACAGCCTGGTCTACAGTTCATTCATGAATGCATGTCTTCTTGAAAGAGCATCCGTAACGACATCGCCCTTTCCTTGCTTATATTTTATTATAAAATTGAATCTCTTAAGGAATTTAACTCATCTTGCCTGCTACTTTAATAACTTGGTCTAACTTCGAAAGTACCTCAGCGACTCGTGGTCAGTGTATATGATAAATTCTCTCGACAATAAATAGTGCTGCCATACTTGGTGTGTACAAATCAGTGTCAATAGTTCTTTGTCATACATAGAGTAATTTAACCGATGTCCTTTAAGCTTCTTATCGTAGAAGGCAATCAATCGGCCTTCCTACATTAGGACAATGCCTACTCCAATGCCTGATGCATCACATTCCAACTCAAATAATTTCTCGAAGTCAGGTAAAACTAACATTGGGGCAGAGGTCAATCTTTCTTTTATCTTAGCAAAGCTCCTCTCCTCCCTTTTTCCTTATCGGAAGTTGGTGTTTTTCTTTGTTAACTTAGTAAGTGGCGCAGCGAAAGTATTGAAATTCCTGATGAATCGTCGATAGAATGAAGCCAGTCCATGGAAACTTCTCATGTCGGCACAAGTAGTAAGAGTTGACCATTTGACAATTGTTCGAATCTTCTCATCATCCACTTGTAAGCCTCCTCTACTGATTACATAGCCCAAGAATACTACTTCCTCCCAGCAAAAGCAACACTTTTTGAGATTGCTGAATCTGCTCAGAGATGTTCATAGTGACTCAATATGTTAGCATTATAAACCAGAATGTCGTCAAAGTACACTACGACACACTTTTCGATCAGATGTCTCAGTACATGATTCATTAGTCTCATGAAAGTGCTCGGGGCATTCTACAAGCCGAAGGGCATGGCCATCCATTCATATAATCCATGTTGAGTCTTGAACACCGTTTTCCACTCATCTCCTAACCTCATGCCAATTTAATGGTAGTCAAACTTAAGATCAATCTTACTAAAAATCTTGGCCTCACTCAATTCATCTAACATATCTTCCAACCTTGGGATAGGATACATATACTTGATAATAATCTTGTTCACAGCTTAACTGTCTACACACATCCGCCAGGTTCCATCCTTTTTCAGCACTAGAAGTGCTGGCATAGCACAAGGGCTAAGACTCTCTCTGACATAACCTTTCTCCAGCAACTCATTGACTTGACGCTAAAGTTCAGAAGTCTGTTCGGATTCATCTGATATGCTGGCTTATTCAGTAGTGTGGCACCAGGTAACAAATCAATGTAGTGCTCTATGCCTCGAGTTGGGGGCAGCCCTTCAGGTAATTATTTTGGGAACAGGTCAACATACTCATCCAGCAACTCTTTAATTCCTTAGGGTAGTTTACCCCACTCCTTCATCTCTAATAGGCGCTTGACCAACATAAAGGTCGGCTCGTTAGCATTGATGGCCTCTTGGAGCTCGGCTTGACTCATTACCAAAGTCTTCTTTGATCTGCAAGCAAGTTTTGTTTGCAATTTGTTAACTTCTCTTGGTAGCATTGGGTATGGTATGATCTTTTAATCATCCTTCTCCAACATGTACGTATTCTTGTAGCTATTATGGATAACTTTCCTATCAAATAACCACGGTCTACCTAATAACACATAGGAGGTACACATGAGCAGTACGTCGTAGAGAATTTGGTCAAAGTAATTCCCTATAGTAATCAGCAGTAGTATTTGCCTAGTGACATGTAGTACTCGCTTTTCACTTAACTAGTGCAACTTGTATAGCCTCAAGTATGCCACAGTCGGCAAGTTTAGTTTTGAAACAAGGTTGACTAATGCCACATTGGTGCAACTTCTACTATCTATAATGAGGGCACACACTTGATCATTCACCTTACAAGTGGTACGAAACAAATTCTCTCTCTATTCTTCTTTTTGTGAGGATTTCATGTTCATTGTGCGTCAGACAACTATGATCAACTAGTCTAAGTCCTTGGCGAATACATCCTCTTCGATTAGTTCTTTCTCGATAGTGATATTCTCGTCAAGTTCCTCATCTGTACTGTTCACCTCTAACTTTAGAACGTCTCCTTTGATGACCATTGTCTGTCGATTCGAGCATTTAGTAGCCATATGTACAAACCTTTGGTATTTGAAGCACTTAATTTAGCTCGTCTTTCTACTAGACTCTTACCCTTTCTCATAAGTTTGGGTTGGCACTTCAATATCAAGCGACCTTTTAGTTTAGCTCGGATATCCATTTTTCGATTCAGCTCGATACTCTATTTCATAATGGATCATAAGCATTTAAAATTCTTGAATAAATTTATCAACAGTTTGGCCTCCTTATCTTAGCTCTTGAAGCCGAGTGAAAGTATCTTGAGAATAAGTTTCTGGCACGAACCTATTTCTATGTATTCTCTTCATCCCGAGCCAAATATTAATCTCTCGGTAGCTCTTTCATCTTCTCATAGCTTAGAAATTTTTCCACCACATGGCGGCATATCTGAAGAACTCTATAGTAGCAGTTCTGACCTTCTCATAATCCTCGTATTGATAATATTAAAAAATATACTCCACCTTCTCTTCATACTCTAAATATTCATCAGCGTTCTTAGATCCATTGAAACTCAAAATTCGAAGTTTCACATGGTCAGATGCTCTAGGGACTCTAACTCACTTTTCTTCAAAGTACTCTTCTTTGTCTTAGTTCCCTTAAGTCTATCCTTTGTCTTACTCATCCATCCACTCCTCCACCTCAAACTTGTCGAGCTGGGCTCTGACCTTTAATAGGTTGAGCAGCTTGTGGGGTGTTTTACACGACCTCAGTCGGTTGGCAAGACAATGCATGAACAACTCTAGTTGAATCTACCAAGAGGTTAGCCACTTCATCAAGTCTTTTGTCAGTACTTCTAGGGGTTCCTTGAGACTGTCATCCACGGTGGACAACTCCACTATCATCTCCCACACTAATGTTTACATTAGGGTTAGTTGTTTTCTCTACAAATTCAAAGCTTAAACAAACACTTCAAGAAATTAATAGCTAGCAAACACAACAGTTAAAATGAATACAGTAACTTGCTCTGTTTCATATATGCAAAACAGGGTATCAACAAAACTTGAAACACAAACCACAACTTAAACAAAACCTTCGGTTTGATACCAAGATATTGTGAACGGTGACCAAGAACAAATAAGACTGGTCATTGGATGGGTTCAAACTTACAAAAAGCTTGAAAAGAATAATGGGGAATGGCGCGTAAGGACAAATGCGAATGAAAAGTAAACAAAACTTACGAACAGCTTCAATGGATACAATGCAACAATGAAACCTCCGAGGACTCACGATATAATTTAATAAAAAAAAAGAATCCTAATTGGGGTTTTAAGTTAGTAGAAATGATCAAGTAATATTCCCTACGATTCCCATCTAGAGTATGCTCCTATCCACAAATTCAAAAAATGACTATCAGGAATGAAATAATCCCATTCCTTTGGAAACTAAAAAGAAGAATTTTTTCAAGGGGGAAATTAGAGATATTTTCTTCCACTATAGAGAATTATTTGATTCTTGCATTTCAAAGAATTTCCATGATACACGAGAACAATTATTTAAAGGATTTAATGATTCCTAAAAGTGGATTCATATTTTTATTTAATATTAATAAAAATTCTCTATGGTCATTTGATGGGGGTAATGGAAATAAAGATAAGACCAAGTAGAGGTTAGCAGTTTAGATTGTGTATCAACACGGTCAATCTTCGGTAGTAGAAGAAAAGGTTCAATCGGATCAATTATTTAGTTTAGGGCACCTTATCGCTTTTTTTTTTTTTATATGACGCATGAATCAGTCCGGTGAGGTTACTTGTCACCTAGCCTTGCTCAAGGGTTAAAATAAGAGTGAAACGACTGTAAACAAAGTAGTGTTTACGAGAGAGAAATGTCAAGTATATTAATGTTCAATCTTCTTATTTACAGCTACAAGTACAAGGGATATTTATATCAGAGAATTTAGGGCAACATGCCTACAAAGGAAAAAACAAAAAGGGTATTACCCTAAAGAAGTAATGTACAAGAATATAAAAGGATAAAATGAATATTCCAAGAATGCAATTATTAGAGTGACAGATTCTACACATGATTCTGTATACGTAGTGATGCTGTATTAGTGAGGCCATTCGGAGATGTAGACAAAAAGTACGATCAGTTGGCTTGTTTGAGCAGGAGTGGCTTAGTTAGTCTAGACTCTCTCTCTCAGCATATTGACAATAGTGATGCTAAGTATGTAAATGGTCAAGCACGAGTGAGAGTGAGGATTGCCTGTTCTCTCGGTCTTCTGCTTCTCGACATACTATCTGCGAGAAATAACAAGTCATTTAGCTCAGTATGCAGAATAAGTCAGCAAAGAGATACTCAGCCTCAGCAGGAGTTGGCTGGAGTAAGAGAATCTGCCATGCTAGGCTTTCTAATCCTCAGGCTTGGTTGTAGGTCAACGGTTTAGTAGCTCAATTCCCATCAGAAGGAAGCTAGTTTATGGAAACTTCTCACTTCGGCACAGGTAGTAAGGGTCAGCCACTCGACGATGGCTCGGATCTTCTCATCGTCCACTCACAAGCTTCCTTTACTTACTACGTAGCATAAGAATACCACTTCCTTCTAGAAAAAACAACACTTCTTAAGGTTGTTGAATAATCTCTCGGTATGGATCACATTCAATATGGCTTTGAGATGTTTATAGTGGCTTAGCATGTCGGTACTGTACACAAGGATGTCGTTGAAGTACATCATAATACACTTCCTTATTAGATGTCTCAACACATGGTTCATCAGCCTCATGAAGGTGTTCAAGGCAGTCGACAGGCTAAATGGCATGACCATCCATTTATAAAGTCCATGTCGAGTTTTGAACGCTGTTTTCCACTCATCTCTCGTCCTTATGCACATTTGATGGTAACCAAACTTGAGATTAATCTTACTGAAGATCTTGTCTCTACTCAATTCGTGGAACATGTCTTCCAATCTCAAAATAGGATATCTATATTTGATCGTAATCTTGTTCATTGCTTAGCTGTTTACATACATTTGTTAAGTCCCATCCTTTTTTGGCACTAGAAGCACCGGCACCAGCATAGCACAAGGGTTGAGACTTTCCGTAACATACCCTCTCTCCAATAAGTCATTGACTTGACGTTGGAGTTTAGATGCCCGTTCAGGACTCATCTAGTAGGCTGGCTTATTCGGTAAGGCAGTGCTGAGTATTAAGTCAAAGCAGTTTTCAATGCCTTAGAGTAGGGGCAATCCCTCAGGTAACTATTCTGGAAATAGATCGGCATATTCATCTAGTAGTGCTTACACTTCTTGGGGTAGTTCACCTCATCCCTTCATCTCTAGCAAGCGCTTGACTAACATAAGGGTTGGCTCATCAGCATTGATGGTCTCTCGGAGTTTGGCTCTACTCATCACTAGAGCCTCCTTTGATTTGCGAGCAAGTTTTTTTTGCAGTTTGTTAACTTCACTCGACAGTATTAAGTTCAATGTAATCTTTTGGCCATCCTTCTTAAACACATACATGTTTCTGTATTCATCATGGATAACTCTTCTATTGAATAGCCATGGTCGGCTAAGTAATATGTGTAAGACGTACATGGGTAGCACATCACAGAGAATTTCATCGGAGTAATATCTGACAGTGATCGGCATTAGTACTTACTGGGTGACATGTAATGCTCTCTTCTCACTCAGCTAATGCAACTTGTATAGCCGTAGGTATGCAATAGTTGGCAATTTTAACCTTGTGATCAAATCGGTTGATGCCACATTGGTACAACTTCTACTATCCATAATTAACACACTCACTTGATTATTCACCCTACTGGTGGTATGAAATGACATCTCCCTCTGTTCCTTCTCTTGTGAGGGTTCTATGTTCAATGCGTATTGGACAACTAAGGCTAACTGGTTCAAGTCCTCAGCGAACACATTTTCTGTGATCAGTTCTTTCTTGGTAGTGCTCTCCTTCTCCTCAAGTTCCTCATTAGTACTCTTTACCTCTAGATTCGGGATCTCGCTCTTGATGATCATAGTCCTTCGGTTTGGGTACTGAGCAATCACATGTCTAAACTCTTAGCATTTGAAAGATTTGATTTGACTTGTTTTCCTACTAAATCCTTGCACTTTCTTATAAGTTCAGGTCTGTACATCACTGTTAGGTTGGCCTTTTTGCTCGACTTGGACATTTACCTTTCAGGTCGGCTTGGTACTTGACTAAGTTCAGTGACTTGTTTGTTTGGATCAGTTAGTTGGCATTTTAGTCGGTACTCAACCTCTCTTCTGTCTCTTTACTCGTTGAGCTATTCGAGTGGCTTCATCTATTGTGATGAATCGTTAGAGTTCTACAATGTCTCGCATGTCACCTCTTAATCCTGTGATGAACCTAGAGATTGTTTGTGTTTGGTGGTTCCTCCACTTCACATCGGATTATGAGCATTTAGAATTCCTAGACATACTTATCAACTGTTCGGCCTCCTTGTCTCAACTCCTAAAGTCGAGTAAAGGTGTCTTATAGATAAGTATCCGGCAAAAATTTGTTTCTCAACATTCTTTTTATTTAAAGTCAAGTATTAATCTCTTGGTAGTCTTCTTGCTTCCTTATAGCTTGAAAATTCTTCCACCACATGACGGCATATCCGAATAACTTAATAGTAATATTTCTCACTTTCTCGTAATCCTCGTACGAATAATAGTTAAAAACACGCTTTACTTTCTCTTCCCATTCTAAGTATTCATCAATATTCCTAGATCCATTGAAGCTCAGAATTCAAAGTTTCGCATGGTTAGATGCTCTAGGGGTTTTAGCTCACTCTTCTTCAAAATACTCTTCCTCATCCTTTTCATCCAATTCTCTCAAGTTATAAGTCGTCTTTCTCATCTGCCTACTCCTCTACCTCGAACTGGTCAAGTTGGGTTATGACCTTTAGCAGGTTAAGCAGCTTGTGGGCTATTTTGCACAACTTCAATCGATTTATAAACCAATGCATAAACAGCTCGAGTTAAATCTACTAAGAAATTGACCACCTCATCAAGTCTCTTGTCAATGCTCCTAGGGGTTCCTTCAGACTGTCGGCTATGGTGGACAACTCCACTGTTGTCATCTTCGGTCATTTTCTCTACAAATTCAAAGTTCAAACTCTTTGACTAGGTATTTTAGTAAACACTTCCACAAACCAGACAAGTAGCAGCTAACAAGCATGGTAATTAAATGAACACAGTAACTTGCTTCGTTTCACACATGCAAAATAGAGTATAAATAGAACTTCAAAAACAAACTATAACTCAGGTGAAACCTTCACTCTGATACTAAGATGACACATACAACAACCAATAACAGACAAGGTCGGTCATGGGGATGGGTTTAAGCTTGCCAAAAGCTTAAAAAGGAGGTGGTGGGGAATATACGAGAGACAAAAACGAATGAAAAAGTAAGCAAACCCATGAACAATTCCAATGAATACAACGTACCAATGAAACTTCCAATGACTCATGACAAAACTTGATATGACGAGCGAATTGGCTCAATGATATTACTCGTTACCTAGCCTTACTTAAAGGTTAGGATAAGAGTGAAATGAATGTAAATAGTTAGTGTTTACGAGAGGACAAAATGTCAAGTGTATTAATGTCAATTTGATGGTTATGACTATAGATATAAGGGATATTTATGCCTATTAAGTTAAGGCAATTTTCCCAAAAGGGAAAAGATAAAAAGGATGTTACCTTAAAGAAGTAATGTACAAGAATACAAAAGGATATAAATGAATATTCAAGAAAAGTAATAATTAGTGTGGTAGATCCTTCACATGGTATTGTACACGTGGTAGAATTATATTGGCGATGTTGTTGGAGGATATAGACAAAAGAATGTGGTCAGGTTGCTCGTCTAGGCAAGGGTAACTGAAGATTGGTCCAGTATCATTCTCTTATCTTTTTGACAAGCGTAAAGCCAAATAAGTGATCGACTCAAGCATAAGTGTAAGAGGGTGAAGACTAGCTGCTGTCTTGGCATTCTATCTCTCGGCCCACAATCACCAGAAAATAGGCTGTCACTTGGCTCGGCATGCAACGTGGGTCAGCGAGAAAATACTTGGCTTCGGCAAGAGTCGGCTAGAGTAGGAGGATTCACCTTGTCAATCCCTCTAGTCTTCGGGCTTAGCTGTGAGTCAATGATCTAATAGCTTGATTCCAATCACACTGGTTATCGAGCTTGTGGGTAAGGCTCTTCCTTTCATTGCCTTCGTCCCCACTCTCGAGCCCATTACTATGGAGGACGATCCTACCGATGTCGACGACCCGGATATTGAGATGTTTCCTCCTCCTAGTGGAGAGAAGGAGATGGCTGAGGACACTTCCTCATCTAGAGTGATTGGGTAAAAGAGAAAGGCTTCCGAAACTTCTAAGGAGGTAGCCTCCGAAGTGAAGAAGCAAAAGCCTCTAGGGAGGGTGCCCCTAATGTAAGCATTACAGGTACTCGAGGTTCGGTTTGTAGAATTTAGGGTGATTGACCAAATTGTCCGATTTATCCCATATTTTATGTCGAAGCTAGAAATATTAGGAAAAATAATCTTGTAAGTTTGAATTTAGGAAAATTAATAATAAATACTCCAAATTTTTCAAAAGTTCATTTTGGATGTTTAGAATTGTAGAAAATTAGGGAGAGGCGAAACTGAAAGGAAATTAGGGTTTTACAAAAAATTACAAAAAATCTGTATAATTAGGGCTTTGGAAGGGAACCTACATCTGACGACCACTTGGAAAAAAATGGCTGCCACCGCACCACTCTACCACCACCGCTCAACTTAGCCGACACCCCTAGGGTCATCGCTGGTGGTAGGAATCCTAATGGTTAGGTGGGTCCGATTTTAGCCTAATTTTGTAAATTTATTAAAATTATTAATTTTTCCCAGAAAATTATGAAATTTGATATTATGATGTTTTATTGTATGTAAATTTAGGGGAAAATAGTGATTAAGTTTAATTATGTTTGTAAATATAGGATGCTTAAGAAATTGAACAAAACCGAACATGTTTAGAAATAGAAATAAATAGGCTTAGGAGTGTAGTTTGGAGCTTAAAATTTTTCTGTAGACTACTAGGGCAATATAGAATAGTGCCATAAAGCCCTTTTTCAAAAATGAATTTTTGAAAATTTTAAATAATTTTTAGGCCTTCAAATGATGCATAAAACGGGTTATTTTTGGTTAATTAAGTAATTAAATTATTAATTACTAATTTAGTGAATAATTATATGTTTTAGGATGTTGAAATCTGATGAAATATGATGCTGATAGCATTAAGGATATTAGATGTAATTATTAAGGTAATTATATAGTAAATAAGTAATAGAGAAAACAGTAAATTTTAAGTTAATTTGTAAATTAGGGTAATTAGGTGTAAAATTTGATTTTGGGATGAATTTAGATATTTTGAAATGTTAATTGATGTTGGGAGATGGTAATTAGAGTGATAAAAATATTAGATGTGTATTATGTACATAATAAGTGATAATACATAATATGCAATTATTGAAAATATAATAAATAAAAGATATTAGAATAAAAATTGATGTTTTATAAATAATAGGAATATATAATAAATTTGATGGAAAACTTAAATTTAGGTAATTATATGAAGAATGTAAAAATTTTGCACATCGAGAGTAAATTTGATACATTAATAAGGATTTAAGTGTATTAAGTAGAATAAAATATTGACTAGGGGTAATTATATTATTTAGGATATCTGGAAGTAATGTGATTAATTTCACATTATAGGTTAAAATGAGTTTCTAAGGTTTGTGTATAAAACTGTACTTAGAAAACTGAACTAGAACCTAATTTAGAAATTGATACAAAAACTGATATAGAAACTGAACCCGAACCCGAACCCGAACCTAACCCCAAATCCAGAATAATTGTAAAAGATTTGATAACCTAGATAATTAGATATATTAAACCCTAAACCAAAGATAATAATAAGTGTTATAGGATAAAAATTAATCTATAACAGTTATATAAAAACTGAGACAACGTTGGTATTATAGGGATCATTGATGATCAACTGAGCAAGTCCTACCTCGAGTGAGCAAGCGGGGAATCGAGGTAAGTTAGGATTAATATGTTACTGTATTTTGGAGGTTTAGATTATACTTGGTTATACTTGTTAGATAGTTGGCTGTGTGCATGTGCTTGAGTATGAGTGATGCTATGATTTTGTTTGTTATTCTAGCTTATATTATATAAAATGATTGATTACCCTAAATTGGACTTAACAAATATATGACTTGTAACCATAAATCGAACCTGCATAGTAACCCATTAGGGGAAACATAGGATTCTCTGGCCAAATACCGACCCCTTCAAAAGGGATATCGTTGGATAGTATAATTGGTCCCTTCTTCATCCTTAGTCGAACTAAGTGATAGGTGAGGAGGTTACGGCAAGGGTGAAGTTAATGGTTCGAAGGTAGTCATGGGAGGAGCGATGTCTCCATTGCATAAGCCTAGGTTTAGTCGTAAGCTATTGCATTAACGGCAATTCCTCAACCCGGATTAGAATAAGCACAATTTCTCTAATCCCATGACCGGTCGGATAACGTCGTGCGATGACATTTGCTTGAACATGCATTTCACCCAATGATTTGGTCGATAACCTTGTTTGTATTTGTGGTATAGTTTTAAGTCTTTATCCTAACTTACTGAGCTATGGTTGCTCATATCCTTATAGCCATTGTTGCAGGTGCTAGCAATGAAATGGCCTATAATCATCTTAACGCTAGCAACTACGGGATCTTGGGGAGTGAGGATGTAAACTGAAGACTAAATACACTTTTTAGTTAGATTTATTTTAAAGCTTTTAGCATTAGCTTACAAATTACTCAATTAGATTGTGATTAGATTGTTAAATCTTGTAAATATACTTAGATTAATTTAATGTGAATATTTATTTTTCTTAAATTCATAAGTAAACAATTTGTTTAATTTATGAATTGTTTACTTTAAAGCAGGTTAGTCGTAGATGTTTTGTATAAAGCAGGTCTAAGATGGCGACTGTATGGTCGGCTTCTATTTTAGAATGGTTTGCACGGCGAGACTGTTACAACTCTGTTACTTCAGGGTGTGATAGAAGAAATCATCTCTAAAATGGAGATTGGAGAAGTCATTAGTGTTGTCAGCACTAAGAAAGCCTTTATTGACTTTTAGTTGATGGAGCAATGGTTGGAGGAGCTAGAAGACATCTTGATCGAATGCGCTCGCTATACGCAGAAAAAGGTGCTCTCTCATTATCCTGATCTCAACCCGAACTTCCTTGGTCATCTGAACAAACCTAACTTTAAGGGAGAAGAGGCTGCTAAAGCAATTGTTGAGGCCTTAGTTGCCCCTTCTACCATCGAGTTTGGACATGATGTTTCCACATCCGCTTTTATCTCAACAGCTTAGCAGGAGGTCACCCCTAAGGATGCTTCTCAAGGTGATCAGGATCAGGTGATCCTCTTGTTAACCCCAATTAGTAGCCTTTAGCCCTTACCTCAACCTAAAGCCATGCTTTCTAGGGGCCATCAACAGACCAGCCTTTCGAGTAGATAGGAGCTTTGGATTTTTCAGAGCTGCTAGAGTTGATTGATTCGAAGTGATAGCTATTCCTTTTTTTTTCTTCTATTTTTACTTCTAGCTAGGATGCCAACCTAAGAATCTTATACTTAATCTCATGAATGAAATTTATTAATTCAACATTTGAACTTTCTTTCCTTTTTTTTTTTTTTTT
>JAMXBB010000004.1:109078474-109621301 GCA_024138015.1 Lumnitzera littorea | reverse complement strand
TATGTAAATAACACGTGAAATATATAACTTTACTCATATAATTAAGTTTCTAGCATATCTTTTATTTTTAGGATACATTCTAAGGTTAATTTCATGAATTCAACACAATATTTATATAATTACTCAATTTAAAGTTAATTTACGAGTATAATTATTATTTGTACCGGGTATACTAAAAATTACGTGTATTTTTTTATAGTAAATTATACTACATTATCTCATTTTATAGCTCAATTAGCTTATCTCTAAGTTCTCGTTGCAATCTAAGTTCAATTTTAGGAGTTCTGAACATTTTAGGGCTTTAGTAAATACTCCAATTTCTAAGGGCAAAATTGGGATTTCGGATCGTTATTACTAAAATCTAACTTCACTGTAATATCTCGACTAACTTTTTCATTCTAGTTGCAAAGTTTGGGCTCAATTGGATAAGTTACCCTAAAAGCCCTAAATCTGAGCTCGGTTATCCTAAACTCAATTTTGGAAGCTTACAGTCTACTTGGTCGTTTGACTAAGGATGGGTAACCAAGGTAAAGTACAGTGTGACATAGTGCTTAGTACAGAACTCCTTGAACCTAGAGTTGTTAAGTTGATGCCCATTGTCCTAAGGAGAGGGAAGTAGTCTTTTAGGCAGACTTTGTTGAGGTTGGCATAATTAACACACATACGCCACTTCCCAATCTTCTTCTTGACTAACACCACGTTTACTAGCTAGGTTGGTTACTTCTCTTCCTTCATAAAGCCGACCCCGAGCAATTTCTGTACTTCTTCCTCAATTGCAGCTTGCCTCCTCGGAGGGAAGCGCTTCTTCTTCACCTTGGCAAGTAGTTCAGTGGAGTCAATATTGAGGTTATAGGTTGCTAGGTCGAGCGAGATCTCAAGCATATCTGATGCCAACCAAGCAAACCTATTTGAGTTGGCCGTAGGAGAGTAATAATTGCATCCTTTACTTCGGGAGGAGTCTCGATCTCGACATTCATGGTCTAGTCAAGAGAGGGACTAATTTATACTTCTTTGATTTTTACACCCGGCTTGCCCTTCTTCACCGGCTTCTCCTACAAACCAGACTTTAGAGTGAAGACTCTAGAGGGAAAACTCCTTCGCTTCTGGCAACCCTAATATATAGCTCTCGTAAGAACTTTTGATTATACTTACATATTTTTACTCCGATAGAGGTTGGGAATTTAGCCTTCAGGTGAAGGGAGGATGTAATGACCTCGAACACATTCAGACTTGGTCTTCCCAAGAGAGCTTTATAAAGAGAGAAGCAGTTGATCATGACGAACTCCACTGGTTGTCATGCCACATAGTTATCATCGCCAAGCTCTATGTTTAGAGTGATGATCCCCTTGGCCCGGACAGTACTTCCATTAAAGCCGATTAGGTTATGGTTTTACAGATTCATCTTAACCAGCAGCTTCTTTCTCATCGTCTCATATGTGTAAAGGAAGAGGATATCAGTAGAGCTATCGATGTCCACCATTATTTTTAGGACCTCGAAATTAGCGATTCTCACTCCTATGACCAGGGCGTCTTAATGGGAGGGTGGGGGGGGGGGGGGGGGTGGGAGTGTGGTATCTACCCCCTCTAAAGTGTCAATGGAGAAGGGGATTAAAGTATCTAGCTTCTATCTCTTCTCCTTTACTACCAATATGTTAGATGGGGCATTACTTGAGCTATTAGTACTCGGCCAGCTTCTAAGGTGCACCTCCTTAACGATTATATTGATGATGTTGTTAGGGGTACGATCATTGTAGCAATGATTGTTCTACGTTTCTTAGGCACCCTCAGTCCACTACTTTCGAGGTGTTCAGTCTTCATCGTCATTAGAATAGTCATCGTTCCTCGGTTGGGCTATATACTTATTGAAGAAGCCCCGCTGAATAGCATATTCAATGTGTTCTTTAATTAGAAGCATTCGTTAATGGTATGGCCATGATCATCGTAGAATTAGTAGTACTTATCTGAGTTCTGACGGCTAGGATTCCCCTTCATCTTCGGGGGTTTCTATAGCAGGTTCCTATGTTTTACCTTGGAATAGACCTGAGTATGGGTCTATTTAGAAGGGTATGTTGCGTGTAGATAGGAAGGGGGAGCAAGTCTTGCTCAACTTGGCGCTTCTTTTTCCCAGAACCTTCCCCCTCTGATCTACCTGGCACCCTTCCACTAAGGTGATCCTTCATGGACAATCTTTTCTTATCCTACTTTCTACTTGACCTCTTTAGGTCGGTGTTGCGCTTGGCGCAAATGTTATCCTCTTAGTTGATGTATTCTTAAGTCTTATGCTAAAAATCAGCCAAGGTCTTCGGCTTGCTCTTTGTAAGCAATCGGAAAAAGTCTTCTGAAAGTTGAATGCCGAGCTAAGCAGCATGGATAGTAACTCCCTTATTCAGCCTAAGGGATCTCAACCATAGCATTGTTGAACCAGGTCACGTAGTCACATAGAGAGTTTCCTTCACTTTGCCTTATTAGGTACAAGGATGATATGTCCTTGGACAGGGGCTTACTAGCCTTAAAATGGAGTTGATGAGTTCTCGATCAGGTGGCTTGATGCGAACCGTGACCAAGAACAAACAAGGCCAATTACTAAATGGGTCTAAGTTTGTAGAAATTGAAGTAGGTTAATGGGGGAAAGGTACGAAAGGGGTAAAAATGACGAATGAAATAGTAAGTAAAAACTCACGAATAGCTCCAAAGGATATGACGTACTAAAGAAACTTCCAAGGACTCACGATACAATTCGATATGACGCACAAATTGGTCCAATGAGGTTATCCACCACCTAACCTTGCTTAAGGGAAAGGATAAGAATGATGCTGAGAGTAAACAAGTCGTGTTTACGCAAGGAAGAAAGTACTCAAGTGTATTGAAGGTAATTTGGTCTTACAGTTACAAGTAAAGGGTATTTATACCCGTAAATTAAGATAACTTACCTAAAAGGGAAAAGACAATAAGGATATTTTCTAAAGGAGTAATGTACATGAGACAAAAGGATAAAAATGAATATATAAGGAAAATAATCATTGGTGCTACAGATTCTATATATGATACTATACACATGGCGATGCTACATTGGTGAGATTATTAGGAGATGTAGACAAAAAGTACAGACAGATGGGTTTGTCCGAGCAAGGATGGCTTAGTCAATCCGGTCTCTCTCTCTCAGCTTCTCGACAAAGAAGATGTCGAGTAATTAATCGATTCGACAATAGAGAGTAATCGTCAACTCGGCATACTACAGAATAATGGGTGATCATATGGCACGGCATTAGAGGTGACTTGGCAAGGAAGTACTCGGCTTCGGTAAGGAAGTACTTGACCTCAGCAGGAGTTGGTTGGAACATAAGGATTCGTTATGCCAGCCCCCTTTAGTCATTGGGTTTGGCTATAGGTCAGAGGCTTCGTAGCTTGATTCCTATCATTCCTTCCAAGTTGTTTTGGATTTAGGATCAAATCCGAATGGTGTTCACTTAGTTCTTTATCAAGGTGATATGGACTAAGGTCGGTAATGTTGAAGGCGTCAGAAACCCCATTGTCCTTAAGCAGTTTTAGCTTGTAGGCATTGTAATTGATTTTTTTGAGGATTCTAAAAGGTCCTTCTACTCTTGCAAACAATTTGTTCTTCCTTTTGTTCAGGAACTGTTTCTTGTTGAGGTATAGCCATACCAAGTCTCCCCGTTGAAATTGTTTGGCTGACTGACCCTTGGTCTTTTCTCACATTCTTTTAGCAACTTGGTTAATGTGCCGAGTGACCTTGTCATAGATGTGCTGAAGAGATTGTACTATGGCTGAGGCGTCAAGGTCTTCTTACGTAGGTGCGAGTACAGGGGTGTGGTCGAGAGGCAACTCGGGATTAAATCCATAGACCACTTCGAAGGGGGTTTGCTTAGTGGTGTCATGTGCAGTTCGATTATAAGTAAACTTGACCACTAGTAGGCAGATGTTCTAATCAACCAATAGTAGGCAGATGTTCTAATCAACCAAGTTCTTGCCTACTGCAACTCAAAGTAGTAAACCCAAAGTACGATTAATTATTTCTATTTGGCCGTCAGTTTAGGGGTAATAGGAGGTATTGAAGAGTAATTTGGTTCCTAACCGATGCTACAGGGTTCTCCAGAAATGGCTTAAGAACTTCGGGTCTCTGTCAGAAACTACACTTTTCGGTACGCCATATATATGTACAATCTTCTGTAAGAAAAGAGAAGCAATAGTCAAAGCATTGTTAGTCTGGTGTAGGGCACGAAGTGTGCCATCTTATCGAACCAATCCACGATAACCATTACAGAATCTTTTCCTCGAGCAATTCTCAGTAGTTCGAGAACTAAGTCCATGCTTAGTTTAGTCTATGGCCTCATTAGAATAGGTAGGGGCATTGCTTTCCTTTGTTCGGCTCGGCATTTGGCCTTTTTGCACACAGTACAGCTTTCGACCACCCAATATACATCTCTTCGCATTCTTGACCAAAAGAATTGGCCATTCAATAGTTCACAGGTCATTCTTTCTCCAAAGTGTCGGAAGAGTCTTCCGCTATGGGCTGCCCTAATTAATAATTCTCGTAGGAAATAAGTCAGCACGTACAATTTCCCTTGTTGGAACAGATAGCCATCCTTTACATACTACTCGTCTACTGTTCTCTTATCCACACATCTCAAAATTATTGGTCCAAAGTATGGATCCCCGGAGTACTGTTCTTTGATACTCGCAAAACAAAATAGCTTGGTCTGTAGTTCTGATAAGAGCACATGCCTCTTCAAAAGAGTATTTGTAACTACGTTGCTCTTTTCTTGTTCGTACTTGATCATAAAATTGAATCCTTCAAGGAATTTAACCCATCTCGCGTGTCGCTTGGATAGCTTGGTCTGACTTCGAAGGTACCACAGTGATTCGTAGTTAATACATATGACAAATTCTCTCAACAGTAGATAGTACTACCATACTTGCAATGCGCGGATTAGTGCCAAGGGCTCTTTGTCATATACGGAGTAATTTAACTGGTGTCTTTGGAGCTTCTCATTATGGAAGGTAATTACATGGCCTTCCTGCATTAAGATATCACCTATTCCAATGCCTAATGCATCGTACTCTGGCTCAAAAATTTTATCGAAGTCAGGTAACACTAATACCGGAGCGAAGGTCAACCTCTTCTTATAACTCTTCTCCTCCCTTTCTCCCCATTGGAAGTCGATGTTTTTCTTCGTTAATTTAGTAAGTGGTGTAGCGAGAGTGTTGAAGTTCTTGATGAGCCTTCGGTAAAACAAAGCCAATCCATGGAAACTTCTCACATCGACATAAGTAGTAAGGGTCGGCCACTCAACAATTGCTTGTATTTTCTCATCATCGACTTGCAAGCCTCCTCTACTGATTATATAGCCCAGGAATATCACTTTCTCCTAGCAAAAGCAACATTTCTTTAAATTTTCGAATAGTCTCTCGACACAAAGGATATCCAAGATTGCTTAAATGTGTTTATAGTGACTTGGTAAGTGAGCACTGTAGATCAGGATGTCGTCAAAGTACACCACAACACACTTCCCAATGAGATGTCTCAAGACATGGTTCATAAGTCGCATGAAGGTGCTCTAGGCATTCGACAAGCCGAAGGGCATGACCATCCATTCATAAAGTCCATGTTAAGTCTTGAATGCAATCTTCTACTTGTCTCCTAGTCTCATGCAGATTTGATGGTAGCCAGACTTGAGATCAATCTTGTTGAAAATTTTGGCTCCATTTAGTTCATCTAACATGTCTTCTAGCCTCGGGATCGGAGACCTGTATTTGATCATGATTTTGTTCATGGCTTGGCTGTCAACACACATCCACCAAGTTCCATCCTTCTTCGACACTAGAAGTGCAGGCATAGTACAAGGGCTGAAACTCTCTCTCACGTATCTTCTTTCCAACAACTCATTGACTTAACATTAAAGCTCAGAAGCCTGTTCGGGAGTCATCCAATAAGCTGGCTTGTTTGGCAATGCAACGCTGGGTACTAAGTCAATGTAGTGCTCTATTCCTCAAGTCAAGGGCAACCCTTTTAGCAATTGTTCTAGGAACAGGTCGGCATATTCGTCCAACAGTTCCTTCACTTCTTAGGGTAAATCATTCTGCTCCTTCATTTCCAGTAGTCGCTTGACTAACAAGAGGGTCGGCTCATTGGCATTAATGGCCTCTCAAAGCTCAGCTCTACTCGTCACCAAAGCCTTCTTTGATCTACGAGCAAGTTTTGTCTATAATTTGTGGACTTCTCTTGGTGACATCGAATTTAGTGTGATCTTCTGATCATCCTTCTTGAGCATGTAGGTATTCTTGTAACCATCATAGATTACTCTCCTATCAAACAACTATGGTCTTCTTAGCAATACGTGGGATGTGTACATGGGCAGTACATCGTAGAGAATCTGGTCAGAGTAATTGTTGATAATGATCGGTAGTAGTATTTGTCGAGTGACGTGTAATACTTCCTTTTCACTCAGCTAATGCAACTTGTACGACTTCGGGTGTACAATAGTCGGTAATCTCAGTTTTGAAACAAGGTCGGCTAACTCCACATTGGTGCAACTCCCACTATCCACGATGAGGGCGCATGTCTGATCATTGACCTTACAAGTGATATGAAATAAGTTATCTCTCTGCTCCTCCTCTCGTAAGGGTTCCACGCTTATAGTACGTCAGACAACTACTAGTAGCTAGTCCAAGTCTTTAGTGTATACGTCTTCCTCAATCGACTCTTTCTCGGCATTCCCATTCTCAGCAGGAACCTCCTCCTCGAGTTCTTTATCTGTACTCTCTACGTCTAACTTTAAGATGTCTTCCTTAATGACCATTGTCCTTCGGTCCAGGCACTAAGCAGCCATATGTCCAAACCCTTGACACTTGAAGCACTTGATTTGGCTGGTCTTCCTCCTAAACCTTTGCCCCTTCTCATACATTCGGGTTGGTGCTACATCTTCAGGTCGGCTTTTCTACTCGACTCAGACATCAACCCTTCTACTTGGCTTGGGATTCGGCAAAGCCTGGTGACTTGCCTGTCCAGGTCGATTAGTCGGCATTTTGGTGGTTACTTGGCTCCTTCTCTACCTCTCTACTTGTTGGGCAATCTTAATAGCTTCATCCATTACATCAAATTGTTGGAGCTTCACAATGTCTCGAATGTCTCCTTTCAACCCAATGACAAACCTTGAGACTGTTTGGGCAGGTGGTTCCTCCACTTTGCATCTTATCATAAGCATTTGGAATTCTTGAATATATTCATCAATAGTTTGGCCTCCTTATCTCAGCTCTTGAAGCCGAGTGAAAGCATCTTAAAGATAAGTTTTCGGTACGAATCGGTTTCTGAGCACTCTCTTCATCTCGAGCCAGGTGTTAATCTCTCGGTACCCCTATCTTCTTCTCGTGGCCTGAAAATTCTTCCACCAAATGGTAGCATATCCGAAGAATTCAACAATAGTAGTCCTCACTTTCTCATAATCTTTATATTGATAGTAATCAAATACACGCTCCGCCTTCTCTTCCCAATCCAAATACTCATCAGCATTCTTAGATCCATTGAAACTCAGAATCCAAAACTTCACATGGTTAGATGCTCTAGGGACTCATACACACTCTTCTTCAAAATACTTTTCTTCCTCCTCATCAAGCTCTCTTAAGTCTATCCTTCACCTTACTCGTTTATGAGCTCCTCTACCTCGAATCGATCGAGCTGGGTTTTGACCTCTAACAGGTTGAGCAGCTTATGAAGTGTTTTACGCGGCCTTAGTAGGTTAGCAAGACAAGGTATGAGTAACTCGAGTTAAATCGACCAAGAGGTTAGCTACCTTATCAAGTCTTTCGTTAGTGCTTTTGAGAGTTCCTTGAGATTGTTGTCTATGGTGGACAACTCTACTATCATCACCGGCGTTAACATTCATACTTGGGTTTGTCATTTTCTCTTAGATTCAAGATTTAAACAAACACTTTAGAAAGTGAACTGTTAATAACATAACCATCAAATGAACATAGTAATTGACTATGTTTCATACATGCAAAACATAGCACAACAAAATTCAAAAAGAACTAACTACAACTCACACAAAATATCCACTCTGATACTAAGATGATGTGAAACATAACCAAGTACAAATAAGGCCAGTCGCTAAATGGGTCTAAGTTTGCAGAAAGCTTGAAATAGGTTAATGGGGGAAAGGTACAAAAGGGGAAAAAAAATGACGAATGAAATAGTAAGCAAAAACCCACGAATAACTTTAAAGGATATGACGCACTAAAGGAACTTTCGAAGACTCATGACACAATTCGATATAACACATAAATTAGTTTAATGAGGTTACTCACCACCTAACCTTGCTTAAGGGAAATGATAAGAGTGATGCTAAGAGTAAATAAGCAATGTTTACGCAAGGAAGAAAGTACTCAAGTGTGTTAAAGGTAATATGATCTTACAGTTATAAGTACAAGGATATTTATACTCATAAGTTAGGGCAACTTAACCAAAAGGGAAAAAACAATAAGGACATTTTCTAAAGGAGCAATGTACACGAGACAAAAAGATAAAAATAAATATACAAGAAAAACAATTATTGATACTACAGATTCTACATATGATACTGCATACGTAGTGATGTTGCATTGGCGAGGTTGTTAGGAGATGTGGACAAAAAGTATGGACAAATGGGTTTGTCCAAGCAAGGATGACTTAGTCAGTTCGGTCTTTCTCTCTTGGCTTCTCGGTAAGGAAGATGCCGAGTAATTGGTCGATTCGACAATAGAGAGTAATCGTCAACTTGGCATACTACAAAATAATGGACGGTCATACGGCATGGCATTAAAGGTGACTCGATAAAGAAGTATTCGGCCTCGACAGGGGTTAGTTGGAACATAAGGATTCATCGTGCTAGCTCCTCTAGTCCTCGGGTTCGGTTGCGGGTCACGGGCCTTGTAGCTTAATTCCCATCATGGTTAAACTACGTTCGAGTTGCTTTCCTTAAGTTGCCTGAGAAAGCCTTACACATATGGTGTCCCCATGACCATAGAGGTTCATAAATGTGTAAAAGTGGAGGAGGTCATCGTCAGGATCTCTTATGCTGTCATATTGGTTTAGGGTTAGAAGCTTGTTATTAAGAGGTAACACTTTGTCCTAAATTTCCTTGGTGAAGGGGGTTCTATTGTTAATGACTAATCCAGCATCGCTAGTTGCCTTACTCCTTTACTGCTCAAAAAGTCTCCTCACAATTGTATGGAGCTCATTAAAGTCGGCATCGTTTGCCGGATGAGCTTGGCATGTTGCTGAGTGAGCTAGTTCTCCTTATGAGTTGACTACTTACTGATCCCTACCATTTCGTGGCTGGTGGTGGTGGTTGTTCTGCTTAGTGTAGGCATTAGAGGCTGGGGGGGGAAGGGGAAGTGGTTGGGTTCGCATGCTGTGCTTCTCGGCTTCTTCGAGATGAGTGTGGAGTAGCCTGTTTTAAGTAGCAAATTCCTCAACTAAGCACTCCTCCAATATTTCCTTTAGGAGGGGATAATTCTTTGTGGGTTGGTTATTCACTAACTAGTGGTTCTCTTGTTTGTTGACACGAGACATGATGTCTAAATATGGTGTTTGGGGAATGTGTTTAATATGTTTAGGTTTTTCAGGTAGGAATTCAGCTTCCCATAAATGGTGCTAAATGTCATCTCTTAGTTTTTGTTGGTAGTGATAGGGAGGAGATTAAGCTTTGTGTGAATAAGAAAGCCTACAAAATAGAAGGTTGTAAGGGGGTGTTGGGGGTTATTCGGTGTAGTAACTCTAATGCTTAAGTCAGCAAAAGGTCTTGGAGAATATGAATGTTAGAGAGTAAAGAGAGGGCTCAAGTGCATAAAGTTTAAAGTATTTTATCATTAGGTGATGACCTTGTATTTATAGAGGAGTGGTACCGGTAATTAGAGAGTAATTAGTCACTTCCACAAGTATGAGAGAGTGGGCGTATGGTAGCCGACGTGGTTTAGAAGATTAGGAAGTAATTATTGGCCTGATTCTTTAGCCTTATTTGAAGACTTGTAACCATTGGAGAGCTGCTTCAACTAGGCATGCTGAACTCTAGGCTTGGGCTAAAGGAAGCCATGTTTGCAGGAATGAGCTTGAGCAATTTGGGTTAGGCCTAGGTTCAAAGGACCTTATCAACATCTATAGTAGAAGTTCTTTTTATTTTCACTATAATGTTATGCTTTGACAAGTTATACTTCCTTACAAAACTTAATAACTTCAATAAAATATTCACAAAAATTTAATACTTGAATATCTCAAACATATGGTTTGTAAATAAAACTTACCTTTTTTGTTTTTTGGTTAATTACAAATATGTGACCCGTATTATAGTAGTTTCGCAAAAAGATGACTTGAGTTATTATTTTTTACAAAGACATAACTTGTATTATGTAGTTTTTTGTTAATGACACTTAAGAGATATGTGGTATACTTTTATTAGCTGATTCAATAATTAAATGAATTATACAAATAAATATAATTAAAAATTACATTAAGTAAACATAAAAAGAAAAAAAAAATTGAAAAAAAAAATACACCCATGTCTCTTGCTTGGTCTCGACAAGAACTCTTCATCTCGTTTCCTGAATATCATATCCATATCTCTTGATGGGGGAAGTTCAAAGCTAGATCTTTGGCCTCCCTATGCATGTGGTTAAATATGATCCCCCTTCCGTACTAGTATGTATTTGAAGTTGTTCTCTGCATTAACCTCAAAGCACATCACTTCTAATTAAATCAAATAAGTTTAAGTGATCATTAAGGTTTTTTTTTTTCAATGTTTTTATATTTATTTAGTGGATTTATTAGTAATTTTTAATTATATTTATTTGTATAATTTATTTAATTATTGAATCAACCAATAAAAATGTGCCACATGTCTTGTAAATTTCATTAACAAAAAACTACAAAATACGGGTCATGTCTTTATAAAAAAAAAACTTAGATCACTTCTTTGCAAAATTATAATAACACAAGTTACGTATTTATAATTAAGCCTTTTTTTTTTTTGCTAATTGAATTATATATACAACATAACGGAAGGGGATATTCGAACCTAATCTTAATAACCTTATTTAATAAGTAAATAAATATAAACAATTGACACATGGCTTTTAAATCTAAGGAGTCTTTGATGAACGCATTGAGCCTTGATGATATGAGAATGCCCAAAAATGAACGAGAGACAAATTATTTTCATTCACCTTTTTTAGCTTCATTTCTTTTATTTATATTAGAACATATATATATATATATATAAGACTATTTAACAGCTTATCTTAAACAACTTAAAAAAAAAAAAGTGAATTCATCTAGCATCCGATTAGGTTA
Organism: Lumnitzera littorea; assembly: GCA_024138015.1. Classification (NCBI taxonomy): domain Eukaryota; kingdom Viridiplantae; phylum Streptophyta; class Magnoliopsida; order Myrtales; family Combretaceae; genus Lumnitzera; species Lumnitzera littorea. Next base: position 109,609,960 of record JAMXBB010000004.1, on the reverse strand, counting down.
TGGCTTGACTCAATGGAATGATGTCATGTAGCAAATGACATATTTACTTTTTATATTTAGTTAGACTTAAGACTCTTTGTAAACTCCATATTTTTTTGTGATTTGGTATGGACGAGTAATTTAGAATGTTGGTGAAATTAATATGATTGAGTTTAAATTTACAGGTAAGCTCTAGATATTAATCAATGAGATCCTGTGGACTCAAATCTTGAAAATATATTAAAATAATAGTATAACTAAAATAGTGTCATTTTATTATACTATTTAATAATTAATGTAATCGTATAGTATAAGTATCAATTGTTACCGAATTTGTAGAGATAAATTATATATGTAATAAAATTATTATATGATATAAAATAATATATATAATATACATATATACACCGCATGTAATTATTATGCATAATTATATACCAGTAATTATCTAAAATATCCAATTAATTATAATTGGCCTAAAATAAGCTAAGAAAATTAGAAAAAAAAAACTAATAGAAAATTGTAGGGCAATTGGACATTACTTGGCTAGGTGTAGGAGTGCCTTAAGGAAAGATATAGAGGGGTTAGCTAAGGATTACAAAACACTTACGCTTGGTATAAATAGGAAAAACTTGCATGGAGGAGAGAGAAAATCATTTTTCACCCATCAAATGCTCTATAAAATTCATGAACTCTCTTCAAGAGCTCATACATGCAATTGAGAATATGGGAAAAATAAGTGGAAATTCAAAAATCTAGAGAGAAAAATTTGGAAAAATATATAGGAAATCGATGTAATTCTAACTTATAAGAGATGCATAGGCTTATATTGCCATTAGAGACTAACCACCATTACCACTGAAAGCAAAAACCAGCACCTATACTGGCTAACAATCGTAGAGGCACAAGTGATGGCTAAAGCTTCCATTTCTAGTGAGGATCCAATTTTAGGTCGAATTTCCTTAAATTATTAAAAGTATAAAATTTGCCTATAAAATTCTAGAAAAATTTATTTTGAAGTATTTTCATGTGTAGAATGTAGGAAAAATATTATTTTATAAAAATTTAGTAATCATATCATATATTTTTAAGAAATCAACAAAATCAAGTTATTTTCTATATTAAATTAAATCACTTTATTGATATAGTTTCAAGTTTGAAAATTTTCTATAAACTTTTCTCTACCTATATTAAAAAGTTATGACAAGTTTTTCAACAAAACTATTTTCTATATTTTTAATAAATTTTTTAGTCCTAAATTGTGAATAAAATGGTAATTTTGGTAAAAATTAATATATTTTCCCTATGGACCTCACTTGGAATCTGTGGTAAGTTGATTATCAAGTAAATCATTATCTACTGATATTGTTGGATTAAATTTTATGGGTAAGAATTTCATCTATCACAGTTGTTCCACTTAAATGAGTATGTTGGTAACAAGTGAATTTGAGGATTAATGAATGATGATATGTTAAATGAGATTTATAGGGAATAATTAAGTTATGAAGTGTTAAACGGGTTTCCTAAACTGAAACTTAGGAGAAAAATGAAAGAATCAATTGATTGTAGGAGGTTGGTATAATGTAAGGGACAAGTTAGAGGATTTTTTTTATGAGTACAATACTAAGCAATATACTTAGAAGCCGGGTTAGAGGCAAATTAATGGATGATTGTAGAATAGAGGAATCTCAAAGACTAAATTAAAAGATGTATTTTGAAGAACTTTGAAGTTGCTAGTCTCAAAGTATAGTTTAGAGAGTAAATTTCTTGAAATTATAAAGTTGACTGAACTTAAAAGTTAACTTAGAGGGTCTTTTGTTAAGAAAATTAAATTCTAGTAGACTCAACAATTCATTCAGAAGGTAACTCAAAGGGAGCATTTGGAGTAACTATAGATATATGAGTATTCAGAAGCTGTATGAAAGGATATTTCTTGGCGATATTTTTCAAACTCAAAGGTTGAACTTATTGTGAACTCCAACACCCATATGTTTCAAAGGGTAGCTCAAAAGCTTCTCTAGTTAAATACTTCAAGGGTGCATTAACTCAAGACGTAACACAGAAGGTAATAAAGGTAAAATATACTTATATCATCATTCTAAACTTACAATACTTAAAGCGTAGGGTAATAAATTAATGATTACCCAACTTAATTCTGCTATAGACAAGTAAATTAGCAATATTTTATAATCTACATGTAGATTAAAGGACTAAATTGAGTTAAATATCGAGAGATCACCTACAAGGGTAAGTCAACAAGTCTAGCTAGTGAGTAATTGAGTTTTAGGTAATAGGATCAGTGTTTTACCACACTTCGAAATATGGTTTTAGAATACTTTAGGACTTTGGTATGTACTTGCTTGCAAATATAGTAGTTGTTTGTGCGTGTACGGTGCATGTGTTTGAATTTGATTTGACATGGTGGGAGATGAGCTCTGTGTTATGTTTACTTTGTGAATTGTTGTTCTATTTAAATTGTTTGAGCTTGGTTAGTCACCTTAAAAATAAACTAACTTAAACTTTACCTAACATTTAACTCGATATGCATCACAACTTACTAAAGAAAATTGTTAGAATTTTTAGGCCAAACATGGATCCCCTTAATGAGAATAGTCGAAATGGCCATTTTCCCACCCTTAGTTGAACTAAGTGATAGAAAAGGAGGTTGTAATAAGGCGAAGGGTCGTAGGGTAATCTCTAGTGGAGGGTGTTCTCCATTGTACAAGCCTTAATTTAGTTTCAATTCGCAAGTATAGAATATCAAACTTCTCAACATAGATTAGAGTGGGCACAATTTCTCTAATTTTACTACAAATTAGACAATGTCGTGTGATGGTATTTATTTGAATATACATTGTATTAAACTAGAGTTACTTGAAAACTTTGGTTGCTTTGTATTATATACATACTTTTGTTTTCGTTATACTTATTGAGCAAGTTGTCATTATACCCTTATAATTGTGTCGCAAGTTCAATAGGCACATCACCCAACTCTAATGGATAGAGTGAGATTCAAGATGGATTGACTAGATTGGTATTTTCATTGTTAATTTTTCTAACTTTTTAAGAAAACTACATGGGTCTTTTTAGTTGGCTTGGTAGTTTTTGATCTTCTGATTTGCATACTAAATAACATGTACCTGAGGATTTTACGACTATTTTTCTAAAATGTTAAACTATGACTTTACTTTACAAGGTATTTTCAAATATTATTCCACGGGTTTATATGAAGCAAGTCTAGAATTGGATATTTTAAAGTGGCAGAATCAAGTATACTTGGTATGAATTAGATTTACGATAGTAATTATAAAACCAGCTTCTATTTTAGGATTGTTCAAACAGCAGGATTATTGCGATCCCATTTCTTCAAGACGTAACATTTTTATGACATTATAATTTGTGATGTTAAAGAGTTTAAGCAATTTGTAATTATTTACTTTTTTTTAAAGAAATCTTATGCTCCTTTTGTAATTGTTTTTAATAGACTTAGTAACTATATTACAACTTATTCTAATTTTAATCAATAAAATGGTTCAATCTAAATCTAAAAACTATTTATTATATAGATTGGATTATGGATTTGAATTTTCAAACGCCATTAATAAGCAATCATACTTGTGATTTGGGTTTTTAGACACAAATGCATTCACTATAAAACATGATCGTCCATAATAATTGTTAGCCTAGCTAAAATTGCTCCAAATAAAATTGATGAACTTGATCAATTTCAGTAAATCGTTTGCATGAGTTGTATCGAAGGTATTATTTTGTATACAGATATAAATACTTAAAAGTAAAGTATGAGTTTTATATAAAATGTATAATTGATGTCGAAAAGTTAAAAATAAATTACATTACCCAAAAATAACAATAAATCAAAATCATCAGGAAAATAGATTAAACTGGTGAAACAAAACCGGATTGGGCTCAGGACCGATTTCGACGGCTCATTACCAAGTGAGCTTCCTGCAAGCGTAAAATGCTCCCACCGTTGGCACAAGGTCAGTCACATACACAAGTGAAGGCTACAGCACCACGTAAGCCTGACAGTTAAAGAAGAGAAAATTAAGGTTGTTACCTTCTGTATGCATTTCAGAGTTCATATTTTTCAACAAGAGGAAACTGAAAAAACAGGGGAAATGGCACTTAGAGGAGCTGTTAATGCATGTATTGGAAGACAAAGAAACACCCCAACATTCCATTCAATACGTAGGTTTCTCAGAGTTCAGCTTCACTCTCCTAATTCAACTGCTTCTCAAGGATCACTTCACATAGTTTCACATCCATGTGCTCAAGCTAGTAAGATGTTTCCTCCTCCTCCTTCTTCTATTTCTTTTTCGTATGGATTTAGTGTCATTTATTCGGATCTTGTTTATTGCATCTTGATTGCAGTTTTATCAATACTGATACTTTTTCTTTTGTCATAAAGTTCGTTGCCTAATGCCAAACTAATTTCCTTTTTATTGTCTTTATATTGTAATTTAAGCAACTGAAATAGGAAAATTGCATGGTTGAGATCGTATCTTCTTCATAACATTTGCAACGATTATAGTCTTAGCTACAATTAAAAGAAATTAGTTATGATCTTAGTGAAGCGATCGCCGACGATTGAAATTTTTACGTTCTTACATTTTTTCCCTATAGAATAGTGCACACAAGGGAATTTAGCTGATATATTAATTGATTTTAAATATTTCTTTTCATTCTGTGTACTCCATTAATTGATTGAAAAATTCTGATCAGTTTCCTCTTTTTTTGTTCCCATTGTTTGATGGCAAATCAAGGGACATTAGGGGCTGATAAAGTTAATCGGTAATTATCATATTACATCAAACCCAGCAAGTTTAAACTTTTGGATCACTCGGTTGGAGTGTCAAACTCACTACTTTCTCGATGTGCTTTGCGTTAGTTGAATTTTGTGCGCGGAGATCAAATTATGGATTTATTTGGAAAAAAGTAGATTCATATGTGGATTTTTTCCCTTCAGAGCCTAGTTATACTGTCTTTGCTGTCCAAGGATTTGCGGCCGAGGCAGTAACTTCGGAGAAAAAACAAGAAGAGAAGTCACCAGAAAATTGGAAAATTAAAATGCTTTACGATGGCGATTGCCCACTTTGTATGCGAGAGGTACTTTCTGCAACAGCCTAAGTTCGTCGGACATAGTTATATGTAGATTTTGAGATTCTCCAATTCCTAAGAACATTATATTTCATGGTTCGAGTTTGTTATCCTTAATGATGTTTATAGGTCGATATGCTCAGAGAAAGGAACGGGCGGTACGGTACTATTAAATTTGTTGATATCAGTTCGGATGACTATTCACCAGAGGAGAATCAGGGCCTTGACTATAAGACAGTATGTTCCTAAACTCATATTGAATTTTGAAGTAGCCAACGATCATTTTATTCGGACTCTCCTACCAGTCATGATTTGTTCTGATTCCGATATACCTAATTCTGACCAATCCATCTTCTTCCTCTCGCAATGAAACTGCATTTGTTTAATTCCAGGTTATGGGAAGAATTCATGCAATCCTTGCAGATGGAACTGTAGTGACAGATGTTGAAGTATGGTTCTTCCCCGATCTTCTGACTATTTTTTTTCTTTTATTCCCCTTGATCTTTTGTGAATGCTGAACCTCTTAAGTTCCATTCAAATTAGGACTTCAAAATTGAAATAACATTCTGCAATTTGAAAGCGTGATTGGGAGATAAAAGTTTTTAAATGAAACTGAGTGATCAATGGTCCAGCTGCACATTGCGTGCTTGTTCCTTTTGGGACTTTCGACGTTGTTAAACTTCTGTAGTCTGCCCTTAATTTGTGCTGTGGATCTGTGTAGTAGTAGAGTTGGGAAATTATATCTGATATTAAGGGTGCGTTTGTTTCAGGGAAAACATTTTCTAGAACTTCTTTTGACATTTGCTATAGTCAAACAATTTGTAGTTATCAAATATTATGGTAGATATCTCAAGAGGATGAATCGGTTGTCGACTAGTAGGTTATAGCAATAAGTAGTTGTGAAGGGTGATGGTAGTGGTTGGCTATTAGTGGTGGTGGTGGTTAATAATGATGGAAAATGTTAATGGAAAATGGAAAAACCATTTCCTCTTTTTGAAGATGGAAATCGTTACTCGTTTTTCGCATTGATATCTTCATGATGGTTTACTACCACTACCAACCATTGATTGCCACCTTCTCTTCTGACCATCACTACAATCATTAGTTACCGCCTTTGCCTCCTAATATCACTTACCGTTAAAAATCTATCGAGATTACTATAACAATATTTGACAATCGTGAAGTTCTGATTATAGCAAATATTGGGGAAAGTTCAGTGAATATTTTTCACTTAACAGACTCACAAAAGTTGTTGAAGTGAGAACACTTCTTCCACTGCCCATTGTGGAAGGTCGGGGGTAGAAACTATGGCTCCCCCTCCCCTCCCACCTCTCTGGCTTTCAGTCTTTCTTTCTTGGGAGATCATAACCAGAAAGTTACTTGAAATGAATTTATCAGCATTGATTCTGCTAGTTACCTTATGTAGCTGAACATGCCCTTATCCTTGCCCTTTCTTTTAATTGATACTGCAGTTTGCTGTATTCTTATAGCAAGAATCATCTTCTGTAGGCATTCAGAAAACTCTACGAAAATGTTGGTCTTGGATGGGTTTATGCAATCACCAAGTATGAACCTGTAGGTCATCTTGCCTTTTCTGCTCAAAGTATCTGTACTTGTTCATTCATTCCTGAAATTTCTTGTCGCGTCAAGCATACGTATAATCTTCACATTATGCATCCTACTCGCAGATAGGGAAAATAGCTGATGCAATATATGGAGTTTGGGCGAAATACCGTCTACAAATAACAGGTACATTTGTTTTGCAACTGAATGTGCCGTAACATTTAACAAATGAAGCTTGCCAAAACTTGTGCAAAATGCTGTTCAACACTAGAAATGAAGTTTGTGAGAACAATGTCCATGGGCATTAGTACTAAACAAGGGCATAATAACTGAGTTATTGATTCTAAAGTTAACAGACACTATTCTGTGAGTATTTTTGAGAATTAAATCAAGCGATGAAGTGGCAGAGCATAATTTTAGTAGGTTATGGAGGCTGACTACTTATCACTTGATGAAACTAGTCTATAGTCTGTTTCATATTTTATCAAATAAAGTTTGTAAGAACTTACATGACATGCAATAACTAGCCTTTCAACCCAACTCTGTCTAAAGCAAGAATCTACAGTGTAGATCCTGTCGGTGATACGTCTCAGAAGTGCAACCAAGTAAAATGCATTGAGATTAATCTAGTGGTAATTTTTTTGCTGCTAATTGTGCTATATGCCCTACTTGTGTGTAGGTCGGCCACCACTAGAAGATATCTTGGAAGCACGAAAAAAGAAGGTAAAGATTCAGATCTTATGCACGGGCATGTTTTAACTACCGGCACATTGGGTTCATTAATGACTGAAGTTTGTATCCTTAAATCAAAAGAGCAAGCATTATCATATTTTTCTGGCCAAAAAAAGAGGCATTATCATATTTGTTAATGATTTAGCACTTAACAAGTGGTGATCTTCTGGAAATGCTGATGTTTATTACAGCAATGCATTTGCAAGGTTGTTGTTGGTTACTTTGGCATGTCATATAGTGTACTGGAAAGTATGCTCATAAAAGAAGAAAGGAGCACTCAAGCCTCTTCAAAACTTGAAAGAATGAATCTGTCACGAATCATATTTCTATTGATCTTTCGCCAACACTAAATCATTTGCCTACTAAAACGCATCCCCTCAGCATAGGATACTGTGACCCTTCTCTTTTTAGAATTTTAGTACCATCATAAAAGTTCTTTAGTCAAGAAATTTACATCAACCTTCATGTGTCTTTGTTGCAGGGTGAAGTATGTAATGACAACAAGACATGTAAAATGTGAACCTTGGCCGACCACGGTGAAGTTCTAAATTTTGATCTGCAGTTGACTCTGCTTTTATAGGCAGTTTATATTCCTGTCTGTCATGTTATATATGCTTTTCACATTGATGTGGTTAAATCAGATTTCTGGATTATCACCACCATATAGATGGATTCTGTTACACTCAGAAAAAAAAGAATATAGCGATTATACATGCAGAGAATGTTTTATTCTAATGAAGTAATCTTTGCCTTAGTCTGTTGTATTGCTGCTCTTTTATTCGATCATTCCATGCATTTCCTTCCAATCTTCAACCATCAACACGCAAATAATACAAGTCCGCGAGCCTGAATGGATGTTGCAACTAATTTAGAGCACTCAAAACGTTGCCTCCATAAACAAAGTAAAAGGTTGGTAATCCCTATCTTAGCGACACATTCCATTCACGTGTAGGACCACTTTATTTCGTAGCACAGTTACAATGGAAGGACTTTGTTAAGATAGGTACTCCCTTCTTTTGTCCCCGTAGACATCTTCCTCCGATGGACTCAAATAGCAATATTTGCTTAATTCTTTAGGTTCAACATGGAAAGACAGATTTATAAGCTTAGGTTAAAATACTGATTTTCACAAGAAAGATGCAAAAGACAGCCCAGAATTTGGGGCAGAGAAAACAACATAGAACTTAAACTAAAGAATCTTCAACAAACTGGACAATTGTTTATCCCAACAGCCGCTTACTTAAAAAAAAGGTACAAACAGAAGCAGCAGCTATGGACACCCATCTTCCTGGCACAGCTGCTTAAAACACTAAATAAAAAAGCAGACCTAAACCAGGAACTACCTACCTAACCTTGTGTAATATATCTTGAATATGCACAATTTTGTAATTGAGACAAAAACAGATGGATGATGGCAAGGCTAATGCCAATACTTCCAGACATACTGTACCCCTATGGATTCACACAAGAAACCCAGACATAACAGCCCTCACAGGACCGCTGGCTGAACAAGTTTCTATCAGAAGACTCAACCGTAATTCTTTTCGTGTGTTTTTCTAGTTACAGCCTTTCTTACAAAAAACCACTGCAGAATGCTAAACAGCTTTGTCCATCTACTCTGAGCCTTGCCACTGCCCTTGGATGCAGGTCTCAACTCAAAACTGCCGATAACATCACACTGCGGATCAGCCTTGGATGAAAAAATGGAGCCATCTGACTGTAGAGCATAATCGTCATCGAAAAATTCCCAATGATCCTCATCAGGAAAATCCTGAACCATAGACCTTGAATTGCAGATCAGGGAATCGGTCACTTGACCAGAGGTACTGAAAGGCTGCTTGCACCTATCACCAATGTCATCTACAGGCTCAAAGGGAAAGTCCTCCAAGCCACCAACTCCCTCAATGGAATAGATGGATGAAATAATATCCGGTGTAGAAACAGATAGCTGAGCGTAATCAGATCCACCAATTTTATCAGTATCCAAGAACCTTTCATCATCCATCTTTGGTGGGTTCATGCTGCAAATAGAACCCATCAAAGAAGCTTCATCATCAAATTGGACAACTTCCTCCCAGTGTTGAAAGCCAGAAATAACCAACTTGAGGGCATCAGCCTATCCAAAATTGGTTAAGATACGTCAAGAGAAGATCAATATAGAAATGATAGGAACAGAAAATGCAAATTTAAGGTATTTACGAGATGTGCCTTTTCAGTTCCTGAGAGCTTGTTAATAGTAACATATTGGCCATCAAGAACTGCTCCTTTTATCTTTCCAACAAGATCAAAGATCACACCAGTTTTTTGCTCTGAGGAAGGAGCATAATACAAGTACAATTTCTTGTCTAGGACACAAGTCTCAGCATGCTCTATCATGGCTTCCCACATCTTCATTGACATACCCGAGCCAAGAATCTGCAAGCATCATAATTTCTTTTGGGTAAATGGCAGCACCTTAATTTGTGTGTGCAAATCCATGGTGGTAGACAATTCTGTTTAGTGAAAAATAATTGATATGACAAAAGAACTAAAAACATCAATTAGACAGGAGCATCAATTACATTGCGAAGCTTTCGTGGATTAAGGTGGAACTGCCTTAGAAAGTCCTTCAATGTGTTGATATTCGCTTGATTCAGACGCTTGTGAAAAGCTCCATCTTTACCAATCTTTTCCAGTCTCCATACTTCATCATCAAGATATGGAGGGTGGTGCTTCTTGTACACTGCAAGAAAGAAAGAGCCACCTTATCTTGGCTACTGATATTATATGAGCATATAAGACAGCATTCTATTAATCCTATCCAAATAGCTTAAACTGGTATAAAACATAAAGAATAAGACACATAACATAGTTAAGCCATAAGAGCTGAGCTGATTCCAAATGGCATAAATAGGAGGAGAGGAGACTTAAAAAATTTGTACAATAGACTTATTATGGTTTTCAATCTATTGAAGAACAAAGAAACTAAGCTGATGTTAATTGCCATTTTTTTAAAAAAAAAAAAAAAAAAAGAAGCTGATGATGGAATTCAAACAACATATACCCAGAAGGGTATGTGGATGAGTGTGCATGTATGTGGCCCTAAGAAGCACATCTTGTTTTACTCGATGCATGCCATCAGAAAGTTCGAACACCTTTGAAAATTGAAATTTTTACAACTTGCTAGTGGCACATGGAGAAGAAACAACATAAAGCTGAGATAGCAGGTTTCAATATTTTTTTCTTTTTTTTTTTTTGAAATTCTAGCTGATCCTATCCAAAAAGAATTTGTACTTACACTCTCCACGATGATCTCTGACTGTGAAACTCTCGGTTTTTCCTTCCCTTATTGTAATGCCACCCAAATCACCCACAACTCTTGCCCCTAGTCTGAATTTACGGCTCCTTGTCCAGCTCGAATTATCAGTGAAAGATATATTATCCACTAAACCAATGCCGTCTTTAACATCCAGTACTGTGTTTCCTGTGAGAAGAGGTTTCTTGCCTTCCCTCTCTTTAACGATGTTATTTTTAAACTCTTCTGGTGTCCAACTTTCACAGTCATCACCATCAAAATCGCCCTCAAGCACTACAATTTCCACTCTGGCAGATGATTCTCGCCAAGAATTAATGATTTGGCCAGTTTGATCATCAATTATACCTACCGATAGGGAGGACCCATTTTCTCCCTCAATACGAGAACCCGTAAACACTGGTACTGAAAGGGCATCAAGAAACTGTAACTTCAGGCTTCTTAATTCAGAAGGATGGACCTCTTTCTCAGAATTCCTGAGAGAAGTGCAAATTTAGGTATGTCAGTTTCCTCACGAGGCAAGAACTTCATAAAAGTCTAGCTTAGGTTCTTATCCTGGTTCTAAAGAGGCTACATGCCTTTCTTTCACAAATCTCATCCATCCTTACATTTTCATTGGTGTAAAATGCTTTTCTAGAGCAAGTTCAATTTCTTCCCTTACCTGTAATAGGAAAACAGAAGCAGACATCACAAACTTCATCAACAAGTAAAAAGTTAAGTACATCTCTTCGGAAGAAAATGATAGGTGAGGAAAGAGGACAAAAAATGTAATTATGAAATGATATAAGAGAAAGCTTATGGCTTCAGGTGCCATAAGTTGCATCATTCAAAGAGTCCTTATAGAGCAAGATTTAGTGGCAGTACATTGGTGGTAGGGCAACCGGCCAAAATAAAATCAACCAATGTGGAAATGGTTGTAAAAATACCGCCATAAAAATCATATGCTTTTCATTGGAGGGAGAAAACAGGAAAAGGAAAAGGCTAGTGTGAGATGACTAAAGGGGCTCGTGATGCATCATTATCCCTGGGCTTGCCTTTCCTCATCTAGCTTCAACCTAGATGGGGTGCGAATCACTTTGGCCTGTGAAGGCAAAATAAGCCCTCGCAGTGTCTGGATGAAGTTATGTTGTTCCGGAAAGGATATATATGCATAAAAATCTCCATCCATGATTTATAAGGAGAATTGCTTACTCAAAATATAGAACAGATACTATCAGAACTAAATCTGCAAGAGCAACTAAAATTTCTTATTATTGTAGGCCATGTCAAAGGTATTCTTTCTATCCTCATGATGTCAAACATATTATTGAGATCAAAGAGAAGAGGAAAATCCATGAATCTCATATCAAGTGAAATCATTTAGAAGAAATCCCCATAATGCAGGAGTAGGGGATTGTAAAAAATCAGAATCAATTGTAAAGATATATTACTCTTTAAGCAATATGATGTGTAAACAGCAAAACTCATCCAGGTTTTTATTAGGGGCAAAAATTCAAATATTTGTACTGCTTTCTGTCATTCAAAGTAGATACCTAATCATTACTGCAATAGAGGCTCTCAAGTAATTAACTCACCACTCTACGAATCAAGGGCTCTAGATTACACTCCAGATCGTGAAGGGGCCGCAACTTTATCACTTCAGCAATTGCACTATACACAGATAAATTCAAAGTCAAGTGCCTACTGAGTATTATTTAGCTTGTACAAGAAAGAAAATAAAAGTTGTATTTGCCATTGACCTTTAAGAGAAAAGCATAAAAAGAGATAGATATCTGATACACTCTACTTTCCAGCATGAAAATAAATTGCTATAGACATCAATATATTGACTCCTGTAGACAACTTCTTCTAGGACAATGACCGCCCAGAAATAGCCTCAACAATCAAGAATCGGATGTAACAACTTAAGGACTGCCACTAGCAGGGACATTTAGGATGAAACATTGCAGGCAGCTGTCTTCCTCCTATGCTGAAACTGCTTGCAAGCCCACCATCATCATCAATATCGACCACAATGACCAAACATTCATCCAAATTACCTTGATATACAGCTTCTCAGCAGCAAACGGCAAACCAAAGATTAAAATGCATAGCTGCTGATCATAATTCAGAGAAAGACGCTCCCACATCCCAATCATCTCTAGATTATCAAATACATATCAGTTGCTCCAATACTCAGGACATTTCATTTGTCAACCAAGTCTATAAAGACCCAGCAACAACTGCCCCACTAGTGTCCTCTATATCCAGTGGCCAGTGTTTAGCGGCGACATGCAATTCATATGCCATGTTTTGCGAAGTTATAACCGGGCCAGCCTACACGAGTATTTTCCCAACACAGGCCACCTATCCATCCACTGCTGTCAGCTTAAACCACCACCTACCACTAAAATCCATCAGCTATTAAAGTTCTATTACTTTTTACTATAACATTGCACTGCTGTAACATTAGATATAGCAATATTAGATTAAAAAATTAAATTGAACCTAATCATATATGTACTGTGATGCTTTATATCCAAATTCAAGAATTGCCGAGATTCATAAACGCACCAAACAATTATTTCATTGATTCGCAACATATGATTTCACTTTGTACATCAAAGTTTCAAAATTTACCAAACAAAACCACCAAATAAAGAAACAAAAAAAAAAAAAAAATCAATAAAATAAAAGATTCGAGCTTCCTTATATTACCTTTTAAAAGAAAGTTTTCTCCGTTTATCATCAGTATTATCGCCATCTTCCTGCTGACGTTTCTCCGACATCTCAAAAAACCTTAAAACAAAAAGACACACACACACACACACACACTCTGAGACTACAAGGCTATGAAAAGACACAATCTTTAGCGGTTTTGAATACTACCCATTGTCGGTGTTGAGGTTTATAGGGGGTGAAAAGGTGGCTCTTTGTACATTTCCCCCTTTCTGGTGCATTTGTTATATGTTCTTATCTGTTCAGTGTGGTATCCATGGAAAGAAAGTCTGCTTCTTCGGTGACCATGGAAAGATGTGAGAGTGAGAGAGAGAGAGAGAGAGAGAGGTGGGACGGTGGGGTCCATGGAAAGCGCGTCATTAGGTGATAATTACGCGTAAGGTTTGGGATTTTTCTATAGAAGTAAAGGGTTATTCTTGGTTTGTGGTCAAACCACTGAAGTCTCAAAATAAAACAAAGGTGTTTCACGGTTTGGGTGGAAATAGAGGGGGCATGGGACAGATGCTTGAACAGTAGATTTAATTGGAATAATTGATTTAAATATATAAAAATATTAAATATCAAATAATTGAGTTTTGTTTAAACAAATCAATTTTATATTCATATTAGATCAAATTAAATTAAATCATTGAAATGAATCAAGTTTAAAATATTGAATGAACAAATGATATATAATTATATAAATGTTAAAAAAAAATTTCACAAGTAAGAATATAAATAATAATTTTAAAAAATTAAATATTATTATAACTATTCGCATGCTATTTCTGATACGTCGTACATTATTACTGTTAAATCTTCCTTTTAGCTACCGATGGAAATGAAAGGTTCTGGTATGGGACTCTGGAACACTCAAACATGATCCGATACGATGTAACGTGTGATGAAATCCGTCCAAAATTATGATTGGATTCGATCGAAAAACTAATATAATTCAACTGAGTAATATCAATCCGTATTTATTTATATGCATAAAAATAAATTTCTTTGAAAACAATGATTTCAACAACACTATAAGTTTAGGCTAATGAATACCCTATTCCTTTTCCCAAACTCGAGTTCCGTAGAGGATTAAAATACATCCCAAAATTCTTTCAAAACCTATGCTGTCGGACTTGATTCAAGTTGTTGGTCGGACTTATGAAACTAAAAATATTCAATAAGGTTAAATCGAAATTAAACCAGATTTAGACTAAATTGATTTTATGAATAAATCAAATCAAATCAAGTAGAATTATAAAGATCAATTTAACTCTAATAACACTATTTAAAACTTTTTAAAGATTATATTGAATTTTTAAAGGACATTGAAATCGGTAAAAATGATTATGTAATACCTTATTATCTAAGCTAATAATATTTATAATTTAACAAAAGTAGATCGATCAATCTAAACATTTCAATTAATGACACGTATAATAAGTCCAGAGTTTTTGTTTATCATTTAATTGATTATTGGACGATGATGACATGATTGTATAAAACTTAGCAGAGAAGGAGGACATTTCAATTATATATGAGGTGGACCCTAATAGCTGCCACCTACCCAATAAGTGTTAGAAAAAATTAAATTATTATTGTTTTGATATTATAAAATCAGCCTATATATAGTTAAATGGCATAATGAACCAGCTTCTTTTCTTAAGTCCATTAAAATTTAATTAGGATAAGTTTAAAATATCACATCTACATTCTAAACACCTCTTATTTTTAAGCATCTCTTTAATCAAAGTTACTTGAGTATATTTTTAAAATTGATTGCTAATTTTATAAATATTTTATGTATCTCATGTTACCATTAGTTTTTTTAAAAAATACATAATACAATTTTTTATTACTATGTTTTATATTAATAATAATTTATTTAATTTTACTAGATATATAAAAAAAGAAAAAAAAATTATTAGGATTGCTGTTACATAGCCAAGAATAATGTCTAACACAAGTCAAACAAAAAAGAAGGAGAAAAAGAATAAATTTGGCTTGGCAACTAAAACCTAATTAGATATCAAAATACCTTTATAAATATATCCTTATAAATTAAGAAAATTGCATATTTACTGTCAAAATAAAAAAAAATTATATAATAATAAATTATAAAAAAAATATTATTAAAATACGAATATTATATCGCATCTTTCAAGATGCGACATTCTTAAATGTATATTTTGACTTATATTATATTTTTAAGATACGATATTACTTTTCTTCTATTAATATATACATATAAGATATTTTGGTAATATTTTTTGTATAATTTGTAATTATATAAATTTTTTAAAAAAGTTAGTAGACATGCATTACATGTAAGCCCTAAAGTTAAGTCAAATGACCGTAGGATTAAATTTAGAACATAAGGTTTATGACGATCGGTTAAAGGATTCTATTAAATCCAAATTATAAACCATTGATAGAAAAATTAGTAAAAACGACTTCGTAAACTTAAATTTAAGAAAATAAGTAATAAAATAGGAAACTATAAAATTTTCAAATTTTAAGTATAATAATTGTTAATTATCGAAAAGGCGAAAAGTGTAATCTAATAACTAATAAATCACTAGAAATAGATTATATGTATACTAAAAATTATAGAATGACCTAAATAATAATTAGGAATATTCATATGTATCCCACATATATTTACGTGTAGATAAAAATACACGAAATTACTTAAATTGGCCAAAAACTTAGTAAATAATTAAAGAAAATTATTAATTAATTGAGAAAAAATCAGAATAAAATTAGAAGGATAAGGAATGATGAAAATCTGGTCGTGGTAAGTTAGGATCTGAAGAAGAGAAATTAGCCAATTAAAATCAAGTAATACAAAAGCCAAAAATTAAGGGATTTGAACAATGTCTTATTTAATTTAATGCATATTAATTACCACCAAGCTCTATAAATAGGGAAAAAATTCACAGAACTCCTTTGGACAGTTAAGAATCAGAGAAAAATAGAGAACTTCGAAAATTCAAGAGAAAAACCAAAAAAAAAAAAAGAAGAAAAGAAAACTGTGTAGATAGAGCTAGTGAGCTAAACCCATACACCACCAGCACCTGGAACCGAGCCATCACCACTACCTCACTCCAGACCCACTGTCTAGGCCGGCTGACACACTTGGATCGAAGTTGGACAGCCAAAAGGTATCGAACCAAGTGAGTCCCTTATTTGCTTTAGTTTTGTATAATTTCTTAAAATTAGTTATTTTGCTCAGAAAATTATGAAACTTGTTATTCTAAGGTTTTATTCTATGTAGATTTAGGGAAAAATAATGATGTAGTTTAATTACGTCTGAAGATATAGGGTTCTTAATAAATTAAGCAAAATTGAACATAATTAGAATTAAAAATAAATAGGCATAGAAGTGTAGTTTGGAGTTCAATTTTTTTCTGTAGAATGCTTAAGTGATATAGAACAGTGCTACAAAGCTATTTTTTTAAATTAATTTTTGAAATTTTTAAGTTAATTTTTAGCCCTAAAATGATGGAAAAATTGGGTAATTTTGGGTTAATTAGGTGATTAAAACACTAATTACTGATTTAGATAGTAATGAGATGTTTAGGGATGTTAATCTCTGATGTGGAAACCTAATCCTAACCTTTGGAGTATTAAGTGTAATTAATTTAGGAAATAGGTAGTAATTGAAGAAAATTAAGAATATGAGGAATTGAAAATTTAATAAATCTAAAAAATTAGTGTTATTTAGATAATATTATAATAAAAATCAGAATATACTAAATCTGAAACAAAATTTAATTGTATAAAAAATATAAGATTTTCTCACATCGGGAATAAATCCAATACCCCAATTAGGATTAGCGTATACCGAATAGTTTAGAATACTAAATTAAGACCCAATAGGATATTAGAATGCTCGAGTGTAATGTGATTAATTTTACATTAGGATTCGAGCATATTTAAGACTTCGGAATCAAAACTAAAATCTAATTTAGGATCCAAATCTTGAAATAGAATAGAAAAAAATTATTAATACATAATAGGTATACATGGAAAAATGAGTTAAATTATAACTTAGAATATGAATTCTTAAAGTATAAGTACTAAAAAGACCTATTTGTATTATAGGATACTTAGAGAGTAGTCAGCTTGCAACTAAGTGATCGGACGATTAAGAAATTCTAAGTAAGTTGGGTTATTACTTATTGTATTAAAGTACTATTTTTATGGTACTCGGAAACTTAGGATTGTATATGGTTGTGATTGTAGGTAGTCTACGCATATGTTTGATGTATCTGAATTCGTGTTGAAATTGTAGTATAATGGATTTTGTATTATGATTGAATTGGTGTGAATTGTTTGAAAACCCTAAGCAAAATTTAATCTTATTCGACTCNAGTCTATAAAGACCCAGCAACAACTGCCCCACTAGTGTCCTCTATATCCAGTGGCCAGTGTTTAGCGGCGACATGCAATTCATATGCCATGTTTTGCGAAGTTATAACCGGGTCAGCCTACACGAGTATTTTCCCAACACAGGCCACCTATCCATCCACTGCTGTCAGCTTAAACCACCACCTACCACTAAAATCCATCAGCTATTAAAGTTCTATTACTTTTTACTATAACATTGCACTGCTGTAACATTAGATATAGCAATATTAGATTAAAAAATTAAATTGAACCTAATCATATATGTACTGTGATGCTTTATATCCAAATTCAAGAATTGCCGAGATTCATAAACGCACCAAACAATTATTTCATTGATTCGCAACATATGATTTCACTTTGTACATCAAAGTTTCAAAATTTACCAAACAAAACCACCAAATAAAGAAACAAAAAAAAAAAAAAAATCAATAAAATAAAAGATTCGAGCTTCCTTATATTACCTTTTAAAAGAAAGTTTTCTCCGTTTATCATCAGTATTATCGCCATCTTCCTGCTGACGTTTCTCCGACATCTCAAAAAACCTTAAAACAAAAAGACACACACACACACACACACACTCTGAGACTACAAGGCTATGAAAAGACACAATCTTTAGCGGTTTTGAATACTACCCATTGTCGGTGTTGAGGTTTATAGGGGGTGAAAAGGTGGCTCTTTGTACATTTCCCCCTTTCTGGTGCATTTGTTATATGTTCTTATCTGTTCAGTGTGGTATCCATGGAAAGAAAGTCTGCTTCTTCGGTGACCATGGAAAGATGTGAGAGTGAGAGAGAGAGAGAGAGAGAGAGGTGGGACGGTGGGGTCCATGGAAAGCGCGTCATTAGGTGATAATTACGCGTAAGGTTTGGGATTTTTCTATAGAAGTAAAGGGTTATTCTTGGTTTGTGGTCAAACCACTGAAGTCTCAAAATAAAACAAAGGTGTTTCACGGTTTGGGTGGAAATAGAGGGGGCATGGGACAGATGCTTGAACAGTAGATTTAATTGGAATAATTGATTTAAATATATAAAAATATTAAATATCAAATAATTGAGTTTTGTTTAAACAAATCAATTTTATATTCATATTAGATCAAATTAAATTAAATCATTGAAATGAATCAAGTTTAAAATATTGAATGAACAAATGATATATAATTATATAAATGTTAAAAAAAAATTTCACAAGTAAGAATATAAATAATAATTTTAAAAAATTAAATATTATTATAACTATTCGCATGCTATTTCTGATACGTCGTACATTATTACTGTTAAATCTTCCTTTTAGCTACCGATGGAAATGAAAGGTTCTGGTATGGGACTCTGGAACACTCAAACATGATCCGATACGATGTAACGTGTGATGAAATCCGTCCAAAATTATGATTGGATTCGATCGAAAAACTAATATAATTCAACTGAGTAATATCAATCCGTATTTATTTATATGCATAAAAATAAATTTCTTTGAAAACAATGATTTCAACAACACTATAAGTTTAGGCTAATGAATACCCTATTCCTTTTCCCAAACTCGAGTTCCGTAGAGGATTAAAATACATCCCAAAATTCTTTCAAAACCTATGCTGTCGGACTTGATTCAAGTTGTTGGTCGGACTTATGAAACTAAAAATATTCAATAAGGTTAAATCGAAATTAAACCAGATTTAGACTAAATTGATTTTATGAATAAATCAAATCAAATCAAGTAGAATTATAAAGATCAATTTAACTCTAATAACACTATTTAAAACTTTTTAAAGATTATATTGAATTTTTAAAGGACATTGAAATCGGTAAAAATGATTATGTAATACCTTATTATCTAAGCTAATAATATTTATAATTTAACAAAAGTAGATCGATCAATCTAAACATTTCAATTAATGACACGTATAATAAGTCCAGAGTTTTTGTTTATCATTTAATTGATTATTGGACGATGATGACATGATTGTATAAAACTTAGCAGAGAAGGAGGACATTTCAATTATATATGAGGTGGACCCTAATAGCTGCCACCTACCCAATAAGTGTTAGAAAAAATTAAATTATTATTGTTTTGATATTATAAAATCAGCCTATATATAGTTAAATGGCATAATGAACCAGCTTCTTTTCTTAAGTCCATTAAAATTTAATTAGGATAAGTTTAAAATATCACATCTACATTCTAAACACCTCTTATTTTTAAGCATCTCTTTAATCAAAGTTACTTGAGTATATTTTTAAAATTGATTGCTAATTTTATAAATATTTTATGTATCTCATGTTACCATTAGTTTTTTTAAAAAATACATAATACAATTTTTTATTACTATGTTTTATATTAATAATAATTTATTTATTTTTACTAGATATATAAAAAAAGAAAAAAAAATTATTAGGATTGCTGTTACATAGCCAAGAATAATGTCTAACACAAGTCAAACAAAAAAGAAGGAGAAAAAGAATAAATTTGGCTTGGCAACTAAAACCTAATTAGATATCAAAATACCTTTATAAATATATCCTTATAAATTAAGAAAATTGCATATTTACTGTCAAAATAAAAAAAAATTATATAATAATAAATTATAAAAAAAATATTATTAAAATACGAATATTATATCGCATCTTTCAAGATGCGACATTCTTAAATGTATATTTTGACTTATATTATATTTTTAAGATACGATATTACTTTTCTTCTATTAATATATACATATAAGATATTTTGGTAATATTTTTTGTATAATTTGTAATTATATAAATTTTTTAAAAAAGTTAGTAGACATGCATTACATGTAAGCCCTAAAGTTAAGTCAAATGACCGTAGGATTAAATTTAGAACATAAGGTTTATGACGATCGGTTAAAGGATTCTATTAAATCCAAATTATAAACCATTGATAGAAAAATTAGTAAAAACGACTTCGTAAACTTAAATTTAAGAAAATAAGTAATAAAATAGGAAACTATAAAATTTTCAAATTTTAAGTATAATAATTGTTAATTATCGAAAAGGCGAAAAGTGTAATCTAATAACTAATAAATCACTAGAAATAGATTATATGTATACTAAAAATTATAGAATGACCTAAATAATAATTAGGAATATTCATATGTATCCCACATATATTTACGTGTAGATAAAAATACACGAAATTACTTAAATTGGCCAAAAACTTAGTAAATAATTAAAGAAAATTATTAATTAATTGAGAAAAAATCAGAATAAAATTAGAAGGATAAGGAATGATGAAAATCTGGTCGTGGTAAGTTAGGATCTGAAGAAGAGAAATTAGCCAATTAAAATCAAGTAATACAAAAGCCAAAAATTAAGGGATTTGAACAATGTCTTATTTAATTTAATGCATATTAATTACCACCAAGCTCTATAAATAGGGAAAAAATTCACAGAACTCCTTTGGACAGTTAAGAATCAGAGAAAAATAGAGAACTTCGAAAATTCAAGAGAAAAACCAAAAAAAAAAAAAAGAAGAAAAGAAAACTGTGTAGATAGAGCTAGTGAGCTAAACCCATACACCACCAGCACCTGGAACCGAGCCATCACCACTACCTCACTCCAGACCCACTGTCTAGGCCGGCTGACACACTTGGATCGAAGTTGGACAGCCAAAAGGTATCGAACCAAGTGAGTCCCTTATTTGCTTTAGTTTTGTATAATTTCTTAAAATTAGTTATTTTGCTCAGAAAATTATGAAACTTGTTATTCTAAGGTTTTATTCTATGTAGATTTAGGGAAAAATAATGATGTAGTTTAATTACGTCTGAAGATATAGGGTTCTTAATAAATTAAGCAAAATTGAACATAATTAGAATTAAAAATAAATAGGCATAGAAGTGTAGTTTGGAGTTCAATTTTTTTCTGTAGAATGCTTAAGTGATATAGAACAGTGCTACAAAGCTATTTTTTTAAATTAATTTTTGAAATTTTTAAGTTAATTTTTAGCCCTAAAATGATGGAAAAATTGGGTAATTTTGGGTTAATTAGGTGATTAAAACACTAATTACTGATTTAGATAGTAATGAGATGTTTAGGGATGTTAATCTCTGATGTGGAAACCTAATCCTAACCTTTGGAGTATTAAGTGTAATTAATTTAGGAAATAGGTAGTAATTGAAGAAAATTAAGAATATGAGGAATTGAAAATTTAATAAATCTAAAAAATTAGTGTTATTTAGATAATATTATAATAAAAATCAGAATATACTAAATCTGAAACAAAATTTAATTGTATAAAAAATATAAGATTTTCTCACATCGGGAATAAATCCAATACCCCAATTAGGATTAGCGTATACCGAATAGTTTAGAATACTAAATTAAGACCCAATAGGATATTAGAATGCTCGAGTGTAATGTGATTAATTTTACATTAGGATTCGAGCATATTTAAGACTTCGGAATCAAAACTAAAATCTAATTTAGGATCCAAATCTTGAAATAGAATAGAAAAAAATTATTAATACATAATAGGTATACATGGAAAAATGAGTTAAATTATAACTTAGAATATGAATTCTTAAAGTATAAGTACTAAAAAGACCTATTTGTATTATAGGATACTTAGAGAGTAGTCAGCTTGCAACTAAGTGATCGGACGATTAAGAAATTCTAAGTAAGTTGGGTTATTACTTATTGTATTAAAGTACTATTTTTATGGTACTCGGAAACTTAGGATTGTATATGGTTGTGATTGTAGGTAGTCTACGCATATGTTTGATGTATCTGAATTCGTGTTGAAATTGTAGTATAATGGATTTTGTATTATGATTGAATTGGTGTGAATTGTTTGAAAACCCTAAGCAAAATTTAATCTTATTCGACTCTAATAACTTAAAATGTCATGCATTGCAACCTGTTAGGGGATCATTAAAATTCTCCAACCAAATACCTACCCCTTCAAAAGAGATAGCACGAGATTGCATAATGGTCCCTTCTTCATCCTTACTCGAACTAAGTGACAGAAGAGGAGGTTGCGACAAGGGTGAAGACAATGGTTCGAAGGTAGTCGCGGAAAGAGTAAGGTCTCCATTACACAAGCCTAAGTTTGGTTATGAGTTGCTGTATAACATGGAAACTTCTCAACCCGGATTAGAGCAAGTGAAATTTTTCTGATTTTACAACGGACCGAACTACGTTGTGTGATGACACTTGATTACTGCATTGCATGAAAATAATTGCTTGATAATCCTGTTTGTGTTTGTATACATTCATGAGTCTCCAATTCAACTTACTGAGCTGTAATTGCTCATACCCTTATAGATCCTTTTGCAAGTCTTGATTTATGAACACTTCAAGTATTATGCCGCCTTACAATTACCCAGAGGTTAGTTCTTTTGAAGTTAGAGGTGTGAGGATTAATTTACTTAGTAGTGATGTGTAGCTACAGTGTCCTTTGTAGTTAAGGATGAAAGACTGATAATTATTATGTAAATTAGTGAACCGTTGTGTTTATATAGAATTTCCTGGGAAGTTTTGTGCATTTTACATATATATGCTTATTCAAAATATGTGATATTTACCATAATTATAATTAAACATTTAATCGGATTGTTTACTTCAAAGCAAGGAGTCATTAACGCCTTGTGTAGATCATGTCTATTGTAGGTACTGTGAGGCCGATTACTATCATAGAATGGTTTATATGGTGGGACTATTATGACTCTACGACTTCGGGGCGTAACATTACACCTATTGACTCTTATCACCATCAAGAATCATGTCAGCTACCCCTCACCTTGACTCACTAGTACCATGGCCGCCAACAATCATGGACCAAAACTTACATAAAACAAGGATTATTCATAAGAAAAAGCAACTCAACTCCAAAATTAGTGAAATTATAACTGCACACTCTTGACACCATTCCCAACTTACCAACATATCTCCAAGGAGTAATGTTATAATTTATACTTCAACATTGCTACTTTTTGTAATTATACATATGAAATTTTAACTTATCTAATTATATTTCCAATTGAAGATTTAATTATCATGGTCTATACTTAATTAATTCCAACTTATACTGTTAGTCTAGTCAGTACGATTTACCAAATGGATGGTTGCCTACAACTTTGGAGGTTTATGCAACCCCCCATCAAGTTGTAGACAATCACAGATAGCTACTATTAGGCCACACAATTTACATTTTTTAAGTTAGGCATGACTCACTGTTTCGCAAAGGTGGCTAAAGTCACCTATGGAAGGATAGGTAAAGCCCCTAAGACTATGAATAGCCATCCCATTAGTTAATCTTGCCAAATGAACTAACAACATGAATTAAAGTTAATTAAGGTATAAATTGTAAGAACTAAATTTTTAATTAAATGTATAATTAGACAAGTTAAAATTTCAAGTATATAATTATAAAAAGTAATAAAATTGAAATATAAATCATAACATTGACCTCATCCCTAAAGCTATGCTCTGTTGCCACCAATACCAACCACACCATCTAAAGAAGCTTATGAATGTTCTTTTATAGTTCTAAGAAATTATCAAATGAACTCTTTTTCCTCACTAAGTTTTACAATAAGGTATACTTTTAACATTATTCTATGTTGGTGATGTCAATTATACATATTAGGAATTGATATTGGATTGATTTTGAGTGCAAATTGACTAAGGTTCTAAACCAGTTAATGGACTTCTTTTCAACCAAAAATTTTTGTGTAATACACCTAATGGCTTAATCTCATGGTTGTGAGTCCAATTTTAAAATGTCAGAATTTCAATTTCTCTCATTTCTTTAGAAGACAAAATTTCAGTTAGTTATATGATAGTTATGAAATCATTATAAAATGTTAATATAATATTTTAAAATAATATATTTTGACCTTAAATGAATTATTATAATTTTTATTGAATAAATATTGAGTTTTCAATTAATTTTTTGGCTGTTTACAAAAGTTTAGAGGCTAAAATGCAAATACAAAAAGTATGGCACAAATTTGCAAATTGATGAGGACCTACAGATTTGATATTTAGGTTATTTCATGAATATCTATTGAAAATTTTGAAATTCATTTAATAAGTTAATCTAAGAATAATGAGTATTTAAGGCAGTCTGTTTTTAACTAATACCTTGGAACTTTCTTTGCAATTTACTCTGTATACTAACTGCTCTTATGGGATTTCACATAAGTAAACTATCATGCATATGTTTTGTTGACCTGCTAGGCTGATTTTAGGCTAGGCTAAAATTATAATTAACTTATGATACGTGGACCATGTCTAATATTGGTTAACATTTCACTTGATTCATTCATGGTATTGTACAAAAAGGATCCACTAGTTAGATATTTAAAATTCTGAGATTTTATACAGTAAGGTTTTGAGTATATAAATTTGTATTATTCGATAAAATAAGAAATTCTATTTCTGATGGCTTGTTATGGTCAGCTTTACTAGGTATTAGGAGTCCTACTAGCAAGTATCTCCTTGCAATGATTCTGGGTAAGGACGAACCGAGGCGGTGGTCCAAGGGGCACCTCCACACCGAAGTTCAAGAAAAAATTAATTGAAAAAGAAGAATGTACATATATTATCTGTATTTAATAAGCACATCTTAACATAATGTAAAATCTGCCCACTCCTTATACTAGCTAGGTTTCATCTCGATGTTCGATATATTAATCTAATAAAGGATTTTGGTACAAATACATGTCACGTAATTAGTACGACATACATCTTCTATGTGGTTGTTCTGTTATACCAGGCATGAATCAGATGTCAGGAGGCAGGATGTTACCTTAGTTTTCTAAGATATATTCATCATTTTTCACAACTACCACATAAAAAAATAAAAGAAAAAAATGCCACCTCATTTTCTTTTTTCTTTTCTAAATATGGTTATGGCTCAATTCGTTGAAATAGGTGAATACTGAATATAGCAACTATATTTGTTACTTTGTTATGAACTTTTTTATTTTTTCTCATTTTAACTTGTTGTATTTACAAGTTTAAATAATTTATTTTTGTGGACTTTATCTATTATGAAAAAAAAAATTTACTTCTTTGTAATATTTAATGAACTTGATAATTACTTTATAATTTATTTGCAGATTTTATCACTAATAAGTGGGACCGATCCGAACATGAAATATGTTATATATATATTTAAGTTTTTATACAAGATTATTGAATGTAAGATATTACGAGTTCAGACATGTAAACTAAACAGAAGGCCACTTGACACGAATTACGAGCCTATCTCCATTGACTAAACTAATCCACGTCTTGACAATCTCCAATGAGGTCTGTTGTATACAATTTCAACACCTTACACTTAAGTACTTGGAGTAGTTGTAGTAATGCACCTTTTAATAGTTACAGCTTGCAACGTCCAGAATCCGTGAATACTGTTAGCAAAACTAAAATGATATAAAGACAAACTGATATACCATTCTTTGTGAGCAAAATTCAGTTTGAAGAATAAAATCCATTAGAATGTAATGGTATAATGTGATTCAATTTGATTTACCATTCCAAATAGAATAAATTAACATGAGCAAAAAACTGAAAATAAAAATATGATTACCGATAATTCCAATGAAAATATTAGTTCCTTAAGGTTATATATATATATATATATATATGTACAAACACACTATACTATAATATAATATAATATCAAAGTGTAAGATATTAGCTTCGGTATCAAACATCTTAAAAATCAACTTTATATGAATAAATTGTTCAATTATCCTTAAATTAAAAATGAATTTCTTATTTCACAAACATTTGAAGGCTAGTGCAAGAAAACAACAAATTTTGTTCAAAAGACTATTCTGATCAACTCCTCCAACTAAACTAAAAACCATAAGCATTCCTCGGGTGGAAATCTGTTGTTCTAAATTTGTCATATAAAATAAGACATATAAGGAATTAAACTATATGCATCGATAGTGCTTTATTCAATTTAATAGGTATCTTGTCATTGTTATTTAAAAGTTGAAACACCGCTAAAACGATAAATAGTAAAAATGGAACGTACATCCCTTTTCGCATACAACATACTGTATATTCATAATGCGTGTATAAAATCTAATATAATAAAATGTAAACCATAATACAATTAGTATGCAAGCGATTATTTTATACCGTTAATTTTATAATGGTGAAATGGAAAGTTAGTGGGCATGCAATTATTTAATAGAGGGATAGGAAGTTATTTTTTATCAATATCTTTTTATGGAGTCGATTTTATAATATTATATAGAAAAATGATATTTTATATAAATTAAAAATATCAAAAGGGCTCTACTACTTTAATATTATAGATATAAAAAGAAATATATTAGAATAAAAAAAAAAAAAAAACAGATGGATGAAATTAGTTATCATTTCCATTCGATGTAGGTGGTTGGCCTAACCTAACTTAAGACCAGGAGATTTTTTGCAAGTCTCTCGTTAGGTATTAGGTGGTTTTCCATCACATGCATAAGAAAGTGTTGTAATAATACGTACCATATGGAAAGTAGGAGTAAATAACATGCTATTGCGTTATTTTCTATTATCGACGGCACTAAAGTAGCATTGACCATAACATTGTTACTCAACATCGTACCTTTTTGTGGCATTGTACTTTTTAAACTTTCAAAACTAAAGTCACCCATCACCAATAGCAAATGGAGGAACAATTAGCTCCTAACCAATATACTATGACCGAAGTCTAATAGGTTTAAGTTTTTATATCAAATTAAAATATTATGATATTAGAGTGTGAGGATTTAAATTCGAAGCAAGGAAGATGTGACACTTAAATCATATAGAGTGATGATCCACTGTATACTCATATCGCGGTACGAATATAAAAAGGCTGAAAACATTATTAAAATCCACAATCTTCCATGATATCTCGTTAGACTCCGGTGAAAAAGGTGATATCACATGGTTTAAGGAAAACAAGTACTTAAACTGACTAATATAGCATTTGCACCTATGATATACTAATTAGCGCCAGGAAACCTAACTAATAGAAGTCTTTTAAATCCAACAAGTTATAATAGAGTTATAATCAAAATTAAAAGAAAAATTATCAAAATACAAAGTTTATATTGTATTTGGAAAATATGATATTAAATTTTATATATCATAGTTATATCGCATCTTTTATATTTTTAAGATACAACATAATATTACTATTTTGATAATTTTTTTATATAATTTATAATTATAAACTTTTTTTTTTTAAATTAATAGACATATGTTACAATCCAAATATAAAAATAATAAGATAAGTCTTCCAACTAGTCATCATAGTTGCTCCGCCCACTCTCGGCAAATCCTTGAGTCATCATATGATGATGGGTCTTGATTAGACATGGCACATGTACCTGAAAAACAAAAGTCTAGCAAAGGATGAGTACAAAGTCCAATATAATAGCCCCCACGAAAGCATACAAATGTCATGACCAAGAATTCACACACATAGAGTTGTCTATTTAGTATTATTATCTTATTTAGGTGTTAAAAGCATTACATTCTCCATATCCCAAGACTTAAAAAGGTTCAAACTCCCGATCACACGTCTAAGATAAATATATATATATATATATATATGTATATATATAGTAAAGTCTTGAGAAATCGTCTCATTCCAACATCGCTACTAATATCAGCTATGAATACAATTAGTCCATCACAACCATCCACAATGACATCTCATTTTGTAAGTGTGACCCAGTTTCTATTCCTTTCAAAGCATTAAGGATGTTATTAGATGGATCATTTATAGGGTACTAAAACTATCTGACACAATAAAAATTTATAAAGTTTTAGGATAAGTATTAGAAAAGATTTCAAAATACTATAGAGTCTCAAGATTTAAAAAAAGAAAAGAAAAGAAAATTCAAACGTAATAAAAAATAAAATAATATATACAATATATATATTTAATACTAATATACTAAATGTTGTAAAAATAATGAAATAATAAAAAAAATAATAGAAGTGAATTTTGAATAAGATTGAAAACCTTGCACCCCAATTCCATATGTCAAGTGCGATGTCTCCAAATTGTTAATAAAGTTGAAACAATTATTTTCTACTCTGTTCATTTTATTCAAGTTCTAACAATTATTCCTTGGCTCTAAACTGTATATACGACAAAGTGAATTACTGAAGCTTGTTCATTATAATATAAAGAAGTTGGGTCTCTTCCATACAATTAATGGATTAAGTTTGGTTTTTAATGAGTTTAAAAAAATCTTATAGGACGGGCTTTAGAAATAGAATAAAAACCCTATAGAATAGGATAAAAATATTACAGTGTTTCTAGATGCCAGATAGGTTTTAGAAAGTTTAATAGAATAATAATTCAAGTTTAGATTTTGCAAGACCTATCCTAAACTTATGCACCTTATAGATCTCCAATCTAGATCATAGTAGTTAGCTAATCCATAAACCATTTACTCATACGTCGTAATCTAGCATCTTAAGTATACTGAAAATATTCTCTACTACACCATATTTTTGTTTCCTACAATTGTCAATGTGAATACAATCTTTACCTGCAAACGTCACTCGTGAATTGTATTATTGAATCTGCAATTCTACCAAATTTATGTATTGTTGACAATCTTCACAGCTTCACTCATTTTTTCTGAAAATATTCTGATGCATTTGTTGGCAAAAAAGAGAGAGGAATCATGATGTGATAACTAAGCTATACCTTTTATGTTTGTGTATGAATACATATGCATGTGGATGTGGCCTTTAAAGTTGTACTATGAACATATTCCCATGGCACTGGTTTTGATGTTTTTTTTTTTTTTTCAAGTATGACCTTTTTTTTCTTCCATCATGGGCGAAACTGGCCAAGCCAACCTATCAGTTCATTGGTGGTACAATCGAACTGCTTAAACCCTTAAAGTTTAGTGGTTCAAAAGTTAGTTCAAGTTAATCATAAATTGGGTCGGTTCGCGATTCAAAACCAACCCTTACGTGGTTCTACTTCCATCTAGTCATCGTAGTACTCAAAACAATTATTACTCCACCTACTCTCGTGAACAAGGCAAATGCATGAGTCATCATATAGGTCTTGATTAGAAATAACACTTGTACTTGGAAAACAAAAGTTTTGCAATAAATGTGTACAAAGTCTAATATAATAGCCCCCACAAAGGCATGCACATGCCATGACCAAGAATTCACACACACATATTTGCCTATTTAGTTTTATTATGTTATTTAGGTCTTAAAAGCAATACATGTTTGATATCCCAAGGCTTAGAATAGTTCAAACTCTCAATCATACGTATAAGATAAATACACATATATATAGTAAAGTCTCAAGAAATTGTCTCATTTCAACTCATTACTAGTATTAGCTATCAGTGTAACTAATCCATCACAACCATCCACAATGACATCTCATTTTGCAAGTGTGACTCGATTTCCATTCCTTCTGAAGCATTAAGGATGCCATTCGACATGTCATTTATAAGGTATTAAAGCTACCCAATCCAATAAAAATCTATAAGGTTTTGAGACGGATATTAGAAAGGATTTCAAAACACTACAGTATCCCAAGATTTAAAAAAAAAAACGATAGAAAATTCGAATCCAATAAAAAATAAAATAATATATATGATATATATTTAATACTAATATACTATAAGCTGTAAAATAATGAAATAATAAAAAAATAATAATAATGAAATTTGAAAAAGATTGAAAACCTAGCATCCCAATTCCATATGTCAGGTGTGATGTCTCCAAATTGTTAATAAAGTTGAAGCAGTTATTTTCTCTTCTGTTTATCTCATTCAAGTTCTAACAATCATTCCTTGGCTCCGAACTGTATATACGACAAAAGTGGATTACTGAAACTCGTACATTGTAGTTGCGGTTATTATATTTCCTATCTACATCCTTAATTCATGTGAACAGAATTTATATTTCCTTTCTACGTTTGCTGCTGTGGCCTGACTCTGGATTTCTAAAATTAATTAGGTTTGGGATGAAATCAAAAAGTTGCTACGGTATCTTTCCCATTTCAGCGAAGGACGGCATCGACCTTTTTTTTTTTTTTTTTTTTTTTTCAAAAATTGACAAAGACCAGAAATCTCAAATAATATAAAGAAATTGGATCTCTTAGATACAATTAACGAATCAAGTCTAGTTCTTAACGAGTTTGAAAAAACCTTACAGGATAGATTTTAAAAATATAACAAGATAAATTTTAGAAAACTCTATAAGATAACAGATAATTTAGATTTTACGAAATATATTCTAAATTTACACACCCTATAGATCTCAAATCTATATCGTAGTAGTTAGCTAATCCATGAACCATCTACTCACACGTTGCAATCTAGCACCTCAAGTACACGCTGCATCAAGCCTAATCCTTCCCCGGTGTCCTCTTAAGCTTCCAAGAAAGCTGGATAAGAAATTTCTTCCTAGAAACTCACTTATGAACAATTGTTTATATCTTATTCAAACTCCAAGAATCAGGTTCCTAAAATTTCCGTTAAATTCTTTAATCAAGAAGAGTAAATCAATCCAATTTACACCCTTAAACTTCAAAGCAGCTTACCTAAAAATGGTCAAACCAGGTCGTTGGCATAATTTCGGCCAACTAGAGCTGAATACGCGGTTGGTTAAAATTGATATTGCCAACTTATTTCGATATTGGTCGACCGAAATCCTTCTCATTAGACTAAGTCGATTGAAACAACTTTCAGTTGATGTAATTGAGCTTGTAATTCGATTGACGTTTCTTAAAACTCCTACGAATTTAATCCTTTTTTTAAAATATAATTCACTTGATTATAGAAAACAATACCAAAAATAATCCATAACTTCAATTATTAATTGCAACGGTGAAACCATTAATCTATAATCAAGTGAGATTCAATTATCTTAATCGCCGTAATATTGAACCCTAAATTTTGCTTCTAACTTCTTTAATCAATTAAATCCTAGCAGAACAAAAGCAGTAAGATAGATAGGAAAGGAAAACAAAACCTTTACCTTTACCTTTACTGCACTAAAACCAACGAAAGGACGACCACACCATACAAACACTAACCGAGCACACCAACATCAAAATCTTTCAATAGAATATACACCTCATCAACTAAAACTCTAATCAAAATGTATTACTCCTTATTTTATAACTATCAAATATCATCATCATAGCTCAACAGATTACGCATACTACCACTTTATAGTTGTAACTTGTAAGTAGTGTCGGAAAGCAATTTCAAATAATGATATAGAGGGTGTATTTTTTTGGCTGAACATCCTTTCCAGATTTTTTTTTTTTTTTGGTTATTTTTTCCATGTATTTTGTTATATGATTGTAAAATATTAGATTGTAAGCTTTCTAGATCACATATACTCGCTAGTTATAAATGGCGGTAGAAGATAATAATAATATGAATCAAGCACTTACAACTGAAAATGACCTCTTTCTAAAAATTAAAATCAATTTTACCTTTTTATATAAAAACTTTTACTTTTTCATTTCTTATTTTAATAGAATTGGTTTAACCCTTCATCCCATCATTAATTTATATTTTTTAAAATCTGAACTATTAAATTTATGTTTTGTTCGATAGTTAAGATTTAAAAGAATGTAAATTCTAATAGATTTTTTACAAATAGGAAAATGTTTGCATGATGAGATTCAAATCCTAAAAAGAAGATATTGTGTGAAATCTCGAATTCAAAATTCCATCAGGTTCATACACGGTATTGGCTAAACGTGCCGATGCAATCACGTAGAAAGGTTTTCTTTTTCGAATGTAAAATAACTTTGCTTACAAGCTAGACTCTCTATTTTTCTTTACATAATATCTAGTCAGTGGTCACATGTGAGTAGGACTAGTTTGGCCTATCTAGCTACCCAACATGAATCATGACTCAAATGTGTAGTCATGGATTTCATCCACTCGAAACAGCTCGATATCTAGTCAGCAACTCTGTCCTCGTGTTATGCTCTATAAAGCATCTAACCGACTGTGGACCCATGGACCGAGTCAAAAAGACAAAGTAATATTTAGCACGTCTCGTGTTATGGAACGGGAGGACCATTCCTCCTGGAGTGTTGATGCGGCATTCGATTATCTTGAACTTCATGTTATCACCTGTAATCTAAATGACCAGTCGATCTTCTCTTCCTATTTGTCCAAAACCATTTTCAGCACATCCTTCTCTTCAAGAGTGTCCATGACTATTTTTTACTGGCCTTATTTATTTATTTTGGAGCTAGCCCATGTATTCACTTCCCCTATATTCCTTCCTTTCAAATTTTCATTCGGAGAGCTAAACCTTTCACTCCATTCTCACTTTTTTCTTCTCTTTTCCACTCTCCCAAACATAAGACTGATATTTTTTTTCTTTTTAAATGAACGATATATCTTTAGCAAAAAGGAAAAAAGAGAATAATTTAGTTGATAGTATTGTTTTAGATTAAATTTTATAATATTTTATCATTCTTTTTTCTTTGTTTGGACTTGATAATATGCTGTGATTTTACTATGAAGAAACTAAGTGGCCAACGTGTGAAAGTTAGTGATAGTCTCTTTTTCGATGAATATATATGTTGATTTATTTTATTCATGATTTATTGATACTAATACATAGAGTTTCTAATATTTGCTTGGACTCGTATTACAATCACCATTGCAGTAATCAATTTCATCAACTACAATCTTACTTTTCATCAAAATGGAACGGGTTTGATTTCAGCCCCGTTTCCCCATAAACCAAAACATAAACAAAACAAAAAGGTAAAGGAGAACGTAGAAATTGATTAATTTCTCATTCTACTCCTCCACCCTATCTTTTTTATTTCCAAATAAAAAATCCCTTTTCTTTGAAAAACAGAAAAAGAATATTGCCTACAATAAAGTATGAGTAAAAAAATATTAAAACAAAAGTAATGACTCCATGTTAATTCCCTTTATTATCAATTATATTGGAAGAATCAAATACTCTAATAATTTTTTTCTTCCATGCTCTTTCATAACTGTTGGGCAAAAAATATATATATATATATTTCCTAACTAATTCTTTATTGCACATATACTTGCGATTTTTAGTTATAAGTGGTATTAGAAGACAGCTTCAAACAAACATCACATAAAGGGTATATTCTTTTAACCAAAAATGTTTTTTCAGATATTGTTTTTGGTGCTTTTGTTATTATTAAAAGTTTATAATTGTGACATATTGTCATCGTA
Source organism: Lumnitzera littorea (assembly GCA_024138015.1). Taxonomy (NCBI): domain Eukaryota; kingdom Viridiplantae; phylum Streptophyta; class Magnoliopsida; order Myrtales; family Combretaceae; genus Lumnitzera; species Lumnitzera littorea. The sequence goes on along the minus strand of JAMXBB010000004.1, from coordinate 109,575,959 downwards.
AGTTTACGAGATTACAAATACTAAAAACCTTTAATTGTAGTGGCGGTGTTGCAATCCAACCACTTATAAGTGAAAAAGACTTATTTTTCTAAAAATGAAAAATCAATTCCTTCATTCTCCATTTACATTTTTAATGCTTATTAACAATCACCAAGGACAATTAACTGGCACTTTGACTCCCGTTATTACTTTGTGTTAAGAGCTCTAATAGCAACCCGTTGAGTTTTTACCACAATATTCAATAATATTATTTTTATTAAAACAAATTTTGCAAAAAAAAAGTTCAAAAATGTTATCAGCAAAATGAATGTACCCTAAGATTAAAATTCTAACAAGAAGAGGAGGGCTAATAGCACATCAAATGCCTGTTACTTTGGTATTTAGGCAATTTACCGCTTAAAATTTCATTCTTTTATGAGTTAATGTTCAACAGAAACACTTGAAATGCCGTTTTCGCAAAATATACCTATTTAATATGTCTTTATCCTAAGAAAAGAATATTGTTTGAAGTCGGAATTCAATTTCCATGAGGGTCTCTTATATGGTAAGCTAATCATCCCGATGCAATCATATGCATCTAAAATAACTTGATGTAAGATAACTTTGCTTACAAGACAGACTTGGTTCTTTTCCTTTTTCATAAACTTAGTCAGTAGTTAGTCACATGCGAGAATGACTAGTTTGGTCTAATCTACCAAACATGCCTCATGACTCACATGTATACTCATGAAGTTTATCCACTCTTAAACACCTTGATGTCCAATTAGCACCTGAGTCCTCATGGTCTGTTCAATAAACATCTCATGGATAGACCCAATTAATATTAACATACCTCGTTGTTTTGTAAAAATTGCCAAATATTACAATTATTCGTGAAATATAAGGCAATGCTGATGGCAAAAATGGTCTTCCCATCATGGTAGTACTCAGAGACGAATGCATGATTAAAAGGTAGTGGGGTTCATCCTTAATAACAATAAGATTAGATCCATTGTATTATTATATAAAGAAAAAGGTACCTTTTTAAAATATAAAAAAAAAAAAATTGAAGTCTAAGTCGTCTCTCCTTCCTCTTATAAAATTCATTTATTATAGAATCTATATCAAAATTTTTAGTAATACATATTTCCATGTAAATTAAAAGACAATCGCTGAAAAAAATTTTTATTTATTGTTTTTCTAGTAATTAGTATATGAAACAATACAAGAAGATAATCATGAAAAAAGTACAATTTTAAAAAATATATATATATATATATATATATAAAGAATTAAGGTCTAAGTCGTCTCTCCTTCCTCCCACAAAATTCATCTATGATAGAATCTATATCAAAATTTTTTAGTAATACATCTTTCCATGTAAGTTAAAAGGAAATCATCGAAAAAAAATTTCATTTATGGTTTTTCTAGTAATTAGTATACGAAACAATATAAGAAAATAATCGTGAAATACTAAATTAAATAAAGAAAAAAACTTTCATGAGAAACTAAGATAAAGGAACAATACAATACAATGATACTTATACTAGTACCACAAAAAAAGAAAAAATTGTACAATGAAAAAAAAATCACATATCATATGAACACACAATATATCATATATAATAAAGATTGTGACTCTTACTCTTAAAAATGATGTTTTTACGATTAAATATATAAAAGGTGAACTTACTTATGAAGCAATAAATTATTTATGATTGATTCATATATATATATATAAAGAAAAAAAAAAGAGAGAGAGAGATAGACAATCAATAAAATTTGTATACCAACAAATTAGTCAAATCATTGATAATATAAGTTATAAATAAGTAAATTATAATTTTGAAATTGGATTTGAATATATATAAATTCAAACATGAAAAATTCTTTATTTTTATCAAGGAAAATGAGAAAACAGCAATCAATTTTCAAAATTACCTACTACAACTAAGATATTCTAATTTTTTTCAATCTATCAAATTCCTTAAACGTTGTAACATAATATATTATATATAACTATATAAGAGAGATAAAAGAAAAAAATCCAGGTGATCATAACAAGTAGAGTGTTGCCATGAAATAAACCTCGTCACCTGCCTTTTATTGCATGCTTAAATAAGGTTGGATATTAATATATCATTTAATGTAACGTGTATGTAAAGCTGCAAGCTGGGCATTAATTTACCAGTGTGGCAAGCGTGGGCGTGGTGATGGGTTCCCAAAACGGGCTTGTTCTTTGTTTCATTTTGTTATTATTTTTATTTTTTAAATAATATATTGTTAGTACTTTTAGAGAGATATATTTTCCGAGTCCTTTTTTCTATATATTTAACTTTTTCCCCTTTTATTTTTATTTTCTCGCTTCAATGCACAACTTTAAAGCGACTACACTTAGGCTCTCTTGACTGATGTAATGTTTCAAATCTACTATAAACAAACTAATCAGCCAATGTTAGAAAGCTATAAAGTATAAAATATTAATAAGAGAGTAGAAAGCATAAAATATTAATAAGATTAAGAGTAGAAATTGAGAGTGAAGAGCTTAGAGAATAAAGAAATATATTATTTTATTGCTTCAAGGAATGTCGATGATACTAATTGGATGTGATAATATGTAGATGGGAGTTGGGGGTATTTACAGAATTGTAAAGGTGCTTAGAGAGTTTTCAGACTAATGTTTTTTCTCTAATGGTTTTCCTGTAGTGCTGTCTAGTTTTTTACCAAGGGTTTATATAGAATTCTAATAGATAGGACATATCCCTATGTTGAATTCTTTTTTGAGGGTAAAATAGTAAACATCTCTAAAAAATATAATAATTTAAAATAATTTGTAAGGACCGCTTTGAATGCGAATCTTGCCTTAAGGGAATCTCTTCTTTTTCAAAATTGTCTCCGTCCCTCCATTATAGAGCTTGAGTCTTGTTCTTTTGTGTGAGACAACCTTCATATATTTCTATGATGTCCATAACCTTAGTATCTATAGGCTCCTATAGTGCTTGCTGATCTTTAAAAAAGATATCATAGATTTTATATTGAAAATTAAAAAATAATCTTATGCTTGATCTTGAATACGAGCTAATTGATATTTTGTTTAATATCTAATTTGTTCTATTAAGTGTACAAGAATGATCTCTGATTACTCGATCTTAATCTTATGGTGTACGGATCTTATATCATAGTTAAACAATTCTGGAGGAATTAAGTGGAATATCATTTTAATTTGGAGTGTCCTTCCTCTTTCTAAATAACAGTAATATGATGCAACGATCTTTGCTATCTCCTTAATTGTGGAACCAAATTTTGAATGTTGAAACTGATCGAGCGTATCTTTAAATGTATTTATGAAGCCATAATTTAACAATGTTTGTTTTGTGAACCAATATTCATTTATAAAAATATTAAGAAAAGTTTTTATTTCTATGTCAAATTTATAGATACAGAATTATATTTCATTGTTTTCATTTCTAAACATACAAGGAGAAATGCTTTTATCAATAGTTTTTAATGCATTGAATTATAAGACATGAAATGGTTTCCAAAAATTCCTTTTTACCAATTTGTTAATATGCTGTCTACATTTTAATGGCAATTTGTCTACATAAGGATGTCTTCTAAAGAAAATGTACACATATGTTTTTTGCAATAAAACATCTTTATCTTCTTCATACCTTATGTAATGTCTAGGGAATGCTTGTCTAAACATTTTCCAATTATCTAAAGTTGATATTTTCTTTTCTACTAGTGGGATTTTGTTTTCTACTTGATGCTTATATTCACTACCTAACTTTGGGTCTATTAAAAAAACTTCATTCTTAAGGAATTCAACCATTTTTTATCTTGCCTCTGTAATTGAATTGCATCCCCTCTAAATTGGACCAATGTAATCTCGAATCTAAGGAATTACTTTATACCATTTTTTATAGATTCTTGGATTGAATCCTTTCATAATTGCATAATAGTAAAAATTTTTACTTCGTAGAAAATGTATATTATGAGACTTCATAATTAAGTATTCTATATGAATTGTGGAAGGTTGTAATATTAGTTTATAAAGCTATAATTATAAATATCTTGACAACATAAGCTTAAAACTTTTGAGCTAAATGGTTGAAATTGGTTCATTAGTGTTTGTTGACTTGGCTATTTACTGTTTTTGGCATGGGAGAATTATAAATGGTATTAGGGCGAACCCCATGCCAGTAAGTAAATGATTTGGGTTTAGTTCTAATTTAGAGAAGAGATTCGAGAGAAGTGGAGAGTGTCACTAAGGTATGACTCTTTACATATTTCTAAGATAACCTATAGATAGTGGGTAACTTGAATCGTATATCAAACAGAAGGAAAGATTTAGGTTCAATTGTAAGGTTTTACGACGATGACGTTACGTGTTTAGAGGGGGGGAGGGAGGGGGGAGATTATGAGACTCCATAGTTAAGTGTTTTACATAGATTATGGGAGATTATGGTACTATTTTATAAAACCATGATTGTAAACACCTTGTCAATGCAAACTTAAAACTTTTGGGCTAAGTAATTAAAATGGACCCATTAGTATTTATTGGCTTGGCTATTCATTTTTTTTTGCTTACAGTGTTATAAATGATATCAGAGCAGACCTTCTGCCAGTAGATAGATGATTTGTGTCTAGTTCCAGTTTAAAGAAGACGTTTTAAGAAGGTGTGGAGTATCACGAGGGTATGACTTTTTGCATGCTTCCAAAATGACTTAAAAGTAGTAGGTGGCCCGAATTGTACATATAAAAAGGGGGAAGACCTAGGCTTAATTATAAGGTCTCGCAACGATGACATTACGTGTTTAAGGGAGGGAGATTATAAGACTTTATGATTAAGTGTTCCACATAAATTGTGGAAAGTTGTGATACTATTTTATAATGTTATGATTGTGGGTACCTTAACAATGCAAGCTTGAAACTTTTGAGTTAAGTAGTTAAAATGAACCTATTAGTGTTTGTTGACTTTGATTATTTATTATTTTTTACTTAGGGCATTATATATACCTTGTTGTTTAAGAGAAAATTCATTATTTATTTTTGTAAAATAATTTGATAAGGTTACACGGACTTTCAATTTATTTTTGTTTGTGGTCTAAAGCCTCCAAACGGCATCAACAGGTACCTTTTGGGTTCGATCCACATCAAAGCTATATGATTGCTTAAACTCTAAAGATGAACCTTTTAGATAAATTGGGACTTCTATTCCATTAAAGTTCATCATAGGAAAAATATTGTTATTATTATTACTATAGGGTTTTATAGTAGGCTTGAAGGTTGCTAGCCTTTGTCCATTTGTGTCCATTTGTTTACTGATGACTGAAAATGCCATTGAGCTTTAACCCATTAGACTTGGTTGGACTAGCCTGTTGTTGTAATTCTCCATGAAAAATATACTTGTTCAAAACATTAGTCAAGTTATTGTCTTTGCCTTTTATATGTTCTATTTCTATTTTGTATCCACTATTAATTAAAATATCTATAAACTTAATCTATCTCTTTTAAGACATACTTTTATTATTTTTATTTTTGTAAAATTTTACAATGGCTTCACAATTAGTCTTTACTAAAATTTTAGCCTTATTAATCCAGAGTAGTCTAAAACTATTTAATCTATATATAACAACAAGAATTTTCATGTTTATACTGCTTAATAATTCTTTTTCTTTAAATGTACCATTGTTATATCTAGAAACTTTTTCTTCATTTTTTAAAGCATATTTATGAGGTTTTCTTTTTAAAACTACTCCTTATCCATTTTCACAACCATTTGTTTCTACAATTAAATAATTATTATTCAATGGTAATATTAAATTTGATAAGCTTTTTACCAATTCTTTTATCTGTCTTACTTTTAGGCTCTTCTAAATTTAAAAGTTTAAAGTTGTTTATCTTCTGGTAAAATTATTTGGTATACTTTTCTTAATCTTTTATGAATGGTTTAGTATAATTAACTAATCCTAAAAACTGTTGTAAGTCTTTTTATCAAAATCTTCATTGAACTCCAAAACTTTCTTAGAAATGTAAGGTTACAATTTAATTTTTCCATTTCCTATTTTTATACCTAAGAACTCTATATTTTCTCTATAAAATTGAGCTTTCTTACTACTTATAACTATCAATTTTTAAGAAATTCTTATAAAATAATCTTCAAATGTGATGTATGTTCTTTTTCTGTTTTGGAATATGTTAGAATATCATCAATATGCATCCAAATAAAAGGATATTTCGAAAAGATTTCATCCATCTTTCTTTAGAAAATTGACGGAGCATTTTTTAAGCCAAAAAGTATTACTTATTGTTCAAAATATCCTAATGGACATGACTTTTCATGCATTTTAGTCTACCAAAACCCTAACTAACAATCAAATTTAGTAGAAACATTACTACTTTGTGTCCTATTTATCAAATCTGTTTTCTTAGGAATGTCATATGTATCTATCCTTATATTATCATTTAAGTATTTATAATCTATTATTATTTTACTTTTTCCTCTAACAATTTGGCTATATTTTCTAAGAAGTTCTACATTACTACGGCATTATCACTTACATTATAATTTTCCCATTCTTTGGTTACTTATTGAGTCTAGGTACTTAATACTTGTGGTTAAAGTTGAGGATCATGGATTGCAAGATTAAGTATCCCTTCCATTGTCTACTAAATTTCTCTTATCAAATGTTTCTAGAGGCTTACATTTTCTTAAGCTTTGTATTCTCTTTCAAGTGTAAGGAATTTTACTTAGTTGTCCTAAAGGATTTTATAATCTTTTGTTAATTATTGGTGTGTTATTTATGCTACTAGAGGTTGAATCATTCATAAGTTTTAGCGGTTCTCTATTATAGGTTTATTTGGATATCATCAATTCATTTTCTAGAGGTTTTTCTACTTCTCTTATTATGTCTTTTAAGGCTTCTAGTTCTTAGGTGTCTACGAAACAACTATCTAGGAAAGTTTCTATAATTTGTTCATTTCCTTCTTGTTTACTTTCTTGTTTATCTTCTACTTGAATATTGTATCTTCTTCTTATTTTTAAGTTCTTTGGATGGTTCAAAGCATTATGTTTTGCATATGTCTTTCCTCTTAAGTCTTATATGTTCTCTATAAAGTAATATTTTTCTTCTCCTAAATATCCTCTATTTCTTAATTTTTTTTATGGCTTCATTAATTTCTTAGACTTTCTATAATTCCCTAATATCTAGATCCGCTTCCATTAGCATCTAAAATCATTTCTGTTTTATTTTCTAAGTTATCATTCATCATTTCTTCTTATGATATTACCTTTTCTTTGTAATCTATAAATCTTAATCCATAAGATCTATCAGGATTTTTATATATTATACCATCTTTAAAAAATTTGCTAGTACTGGGGTTTTCTAAATTTTTAGATATGTTCCATTCAATTCCTTCTAACTCTCTACTTTTGATTTTTATATATTGGATAAACATAATTCTTATGCTAGTTATTTCTTATATTATGCAATTTATGTTTAATTTATACCATGTATTATTTTCACTACTACCATTCTTATAAATCCTATATTTATTAAAATATTTTCTCCAATATGGTCTTCATATCCATTACCTTGTGTTCCTATTTCTAAAATTTTATATTATTTATGTTAAGCATGTAATTTGGTGCATAATAGAATATTCCTTTATTATTATTCATATATATTTCTATTGTTTCAATTATTGTTTTTCTAATATCATGTTGCTAAGATTTGTCCGTTTTAACTAATAATAACTTAACTCTTATTTGTTTTCTAACTAACCCTTTTATCCTTACCACTATCATTCCTAAGTATACTAATCTTCTTTTCTCTTATTTTAATTATCCCTCCATAAAGAAAGTTTAAGTATCTACTGAGGTTATTAATATATTCATAAGGTAAGAAGGTTATACTTAGGTAGAATAGGATTAATCAAAATAAATAGAGAAGAAATTATTTCAGTTTCCACATGACCAAAAAATATAAAGTTATAAAATGATCTCTTTGTCTATACCTGTTTGTTAATCTACTTAAGATTTTTGCACGTATTGATGTCTCTTCTCTTGTTGGATTGTGTTTAAGTGTCCTCTATTTCTTTTAAAGAGGATAGTCATGGTTTGTTATAAATACAAAAACTATTATTGCTTTTGCTTATTCTTTCTATTGGTTTTTTTTTTTTTTTTGAAATTTTTATTCCTTAAAGTTACCCTACGAATTTTTTTTTTCTTGCTTTTCTACTTTATTTTTGCTTTTAAGCTCTGAATCTATCTTATTTAACTTTTTATATAAGGAAAATAATAACATGATTATATTATTATTTTTTCTTGTTCTATAGGATAATTATAGCTTGTAAGATCTTCTACTCAAGCTCAAAACTTCTTTGTAATTAGGATTTGATTTTACTTCTACTATAAAACTATTATTCATTAACCTTATACAAAATATTTTACCTGTAATTTCCTAACTTACTTATCCTCTTCTTGCTGGCTTGGTTTTTTAAGGATCATGTTATTTTATTCTCTAATAAACTTTTGATTTTCTCTTATCAATTTCCACTTTTCAAATTTTAATTCTATTAAAATTTTAAAGAAAATTCGCCAACGGACTGACAACACAATATTTCCAGAGAGCAATAATATCAGTTTCATTATTATGAATGCAGGAGACTTTTTTTCCTCTCCAATTGCCATTACAATTATTAAAAAGGAGAAACCGAACCCCATTCATCCCATTTGAAAAAAACCACCAACAATTCCAATGGTTACAAGGAACTTGACATATACAGGTGCCAATTACGTCGAGCTTTTTCCTTTTTTTTTTTCTTTTTTTTTTAATCATGAAACTATTATTTGGGGATAGGGGTAAAATAATTTCTTCATTACAAGGAAATTTATCTATCAAATGAAGATGTTTTGCATTGTTTTTCACTTTTGGTTGGCGTATATTAAATACAAAATAAAAACACCAAATCTCACTCATCAATATATCAAGCAATCCTGAACAGAAATCTCATAAAGGCCATCTCCTGTATAGAAGAAAAGTAGTAGACTATTGATCTACCCATTTTGAGCAACACCCTCCATTAAAGATATGGATATGATATAACCAACCAATGGCAACTGCTTATCTTAACTCCGCCAAGGAACTACACCCAATCCGCTTCGATTCTGCTGGCACATAGATCTTATCAACAGCCAGCACGAATGAATGAATTTATCTTCTTCTGTATCCCCTCCAATTCACCCCGGTAATTCCTCTTCATCGTTGATCTGTTAAGTTACATAACGAATGAATACCTGTCTTCTAAGGAGAACCGTTTGCACTGTATTATCTTCCATTGTTTGTTTTATGCAAGAAAAAGAATCCAACTTGTGCCAGCATATCAGGAAAACAACCAGAGTCCACAATAACCAGCCATGCTACACGATCTTCGTCTACAAGTAATCGAGTCGATTCCGCAGTCTTCATCAGTCAAGCACCGATGATTACTCCGCCAATCCGGGATATGACAAGCACTCTCGATTTTCCACCCGTTTGACCAACTCTTTAGATAAGTTGCTGGACAGAGTTGCATGGACATCGCACTTGCCCGTCTTGTCTTCCTTTCATCCTGTGCAAACAAACCAGGAGGAGGAAAATAGAATCATGCATGATCGATGGAATAAATACACCAGTTGTATCCATAAATCATTCGCATGTGATTAAAACTAAGAATATTTACATAAACCGTATGCATGTTAGCATGTCCGGCCATGCATTTTGTGCATAAACACATGCATGTTCACTTAATAGAATGAAAACACAAATAATAAAAGAAAAGGTAAAACTAAGAACCTCAATGAATGACCAGTTAGTTGGAATGTATGCCTCTGGAAGCCTATCATGCCAATCTCTCAACACAGGAAGAGGATGACCCTCTGTAGTGAATACAATGTTTCGATCAACCAAAAATGTATCATCAAATAGAAGATACAAATATTTGCACCTGTAGGAAGAGAAATGTATACGAAGTTTCAAGTGAGATGCGGAAATTTGTAACCTACTTACTTGCATGGAAAACAATAACTAAAAAGAAAAACGTTTACATTTCTGCAAGAAAGAAACTATGCTGATGATCTTCCAATTGCATTGTTGTTACGTCTCTGATGCTGGCAAATCCTCCTTCAACTTTGGTGTAATGATTGAGGGAGTTAACCATCGATTCACCTACCTCCATGTACCATGGATCTGATAACATAAGGATACATCATGCCAGGAGTCACTAATCACATCAATTAGGATATGGCTATACATCCATTGAAAACATGTTTGAATCAAGATGTAGGATGCCTGCAATAATTATCGATCCCAAGAGAAAACAAAAGTGAGACCACATATGCCAGACCTCTGGTTGCTTGGTATAAGTAGAATGTGGACTCAGCTAACTCGGGACGGAGAGGATAGTATTTCTCCGTTGGATGCACCATCTGATGTTCCAACAAGTACCTCTCAGGTATTACTCCAAATTTCTCCCATACATTAAAAAACTCTCGATGTGATGAATTCGCTGCTGGAATATCGCCAACCAGAACCTAATCAGATAATCCTCATAATCAGGGGATAAAAAATTTTGCCTATCTTCACAAATAAAGTTTTGCCAGTGCAGCCTCTTGCCTGTAGGCCTGGCCAGAATGCTTGAAGGCTTGTAAGTTGCCAATAAGTTGCTTTTCCTGTCCTCATATCGGCTTCATGATACCTAGAGAAACTTGCATGTATAAGTTAAAAGCAGCTTCATTTTAATGCACTGTGAATTCACTAGGATTATAGCAGATAAATTAACCATCATCATTGCAAGTTGAGTTGGACAAGTATTTTTTTGTACCCTATTCTCTTTTAGAACATAAGAAAAATGTCACCTACCTTTGCTAGTAACTGCTAGCAAGACAACTTTCTCCCCAAAGAGGGTATTCTTGACAACATAATGCAGCAAGGCTTTTTTATTTTATTCTTCCTTTTTTAAAAGAAAAAAATATATATAGTGCAAGATTTCACTAGCATAAATTATGTTCATCATACTCATTGGAAAAACGAAGTGCTCCTTAAGAAGCTTATAAGAATGTCCTTTGACAAAACTTTAGCCCTATATGAGAATGCTGACAGGTAACCTGCTGCCAGAAGTTTTTTCCTCTTTCAGTAATTCCGGTTAGCATATTACTGGAGCTAAAAGCCGAAAATTGAATTAAAGCAATTCAAATATGAAATTCCAGGAAAGAGAGCAGCTGACACAATTGTAAAGCCCTTGATAAAGCACAAGGATGTTTGCAAATAAACAGGCCAACAAGTAAAGCAAAAAGCCAGATAATGTGGATGTTGCATGCCTACCAAGGACCATGTCTGAAGTATTTCTGGACAGCGAGATAAGCAGAATGAAACATTCTCCAGTATTCCTCCTTACCAAAAAGAATGTGAGCTTTAAGTAGATACTCATAGAATGAGTCAACACCTTTAAGAAGTCAGACAGTCAATGTCAGAAACACAATCAATAAAAACATGCGAAAGGATAGCTTGTAAGCAATGAATTTGCCAACATATCTTATCTCTAATCTAGGTTTAATAGTACCGTAATAATGCAAAAATGTGGAGAGAGAAATACCAGCTCCAATCCCAGCTGAATGCTCAATCCATTGACCAGTTTCCACGTCTAGTGTTGTTCCTACAAGGTTCAAGGAACTTCGCATGCTCCACAACTTACGAATGGCACGAAGAGCCACAGATTCAAACCTGGGGTCACCAGTTATTCGTGACAATGCACCCATTTCAAGAATCAGAGAGCCTGACCAAGCAGAAAGACAGGAACACTTCAATAAGATCATTCACCAAGTGCCTATTAAATTATCTACCGAAAATAGTTTCTCACCACATCCAGAGGTGCTGGTTTCAGTTGTCTCGTCTGCAATGACTCCATGCTGTCCAAGAGATCAGGAACTATGAGAAGTTAGGTATTTCTCTTAACACACCCAAAAAAAAAAAAAATGCAATCATAGATCAGCTTTCCAGAACATCTCAACAACAGCGAAGTCAGAAGATTGCATTAAAGAAAATGTATACAAATATGTTAAATCAGTCCAAACATATTCAAACCATCCTCGTCTGCTGGAAACCTTTCTTCCCCTCCTAAATGGGACGAAGCAAATTGGCATCTCTTTGAGGAAATGGTGTAACGAACAAGTTTCTGACACATTTAAAGAGGTGGTCTGCCTATGCTCAATGGATTTTAACCCTACAATGCAATTATGTGCTCTCCTTATTACCAAATTCGAATATGGAAATATTTATTCTAAAGGTTGTAAACATATCTTATCTTAAAGTCAAAGAGATCCATACAGGACTTCATTTTCCTCCCCATTCATCTTAATTTCATAACCAACTAACATAAATGCGTCATCTTATAGATAATGGGGATTTTATATTTCTACTTCATTTATCCCATTTTCTAAGAGCTGGGGATTGAACCCCAGAAACAAATTGAACTAGCCTCCTGGACCATGTCACCATAGGCAATGCATACTCATTAACATCAACCAAAAGAGTCCATGTGATTCTACAAATCTGAAACCTTGCTACATAAGAAGGCACTGTCCAGAAGTTTACAACAACATAAACTAATTCATCTAGTTTTAATTATACATAGGAAGGTGCTGTGCAAAAATTTACTCATGAGAGAAGTAACAACTGTATGCTGTTACTGAAGTTAACAATTCTTGATTACCTTTAGATTAATCCATGCATATGGCAAACCGGTGGGCGTTTCAAATGCAGGAAGAAAACGCTGCCCTAAGTCTTTAGCCAGTATGAGTAGCTGGTTCTCGTAAGATCCTTGAACCAACCTGTCGGTAGAATCAGTGGCAAGTATATGAGCTGAAAGAAGTCCTCCAAGAACTCTTATGTTGCACTACACAATAGCAATCAGGTACAGAAGAGATCACTATAGACATTATTGTCTACAATAATTGCAAAATAGTTACAAATAATCATCTACTGCATAACTAATCCATAAGTACATTTATTATGCAACCTCATAAGAGTAATTAACATGTCTTTAATCATCTACTGGTAATGAAACCTTGTATACCTCAAAAAGATTTATCCTTGCATCAACATCAAATGTTAGATTTTCAGAGAGCCAAAGAACTGCTTTTTCAAACTCTGTGTTGTTTCCCAAGATGACAAGGCTGTCAAGAGGAGGGAAAAGAAGTATCAGATGACATGACTACCATCAAGTGGAAACATAGAAACTTTGCGGCTCTCCAGTTTCTAAGGCACGTGAAGTTGTGAAAAGAGACAGCATATAAAGTTAGTTTTGGCACTACTGTACCTGGATAATGATTCAATTAATGTGAGAGCAGACCCATTGTAGTCTTGAGGTAGATGTTCAAGCTGAAAATACAAGACAAGATGATGTCATTCATCTGATCTCCATTGTTAAGCATCCAAATGCAAGATAAATATATTACCTTGAGATTTCCAAGCTCACTAAGGGAGTTTGTGAAAGTCTTGGTAAGAGGCTTCAACTCATCATGCTTTAATGGCATAAAATTTCTTAAGGCTTTGCAAGTAGACATGATAACCTGACCAAAACAGCGAAAAAAGGACAGAAACTCACCGGAAAAGCATGGATCATGTAGTTGTCATAAGCATGGTAGAACCTGGGGAAAACAAGTGAGTTTATGTTATGAGTCATCTCATTATTTAAAAAATAAAGAGAGAGAGAGAGAGGGAATGTAATAAAGCATCAATAGAGATTGATCTAATTATAAATGAATCTATTCATAAGGGGGGAAAAAAAATAAACAGTCTCGAGTCAATAAAGACTAAGAAGATCGACTCAGGAAAAAAATTTTATGGGGCTTCATCGTAGAATTCAAACCTAACCATTGATTAAGAAGCAATAAAAATGACAAACCCTGTGAATACAGAAGATTTTATTGACAAACAAATTCTAATAATTCATTAAATGGGATGGTAGAACAAACTAGGGACCAATTCATTTAGTTTGAAAATTCATCAGTTAATCCTACAGCTGAAATAGATACTCAAAGAGTAAATATTCGCCCATGAAGATTTTTGTTAGGTTACACACTTATTTGATACACCATAATACGACAGAATATTTTAAGCTGCAGAAAAATAGTTGGGTGCTCTCATGACCACCGAGAATGTATCCTCCTAGCACCCTTTGCAGCCATTTAATCACTAGTATAAGATTTTGTAAGTATAACAATCCAAATCTAACTGCTCCCAAACACTTAAGAGCACACATTGGCTATTACCAAGAAGACATTAAACCTCCCCACATAGACTAGAAGACATCATAATTTTGAACTGAAATACTGTCTTATAGTACAAAGCTTTCGGCTTTCTTCTTTCTTAAGGTAATTTCATGATCATTAGTTAACAATGACAATCTCATTTATAACATACAAACCATAAGCACAGTTGTTTCAAATGGCAAAAAGAAGTTGGTACAAGCAGCCATCGGTTCAGGGCACCAATTCCCACATCTGCCCCCTAACTATGAATTTCCTCAAAATTTAATCCTGAAAAATGCACTAATCAATTCTTCAGTTTTATTTTCTCACTTTCATCCAACACAGAAGTTGGTTCACACGAGTACATTCCTCAATCAGAAAATTGCGCCATCGATTTCAAAGAATTCTCGAAGCGATTCTCTACTTAACAAAATAAATAATGACAAACTAATTTCCATGTAAAGATTGAATCTTTCAAGCAAATATTGCACTGTAGTATCAAATCCAGCTACATTATACTGTAAGTTAAGCGACCTTATCAAAGTCTTACATGAAACAACATAACCAACCAAATCAAAAAGCATTAAAACAAATAAATTACGCAGAGAGAGAGAGAGAGAAGAGTTACATCTGGCGAACTTTCTCTCTCATCCGCATCCGTTTAGCGTCCCAACGAGAATCGGCGAGTGAAGTGGAGCCGTTGAAGAAGAGAGAAAAGGATGCGATCGCCAGGAAGAAGATGACCCATGTCCTGAATCTGCCCATTTTTTGTAATAGTACCTAGCAGGAGAAAAATGGACACTTCGTAGAACAAAAACCGGGAAAATTTTGGGCTTCAAGCTGGAGAGAGAGAGAGAGAGAGGGATTTTACTGTAACAAGTACACGGATGTTTTGAATGAAGAAGATGACACACGTATGACTCTGATTGGAAGTTACGAGGGATGGTGACGCGACAAGGCTTTCGTGTCCTAAGTTAATTCAACTGAATTTCCTTGTGGCCTGAAGAGAAAGTCGAAAATTATTAATAACTAAATGAAAATAAGAAAATGTTACTTATTGAGATGTTAAATACCACATTACTCATGTTTTTATTGTTGAGTAGATTATTAATTACGGGTGTTTTGAATAGATAAACAAATATGTGTTTGGAATAATATAATTTTTTAATTGGATTTTAAATGCATCGAAAATTCAATGCTTACCCATTTATAGTAACGAGATCAAATATTGAATTATGGAATTAATCTCATGTTTTGGTAAGTGGAAATGGTTTTGAATTGAATGGATTAAAATAAAGAGAAATGGAACGGTGAATTTTTTCTTTATTTGGAAATTGCTATGCTAGGAAGTGATATGGAGTTAATTTGTATATAGTAGTATTTATAAAAAAATATTCCTTAAACAATAATTTTACATTAATGTAATTAGTAAAACTAAAATAGAATTGCAATTCCACCTTTTAAAGATGAAAAATCGAATCTTCCCTTAAAATCAACTACTAACCAAGGAATCATGATTATGCCTTCAAAGACTTCCAAATATTAAAAAGAGAATAAAATGCAAAATTACGATTTTCGCTTTGATCGATTCAATTCATATCCAACATATCATAAGATACTTAATAAGAAAATGTGTCAGATTCATGAAGTTTGGATGATACTAATAGACGTGTATCTACAATGCGTGTACAAAAATAAAATAAATTGATATAACATAGCATGTTACTGAATTAAACTACATAATATATACATGACTAATAATTTAAAAAGGAAAAATAAAAAGATATATAAACTTTCTTAACTAATGGAAAAAAGAAAAAAGAAGAGAAAAGTACTACAATAATACATACATACATAAGTTAAAATATAAAATACACTACTTTATTTTAATTTGCTTCATTACTCTCTTTTGTCATTTTTGTTTACGCTACCATGATTCGTCTCCATTACTTTGTATTGTTTTCTCTTTTCCATTTGCTTTAAGATAAATTGCTATCATTAATTTTTTTTTAATATATTGTTTGCATTAACCATATAAATGAAAACAATAATATATATCTTGTGTATAAGTAATAGGTTATACTGTTGTACATTCACCTTATATTAAATTATGGATGTAATTTGATATTTAAAGTTTGTGTTTACACACAATAATAATATCATAGAAATATGCTTCCACGTGTGCTTTTAAGAAGAATTTAAATATATATGCTTTTTAAGAAATGTAATTTAGCTTTTCATTAAGCAAACAATACATGCAGCATGTTTTCATACATTTGTTTCGTGAGAATTTATAACTATAAAATATTTGGCAGTATGAAAGCTTGCATTATCTCGTTAATCCATCCATATTCTTATATGTTAGTTTTGAATATTTACATTTAAAATCATTATAACTTTAAACTCAAACTTCTTCATGAGTCTACCAATCAAAAGGAAACACGTGCATCATTCTTAGCAATTGGAGGGGAAAAAAACACTAATTCAGAATGGAAATGTAAGGAGAAGCAACATCACAAGCATGTCAATGATAGCTTGTGCATCAATATACCCGAAGTCATTAAATAAGTAGAAAAGAACAACATTACAGGGTAAGAGAGATTTATACACTATGAAAACTTGACCACTATGAAGCAATTACTTTATAGAAGGTACATAAAAGTATTGTCAATCTAGGAATCTCATCCCCACTAAAAGCTTGCAAAATTTAGACATGTTTGTTATGTTGGAAACAATTGGAGACTCTACAACCTTAAAAAAAGGGAAAAAAAGAAAAAAAGCAAATAGAGAGATCTCTCACGAGCAGTATTTCAACCTGAACATACTAAACCAAAAGCCACATTGATCCAATTATGCATGACAGGTATGACTACATACACAGTCACTGTTAGGACAAAAGAAAAATAGACCATATTAATCTATTAAAAGGACCAAAACCAAAATACTTCGTAGCATTATATGATGACCCTTCTTATTAAAGTTAAAATACTTGATATTTAACCAATAAAACGAAACGGTTATCTAAGGCAAACATATTCAAAGAATTGCACAGTTGATGACTAGAAAAGTATTCATTTTACATTTTTCCTTTAAAAATTAAAAAAGAACATAGGATCTGGCCAAAAGAAAAAGAACATATGATAAGATGATATTCATAACTCAAACTTAAATATGAATTACAAAAGTACAGTCCAAAAACATTTCCTAGCCTTTCCATGATGGAAAGAGAGACAATTTGAAGAGCTAGAAAAACCAGATTTGATGTCGTCCATCAGCTCCACTTTGGTAATCAACTCTCTTCTTATGTATTAACGATGATTTACATTCTTATGCGAAATCCATGACAAAAAAATTTATCAAAGACCCGAAAGTTTAAAGGTAAAGAAACGGTGAATCCTTAAGTGAAGTATGATGTGTCGTGGACTAACATGGAAATGCTAAAAAACAAAAAAGAAAAATGTTGAAGTAGTTGCCTCTGTTTTTCCCCATTCTCAATCAACTAAAAATAAAAATAAATAAATTGACATAGCAAAATGTAACCACATCAACAAAAACAAAATTGTTGAACGTTATTATATACAATAGAAAGATGCAAGTTTTAACATTAAATGGCTAAGAGAAAGTGTGAGGATTCAAAGAATACATAAGTCATTGCAAGTTGCGCCATAAGAGAAACAGAGTTCTAAGAGCTCATTCAATGAAAAGACGTAAAATGTAGAAATTGTGTTGTTTAATTAACAAAACTCAAAAGGTTTATATACATAGTTGGACATCACTTAACTAACCAACTGACTCATTAACTAATTAACTAACTAATCTCTAATAATATAAAGACACTTAGACTTAAGTATATATGACACATGGAGAATATATAATCTTCATAGCCCCCCCTTCATGTTGGACCAAAGAGAAGGGCCAAGCCAAGTCGAAGCAAAATTGATGAAGCTGTTGTTCAGTGATAGCTTTGGTCAACAAATCATCAACTTATGCAATAGAGGCAATATGAAGCAAATGAAGGAAACTAGATTTTACATGATCCCGTACGAAATAGACATCCATATCTATATGTTACGTGCATCCATGTAAACAAGGATTTGTAGCAATCAAGATGGTTGATTTGTTGTCACAAAAGAATGGAATGGGACGAGCAACATGGACAGCGAAATCCCATAAGATGTAAGAAATCCACAAAGTTTCTTTGGTAGCAAAGGCAAGGCTTTAATATTCTAATTCGATTGTTGAAGTCAAAACAATAGACTGCTTCTTTGTTTTCCAAAAAACTAATGCATCAC
The DNA here is from genome assembly GCA_024138015.1 of Lumnitzera littorea. NCBI lineage: Eukaryota > Viridiplantae > Streptophyta > Magnoliopsida > Myrtales > Combretaceae > Lumnitzera > Lumnitzera littorea. The sequence continues at coordinate 109,557,395 of JAMXBB010000004.1, read as the reverse complement.
CAAGTAAAATACAATATTCACTCAAGGACTTCCTATCAAGAGAGCCTGACCCCCAATCCGAATTAGTATATACTTTTAAAGACAGTTCATTGTTGATTGAGTGAAATAACCAACAATTAAATGGCCCTTTAAGGTACCACAACAAGTACAATAAAGCATGATAATGTGGTGTCCTTGGTGAAGAAACAAATTGACTAAGGTAATGAACAAAAAATGAGATATCTGGCCTAATCATGGTGACATATGACAACTGTCTAATCAATTTTCTATAAACATATGAATCATGTAACAACTCCCCTATATTGCCGTCAAGTTTTAAACCATGTTGCATAAGAACCTTGGCATGCTTTCAAGCTGACATCCCTGCATCATTCAACATGTCCAGAGTAAACTTTCTCTAATTAATATATACCCCTTTAGCTGTTGGACAAAGTTCAAGGCCAAGGAAAAATCAAGCAAGGCCTAGATCCTTAATAGTGAATGCTTGATCAAGTTTGGCTTTCATATCAGTAATAAAAGTTTGATTTGAACCCATAATCAGCATGTCATCTACATAAAGGAGTATAACAACAAAACCATGAACTCCTTGATGAGTAAAAAGTGAATAATCATGCTTTGATTATATAAAGCCATGAAGTAAAAGAAATTTAGGGATTTCTAAGTTCCATTGTCTATTAGCCTGCTTTAACCCATATAAGGATTTCTTAAGTTTGCAAACTTGATTGGGCAATGCTTTACCATATTCTTCCAAAGGATTCATATATGTTTTCTCATCCAGATAACCATGCAAGAAAGTATTGTTGATATCTATTTGATACATGGGTCATTTATAAACAGTAGCGACAGTGATAGTAAGCCTAACACTTTCCAACTTAACAATTGGAGAAAAAGTTTCATGATAATCCACCCTTTCTTTTTTAGTATACCTTTTAGCCACTAAACGCGCTTTATATCTCTCAATCGTACCATTGGGTCTATATTTAACTTTATAAACCCCCTTACATCCTATTGCACCTTTACCTTTTGGTAAAGATGTCAACTCCTAAGTGTCATTGCAATCTAATGTAATAAGTTCCTTTTCCATTGCTTCTACTCATTCCCTATGTTTAGTAGCTTCTAAATAACTATGTGGTTTTTGTGTAGTCAAAACATTAGCTAACGAAGCAACATAATCCATAGGTAAATGTTCAAAAGAATGTTTGTCAAGCAAATGGTATAAGTGATTAGACAAAGGATTAGATTGAGTTGTATCAAAAATATCAACAGGTGTAGTAAAATTTGTAGTAGTTGGAGGAGAATTAGTAATAGCACTATTGATGCCATTAACAAAATCATGAAGCTATTGAGGAGTCCTTCTAACCTGACTGGAGCACCTTGGAGGATGTTCTATAGCAAAAAACTTGTAACTAGAAACTATTCTGTTTGACTCTTGTGAGGATCAATCAGTAAAAGATTGATCTCCAAAAGTATGATGCTGTCTAATAGATGACTAGATAAGAAGATGTACTGACTCGAGCAAAACATGTGGTTTAGAAGATAACTTAGAAGAATTTTATTGTAAAAGATATTCAGAAACATGTATGTGTTGAAAAGGAAATATATCCTCATAAAAATAACTTCACAAAAAACAAGTATTTGATGTTGTGACAAATAAAAAACTTTGTATCCTTTTTGTCCTTTAATATGACCTAACAAGATACACTTTACACCCCTTGAGTCAAATTTATCCTTAGGACAAGGTTGAGAACCAACATAGCATAAACATCTCATCACTCTCAAATAATCATAAGAAGGTGATTTGTTGTATAAGACTTCATAAGGTGTTTTCCATTGCAAACTCTCCATAGGAAGCTTATTGATTAAATGAGTAGTAGTAAGAATACATTCTCCTTATAATTTTTTAGGTAAGCTTGCATTCAACCTTAATGCCGATGCAACATTCAACATATGCCTATATTTCCTTTCAATGAAACCATTTTGTTGAGGGTTATAGATTATAGTACGATGATGAATTATACCTGGCTGATGAAACAAGCATTGATACATCATGGATATAAATTTTGTTCCACGGTCACTATGCACTATCTTGGGCACAATTGCAAATTGATTTTTCACAAAAGAAATGAATTAAGAAAGAATAGTAAGCACTTGACTCTGACATCACATGAGATAAGTCTAAGTTGATCTAGAAAAATCATCAACTATTGTTAATAAGTATTTTGCAATGTAAATAGACTCAACTCTATAAGGACCCCAAACATCAATGTGAATCAACTGAAATGCAAATTTAGATTCATGAACACTTTCAGGAAAGGACAATTTATGAAACTTAGCTTAATAACATATATCACAAATGCAATCCTTCAAAGAAAACTGTTTACAACAAGATATGTGTTAAAGTTTAGAAATAGATGGATGACCCATTCTAAAATGTAACAAATGAAGTGTTACATTATTAGAAACACTATTCTTTGGAGATTTAAGATTAGAACTATAGAACATCTCTTTATTATGATCTAGCAAACAACCAACGTTTGCAGCAGAAGGAACTTCTTCAACTTAAAGAATATAAAGCCCAACAAATGCTCATGCTAATGTTAAAAGATTGTTACTCATCAAGTCTTGAAAATTACATTTGGACTTATCAAATATGGCAAGCAAATTGTGGTCTTTGGCAAGTTTTTAAACAAACAAAAGGTTATAAGAGAATTGTGGTACCAATAGAACACCATGTATGGATAAATGTTGATTCAAACTAATAGATCCACCATGAGAAACCAGCAACTGTCTTCTACTAGGTAATTTAATTATAATAGGTTTAGGTAGGGGGTTTATATCAGAAAAAATGGACGGGAATGGACTTATGTGATTCGTTGCTCCAATGTCAACTACCTAAGAACATACATTGTTATATGAAGTGTTAAAAGGATGAAGAACAGAAGACATACCTACACAATCAGTAAAATTGGCCAAGCTAGTAGCTTCTGTAACATCCTTTGCTTTCGTCATACAATATACTTCACTACAAATTGACTCAAGCATGCTTCTATCCATTATTGTCTTGTCGCTTGTCTTAGAATCATAGATTTCAATTTTAAAAGGAGTATCAGGGACTTCTGGTATTAAAATACTGTCGAGCCTGGTTGTTTCCCCTGGTTTTTATAAATTAGTCTTTTTTGAACTGATCAATATTAAACTTTACCTGTTTAATATTAACCATCGACTAAGGTTTAAAAAAAAACCAGTTCTTTTAACTTTAAAAACATTTTGGAGTCGTTATCCGACCGGAGTCAGGAAAAAGAGTTAAGTTATAATTAATTGGGTGTATTGATTATAACTTATTTACTAATCTTTCAATAAAACTAATTTTTTTGTTAAAATGATTTTTGGAAACCAAAGATCTAGATTTGGGGGCTAATTTTTTAAACCCTAAATAGATACCATTTTTAATCTCTTCGAATTTAAATTTACCTTTTAATATACCTTTATAATGAAATCTATCTACATGTAACTTAATTTAATTCTAAAAAAAAAGATAAAGTGATTAATTATTTACAGAAGATGGAAAAAGAAAAATTTCCATATTTTAAGTCACCTTGTATGTATGAGTGCCTATGTACTCGCTATTCGGAATCAGACTTTTATACTTTATTTGATGAAAATTTTAGGTGAGCGAGTTGATTTCAAACTTTGAAAGGAAAATCGAGTTTACGTTTTAAGTGGGTTCGGGTTTTATTAAGAAAATTCTAAAAGGTCCTAAATCCGAGTATTTTTTTTTTTTTTGGAAAGTTATAGAAAAGGTCTTAATTTAAAAAAAAGGTCACTTATTTTTTATTTTAGAAAACCAATTTTCTAAGTGGTAAAATGGTTTTTTTTTTTTAATCACTAACCTATTTTTATCTTGTTATTATTGTTGTTGTTGTTATTTATCATTATTTCTTCCTATTTAAATCTTAATTGAAAAAAAAAATAAAAAAAAAAGGAAAAAAAATGATTCTCTAGCTCTTCTCTTTTTCTCTTTCTTTTTTTCTTTTTCTTTTTTCTTCTCTTCTTGTTTTTCTTTTTCTTCTCTTTTTTTTTTATTATTACAAATACATGAGTAATAAATTAATAAAAAAGTAAAATAAATAAATAAATAATAGATCATGTTATCTCGAGTAGCTCCAAACATCAACTATAGTGATTGGTTGAAGTGGTTTCGAACACTTATCAACATCAAAATGAGCAATGAATGGGAGATTTATATCTTTTGTATTGGACTAGGAGGAGTAGGTTCGGTGCCTTGATGTTTAGTGGTCATTTAGATGGTGACTGGAGTTAATGGCTTGTGGTGATTGTTGGTAGTGGCGCGCAGTGATCACTAGAAGGGAATGGGAGGTTGGGTCTTGGTTTTTTGACCACCACAAAGTCAATCGTAGTGGTGGTTTTCGGAGAGGACGCCTAGAGAGAGAGAGAGAGAAAGGGAGAGAGAGTAGATTGAAGATAGAGAGAGAGAGAGAGAGATGATTTTTGATCTTTTGTGTGCTTTAGAATGAATCAAAGGACTCCTATTTATACTAAATTAACATTGAATAAGTTAGGAAAGTTCAAAAATTGGATTAAATGTGTTAATGAATTTTGACCCAAAAAACTAACTATTCCCAATTTTTGACTTTGATATTAAATGCGTTAAGGATTGAATTTGGATGTGTTTTTGGTTTAATTGAAAACTAGATTGTATATAGTATGTGATTTTATACAAAAAAAAAAAAGGTTGTTAATGTACGATAAATGCCCATAAATTATCCTTGAACACAGCTCCTTGTGTTTGGAAAAAAAAAAAAGAAAGAAAAAAATTAGAAATGGGGAGAAAAATTGGAAGAAGATGGGAGGGGAAAGTCATATGTGGGGTACATGCCACACGACCCATTGCACGTACACGATTTAAAAAAAAATGGGGCGTATGGGCACACCTCCCTTGCTATCATCTAGAAGGAAATCAGGGCTTTGGGCCTTGCTCAGCAAATAATGCGGACCAGGTTTTAAAACCAGGTTGGATCCCTTATTTCTCTCTCTCTTTCTTTTTAATTATAATAAAAATAACTAACTAAAAAATAAATAAATAAAAAAGCACGAATCCTGCCATTCCTTTAAATTCCTTTGATGTTATTTTCTTTTACTTTTTATTTAATTTTTCTGAAATTTCTATCTTTTGTAATTCTTTTAAATTTTCCAATTTTTTTTATTTTTTCCTAAACTAGGACCCTTAAAGAAATAAAATAAAGAGGGTAAAATGAGGTGTCTACAATATGACACATTGAAACAGAAGTCTTACTTCAAAAATTCCTTCCCTTAAAAACCTTTTTCCCTTTATACCATTTCAAGTATCCTATTAATTGGAAATACGAATCAACTTGTCTCCTTCATTTTTACAATAATGCTTATAATAAACTCTACCAATCTTTTGTCACCCTTCCTGTTATCAGTAAACAATTATTTTCCAATACCATCATGACTAGCTAAATGAGCAGAAGTATCCATATCTAGTGAGAAAATTGAAATCACTTCTTTTTGTTTCTCTACTTCTTATAACAAGCAAAATCCCTTATTAAAACTAGGCAATGGATCCATGGATAATATTTGATTCCTAACGCTATCAAATGAAACATTCAAACCCATAAGCAATTGTATTAACCTATTTCGTGATTTGAATTCAACAATCTTATTCTTTAAGTCACAATCATAGGTTTTCTCTCAAACACATTCACAAAGAGGATAAGTATTGACTACTTGCCATTCATCCTAGAATTTTTTCATCCTATTATAATCTTCCCTTATTGATAAATTCCCTTGCTTAAGATTACAAATTTCAAACTGAATTTGAAATATTAATGGACCACTCATGATCTTGTACCTTTCACTGACTTCATTCCACAATTCATAAGCTAATTATGTATATAAGAAACCTTGAGATATATCACTACGCATGGAATTTAACAACCAACAATGCACCATAAAATCACATCTTGTCCACTTTACAAGATCAGCAGGATTTTCATCAAGAGGTTCTTGAGTACCATTGATAAAATTGAGTTTTAACTTCATACCTAAAGCCATACTTACAGCTCTATTCCAAGCTAGATAATTCGTTTCGTCAAAATCTACATTTTTTATACACATTCTTGGACTATCCAATCCACTCAAGAACAATGGATCACTACTTGAAGGTTCAACAACTGAACTCATGATCAAAGAATATACAACTACAATATGTTTGATAGAAATCCGATGCAAAGAAAACTTTTGTAGATTACCTAGTTGACCATGCTCTAATACCATGTGAGGATTTAAAGAATCCATAAGTCATTGCAACTTGAGCCATAAGAGAAGTAGAGTTTTGAGAGCTCATTCAACGAGAAGACGTAAAATGTAGAAATTGTGTTGTGGTTTAATTAACAGAACTCAAAAGGTTTATATACACAGTTGGACATCACTTAACTAGCTAGCTGACTCATCAACTAATTAACTAATTGATCTCCAATAATATAAAGACACTTGGACTTAAGTATACATGACACATGGAGGGTATATAATCTATTGGTATAAAAGAAAAACCTTAATATTTATAAGAGATGGTTTTTTATCCTCAAGTCCATCAACATTTGGTGTTGGAAGGCAATTAGAAGAACCCCAACCAATGTCTAGCTGCGTTGCTGCTACTTATTTTAAAAGCAATTAGTGAACCTCAAATTATAATATTTATTCCAAAAGAAAAACATATATTATAATAAATATTGAAAAATATCCATGTACCGTCTTGCATAAAACAAACAAAAAAACTAATTCCACCTCCTCAATCCCAAGAACAATATGAAAACTAAAATTTATCCGTCCAAACATTACATTAAATTTATCTTGCTTATACAAAAATTCAGCCTTAGAGAAAATTAGGAGGAATTACAATGTAAAGAATCAACATTCGGAGTTAAAATTTAAATAAAAGATTGATATTTTGAAAACTTCAAATAAGAGATCAATATTTCATAAAATAGTTCAAATAATTTTATAAATTGATTATTATAAATTCTTTATTTAAATCATTTTATAAAACGTTATTTTTTTATTTAAACTTTTTAAAATATCAATTTTTTATTTAAACATTTTAAAACTTTTATCACTTAATTAAACTTATTTTAACTGTTGATTCCTTCTATTGTAATTCTCAGCAAGAAAACTATCTACATGCATAAAAAGAATTCAATACTTATACCTAATTTTAGGAAAACCGAGAAAGAATTCACCTTCCTAATATCGTCATCATCCTGATAATAACCTGATCGGTCATTCTTGGACATGCTCGTAGAGCACAAATCTGCATGGCACCAAAATCAACACACAACCACCTAAAAGCTGATTCATATTATTATTTTTTTTAAAAAAGAAAAAGGACAGAAGACAAACTAATTCCATCAAATTATGAATTTTTAATTTTATTACCACTCCAGCCATAAACAAATGCAGCATAAAGTAAAAAACACAGTATCTTTCTTGTCTTCATATTTTCATAGTGCATTAAAATCACCTCTGCAACTCTATATAAAAAAAAGGAAGTTATATTTTCATCATGCACATTAACAAAATACCTAAAAAACATATTATATACATAACCACTCGACAAAAATGCTGTATACATTGCATGTTGATGAAAACCACACAACTTTATGCAAATTCAAATATCTAAGATAAAAATAATAATAATTAGTATGACATCTTGTCATGATAAAGGGCCCAAAAAAGATAACATCAATACCTAGATAAATGGCGAAATGATTTGATGTGCAAAACACAATCCTAAAATAGTAGATTGAAAACAAAAATTAGGCATATGATATGAAGGTACATTTTGAAAATTATTATAAATAAAATTCACAAGCCAAGGATTAATTAAAGCACCGCAATCTGGTGGAATCCTCCATCACGACATAAGTTTTGCTCTTTCTCGATTTTACTTGGAAGACGAAATTTACGTGTTTTGTGGGAGATGGAAAAAGGAAAAGATGGAAGTGAAGAGAGAAAGGAGTTTTGTACCTCAATAGGTTTATATTCAAAAAATATTACAAAAGGGGCCTAGTTAGAAACATATTATGTCACTGTTATAGAAAAAATGTACACTTTCATGCATGCTTTCAAAAGGCACATTCATGCTACACATCTTCCTTTGTGTTTTTTTTTTTTTAAAACAAATGAAGGAGCATGATAAAAATACACCTTTAGCTATACTTGTATATAACTAAAGGCACAAAGAAAGCATGTGCCTTGGGTTTGTGGCATATGCCTTTAACTGTACCTTAGTAGAACTTAATGCACGTTTAACCAATGTGCTTTCTTTTGGAAACTTCCTCCCCTCCCTTCCTCCACCACACCACACTAACCTAACCCTCCACCTAAAAGAAAAAAAAAAATTCGCAAGTCCTCAATACAAGTAAGATCAAATCAACAAATGCAGAACTAGACCAAAAACATCCCAAAATCAAAATTTCGTAAGTCCTTAATATAAGTAAGATCTAAACAAACAAATAGAGAACCACGATTGAATTCCCATTAGTCAACTATAAGTTAGCATATGCACAAACAACCCAAAAGACTACTCAACCCAATCGAACTTGTCAAAAGAAGCAAATTCATTATGGAAGTAGTGTTTGGAAACAAAACAAGATCAAAACAATCAATAAGTCCATCAATCATATTATTTACGACATTAAATGAATACAATGGTGTGAGAATATATAATCAACTAACAAACTAATATGAAAGTGACCCTATCCTACCATTTCTTCTTCGATTGCGTAAAGTGTTTCTCAATACAAGTAAGTAAAGATAGCTATCTAGTAGATGTTCCTCAAATGGCTCCAAGATCTTTAGGTGGTATAAGACTGTTCTAAGATGGTAGCTATTGGGTGATACCCTCCCCCATGTTGGAACTTTAGGTCCACCTAATGTGCTACTTTTGCGGAATTAACGAAATCTACTGAAATGAGCTATCATCGTGTGTCGTTAGAGTACAGCAAGAGTTGGGGTTAGTGTTGGAGCTCTTAAAAGGAACTATGTTGCTGCCAATCTCGCCCAAATCAATAAAGTGACAAGATCTCGATGGCATATCTTTGTTACGGCCACCTCGAATACATGCTCGTCTTACCCAACATCCTTTAACACGAACTTTATCCCTCACCTATGGCTTGGGGGGGTAAGTGGGAGGTGAGTTTGTATTGATTAGCTGCAGAGACTTCCTACTCAATCGCATGGGAGTACAAGACTAAACCATCATCCTCCTTAAGGTACTGCAACCCACCGTTAACAATGCCATGGATAGTGTAAGTTATGTCCACCTACATTGTTTAGGACAAATAATATAATGATTAAGATATGCTATGACTAATAAATTAACATTGCAAAAGTAGTTAGGCTTACCGAATGTCCCATAATTGTGCTCTAATGGGTAATGTATTGGCTTATGAGTTGTCTGTGCCAATTGTAGTAAGCTAGGTCGGCACTAAGGAAGCCTTAAGGATGCACCACCCATACGTGGTGATTAGCCTAAGAATTAATATACCCATTATGCACCAACCTCCAATTGATCTTGGTTATGCCCCTAAGATCGATTTGATGAAGTTGCTCATTCATGTCAACAACATCCAAAACTGAATAGAACCTCCCCCACCCCCAAACTATTAGATAATATGGTTTGGAAGGTGCCACTTGATAATGTGGAAGAAGACGAATGGCACCTTAGTTGTCCATATAGCTTGGCTGGCACTACAAGATGGGGGTAGGAGCTGAATAAGCTCCACCAAACAATCTACCATACATTGGAAATGAAAGAAGGTTAGTAAACAATATGCACATACAATAGTAAATGTAAATAGCCAAGTAATGCATACTTGTTGGCTTGTTTATAGGTCCAATGTTATTCGGTATGACTTGGCTACATGTGTAAGATGGTATACAGTGTCACGTGATACCCTCCACTTAGTAGTAAGTAGTAACCCTTCTTAGATGACGAAGTCGACCCTGATATAAAGGGCTATATGAGGAAATCTGTCCTAAGCCTAAATTTGTATAAGGATAGCCAATCTTCCTATCTCTTATGCCCAAAATGTGTGACTCCACATAGCTAGCAATATAGCTACGCTAGGTAAGCTGATCCCTAACTATATGTCCTGACAAGCATGAAGTCCTTCAACAAAGGTAGGAATATCAAGTGAATGAAGGAGGGTGATTTGTCAACAAACATGAATCCTTCCAACAACTAAAGAATGTATGCCTAAGTATGCAACCTAATTGTCTCCTCATTTTTGCCACAAGGTATCAAAAGGAAATCTCTCTTCTAGCTAAGATAGACTAATACGTCCCCCTTTGCTAGTACTATCTTAGGGGAAGTCCCTAAGTAACTGTTGGGCCACTTTTTGCTAGTTCATTTGCGTGGTCCTTATGACAATGGCTCCATCTACACGTAATCTAAAATGTATCTCCATGTCTTGTAGGGTGATTATCATTTCCTTGTATGTTATGTAGAAGATGTAGGTCTCGAGTCTCCAACTCTCCACTAAGGAGGTAATAATGTGCCAATCTAGTTGAATGAATGGAGGTCATGCCATTGCTAAAAACACTACCTCCATCTCTTCTTTAGGGATGGACTCAACTATCGGAAGCATTTCATTTCCATCATACATTGGATAATTTGTCAGAGTTGAATGGACTTGAGGTATTAGGTAGTTGGAGGTGTTTCCCTGTGTTTTACTTAGACTACATACTTGACTAACCATAACTCTTAACATATATCTCTTGCATGCTCCCTTCTCCAAATGCTTCAACCATTTCACTAAAATTTTCTATATCATCATCCCTTATAGCCATTAAAGTATGTGAAACTCTATGATAATAGTAGGGATGCTTAAGTATAATTTGATCACCAATGGGTTCAATTATGATACTCCCACATATCTGTCATAGAAAATAATCGAAGTTGAAATTCTTTCTTATCTTCAACTTAACCAGATTCTTATCATATTATGGACCCATACTGTTACTAATAATGTTGTTGCCTGCATAAACAATGATTTTTAACCTAGTAATTCAACAGTTGAAATATAAGTTAGCCCCATAAATACTTTAAAGTATAATTCGACACTTTAACAATATCAAACTCATATAACTCATAACGCCTACAAAATTCTTACTCCTTGGTGAGGCATTTTATCAAATATTTTAAACATACGTAACACTTCTATTATTCTTGGTAGATGACACGAAAATGCATTAACAATTGATTTATAAAAAAATAGAGCAATTTTAACATCATACGTAAAACTATCATGATTCATTTGAAATAACGTAACATTTCTATTTTCGATATATGACTCAAAAATGTATTAAAAATTAATTTGCAAAAAAAAAAAAAATAGCCTAATTTTATTGTTCTACATAAAAATATCACAACTCTTAAGGAATAGTAAAATACAATGATTGTAGTAAAAAAATCAATAAATAACATGCAAAATATAATTATTTTATCTTACCTGTTGTTAAAGAGTTGAGTATTTTAAGCGTTGGTTTGGTAGCATGCAAGGAAGCATAGGTGAGTTGAGAGTGTTTTATAGAGATTTGAGAGTGGAAAAATAAGGTATGGTTGGATTTTGGGGGTATTTATACTTGCCTAGAAGGCTCATGGTGTAGGGAAGTAGTGTGCCTTCCTTTGTTTAAGAAAAACAAAGAAAGGCGTATAGTAGCCATGCACCTTATTTACACATTACATACCTTCCCTACTATATTGAGGGAATATATTTTCATCTAGTCTTCTTTTTGTGATATATTTTTAAAAGGAGTCTTATTGAGATACAAAACTCTAGAAAAAGAGGGAGAGAATAGAAAGTGTAGTGTGTAAATTGTGATAGAGAAGTGCAGATAGAAATAGAGAGATGGTGTAGGATGTGAAGATAAAACTACATATGTATGGAAACTAAAAAGTCTGTTTGAAGAGAGAAGAAAAAAAAAGGTATTGTTTTGTACGTGAAAGTAGGAAAACAAATTGAGGAAAATCATGGAGGAAAGTGAGAAGAAAAATTGAAGTAAAAAAAAGCAGGGAAGACAAAAAATATTGGTAAGAGAAGAATTCAATAAAGTTGTTACAATTTTAAAAAGTTATTTTTGTATTGGTACTTTTGTTAAATAATATCATATTAAGGTTAAATAAGTAATTTCTAAAGTCATAAATCAAAGACGGTTACATAAGCCCCTTGGGGCTTAAATAATATATATATATATATAGCTATAGAAGGATAAATTACAATTTTATATACATATGTTTTCTCTCTTCTTTACTTTGAGTCTCCGTGTTTTTATTTTAAACTTTTAGGTATTTATGTTTAATCTATTTGTGTAAATGTTAAGTAATAGTCATGTGTCAATTTCTCATTGATCCACAAATAGATAATTTAATAAAAATAACATTAGTAGATATATTTAATTAATTAAGACACATATATATAGAAAAACAAAAATGGAATAACAAACCCACCCTTCCATAGCATCTTCTTCTAGATTCACCATCCAATGACATCCCATAGTGAGCTACTAAAAAAGAAAGAGAAGCAATAGTTTTGAGACAAAACTACGTAGTTTTCATCATTGGCAAGAGCATCTCGAAAAATCTGGATGATTTTCTCGAGGAAGATAAGGCTAGAGTAGCCTCCATGATCAATCAGCTCTAAGTTCATAAAAGTTTGGTTTTTTCCTCGAGTTAACAACAATTGTTAGCTTTTTTTTTTCTATCATACAATGTTTCATTGTTTATAAAGTTGTTAATTATGTAACTTTTTTTGATGTAATTCCACTAGTTGCGAAGTTAAAAATATCAACTTTAATAGATTTGTTAGAAAAGGCTGAATTTTAATTGATGTCATGGAAGTCAAGATGATTCACAAATTGCTTTTCATAAATCATCTAATCTTAATCAAGAAGATGGAGCCTCAGCCTTGCATAACGTCTTCTCCTATTGTCAATAGTCAACATAAAACATTTGTTATGTAATGGATTAATGCTAATTAGTGGTTCCTTTTTTTTTGTTTTTTAATATTTATAATTTTTCTACTATTTTATTATGTAAGTTAATTAAATATATTTGGCAATGCTATTTTTATTAAATTAACTATTTTGAGACTAATAAAAAATCAACACATATCTATTACTTAATATTTGCACATAAAAATAAAACTAGGGTACTTGAATTGTAAAATATAAAAATACAGGTAGCTAAAGTGAAAAAGAGTACAAGTATATGTATTGAAAATTTAATTTACCTTATATAAAACTTACCATATTTTTCCAGTGAACAAAATTGAAATATAAGGATACTTCTTTTAATCAATCATTCAAGATTCCAATGAATTCTTAGCAAGAGTTAGAAGAGATGATACACCTAAGTTAGCTTAGTAAATTAATTAAATCATAAACTCCTTTAAGTTAGTAACATTGGAAATTAAAAAAACTAAGTTCCCGACTTGATTATTTTAGAATTCTTATTTTACACGCTTAGTAAGTATTTTCAATTTTATTTTACGTACATAATATAACAATTTTTTTAGTACCTTACATTACGGCGTTTTGATATATAAGTTATTATCCAAAATAATATATATATTCTTATTTTAATTAATTTTTATTTATCCTTTTCTTTATATGCACTTACCCTACTTATTAGGAAGTTCTAGAAAGACCTACCCTATCATAACCCTAATTCTTTTTCCCTAACTGCTTTTTCTTTTCTCTCTTATTCAACATTTTTTGGCAGACTATTCTCTCTCTCCCTTGTAAATAGCCCCCCTTCAATTATTACCCCTAAACTCTCTCTCTCTCTCTTGTCTCTATTCCCTCTCCCTCTCTTGTCATCCCTGTCTCTCTCGTCAACCCTCCCTCCCCCCAATTTCACTCCCTCTCCCCTTCGTAAACAACCTTCACCTTTCCATCATTACCTCGACCCTACCCCTGGCCTCTCTCTCTCGTCTCTATTCTCTCCCTCCTTGACCCTACCCCCTGACTTCTCTCCCTCATCTTTGTTTTCATTGACTCTTACCCATTTCTTAAACACACATAGGACCCTATTCATTCCCCCCCCCCCCCCCCCCTTTTGTTGGGGTTTTTTCAGTTGGTCCTTCGTAATTCAATTTCACATTTTGGTAAATTTTCTTTCGTTAATTATTTAGATATTTATTTAAATAAAAAGTAATTTATGTATTTTTGTGTATTATAGGTTCTCATTTAACGTCAAACCGCGGTTGTCCAGTGGTCTTGTCTCGATTTACATTGGCAAGCCACTTCGATTTCATATTTGGTACCGTATACATAGTGCAATATATTATTATTATTATTATTTTCATTGTTAGTGTTGAATTAAGTATTATTAGTATTCAATTACTGCTTTTAAATTATTCGATTATCATGTTATATAGTGTTATTTCATATAAGAAATATATTTTATCGTATTTTGGATTATTGGTTATAGATAATTTATGTTGGGGCTAAATTTTTGTTTTTTTTTTTTATTATTCAAGTTAGGTTACTAATTTTTGTTTGTTTATAGAATATGGTAATGATAATACTTTACGTAAGTCTCAAGTGTCGATTTTGTGTACTATGATATTATTTTATTATTAGTATGCTTTATTATTGATATTGATGGTAGTATGATTTAAGTATTTTTTTTTTCACAATAGTGTTATTAACATATAGCTTAGTATATTAGGCATAGCATGTTATATAGTGTTATTTCATATAAGAGATATTGTTAAATATATTTTATTGTATTTTGGATTATTGGTTATAGATAATTTATGTTAGGGCTAAATTTTTTTTTTATTATTCAAGTTAGGTTACTAATTTCTATTTATTTATAGAATATGGTAATGATAGTACTTTACGTAAGTCTCGAGTGTCGATTTTGTGTACTATGATATTATTTTATTATTAGTATGCTTTATTATTGATATTGATGGTAGTATGATTTAAGTATTTTTTTTTTCACAATAGTGTTATTAACATATAGCATAGTATATTAGGCATAGTATACTCGTTTTATTTGTCTATTACTATTTTGTCATTCCTTATGAGTTTCTACAAATCATACTATTTTCTAATTAAGTACGTATTATTTATTTATTATATCAATTCAGTAATCTATATAATTTGATACTCTAATCATGTGTCCATTTTATACTTTCTTTTATTTATATAGATAAACACACACACACACACACACACACACACACACACATATATATATATATATATTATGTACCTTACGATTTACTATAAATAAGTGATCTTTTATAGTTATATCAACTTTTTGGCTTAATTGTATTATGTTATTATTATTTTATTCAACAATTTCTTTTAGGATCTTGATTGGATAGACTGTAAGTTCATAGATAACTCCTAGGTATAACTTAGTCTTAGAATACTTAAAGGTTAATGTGCTACTTGTTTCCGTTTAGATTCATAGTGTTAGATTTCCTTTGTTGAGATTTGAGTTTTGTTCGAGTTTTGTGATTAGAGTTTTATTTTTTATTTTGAACCGATTCTAGGTATGTGGTGCTTGTTATTTGCTTGTACTTACTAGGTTAGAAATGATCTAACCAAACTAACCTATATTTGAACTAATTGATCTTGGTTGCTAATTGTGCTTAACCTACTCGCTTTAAAGGCCTGCAGTGGCAGATCCCTAGAGGGGCAATTGCTGATCATGTATAAGGTTTCTCTAGTGGACTTTCACATGAGACGATGCAGCTAGAATATAAGGTTTTAGACTTTGGTTTATGGGTGTAAAGGACTTAAAAGAAAATATATATTTATATTCACTTATATATGTGAATAAAGACCAAGTGTGGCGGGGTTATGAATACCCCTTTGTTATTCTGTTGGCCTAATGTAAGATAATTAAATTGCTGTTTGTATTATTCTATTATATTTACATTTTTGCGTGTAAACAATTGGGCTTGGCATGCGTATGTGTTTATGCATCCGTACTGGGCTTTGGCTCATTCTTTTCTTTTTTAGGTACTAGATTTGAAGATTGCCTTATTTATGAGGAAACATATGTATTTTAGGTATTGGATTCGAGGACTACCATATTTATGAGGAGACATATGTGGATTACATCCAGGAGGAAGATGGAGTTGAATACCTTTACTTCTGTAATGACTGGGATAAGGTGATGTCTATTTTACTAGTGGTTTATGTTATGTTAAGGGTTTTGTCCTTTTGAGGAGATAGACTCCTTTATGATATTTGAGGATTTAGTTACTTGACTTGATTATTATTCTTGGTTATGAGTTGATACGCTTTTGAACTCTGTTGGATATTTCGGTTTTTATGAGATTATGAGTGGATGGAACTACCCACTCCTTTGTGGTTTTTATGTATTATTTGTGGTATAATTCTCTATTGCTTTTTGACTTGTGGACTTAGAAGCCTTAACATGTCTCGAGTTAGCTAGGGTATGTAGCGAGTTGTAGTGCCTATCTAGGGTCACGAGACGTTACAACTTTAGGTGGTATCAGAGCTAAAGGTCAGGGAATCTTAGAAAAGTTAAGAATGAAATTGAATTCTAGGTAAGTATGAATTATAGTAGACTAAGGATTGATTTATCAAGTTAAAGCTGTTGAATTTTTGTGCTAAATTTGGTTTATGGTTATTAAAGGTTCCTGTACTGATTGCAAGTGTCATTCTAATTGTCTTTTATCAAGACTCTAGTAGCTTACCCTCCTTTAGCTAACTTCCTTATGCTATCTCTTGTTTCCTATTTACCTTTTATAGTATGCCTTCTAAATGAGTTATAGGATCGGATTCTTCTTCCTCTAAGGGACATTATACCCCCCTATGATGCATTTCCTCTTAGGCTGCCACACCTGAGAGGTGTTAGAGTTTAGATTGGCTTAGGTTCTCAGAAAGATATTGGAGATCAGAGGGATCAGCCTAAGCAGACTTAGGCTGTTGACACCATTACTATGTTACTTGAGACCTTGAATTATCTTATTAGGGTGTTGGCTTAGTAGACTGCTCTTAGAGAGAGAGTCATCAACTTAAATAAATTTGCTCAGCAGGTCAGTGATTTTAACCTGAGGGGTGAAGACTTTCTTGCTACTGATAGATGGATAGAAGATCTGGAGAGTGCCTTTGCTACCTTCCACGTGCCTGGTGATAAGAAGGTAGATTATGCTGCTTTTAAACTTAAGGGTACTATTGTTACATGGTGGGCCAGCCAACCCAGGAGGACTGAGGGGCCACTTAGCCAGAGTTTAAGAAGCTATTTTATGCTAAGTTTTTCTCTACCAATATGAGAGACCGGTTGCAGAATGCTTATTTCAACTATTAGCAGGGGCATAGATCAATTGAGGAGTATGAGATCGAGATGAGCAATCTGTTCAGGTTTTTATTACTAGTTATGAGAGTAGACGATGAGGTTAGAGCCCGTAGATTCTTGGCTAGGTTGGAGCTAGAGTTGCAGAGTGTAATTGATGCCTTTCAGTTGGATTCTTATGCAGAGAATATGATGAAAGCAAAGCATATGGAAATAAATTTGAAGCATAAGAAGGATACACTAATAGCTCGATCAAATTCTATGATTGGAAAAAGGCCTACTTCTGGAGATGTGGTTCAAGGAAGTGGGAAGAAGCCTCAGGTGATTACCAGATCGATGAGCTAGATATTCCCTCATGTTTAGATTAGAACCCTACCTCCAGCTCTTATGGCATAGGTACCTTTGATTGTTAAGTGTCTTAGATGTTATGGGCTATATGAGATTGGATCTTGCAAATGGCCAAAGGGTTCTTGCTTTTTGTATAGGAAGACCGATCACTTTAGTAGGGATTACACCAATAAGTCTATATCACTCTCTTTCTGTTATATCTATACTTAGAGGGGACACCTTGTTGTGGATTACACCGAGAGGCTTACAGGGAGTCAGGCTAGAGCAGGATAGTAGACTACTAAACCTCCAGTTAGAGCTCAGGTTGGGTGATAATAGACTGAAGGATTGAAGCAGAGAGCTCCAGTGAGGGGTTTTACACTTCATCAACAATATCAGGATCTACCTAATTGTCATGCCTCAAAGTGGTAAAGTTGTAACAGTCCCACCATGTAAACTATTCTAAGATAGAAGTTGGCCTTATAATTGCTATCTTAGACCTAATCTACACAAGGCATATACGACTACTCCGCTTTAAAGTAAACAGTTTGTAATTTAAATAAATCATTTACTTAAGAAAGTAAGAAAATATATATATACATTAGAATTCAGTAATTATAATTAATGTTTACAATGTTTCACCATAATCTATTTTCTAATTAATACATTATTCAGAAATGAAAAATTCTAAGATAAGAGCTTAGACCTTAAAAATATATATTTGTTTTTAAAATATTTTTCCTCACTTCCCATGATCTAGTAGTTACCAGTTTCAAAGTAGTTGTAAGCTGTTTCTTAGCTAGCATCTGCAATGTCGTCTATAGGAATGTAAGTAACCACAGCTCAATAAGTTAGGATGGAGGACTTAAAATTATAATACAAACACAAACAAAGTTATCAACTAACTTATTAGGTGCAATGCATGTTCAAGCAAATGCCATTGCACAACGTTGTCCGACTCGTCATGAGATTAAAGAAATTGTACCCGCTCTAATTTAGATTGAGGAGTTATTGTTAATGCAATAGCTTATGACCAAACCTAGGATTGTGCAATTGAGATACCGCTTTTCCCGTGACTACCTTTGAACTCTTGACTTCACTCTTATCGCGACCTTCTCACCTGTCACTTAGTTCGACTAAGAATGAAGAAGGGGCCTATTATGCTATCCAGCGCTATCTCTTTTGAAGGGGTCAGTATTTGGTCGGAGCATCCTAAGTTTGCCCTAATAGGTTGCTATGCAGGTTCGATTTATGATTATAGGTTGTATATTTGATTAGGTCCAGTTTAGGGTGATCAATCATTTCATACAAATTATACAATATAAGCAAAGCAGCAAATCAAAATCAAAATCATATCATCAACTTAGAACAAGCACAATCAAGTACAATTTCAAGCCTACAATTACAACACTATATTAATCCCAACTTACTTGGACTTCTCGTTTGCTCACTCGAGATCCAACTCGCTCAGGCCATTGTCGATTATCCCTATAATACCAATATTGTCTCGGTTTTCATATAACTGTTATAGATTAGTTTTAACACTTAATGTTATCTTTAGCTTAGGGTTTAATATGTCCAATTATTTAGGCTCTCAAATCTTTTAGAATTATTTTAGGTTTGGAGCTAGGTTCGGGTTCAGTTTTCATATCGATTTCTAAATTAGGTTCTAATTTTATACCCGAACCCTAGAAACTTATTTCAACTCATAATGTGAAATTAATCACATTACTTTCAGATATCCTAAATACTATAATTACTCCTAGTCAGTATTTTATTTTACCCGGTATACTTAAATCCTTATTAATGTATCGAATTTACTCTTGATGTTATAAATTTTTTACAATTTTTATATAATTACATAAATTTAAGATTTCTATCAAATTTATTATATATCCTTATTATTTATATAATATCAATTTTTATCCTGATATCTTCTATTTATTATATTTCCAATAATTACATATTATATATTATCACATATTATGTACATAATACACATATAATATTTTTATCACTCTAATTACCATCTCTCAATATTAATTAATATTTCAAAATGTCTAAATTCATCCTAAATCAGATTTTACACCTAATTACCCTAATTTACAAAATTAACTTAAAATTTACTATTTTTCCCTATTACTAATTTACCACATAATTAGCCTAATAATTATATCTAACATCCTAAATGATACAAGTATCATACTTCATCAGATTTTAACATTCTAAAACATATAATTATTCACTAAATCAGTAATTAACCATTTAATTACTTAATTAATCCTAAATTACCCATTTTATGCCTTATTTTAAGGCCTAAAAATTATCTAAAATTTTTGAAAATTCATTTTTGAAAAAGGGCTTCATGGTACTATTTTATATCACTTAAGTAGTCTACACAAAAATTTTGAGCCCAAAATTACACTCCTAAGGTTATTTATTTCTAAATCGAAACATGTTTGATTTTGTATGATTTCTTAAAGACCATATATGACGGGATATATTTTCATCAAAATAATATTTTTCCTAAAAACTACATACTAAAATATCTAGAATAACAAAATTAATAATTTTTTAAGAATATTTACTATTTTTATAAAATTACACAAAATTTAGTTAGAAATCGAACTCACCGGTTTGGGTGACTCTAGCTACCGTTAGTGGCCATAGGTATGTCAGCTCACCTAGGCGCTGCTACCACCGTGTGGTGGTGGTGGCCATCCACTCTCAATTGCTCATTAAGTTTGGGTTCTTCTTAGAAGCCTCAACTATATAGTTTTTTTGTAATTTTTTCTAAAACCCTAATTACTCTCAATTTCACCTCTCTCTAATTTTATAAACTTCTTGACATCCAAAATGAGCTTCTGAAAAATTTGGGGTATTTATAGAGGTCTTGGGGAATTATTGTGTATTAATTTGATTAGATAATTGCTATCTTCTTCCAATTTACCTTTTGTATTATTTTAATTTAATTGGCTAAATTTTTTCTTATTTTTTGCAACTACCACGACCCAAATCTAGATCATTGCTTATTTTTTATGATTTTTCTTTATTTTTCCTTAATTAATTATGAATTTTCTTTAATTATTTAGTATTACTTTAAGTAATTACGCATATTTCAAGTAATTACGCGTTTTTCCACCCACATGTAAATTTATATATAGTACAAATAAATATTCCTAAATATTATTTAGGTTATTTTATGATTTTTAGTGTGCATATAATTTATTTCTAGTTATTCGTTAGTTATCAGAATATATTTTACGTATTTTTGATAAATAATAAATTGTATACTTAAAATTTGGAAATTTTTTATTCTTTTATTTTATTACTTATTTTCTTAAATTCAAACTTACGAGATCACTTTTACTAATATTTTTAATTTTATTTGATAATTTAGACTTGATCAAATCCTTTAATTAATCGTCCTAAATTTTACGAGTCAAACTTTGGATAGTTGATTATGGGTCTTACACTAGTGAGGATACTGCTATAGGTACGCTACTGGTCTACTCCTACAGTACTTATGCATTGTTTGATACCGGTGCCACATATTCTTTTATTTCTGAGATGTTTATGCATGCACATGGTTTGATTTTTGAGTCTTTGGTTGGGTCATCAAATGTTTGCACACCTTTAGGAGTTGGGAAAGCCTTGAAGAGGATCTGTAGAGGAGTTAGTGTGGAGATTGAGGGTAGAGTTTTGCCAGCAGATTTTCTGGTTTTGAATATGTCTAAATTTGATATGATTCTGGGTATAGATTGGTTAGCTAATTATCGAGCTGTCATAGATTGTTGTAGTATGATGGTGCACTTCACACTAAATGATGGGAATGAGTTTAATTTTAAATTGGATGCTTAAAGGCCAGTTAAGTTGCCTACTTATGAATTGTGGGAAAATAGGAGGATTTTAGCTTTGTCCTTAAGAAGTGAGGAACCTGGGAAGTTAAAGCATACCTTTGTGGTAAATGAGTTTACTGAAGTATTTTTTGATGAGTTACTAAGGTTGCCACTTAAGAAGGAGATTAAGTTCAACATTGACTTAATGACTGAGATTGCTCTGATCTCAAGGTAAGTGTATAGGATGGCTCCAATTAAGTTGGTTGAGTTGAAGAAGCAGTTACAAGATGTTACAACCTTTACTTATACCTGAGTGGAAATGGAAGCATCAGGTGGCAACAAATTAATATCGTGGCATCAATTGGAAAAAAGAAAAAGACGTAATTAAAATTAAAAAGAAGACAGATAGATTCTCATAATCCAGGAAAGCGCCGACCTTGATCATTTTAAAAACTAACCCAAGAATTCATTTTTAGGTTTGTCTCCTTATAAACCAAAATAATAATAATAATAAAACATAAGGTAGAATTTACATTATCAAAATAGGTTATGATGGTGTATGTGACTTCATGTTCGAAGGAATATTAATGGAGATGATTGGAATAATGTCCTCAGTTTTCAAATAGAAAAGAAAGCAAATTTTCTCAAAGACATCATAATCTCAGCTCAATCACTTTCATGAATTATGGGTAAGCAATACTTTACCTCTATCTTGATGTAGGAATTTTATCAACTTATTTAAGCATATTACATGGGTAATGAGATAATAAAAATTAAATACAATTAGTGTATACATGTATATACATATAGCAACGAGAATTTTAAATATAGGTTGCATTATAGTGTATTTTAGTAGTATGGAGTGAAGTTGGGTTGAGGTTAGAATTTTAGGAATTTTAATTTAGATTTAGGATTTATTTGAGTTAATTACGAAGTTATAATAACGTATGGTTGAATCGGTAATACAAAAAGGTATTTTTGGAATTTTGAAAAAAATGATATGTCTTGACTCTTGAGATATCCTAATAATACTCAAAATAATAATCGTGATGATATAAAGTTTATCAAAATCTGATAAGAAATGAATAAAATATAATTGAATTAAGCTTGGAAACGCAATAGCGAAAACACATAAGAACTTAGTATCGACTTAGTAGTTGACTTGGGGTATGTGTGTATTTTTCTAGGTGTGATAGGTGAGGAATAACCACATCGTGAAGCTTAGGATTTTACGCTACTGTCGAGCTCGGGTAAGTGGATATTTTTGTTTTCGTATAAGTAGATCTATATTTACTTGACTTAGATCTACTTGACTTAGAGTCAGCTGTGTTGTGAATTGTAATGACGTGCTGGATTGATTGGACACCTAATTCTGTTGAATGTGTGTTGAAAAGGTGAAATGTTTCCTTGTGTATGATTGATTCATCGATATGTATTCTATTTGAAAAACTTTGAAACTGAATTGTTCTTTAAGGTGTTCACCTAAGCAAACCTTATGTGAAGGAATGTAATATAAAGTTTAGAAACAAAGTTAAAGTTGAGATAGTTGAATTGGTTATAACATGAAACTTGAGATTCGTACCTGATATTGGACTATTATACTATTTTCTACATTTATGGCATAACACGAAAGGACCTATAGGTTGAGTTTTTGAAAGCTTGAAAACTGCTGAGTTAGCTTTTGAGCATATAGACTGCATTGCTTAACTTATTCTGGCCACATTGTGTGACTGGTTATGTATTGGATTTTCAAACCACAGTAGGTGGTTTTTGTTGGGGGTCTTACTCCCAAGTAGCTCCTTGTTGTTTTAGGTTCCTAGATATTGTATCTAGATGCCCGGGTATATCGACTAACTGGATGAAGAATTGGAAAAGTATAGGATATCGGTATCGATACATGTTACGTGCATGAGCATAATATGGATTTTTTTGCATAAATAGTTTGTATTGATAACTCGGGTTGTGAGATTGAATGTCTTATAGTACTGATCCTTGTGAATGTTGTTCTATGTTTTGTTTTATCTACTCTTACTTGGCTCATAGAGAGTTGAGGGGATTCTTGTGTATCCTCAAGTTATGAAGAGAATTGATAAGGCAACATTAGTTGGGGGAAAAAGTCTTTTGAGAGCACTTAAGACGGAGTCAGTCGCTTTTGAAGAAGTCTTGTAATATTTTGTTTTTATTTCTATAAAGGACCTATATATATGAAAAAAAGTACTATATTTTAGGTTTGTTAAGTTTGATAGATGTAATCTTTTGTATAAATAGGTGTTAAGTTGAACTCCGTTATAGTACTTTTTTGTTTTAAATAGAACTTTTTAGATAGGTTTGTTATTGTGTTTATAAATGATATATTGATTTATTTTAAAAGCAGGGAAGAGCATGAAGAACACTTGAGGTTGGTTTTAAGTTTGTTGAAGGAAGAGCAATTGTTTGCCAAGTTCTCCAAATGTGAATTTTAGCTTAAATGTGTAGTATTTCTAGGTCATGTTATGGACAAGAATGGGAAATCTATAGATCCAGCAAAGGTACAGGCAATAGTAGATTAGCAGAGACTAAAGTCAATGACTAAGATCATAAGCTTTATGGGTTTGACAGGGAATTATCGAAGGTTTATGGAAGGTTTTTGCAGGATAGTAGCTTTACTTACGAAGCTAACCCACAAGGGTTTAAGTTTGAGTGGGACGATCATTGTGAAGCTAGTTTTCTAAAGTTAAAAGAAAAACTGAGTACAGTTCCAGTGTTGACTTTACCTAAGAGCAAGGAAGAGTTCACTATCTTTAGCGACGCTTTGAGTTAAGGCTAAGTTGTGTGTTGATGCAGGACGAAAATGTGATCGCTTATTCTTCTAGGCAGTTGTAGCTTTATGAGAAGAACTACTCAACTCATGATTTAGAGTTGGCGGTAGTTGTTTTGGCTTTGAAGTTATGGAGACATTATTTGTATGGCGAAAAATGTAAAATATTCATGGATCATAAGAGCTTGAAGTATATCTTCACTTAAAAAGAGTTAAACATGAGACAATGTATGATGGGAATCAACCTCTGGCCATATCCAAGCCAAGGCCTATCAATGCTTACCGAGGCCGAACTGCAGCCAGGAGGATGAGAGGAAGGAAGATGAACACTTGGCATTAGGTTCATCATCAGCCAAAGTGCCAAGAGAGCACATAGCCAAGTAATTAGAACCAAAGAACCACTCGGCACATCAAAGAGAGACTTGTGCCGACTAATTCTATGACTTGGCAATTGTAGACTGACCTCTCTAGTGTCTCGGCTAAGACACGTGAGATGTTAGGGAACGTTTCTTGGGCCTAGACATCCAACTACCGACTCCATTCAGTTCGGATACTACTCCTTCCAGGACATGCCGAGTGACTGCATGCCGAGTCTTGTAAAGCGCATAGTTTTGTATTCTTGTATATGTTTTCCTTCATTTTATTTATAAGCCCAATTCTTTAGGGTTTAAGGCCTTATACATTATTTACAGTTTTGCCACTAAAGTTTAGGACTTACTATAAATAGCAACATTTGTATAGATACATGGATGAGACAAACAGATAGATATACAGAGATATATATAGATAGTGAAACTTTCCTCTTTCGAACAAAGCTATACTTGAGTTAGCATTTGTCGGATTATCGAGTGTTGATTAAACTCTTTAATAGTCTTTGCATTCTTATCAATCTTGTTCTTAAATTGTGGTGAATCTCTTCATTTGAACTGGTTAGTGAGTTGCATCTAACCTTCATTTGAAACTCCGAGCAACATTTAGTGTTTGTAAATTGTATCGAATTCTATTTCAAGCTCAAACCCCTGATTGTGTTTATGTCTTGATTAGTTATATCTATTCACATTCATCATCAAAACCTTCCTGTTATTCATACCCATTTTCTTTTGAATACTTATTCCTGTTCTTTCATTCCAAATCCACTGCCGTTTCTTTCTGGATTGATCTTTTGATTCCTTATCATAATTGTATCAGAGACTCGATCTCGTATCATATTGGTATCAAAGCTTTAGGGAGACACGCATGCTAGTGTTCTTCGAAGTAGATTTGTAGTTCTAACATTTCTGTTAATCATTGTTCTGTAGTGTACCGTGTTGTTCGTAGTAGTAAGTAGTTGTAGAAGCCGAGTAGTGGTTGTTTCTGAGTTACTGTAATTTTGTTTTGTTGTTTCTTCAATTTTTTTGGTAAATTACTGTATGAACAAAAATGTTGGAGGATAGTGTCAACAGCACAGGAAATAGTCTTCGTGGAAGCTTAAGGCGACGTGTTGACAACTTAGAATATCAGATTCAGAATCTTACTGACTCTATTAAAGAACTCATTGGATTAGTTAGGGGCTGCAGACGAGATGGTCGAGAGGAAAGAAGGGAGAGGATACCTACAAGTGGAAGTGGTTCTAATGAACTTGAACATGACGATCGATGGTGGAGAAGAGCTGTCGAGTCAAGAAAAAGAGAAAACCATCTAGTGTCGAGAGGAAGAAATGATAGGAGTGTTGACTTCGAAACAAATCAAGAAGCTTGGAGAAGAGAGCCGAGGCTGAGAAAGAACATAGCTGAGTAGAGCTCTAATAGAAGTGGCCGAACCGAGGAGAATCTACCAGCTTGGAATGTAAGGGATGAACCTTGATCACTTGGTTGAGGACTTGACAATATAAAGCTTAAGTTACCGATTGTCTGTGGAAGTAGTCGACCGGAAGAGTTCCTTGACTGGGTTCCCTAAGTCGAGAAATTGTTCAAGTGCTACGAGTGTGATGATCGAACAAAGGTTAAGCTGGCTTCACTGTCCCTTGTTGAATACGTAAGTCTTTGGTGGAATAAGCTAGTTGCCAAGCGAGATGTTGAAGGACAAGAGCTGATTAGAACTTGGAGGCTCATGAAAAGATTGATGAACTAACGCTTTGTGCCGACTTATTTAAAGTAAGAGATGCTCCATCCTTTCCAGCACCTGAGATAAGGTTGAAATACTATTGAAGAGTATTTGCAAGAGTTTAAGACCTTGATAACGAGATGTGAAATTGCCGAGCCACAAGATCGCACCATTGCCAGATTCCTGAGTAGACTCCAAGACAACATTACCGATATAGTTGAATTGTAGCCATTTAACTCCTTTGATGAGCTAATTAATTTGGCATTAAGAGTGGAGAGGTAGAGGAGAAGAAGGCATCAAAAGCCGAGTAGTCGACCTCAACAGGGTAACCTTGAGCTTAAGAGGTATGCCAAGAGAAGGCAAGAAAAGAAGATGGAGAAAGGCGAGCTTAGCTGACCAACCCATGCTGAAAAAAAGATTGTCGAGAAAGAGATTGCTAAGAAAGAGAAGGCACTTGATAACAAGGATCAAGAAGTGAAGTGCTTTAAATGCTTAGGCTACAAACATATTGCGTCCCAATGCTCGAATAAAAGGGTCATGGTCTTCAAGGGTAAAGGGCCTGAAGCTCAAATCGAAAGTCCAAGTGACAAGAGTTTAGAAGACCAGTTGATAGAAGAAGATGTCTATCCCAAGGACTTTGATAAACTCTTAGTTATGGCGACACAAGCTGACTTAAAGGCAGATCCTGGACAAAGGGAAAATTTATTTCATATGCAGTGTCTAGTGAATGGGAAGACCTATTCCCTGGTTATCAATGGAGGTAGCTGCACCAATATTGTCTCTATTAAGTTAGTAGAAAAGATGAAGTTGTTGACCTACCTGCATCCCTGATCTTATGGATTGAAATGGTTTAATGACAAGGGTACGGTCCATGTGCATAAAAGAGTGCGAATAGCATTCAAGGTTGGACAATATAAGGATGATATTGATTTTAACGTAGTGCCTATGAATGCCGTAAATATACTTCTTAGCTAACCTTAGGAGTATGACCAGAAAGTGATCCAGATGGCTTCCTCAACACTTACACTGTTTAGAAGGATAGGAAGAGCTATTGCTTGACCCCCATGAGCATCGAGGAAATCCAAAGACACTCGGCACCCATGGTGAAAAGAAAAGGGAAGAGAAGCTTATTCGACATTCCGGCTTGTGCTCAACACTTAACATTAAGGATGACTTCCTTTCAAACCTACAATAATGATGGGAATCAGCCTTTGACCACATCTAAGTCGGGGCTTATCAATGCTTGCCGAGGTCGAATTGTAGCTAGAAGGATGAAAGGAAGGAGGATGAATACTCAACATCAGGTCTGTTGTCAGCCTAAGTGCCAAGAGATCGCTCAGTCGAGTAATCGGAACCAAAGAACCACTCGGCAATTGTGGGCCGACCTCTTTGGTGCCTCAGCTAAGATATGCAAGACGTTAAGGACTTCTTCTCGGACTTGGACATCCAACTACCAACCCTATTCTGTTCAGATACCACTCCTTCCAGGGTACACTGAGTGACTGCATGTCGAGTCTTGTAAAATGTACACTTTTGTATTCTTGTATATGTTTTCCTTCATTTTATTTATAGGCCTAATTCTTTAGGATTTAAGGCCTTGTACATTATTTACAGTTTTGCCCTTAGGGTTTAGGACATACTATAAATAACAACATTTGTACAGATACATGGATGAGACATACAGATAGATATACATAGATATATATAGAGAGTGAAACTTTCCTCTTTTGAGCAAAGCTATATTTGAGTTAGCATTTACTGAATTATCGAGTGTTAATTAGACTCTTTAATCATCCCTGCGTTCTTATCAATCTTGTTCTTAAATTGTGGTGAATCCCTTCATTTAAATCGGTTAATGAGTTTCATCTAACCTTCATTTGAAACTCCGAGCAATATTTAGTGTTCATAAGTCGTATCGATCTCTATTTCGAGCTTAAACCCCTGATTGTGTTTGTGTCTTAGTGAGTTATATCCATTCACATTCAGCATCAAAACCTTCTTGTTATTTGTACCCATTTTCTTTTGAATACCCATTCCTATTCTTTCGTTCCAAATCCGCTGCCATTTCTTTCTGGATTGATCCTTTAATTCTTTATCATATTGGTATCAAAGATTCGATCCCATATCAACATAAATGGTTAGAGTTGATCAAAGACTATGATGTAGATATTCAGTACCATCTTAGAAAAGCAATTATAGTAGTAGATGCACTTAGTCGAAAGAAGCATGGCAACATTGCCACTTTGTTGACTACTCAGAAGCATTTATTACAGGATTTGTGCAAGATGGACTTAGAGGTTGTGACTAGTGAAGTTAGGTCAAGATTGGCAAGTTTCCACATCTAGCTAACCATAGTAAACCGAATCAAAGCAGTTTAGATGGAGGATCAGGAAATTCAGGACTTGAAAGGTAAAGTAGAACTTGGTTTAGTACCTGAGTTCAAATTAGACACTAATGGGAATCTGAGGTATGGAGTAAGATTGTGTTTACTAAGGAATTCATAGTTGAAAAAGGAAGTGATGCAAGAAGCTCACTATTCGGCATACTCAGTACACCTTAGGAGTACGAATATGTATAAGGATATGAAGTGTCATTACTGGTGGAGAAACATGAAGCATGATATAGCAGAGTTTGTCTTACAGTATTCTACTTGACAAAGGATTAAGTTTAAGCATAAGAGGCCAGTAGGAGAATTACAGCCCTTACTAATGCCTGAGTAGAAGTAGGAACATATTATTATGGATTTCATCACTCACTTTCTAAGGACTAAGGATAAGCCTAATGCAATTTGGGTGATAGTTGATAGATTGACTAAGTCAGCCCATTTTATTCTAGTTAATATGAGTTATACTTTGGTTAGGCTAGCTAAGGATTATATTTGGCACATGGTACGACTCTATGGAGTACCAGTGACAATAACTTCGAATAGGGATACTTGGTTTGTGAGCAAGTTCTAGAAGAGTCTATAAAAAGAATTAGGTACCAAGTTTCAGTTTAGCATAGCTTTCCACCCATAAACCGATGGGCAGTTTGATAGGACTATTCAGATTCTTAAGGATATGTTAAGATCTTATGTTTTAGATTTCAGGGGAAACTGGGATGATCACTTTCCTTTAGTTGAGTTTTCCTATAATAATAGCTATTAGGAGATGATTTAGATGGTACCTTATGAGGCCTTGTATGGAAAGAAGTGTAGGTTACCTATCCATTGGGATGAAGTAGGAGAAAGACAATTCTTGGGTCTAGAATTGGTACAGGAAACTGTTAATAAGCTCAGGATCATTTAGCAAAGGATGTTGATAGCTCAGAATAGGTAGAAAAGTTATGCAGATCAAGGAAGAAGGCCTTTAGAATTCTAAGTTGGCGATTAAGTCTTACTAAAGGTTTCTCCAGTAAAGGGTGTAGCAAAGTTTGGGATGAGAGGAAAGTTAAGCCCTAGGTTTATTGGTCCTTTTGAAGTGTTGGAACGAATCAGAAAGGTAGCTTACAGATTAGCTTTGCTAGCATTGTTGGAAGCGGTACATGATGTTTTCCACGTATCGCTGTTAAAGAAGTTTGTAGCTAATCTGAGTCAGAGTCAGGGTGATTGGTTAGTACCGAT
Source organism: Lumnitzera littorea (assembly GCA_024138015.1). NCBI lineage: Eukaryota > Viridiplantae > Streptophyta > Magnoliopsida > Myrtales > Combretaceae > Lumnitzera > Lumnitzera littorea. The sequence continues at coordinate 109,527,360 of JAMXBB010000004.1, read as the reverse complement.
AGAGGACTTAGAGTCCTTAAGCTTACAGCTTGATTTCTCAGTGGAGGAGAGACCTATTAGGATCCTTAACAGGAAGGTTTACCAACTAAGGAGGAGATCACTTCCCTTTGTGAAAGTCCAATAGGAGCACCACTTAGAGCGTGAGGCTACTTGGGAGTTGGAAGACAAATGAAGTAAAAGTATCTAAAGTTGTTCTTGAGTTAAGGTAAACTTTCGGGACGAAAGTTTTCTTTAGGGGGGAAGAATGAAATACCTTAGTTAGCCTAGTAAATTAATTAAATCATAAACTCCTTTAAGTTAGTAATGTTGGAAATTAAAAAAATTAAGGTCTCGACTTAATTATTTTAGAAAACTTATTTTACGTATTTAGTAAGTATTTTTAATTTTATTTTACGTATAGAATATAATAATTTTATGAGTACCTTACATTACGATGTTTTTATATATAAGTTATTATCTAAAATAATATATATATATATATATTCTTATTTTAATTAATTTTTATTTCTTCTTTTCTTCATACACTTCACCCTCCTTACTAGGAAGTTCTAGAGAGACTTACTCTATTCTAACCTTAATTCTTTTCTCTTAGCCACTTTTTCTTTTCTCTCCTACTTAGCATTCTTTTGTAGACTAATCTCTCTCTCCTTCGTAAACAGCCCCCTTCAATTGTTACCCCTGACCTCTCTCTCTTTGTTCCCTCTCCTTCTCCTTCTCTCGTCGCCCCTGTCTCTCTCTTTACCCTTTGACATCCTCTCTTGTTAACCTCCCCCCAATTTCACTCCTTCTCCCTCTCGTAAATAGCCTTCCCATTTCCATCATTACCTTGACCCTACCCCTAACCTTATAGTGATTGGTAGTAGTATTTGCCGAGTGACATGTAATGCCCCCTTTTCACTCGACTAATGCAACTTATACGGCTTTAGATGTGCAACGGTTAGCAACTTCAATTTTGAAATAAGATTGATTGATGTTACATTGGTACAACTTTTACTATCCATAATGAGGGCACATACTTGATTATTCATCTTACAAGTGGTATGAAACAGATTCTCTCTCTGCTTCTCTTCTCGTAAAGGTTCCATGTTCATTGTGCATCGGAGAACCATGATCAGTTGATCTAAGTCCTTAACAAATACATCCTCTTCAATTAGTTTTTTCTCAACATTTTCTTTCTCGGTAGTAATCTCTTCCTCAGGTTTCTCATCTGTACTATCTAGCTCTAGCTTCAGGACATCTCCTTTAATTATCATGGTTCTTTGGTTTGGACATTGAGTGGTCATATGTCTAAACCCTTGGCATTTGAAGCACTTCATCTGGCTCGTTTTCTTGCCTAATCTTTGCCCCTTCTCATAAGTTAGGGTTGGCACTTTACCGTCAAGGCGGCCTTTCTAATCTACTCGGACATCTATCTTTCGGCTCGATTCGGTACTCAACTGAGCTTGATGACTTGCTTATCCAGGTCAGCTACTTGACATCCTGGCCGGTATTCGACTCCTTCTTTACCTCTCTACTCGTTGGGTTATTTTGATGGCCTCATCCATTGTGGTAAATCGTTGGAGTTCCATGATGTCTCGAATGTTACCTCTCAACCCATTAATGAATCTTGAGACTATTCGAACTAGTGGTTCTTTCACTTCGCAATAGATGATAAGCATTTAAAATTCTTGAATATATTTGTCAACAGTCCGGCTTCCTTATCTCAGCTTCTGAAGCTAAGTGAAAGTATTTTGAATATAAGTTTCTAGTGCGAACCTGTTTTTGAGCATTTTCTTCATCTCAAGCCAAGTATTAATCTCTTGGTATCCCTCTTACTTTCTTATAGCCTAAAAATTCCTCTACTACATGGCGGTATATCCGGAGAACTCAATAGTAACTTTTCTCACTTTTTCATAATCTTTGTACTGATAGTAGTAAAAAACACGCTCCACTTTCTCTTCGCACTCTAAATATTCATCAATATTTCCAGAGCCATCGAAGCTTATAATTCAAAGCTTCACATGGTTGGATGATTTAGGGACTCAAACTTGCTCCTCTTTAAAATACTCTTCCTCGTCCTCTTCATCCAGTTCCCTCATGTCTATCCTTTGTTTGACTCGTTCACCTAACCTCCACCTCGAATTAGTTAAGCTAAGTTCTACCCTCTAATAAGTTGAGTAGCTTGTGGGGTATTTTGCACGACCTCAATAGGTCAGTATGTCAATGCATGAATAGATCGAGTTAGATCTACCAAGAGGTTAACTACCTCATCAAGTCTCTCGTTAGTGCTTCCCAGGGTTCCTTGAGACTATCATCCATAGTGGACAACTCCACTATTATTATCTCCCATACCAACATTCATACTCAAGTCTGTCATTTTTTTCACAGATTCAAAGCTCAAACAAACACTTTAAGGAATTAACAGCTAGCAAACACAGCAGCTAAGATGAATACAATAACTTACTCTATTTTACACATGTAAAATAGAACTTCAACAACCAATTACAACTTAAACAAAACCTCTGCTCTGATACCAAAATGTTGCGAACTGTAACTAAGAATAGATAAGGTCGGTCATTAGATAAGTCTAAGCTTGTAGAAAGCTCGAAAAGGAAGTGATGGGGAAATGTGCGAAAAGGATTAATGTGAACGAAGAGTAAGCAAAAACCTATGAATAACTCCAGAGGAGATGACGCATTAATGGAACTTTTGAAGACTCATTGTACAATTTGATATGATGCATGAATCGATCTTATGAGGTTACTTGTCACCTAACTTTGCTTAAAGGTTAAGACAAGAGTGATGTTGAGAGTAAACATGTAATGTTTATACAAGGAAAGGAAAAATATTCAAGTGTATTAATGATAATCTGTTTGATGCAGCTACAATTATAAGAGTATTTATACCTATAAATTATGGTAACTTGCTCAAAAGGGAAAAGACAAAAGGGCATTTCCTAAGGAAATAATATATAAGATACAAAAGGGTAAAAATAAATATTTAAGAAAAATAATCATTGGTGTAACGGATTTTACACATGATTCTATATATATGGTGATGCTATATTGGTGAGGCCATTGGAAGAAGAGGACAAAAAAGTATGGTCAGCTTGTTTGTTTGAGCAAGGATATTTAAGTCAGTCTAGAGTCTCTTTTTCATCATCTCAGCAAGGGTGATATCGAGTAAGTAATTAGCCAGGCGTAAGTGAAAATGAGGATTAGCTGTTCTCTCCACTTCTCGACACACTATTTGCGGGAAATAAGTAATTACACAACTTAGCATGTAGAATGCATCGACAAGGAAATACTCGGTCTCAGTAAAAGTTGACTGGAATAGGAGAATCCATCATGTCAAGCCTTTCAATCCTCGAGCTCGATTATGGGTCAAAGGTCTCGTAGCCTGATTGATTCCCATCACAAAACTACGACAATGATTGAGGTGAGGATTTACATGAAGCAAAATAAGCATCACCTTAGTCAAACATGATTCTGTGCAAAAGCTATAATGATTTATGAATGGCAACAATAAGTCAATTATATTCTTATATTGATATGAGAATTTACTTCCATCCGCAATACACCAAATGTTTGTATCTAGATGTGAATGCAAATCGAACCGAACAACCAATAATTGAGAGCTAAGAAAAGAAGAAAGTAAATACACTCTTTGAGCCCAAATTCGATCTTTGAACTCATGAATCACCTGTACTAAACTCATTAAAAATCCATATATATATACATACATACACACTATAACCTGTTATCACGTGATATTGCCGGTGTGGGAAGAAGCATGTTTGTGTGACTTAAAAGACGACAGGATTCGCCTTTGAGAGTAGGTTCGCAGTATAACATCAGTAGTTGGTTAGCTAGAGATGGAGAGGTTCGGAGATTGGAGTATCGCATATTGAAGTTTGGCCTAAATCCGAGAATTCTAACAACACTAGCATGCATAAAGTGGTTTGTGTATTAAGAGTGGAGTATAAATCGAGTTAGAACCGTGGTCTGGTTTTGTACTTATTTGGGAAAATTATCGCTGCATGTACCTTATTCGATGAAACGCCCAAGAGAGATGTTATCTCATGAAATTCAGAGCTTGAAATATCTCAGAAGTTAGATTCGTTCCCTTGTGAATAAAGTTAATTTGAAGGCTATGAAAGGCCTAAAGGAGACAAAGTTTACTATGTGGCTATGACTATTGGTTTGACATAGAACATGAGACTATTTGGTGTTATGGCGAGCAACTGGTTGGTATGATTATTGAAAATGTCGTTTAGATAGGCGTTGTTACTTTGGAAATATCATGCATAATAAGTTAAGGAAAGGAGATAAACAGTTGGTTAAACAAAGGGTTGAGCCTTAGCTTGGCAAATTGGCCAGTTGTTGCTACTACTCTAGACTGAGTAAAGAGGATGCTGTCCTTACTGCAGTAACGCTAATGATAGCAGTATATCTTACAAGAGTGGAATTTTCTTTTGCTGAAGGAACTTAATCCTATAAGGGAGCATGACGAGCTTATCATGTTTGAATGTTGGGTGTTTATACTATGGTGCTGTGAAGCTTGGTTTGAAAATCCTTGGTCATAAGATATAATTCAACTAAGAAGTTCAAGGAAATAGTTATACTATGACATTACAGGTTGTTCGAGAAACAGTATGGCAACAACGGAGTGCTAAAAATGATGCAGTGGAGCATTCAAGACAAAGTGGTACACAACATACAATAAAGGGATGTGGAATGAAATCAGAGTTCAATACAAATACGGGGAGTAAGAAAGAGTACATAAGAATTCGATCCAGCAAGTATTCCACCCCATCTACAGTAGACAAAAACAATACAACTGTCAACCACAACAGAAACTAGATTCTGAAGTTACAAGCATGATATGGACTAGTTTTGAAGGAAAGAAAAAAGAAGATAATATAGCTACATGAGTGGTTCCGAGGGAACCAGAATAGATCGTTGCAAAGACAAAGGGAAAAATGCATTAATATACAATAAGGATGCATCATAATGCAAGAAGCCGAATAGCAATTCTAACATCAATGCAAGAACAATCATATAAAGTGAAGCAAGCCACACAAATACCGTTCAAAACAAAAAGTCATACTTGTGCGATGATTTAAGGCAATAAAAGTAGAGTATAAGGCCACTCACACTCAATGAACGGCTCCTATGATTCAGCAATTTCAATGCACTTCACTCAATGTATGGGGTTGATACTCAACACTGTTGTCAAAAACGAGAAAGTTGTTAAGTACTGAGGAAAAGGAAAGAAGGCCAGAAACGCAAGACAAAGAGGATGCAATGTAATTGCTGACATATGACAGTTCAAACCATTACAATAATGAACACCTCAAGACCTTTAATGGACTTCTTGTTGGATCTTCTTCATGGCTAGTTGGGACTTTAGATCACAGTCTTATTTTTCTCCTCTTTTCCTTCTATTAGCATAGCCTCAGATTTCGCCACAACTCCTCTCTCCAAGACTATTGGCCACGAGCTTCTCCAAGTACACCTATGGTAAACACTGACTTCACAACGGACGTACACCACTATCGAAACCGTGTTTGGATCTCTGAGTGACTCTGCCACCCTTCACAACAAACGAAACATCACCGGTACCATGTTTGGGACTCCGGGTGATTCTGTTTGCCTTCAACAACTACTAGTTATACCTTATTTAAGCTTTGCTATGGCTCCAACACCTTCTTTGCCTCGATGAATCAAGTGTTACAAGAAACTTATTGAAATGAGAAGCAAAGAAAGAAACAAAAGAAAAAGAAAAGAAAAGAAAAAAAGAATTCAAGCTGGTCGCTTAACTTATTGCTGGCCAAAAGAGAAGAGAGCGTCGATGATTTTTTTCTTTTTTTGTCTCCCTGGTTGTGATGGCCAAATGTAAAAAAGGGAGCATGAGATTTTTATATCATGAGGACAAAAGGTGAAGTGGATAGGTGTTGGGTTCACAATGGGAGTAAGAAAAAAAAAATATAACAATAAAAAAATGGCAAATGATTGTGGGGAGACAAAAATGCAAAAGCTAGTTGAACAAAAAGGAGGATATCGATATGTAATGCCCTAGAATCTACGGGTGTTACAATCCACCTGTGTCATTGTTATTCAGGAACACGTTAATGCTCTAAAACCAACCATAATATCTAAAATAACTTATAATAATTGCTTATCAAATATAAATTGCAATTCTCTAAGTACATCAATTCAAGTGGCTCACAGGTGAGGCACTTCAACCACAAATATGCTCAATAATTAAATTCTGGTCTTTTACAACATATAGAACTAAATTGCCTCTCATTTCCTAACCTGAAAATAGCTATTTCCATACTTGTTGCAACTTAGTGAGTTGACTTGCAATTGTAAAAAATAGAAAAATGAGCTGAAACCTAGTATGGCTGCAGAAATACGCATGGATGTCAAGCCTAGAACATACACATGCATATAATGCAACTGTAATAGGATATAAGCAACAATAGTTTAAATATCTCCAAATTAGGCTAGCAAATAATAAATGGGTACTCATGACCCTACCATACCTTGATCTTTGTTCATATATATAGGTGAATATAATATAAGTTTTCCTTTAAGTTTTTTACGCTTAGAGTATAGAGATTAGAAACTTAATATTCTAATTGTGTCATCTCATATGAAAGTTCACTAGGAAATCTCTGTATATGATTAGTAGTTGCTCTTCTAAAAATCTATCATTGCGAGCCCTTAGAGTAAGCAGGTCAAGTACAATCAGCAATTAATTAATTTAGATCGAATATAAATTATTCTAATTTGCTTACTAAGTCCTAACAAGCACAACAAACAACTAAGCACCATGTACTTGGAATCACTCCACAACAGCTAATAGAACTCCAAACTCATAACCTGTATCAAAAGCTCAAACCTCAATAAGGAATCTAATAATCACTACGAATCTATTTGAAAAATAAGCATATATGTTAACCTTGAATGCTTGACAACTAAGTTTGACAAAAAATTCCTTATGAACCTATAAGTTATTGTTACGCCCTGAAGTCGCGGAGTCGCAACAGTCCCGCTGTGTAAACCATTTTATAATAGTAACTGGCCTCACTGTGCCTACTATAAACATGATCTACACAAGGCGTTGACAACTCCTCGCTTTGAAATAAATGGTCCGATTAACAGTTAAACTACAATTATGATAATTATTACAAATTTCTAATAAACACGTATAATCATAAGTAAGTCCACAGAGCTTCCCAAGAAGTTTTACATAAACACAACAGTTCACTAAATTACATAATAACTATCAGTCTTTCATCCTTAACTACAAGTACACTTTAGCTACACATCATTACTAAGTAGATTGGTCCTTACACCCCCGGCTTCAAAAAGGACTAACCTTTGGGTAATTGTAAGGCAGCATATTACTTGAAGAGTTTAGAAATCAGAACCTGCAAAATGATCTATATGGGTATGAGTAACTACAGCTTAGTAAGTTGAATTGGAGACTCATGAATGTATACAAGCATAAACAAGATTATCAATCAATTAATTTCATGCAGTGTAACAATCAAGTGTCATCGCATAACGTAGTCTGGTCCGTTGTGAAATTAGAGAAATTTCACTCGCTCTAATCTGAGTTGAGAAATTCCATGTTATACAGCAGTTCACAACCAAACCCAGGCTTGTGCAATGGAGACTCCGCTCCTCCTACGACTACCTTCGAACCATTGACTTCACTCTTGCCGCGATCTCCTCTCTTGTCACTTAGTTCGATTGAGGATGAAGAAGGGATCATTTTGCAATCCTACGCTATCCCTTTCGAAGGAGTCGGTATTTGGTTGGAGAATCCTATGATCTCTTAACGGGTTGCAATGCATGACATTTTTGGTTCTTAGAGTCGAGTAAGATTAAATTTCATTTAGGGTGTTCAAATAATTTCACACCAATTCAATCAATCATAAAATCACTCACATTACAAATTCAGCACAAATTCAGATACATCAAACACATGCGTAAACTACTTACAATCACAATCATATACAGTCCGAAGTCTCCGAGTACCATACGAGTAGTACTCTATTACAATAAGTAATAACATCGCTCGATCGCTCGATTCCTTAGTCGCAAGCTGATTTGTCTCTAGGTGTCCTATAATACAAATAGGTTTTTTTTAGTACTTACACTTTAAGAATTTATATTCTAAGTCATAATGTAACTCATTTTTTCCATATATACTTATTACGTACTAATGATTCTTTATACTCTATTTCGGGGTTCGAATCCTAAATTAGATTCTAGTTTGATTCCTAAGTCTTAAATATGCTTGAATCCTAATGTGACATTAATCACATTAAGCTCGAGTATTCAAATATCCTATTGGGTCTTAATTTAGTATTCTAAACTATTCGGTACACGCTAACCCTAATTGAAGTATCGGATTTATTCCCGATGTGAGAAAATCTTATGTTTTTATACATTTTCTTAAAATTAAACGTTATTTCAGATTTAGTATTATTCTGATTTTTATTATAATATTATCTAAATAACCCTAATTTTTTAGATTTATTAATGTTCAATTTCACATATTACTAATTTCTTACATTAACTATCTAATTTCCTAAATTAATCATACTTAATACTCCAAAGGCTAGGATTAGGTTTCCACATCAGAGATTAGCATCCCTAAACTTCTAATTACCATCTAAATCAGTAATTAGTATCTTAATCACCTAATTAACCCAAAATTACTCAATTTTTCCATCATTTTAGGGCTAAAAATTAACTTAAAAATTTTGAAAATTAATTTTAAAAAAATGGCTTCATAGCCCTGTTCTATATCACATGAGCATCCTACAGAAAAAAATTGAGCTCCAAACTACACTCCTAAGCCTATTTATTTTTAGTTTTAATCATGCTCGATTTTGTTCAATTTGTTAAGAACCCTATATTTTCAGATGTGATTAAACTAAATTACTATTTTTCCCTAAATCTACATATAATAAAACCTTAGAATAACAAATTTCATAATTTTCTAGGCAAAATAACTAATTTTACGAAATTATACAAAATCAGGGTAATTAAGGGATTCACTCGGTTCGAAGCTTTCTTGCCGTCCAAACTCGGTCCAAGCTTGTCGGCCGGTCTAGACGATGGCTCTAGAGTGGGGTAGTAGTGGTGGCTTGGTCCTAGATGGTGGTGAGGTATGAGTTTGGCTTACTTGTCCTATCTGCACAGTTTTTTTTTTTTCTGGATTTTCTCTTAAATTCTCGAGTATCTCTATTTTTTTCTAATTCCTCACTGCCCAAATGAGTTTTGGAAATTTTTCCCCTATTTATAGATGTTTTTGGTAATTAATATGCATTAATTAAACATGACATTGCCCCAATTTCTTGATTTTTGGCTTTTGTGTTACCTAATTCTAATTGGTTAATTTTTATTTTGCAGATCTTGACCTGCTACGACCAGATTTGGATCATTCCACACCCTTCTAATTTTTTTTTTCTGATTTTTCCATAATTAATTAATAATTTTCTTTAATTATTTACTAAGTTTTTGGCTAATTTAGGTAATTTCACGTATTTTTATCTACATGTAAATACATGTGGGGTATCTGTGAACATTCCTAATTATTATTTAGGTCATTCTAAAATTTTTTGTATACATATAATCTATCTTTAGTAATTTATTAGTTATTAGATTACACTTTTCGCCTTTTCGATAATTAGCAATTATTATGCTTAAAATTTGAAAATTTTATAGTCTCCTATTTTATTACTTATTTTTTTAAATTCAAGTTTACGGGGTAATTTTTACTAATATTTCTCTCAATAGTTTATAATTTGGATTTGATTGGATCATTTAACCGATCGCCTTAAACCTTGTGTTTTAAGTTCAATCATATGGTTACTTGGCTTAGTTTTAGGGTTTACAGTTATCTAATCAAAGGTTTTGAAAGAAAATATTTGATTCCAATCATAAATTAATAATAGAAATTGAGGATACTATAAATACGATAAAGTAATAAGTTGACATATTTATATAATATTATTTAATTACTCAAAACGTAAGTTATGATATATATATATATATATATATGTATAAGAAAATATAAAGTGGACATATGATGAGGGTACTAAAATATATAATTTTACTAATCGATACAGTAATAAAAGAATACATACTTTAATTGGAAAATATTATAATTAATAGAAACATAAGGAAGGACATAATAATAATCGAAATCCAAAACGGATATACTTTATAATTAATGTCATATACTATATAATCAAAATAACAACCATAATAAAAATACTTAAATTGTAATGTTATCAATATTAATAATAAGGTATAATAATAATAAGATAGTATCATTGTAAATAAAATCGACAATTGAAATATGTATTTGATATGGATATTAATGTAATTGTACATTAAGCCAAAAAATAGTGTCATCACATTAAATATATCAGAAAATTGAAATTCAACGCTATAAATTTATATATACATATAAATCGATATTGTGACATAAAGTATAATAATAATTTTTTATATAAACTAAAATGATGATTACGATAAATAGTAGGGAAAAAGCAAGACAGAAAATGCTTCAACTTGTACTGTACTCATTAGGATTGTAACACCTCAGTGCGGACTACTCTATCCTATCAAAAGAAGGAAGAAGAGGATGTTCGAAAAGAAAAAGAAGAAAAAAAAGAAAAATAATTAGTAATAATGAAGAAAAATGAGGAAGAAGGATAAGTATGTAAAAGCCGGTTATGCATGGAATTGTAAGCGGGTATTGAATGAGGTAAGACAAGGGATTGTTTGTGCATTTAATTGCAGCAAACAGAATGTAGCATTTGGATAAAACAACACATAAAGCCTAACGTAATGAGAGCTAAAAAAAAAAAGAAAAAGAAAAAGAAAGAGAGAAGTTGGTTATACAGCTTATATCTTAGTCTGGAAATTAAATTGTCAAGCTTCAAAGGCATATGGACATCTACTGGTTCGAGGACAATGATTCCTTAGCTATAGAAATGAAGTGTCGCAAGTTATGAAGAAAATTGACGCATGGCAGTCAACCTTATAAGGTATACTGATTGGTCTGATGTTTTCATTAAGCAGGCTATTGATTACTTTTAAAAAAAAAAAAAAGGTTCAACATGGGAAGAATGAAGATCAGTTTTTGATAAGGGTGGTTTTATGAAATATTTTTGAAGGAATTTTCTAAATAAAAATTTGAAAATTTGCTTAACTTTCGGAGCATTGTTTCGGAAACCTTGCAGCGGGCATTGTATTTGTTGTGGGACCATCATATTTGTTGCGCAACAAATAACATTTGATTAATATAAAGTGTTTATATTATATATGAAAACCTCATAAGAAGAATTATCTTATATGAAAAGAAAATCAAGATAATATTAATACATAGAGTCAATCTAACGAGATCACTAATGTGAACTTAGCTTACAAATTCAATCCAACAGAATCAATAACTCATATGGATTGAATTAAAGAGATAAATCAGCTCAAAGAGAGACAACTTAAAGAGAATTTATTTTATAGTGTTGTCTTAAGAGAAATATGCAATTTAATCTAGCTAAGGCATGACATAAGATTAAGAGGTGTTGCGAACTCGGGCACTTAAACAACTTTCAAATGAATTTGGCAGTAGTGCAACTACTCAATAGTGTGTACATGCTTAAGTCATCCAAAAAATTCATTCAATACCCAAACTCCTTTGACTTTGTCCAAAGGACTTTGGTTATGGAGTAAAATATAAAGATCTAAATTCAAGTTTGAGATTTAAGCTCATTAATTAATTGGGTTTGACTATTTGGGCTAAAGTAATGACGTCCAAAAAATCGAGTTTAAATATTCGAGATAATCAATGGAGATTTGGTAAGGTAGACTTAGAGTAAGGTTCATTAGATCGACTTACCTGATTTAACTTTTCTTAATTTGGCTTTCACGAAAATAATAAATAAAGTTTTTATTTGGACATAAGCCAATAAAAATAGCCCACTTAAGATTCATTAATAAAAGGGTTTCAATTTTAACCATTGATTAATATCATGATCAGACGGATGAGATCAACTATCATTTTTTATAAATACTCTATTTACATTCTCATTTGGACGAGAGAGAAACCCTTATCAATACCCTTACTTTACTGAAATCTTATCTCAAAAATTAAACACTTAAACAATTCAAGAACTTTATTTTATTATTCATCAATTGTGGAGTGTGATACTATCACACTCCTCCATCTATCACCATATGTGTTAAAGCATTACTAAGATTGCATATTTTTCGTTGTTACATTTCTCTCTTAATCATTTTGTACGAGTCACTCAAGTCATTTTTCTAATCACGTGTAGCACGATCTCACACATGATACGCATGTGACTTTTGTATCTAAATCCACACCCCCACAATAGGTTTTGTGAAGGTTTGCCGTTTACGTATTGGATATAGGCTTAACATATTTATGGATTAGATTTTAGCTGATACCACTTTATTTGAGAATGTTTTTCTGTTGAGTTGCCTATGAATAATTAATCTTGAATCTAACTCCTTTTTGCACTGCTTATAATTTGTAGCAAATTTTTCCGTCGAGAGTTAAAGAGCTATTGCTCGAGAATTATTTAACTTGGATATTTTTTGAAAAATAATTGTTCTGATCTTTTCCAAAGAAAAACAAAGAACGATGTTCTCTCTCTTTCTCTTACTCAAGCCATCTATACCTAATTGTATTCTAGAAGAGAACTGCAATTGAAATTCCTTAGCAATTTAAATATGGATGGCATAATATATTTTGACTATGATCCTATTGGTCCTCTAACATCTTATTTAGAGTTTTTACTTTGTATTATCAAACATTTTCTAACATATCTTCACATTAAACTTTCAAAGAACTTAAACCCTTGTTAACAATATCCATCAAAGTTTTCTTTTTTCATTTTTTTTTTTTTTTCTGGTAATAAATATCCATCAAAGCTGATATGAAAAATCATTAGATGAGTTATATTCGTACTATAATATAACGGTCAACATAAGTATTACTTAAATTATATGAAAAAAAAAGTATTAGTTAAGTTGTAGGTGAAGCTGATTTTTCTCATTAGAGACAAGATCGAACGAGATTAAGTATAATTTTAAATGATTTAGGAACCCTATTAAACAAAATGCCATCTGATTGAACTTGCAATGAATATAACGCCAATATGTTTAAACATCAACGTTGCACAATTCCTCTACCGGAGGCCTGCCTCTCCTTAGTTTGTAAAACTCTTTTATTTATTAAATTTCTAATAGTTCAATAAAAATATAAAAGTAATTCTCTTTAGTAAATATTATTCCTATAATGCCCTAGAGCCTGCGATGCTACAACTCCCCACGTGTCTTTAATCTCTATTAATATGTCAGGCGTTTAAAAACCTGTAACCTATTTAAGATTCACAAGTTAATTACATAAAATCTGTTAACCTACAATATAATAACCTCCAATCTGTATGAGAGCAGATCGTAAACCCCTCAATTTCCATAAATGCCATACAATATCACAGTTGAAATCTGACTTAAAGGAAGAACCTAAATATAAAAGCACTAAATATAAAAATTTAGAATCTCACAACTCTCATAAAAGTTAACCTGCTAGACATCACCAATGGAGTCACGGGTAACTCCATGACAACATAAGTCTTAAAAAATATTCAAATACAACAGAAGTAAATATACATCCACAAAGTCCAGTTCTATTTCTATGAATAATCTACGAAGTCCTTATTCCATCCTCACCCTCATAGTAATAGTAGTCTCCCTTCTCGTCATAATACAGAAAATCATAACTAAAATCTCAGGATAAACCTCATCATATACCTCTTACTTAGACTTGCAACTAAAAAATAACAATCCCTATAAGGTGAACCAAAACCTAGTACACCATACACAAGCGCATAAAACACATGAATTAGCCAAGCACACACATATAAGTTCCATTGTTAATGCAACAAACAACAGTTTTAATATTTTCATTTAAGTCTATAAACAACGTAGTCTCAGCGTCTTAAGACTTGTGGTTACTCATGACTCCTAATACATAATATATAAAATACGATACAAGTATTGATGTTGGTCTTCCCCAATCACTTGAGTGCCAAAAACCATTCTAAATCTACCTAGGTCCTTTTAGTGCGGGACTCTATTGGGGACAACATTGTGCAAAGATCACCAAGTGCCTCATTAACACCACTGGATCCGACTAGCAAGTAGTTGAAGCCAAACACAATCAGCAAAACAATTAAGTTCAAGTTTTAATTTAGTTCGATTTATATTTACTAGCCTAACACACACATGTAACAAACATGTATCCTATATCTGGTACTCCTATCTTAACGAGGTCCGAGATCACACGACTCCTAGCAACTGATCACAAATACAATACTAGAATTAAAACTCAATTCGTTAATCCTTAACTAAACTCAATACTCTTTTGCTTTTATTCAACCTTTTGCCTTAATGTCTGAGTTTCCGAACCGCACTCTACATATTTTTTCATATCCTTCCAAACACTTTTCAATGTCCCATAATATACACACACCATCCTTATACGCACACACAAACATTAATATTAGATACATTATGTAATATCCTAAGATTTCAAATTAGTTCAATAACCTTAAGATCCGAGCCTCTAAATTTAGTAGGCCGGGTTATATTATCTGTTTTATTTTAGACTTCACAGTAAAATTAGAAAAGTTAAACGAAATAATTTAAGTAAAGTCAATTTCTTAAAATAAACTATATAAAAATATTAATTTGAGAAAAACGTTAATTTATTAATAAAGTCAATAATAGTAAAATTCAAGATTTTAGATACAGCGAAATATTAGAGATAAGTTAATTAACTTTCAAAAATAATAAATGAAGTATAATTATACATAATATATATGTATTTACATGTGATATACATTATATGTATCGAACATATACATATAATACTAATAAATTAGGTAAAATAATAGAAAATTAATACAAAAAATTAGATGGATGAGTCACCAAATGATGTGTCAACTTAATATTAATTGGAATTGATAAGTCAACATTTAATTAATGAGGAGATGACACGTCATTTAGGAAAATGGAAAATTAACATGTGTTATACACATGTCCAAATTTTATTTAATTATGCAAAGTTCAAAAAATATAAATAGGTCACAAACCTTCATTTACAACATTTTAGCACTTTGAAAATACAATAATATAATTTATAGAAATTAGAAAAAATAAAAGAAAATAGTGGAAAAATACGGTGAATTGCGGTTCGTAAGGATATAGGTAACCTAACAAGGAGCCTCTTAGGACTTTAAGTTGTGGTGGAGAGAGAAAATGGGCTAACATAGGGAGGTGGCGACCGAAGCATCGTGCATTGGTAGTCAAATTTTACTGCCTAATTTTCATTAATTCACTAAAACTATCAAATTAGCTCATAAAATTATGAAATTTGGTTCCCCTAAGTTATTTTACATGTACTTTCATGTGGTAATTTTATTTTCTTAAAATAACATTGATTTAAGGTACTTGCTTAAGAACGTGCCCTATTTAGACGAATTTTAAATAAAATTTTCAAAATATTAAATAATGTTACTTTCGTCTGAAATTTTTTTTATAACACACTTATATAATGTATCAAATTTTAGTAACAATAATTTTTGAAAATTTCCATGTTTACTATTTTTTATAATTATTTTGAATAAAACTGTCAATTTTACCAAATTATTGAAATAATTAGTTTTTGATGAAATTAATGAATAAGTCTTACATGTTTAGACTTCTAGATGTTTAGAATAATATTTGGAATATTTAATTTTTATCTCACACATAAATTTATTTATTTTCCCTAATTTTTCACAATTTCAAGCTAAAATCGCTATTTTCGTAAAAATAGATAATAGCTAGTTTAGTATAATTCATGGTCAATAATTAAATTACATATTTTTGTAAGTCTATAGGATTTTTCGTGAAATTAATGGACTTCATATACTATTTATTACATATTTTCCTAATATAAGCTTATATATTGGCTTAATATGTAATATAGTAATTAGTACTAATAAGATACTTGTCAAATTAATGTAAAATAAACACATTGGGGTATATTAAGGATTGCTGGACAAGTTTGGAAACGTATAGGCCTTTTTGAAAGAGTTAACTTATTCAATCTAAGTTTACAAATCAAGAATCCTTTGAGAAAAACTAAAATTGTGCTTACCCCAATTTCAAAAGTAACTTTTTTATTTTTCTAGAAATAAGTTACTTCCTTCTATCAAAAGGGCCTTTACCCTAACTTTTTCAAGTTTAGTCCCCTTGATCATGTTATGGGGTTCTTATTTAGTGGTGTGAGCCTTATTTCAAGAATAGGCTCTTTAAGCCATATGCCCCCAGTCCTTTCAGGTTTTAAGGTTTTGTGTTTTGGACTTAATCGCCTTATTTATCTAGATTACTTAATTTCTTTCTTAGGGAGACCTTTTATTTTTCTTTTCAAATTTTCTCATGCTTCTTCTTACCCTTTTTCTTTTTCTCCTTTATTTCTTTCTCTCTTTTTTTTTAATCTTTCTTTTTCAATTTGGCCCAAGACAAAGGTGATCATCCCTTCTTTTTAGCATATGACTTAAAGTGTATATGGTTTATGTCTAGTGTTTATAATGGAAGCCCTTCTTATCTTAAAGAAAATTAGTTATCAAAGTTGATAATTACTGTTAAATCGATGCAATTTGAGCAAAAACAAATCAGTTTTAATCTTTTCTCCCGATTAATGCTCCTAACCTCCTGTTTACTCCATCAAAGGGTGGTTCTTGAGAGGGTTTGATTTTGAGAATACTTCATTCAAAAGGCTCAATGGGGTTAACAAGGGATTTTGTGTTTAAGATATTAATAATGAATGCCTAGCTTCATTTTGATTCGCGTATCAAATTCAAAATGAACCTCCTTTAAGGAATGAGTCCAGTAGACTCAAAATGATATCACTCAACTCACAAAATGTTTCAAGGTTGTTGTTTGCGATTTGACTTACCACTCTTCATTTTAAACCTTACAATTAAAGAGATATTTGACTCAAGACTTATTAGGCCATGTGCCACACATATTTCAAAAAGCACAATGGACATGCCCTTGCTAAAACAAGAGAAATGCAAACAAAGTACTTTATTAGAATCATCAATACAATCGTTGTAACGATTACTGCCCATATTCTTTAATGGAGTCCAATTGGATTACCTTACATCTATCAAATCTTGAACTCTGTTTTTTAACTCCCAGCAGTTGTTAGTAGAATGCCCTGGTTTGACCCATGTGGTATTCACATTGTACATTTAGGTCATATTTTCTTGGCTTATATCTTGGCATTAGGACTTTTTGATGCAATAAGTCCTTGTTTCTCAATTGGTCAAAGACTTGAGATAATAGGACAATTATTTAATAAGTCCTTCTTTTAGGTATCTTTGGGCCCTTTTTGCTTAGTGTAGACTTTGATATTATAGTATTTATGTATGCCATAAAATCTAGTAAGCCTTATCTTTTTCTCGTTAACTTCCCTATTTGTGTAGCTTCTTTAATTTGACTTCCAGTTAGTACAATATCTACAAAACTATTCATTGTGTTACCTAATAAGTGCTTGTAATAAGGTTCCTCTACTGAGACAATAAATACGAATATCAATTCTTTCTCGAGGAGAGGAGGAATGATTATAGCCACCATACCCTTCCATCTTTAGGCATATTCCCTAAAGGACTCATTTTTCTTCTTACTCATTATACACAGGTCTCAAATTAAAGGAGTTATTTCAATGTTGAACTTATACTGCTCATTGAAAACTCGAGCCAATTTCTTTCAAGTATTCATTTGATTAAGGTGAAGTTAGGCCTACTAGGTTATGATAGGGCCTGTCAAGCTATCTTAAAAAGTTTGTATCATGAGTTGATCATACTGAATATACTTAGCCATCTTGTGGACATATAGTTTGGGGCATCTAGTCTCGTTGTACTTCTCAAACTCTAGTACCTTGAATTTTTCAAGATAAGTCTTGACATCATATGAAGACACATCAGTGATTTTAGTTTGGTCAAAACCATCATAACTTCTAAATGCTTTCATTTTCTTGGTGATATGTTGAGTTAATTTCCTTTCTAACTCTTTAATGCTTTCTTGAGTTAACTAGGAAAGAATAAGTGTTAGGCTCTAATGTTGGATTAATCTGCTCTTTTGATTTGACAAATGGGGCTTCAATAAATTTCTTACGCTAGGCTTTTTAAGTGCTCTTCATTTGATGGCATTATGACTTTAAGCAAAACTAAGCTATCAACCAAGAAGTCCTTCCACTCAGCCAATTTTCCCCACAGATTACTCTAATGAGCAAATCCTCATCTCAATGAGTTTAGGGTTGTTGTCCTTGTTTCCATTCTTAGCCATTACTTGCAAGAATTCTTGGTAAAAATTCATGCTTGTTTGCATATCTCTTTATTATTATTATTATTATTATTATTATTATTATTGCTATTATTTTGATTTTGAAATCCTTTATTTTGAAAGAGAAAAGTGTTAAACTAGCCCTTGACCAGCTTAACTAAAAATGAAGAAATGATTTTATAAAAGAAACCTTGAAAATAAGGTAATGGAAATACAATGATAAATTTTATTTACATAAGAAGATGACCCTAGGATTTAAAGAGACGTATAGAATTAATTGACGAATTCCTTTAAAAACTTCTAACTTAGAGTGGAAAAAAGAAAATCAAAGTGAGCCTAATGATGAAAACTAAAGGAAAATATTTGCAATCCTATGAATATTTAAAAGATTACCTATAAAAAGTACAACAAGGGTACCTATTTTATCAAGAGAGAATAAGTTAATTTTACAAAAGGAAGATTTTATGGGATACCTAATATTTACATCTAACTACCAGTTATTAAATGGGATAGGGAAGTGAGTATTTTACAATAAAGGTATAAGAAACCACAAGGAGACAAGAGCAATAGCAAATATGGTTGGTTAATAGCCACAAAGGAAACAAATATTTACAATTGAAAGACTATACAGATGAATAATTTTGATGAATTGGAGGGGATGGTTAAAAGATTTAGACCAAAGACTATAACTTTTTCTACCAAATCTTTTACAAAAATCAGAGTTTAAGGATAAAAGAATTTCGAGAACTAGTGATCATTTATGAAAACTATTTGAGACCTAGTACAAATTAAAGGGGTACCAATTATTTTAAATTTTATTTACAAATTTGATTTATGAAAAATTTTTAACTTGAAGGCTAAAGTGAAAATGGGCCTAGCTTGAAAAATTGGCAACTAGGAAAAACTTTGTATATATTTTTAAATATTATTAAGAGTAATCTTTAGGAAGACATGATCATTTACAAGTCTAAATGATTTCTTTTTAACCATATTTACAAATAGAAACAAGAAAAAACAAATTTACAATATGAAGGCATATGGATGTACATGTGAAAAGATCGATGATTAATTAGTAATGTGGTAATATCAAGGATTCAAGGTTATAATTTTATCAGAATTCCATTATTACAACTAATTTGAATTTATAAGAAATAGAAAATGTTACACAAAGATAGAATTTACATGGAATTCCTACATTTACAAAATGGCTTATACAAAAATTTAATTTACAAGTAAAAACAAAATATAGGGAAATTACAAATTTATAATAAACAAGTCCTATACAAAAAATTAATGTACATGGAAATTATATAGATAGTATAGGGAAAACATTTTGGAATTTAGATAAAATAATAATGCTTTGTTAGTATACCATGAAACTATTTATTTACCGATATATAGGTTTGGGTATGCATAAAGGGTAAGTTCTAAAGGCTCAAATTTTGTGACTTTATACATTTTTGAAGAAATAATTCATCGGCCATATCGAAACTAGAATGAAATAGCCTAATCAGCTCCAGAAGATGATTACCTCACAGCATCTGAAACTTATACAATAACCCCCCTCCTAAGGACTTAGGAAGGCTGAGTTCTGACTATGTCTACTCCATACGATGCAATAAACATCCCTACCTACACCCCCACCTCATGCCCTGCGCCCTCCCCTCCCCTTCCTTTTCCCCCTTTCATATGCTCCCCTAATAAACTTACATGAATTAGTACAAATAGATGCAAATAAAGAAAATATATTTGTAAAAGGAAATATAACGGAGAAAGGGTACTTTAGATAAAAATTCTAATTTTGGAAGGATTAAGTTGGTAGCCCTCTTGACCTCTCCCAATGGAGTTACTAAACTGTCAAGCATGAATTTTTTATTTTTCAATTTTCTTAATTCAATTAGTATTAAACCCTAACTCATTTAACACCAACTTTCAACTAAGAAGAATTAAGGAAAATATGGTTTCTTATATATTTTGAAAAATATTTGGAGTTTCTATCTTACTAGGATTAGGAAAAGAGTTAAGTCAGAACTAATAGGGTGAATTGGTTATAACATAACTATCGGTCTTCGATAAAATAAATTTTTGACAAATGATTTTGAAACTAAAGATCTTAAGTTCAAGGACTAACCAATTAAACCTTAAACAGGTAATACTTTAACCTTCTGAATTTAAATTTATTTTTCAAAATACCATTTTTCATATTAAAGATGAATTCTAATTTACAACTAAACAAAACTAATAATTTTTTTTTGCAAAAAAGACAAGAAATTAAAAAAGATCGATCTATTTACAAAAAGGGAAAACAAAAAAAAAATTCCTATTTTAAGTTGTCTTGTGGATACTTATATACTCTCTAGTAGACATTAGACTTCCCGCATTTCAGTTTGAAAATTTAAATGTGTTGTTTTTTTTTTTTAAAAATTGAAAATAAAATCGAATTTATGTTTTATCCATTTTGATTTTTATTATAGAAAACATTGTAAAGAAAGGGTCCTTAATTTAAATGTTTATTTGAAAAATTCTAGGAAAAGTATCAATTTTCAAAAGGATTCATCTTTTTTTTTTTGTTTAAATTCGAAAACAGATTTTTTTTCTAAGTGTCAAAGTATCATTTTATTCCTATTTTTCCTTTTTAAATGAAAAGGAAAGGAAAGAAACAAATGCTAAATATATATATATTACACATCAACATGCACTTAGGATTCGAACTTGGATCTCTCTTACAGATGTGCTTATCCTTACTAGCTACATTGGCTTTTATTCTCAACATATGTTGTATAGTAAAAAACTTTATGCAAAGTAAATGGCTTGGATTAGATTTAAAACAACAAATATGGTTTAGGTCAAATTAAACTCCCTATTGACAGGTTCTTAACAAATTGAAAACACCAATATTAAGACCCAAAAACTTATTATGCATATATTGAAAAATATTTTCAAAACGATCACCATTTGACGGATTTTCACGTCTTGGTTTGTATTTTATCCAATTAATTCAAAATTAATTTATTTATAAAATAATCAATTCAAATCCAATTGAGGCCTTGTTTAAAGCCATAATTAACTTAAATTAACTATATTTTCATGACAAAAATATAATTAACTCGAATCTTTGATCAAAATATTTGGATTTATTAAAAAATCCAATATTTTCAAATATAATTTGGAAATTAATGCACAATGCATTAAGATCTTAAAACATTAAATGACCCACTAAATAGAACCTAATGACCCTTATTTTCTAAACACTTCTTCTTCTTCCTCTTCTTCGTCTTTTATATTTCAAATTTTTCAATTTTTTGCATTTTTCAATTTTTTTTATTTTTATGTATTTTTATGTATTTGTTGTTTTTTTGAATTAGGACCCTTTTCTTTACTCTAAAAATTACTAAAATTATAAAGAGACAAAAATAAGGTGTTTACATCAGGTTTCTACCTATCTCTATACGGTTACTACCAAAGTTAGCCACCATGATGGTTAAATTCTAAATTTGCTCATCTATCGTCTGTAGAGTTTGTTGTGATGGAAATCGGATCACCAAACTCCTGACCTAAGCCCGAAAGTTAGAAAGCATAGCAAGGCAAGTTCTAACCTCACACCCTACCATTAAGGAGTCTAAGCTGTTGTAGTCTGCCTACCCTAGTGGAGCCGAACCCTCTCATACTTAATGATTATCTCTAGCTATCAACCTGAGCTACACTCAGACAACAACTTAACCCATCCAACCATCCATCTAGTTGACTTAAATTCACCTTAAAAGAATTATCTGCTCAACTCGGTACAATTGATCTACCACCTTTGCTTGGCACCTTGGCTCAACAGTCACTAACTTGATAATATAGTTTGTCTTCTTCTGCTAAAAAGTCACTCATCCATAGAGAGTCACATATCCGAGCAATCATATGATAAAATCCTCTATACGAGATGCCCATTTTTGTTGTATTTTCAATTATACCCTTTATCATCCCTTATACATTACTTCTTTTGGATATTACCCTTTTTGTCTTTTTCATTTTAGGTAGGATGCCCTAATATTTTAGGTATAATACCCTATTGTAAAGATAGTCACACAATTATACTTCAGAATATTGAATATACTTCCTTTCGTGAACATTGCTTACAGCTTGTTTACTTACTTTACTCTTATCCTAACCCTTAAGCAAGGTTAGGTGGTAAGTACCCTCACTGGATTAGTTCGTGCATCATATCAAGTTAAGTCATGAGTCCTTAGAAGTTCCCTAATGCATCACATCCTTAGAGTTGTTCAAAGGTTTGCTTATTTTACTTTCATTATTGTTCACACATTTCCCACTTCATCCTTCAAGCTATCTACAAGGTAGGACGTACCCTGATACTGTCACCCTTGTTAACTCTCGGCACATCATATCATCTTGTTATCAGAGTAGAGGCTCATTTAGGTAAGTTGTGTTTAAACTTTCTTGTGAACAGTAATTGTTGTGATAGTGTGTTGTAGTTACTTAGAAGTTAGTTATGAGTGTTTGAGTAAGTAGAAGGAGTAGTAGTTTACTGTAGTTATATGCTCTATTTTTCCATGTTTCAAGTGTACGAAAACAAAGCAAGTTTCGACTAGATTTGTTGTTCTTCAAAGGCATTTGCTATATTGATAGCTAGCTTAAATAATCGTATAAAGGAAAGTATGTGTGATTTGTTTGAGTTAAGAAGGAAATTTCTGTTGTATTATGGATTCTGACTTTGTTTATTAAGTTTTGTCAAAAGAATGATGGATCCCAATGTCAACGCTGGTATTAGAGATGACAATAGTAGTGTTATCCACTATGAACGATAACCCTAGGGCACCTTAGGTGTATAGACTAACGACTTGATGAGGTGGCTAACCTCATAGGCGATTTGACTAGAGCTATTCATGCAATGGCCTATTGACTTACTAAGGTCGTGTAGAATACCCTACAAGCTGCGTGACCTACTAAAGGACAAATCCCAGCTCAACATGTTTGAGGTGGAGGAATAAGAGGATGAGTACGAAGAAGGATTGACTTAGGAGATATAGATGTCGAAAGAGAAGAAGAGTACGAAGAAGAAGAGAAGTAAGCTCGAGCACCCCAAGCTGCTGACCATATGAAGCTTCAATGGTTCTAAAAGCACTGACGACGACCTAGATTAGCAGGAAAAGGTAAAGCGAGTTGTTTATCATTACCAATATGAGGACCATAAGAAGTTGAGGACTACTGTTGTAGAGTTCTCAGGTTACGTTGTGATGTGGTGGAAGAACTTCCAAATTATGAGGAGATGAGAAGGATTTAGGGAAGTTAACACTTGGCCTGAGATGAAGATCCTTAGAAACAGGTTTGTGCCAGATACTTTTTTACAAGACACTTTTACTTAGCTTCAAGAGCTAAGGCATGGAAGTCGAACTATTGATGAGTATATTCAAGAATTCTAAATACCATGATTTGCCGTGAAGTAGAAGAGCCATCAGCATGAACAGTATCCACGTTTTTTACTGGATTAAGAAATGCCATCCGAGATATCGTAGAACTTTAGCAACTCACTACATTGGATGAGGCTATAAGAATAGCCTAATGAGTGGAGAGGCAGAAAAGGAACAGGATGACTCAACCTTCGATGAGCCAACCTACTCAAGGAAGTTACCAAGCTCAATAGAGTTTTAAGTCGACCCGAAGGGCAAAAGCTAGAGCTGAATAAAAGGGTCGACCTTTCGATGGTGAAGTGTCGTCGAGAACTTATGAGAAAGGACAAGGATCTGGGAGGAAGACTAGTTAAATTAAGTGCTTTAAATGTCAAAGATTTGCACATATGGCTGCTCAATGTCCAAATTAAAGGACCATGATTATCAAGGGAGATGTCTCGAAAATTGAAGTTGATAGCATAGATGAGGAACCCAATGAGGACAAAGAAGTGGGAGATGAGGTTGAGATTAATGCAAACCTGATTGAGGAAGATGTGTTTGCAAAAGACCTAAATATGCTAATTGTGGTTGTCTAACATGCAATGAGTTTGGAACCCTCTATTGAGGAAGAGTAGATAGAGAACTTATTCCACATCACTTGCAAAGTGAATGAACAAGTCTATGCACTCATAATGGATAATGGAAGCTGCACCGATGTAGCATCAGCCAACCTGATTAAGAAACTCAAGTTACCAACCATTTCACATCCAAAGCCATATAAGTTACATTAGTTGAAAGAGAAGGGAGTATTGCATGTCATACAGCAAGTGTTACTACTAATTTCCATTGGGAATTACTTTAATGAAATTCTCTATGATGTTTTGCTCATGTATACATCTCATGTGTTACTAGGCCAACTTTGGCTTTTTGACTAGATGGTTTTGCATGATGGATTCATAAACACCTATGTGTTTAGGAAAGATGGTAGGAAAATCACCCTGAACCCTATGACCCCGAGTCAAGTGACTAAATTACAAGCCAAATTGGCTTGAGGACTGAAGAAGACTTTGGTGTTGAGTAGAGATAAGCTCTGAGAAGCTATTAAAGCCAACGCATTGACTTTTCTATTGATAAAACGATTGCTAAAGTTAAAAAAGTAGGGTGATGTCGAGCCCTATTTCATTTTCTTTAATTCAATCCATACTAAGCTCAGCCCGCTTAATATAGATTACTCGACATAAAATTAAGGAAACGTTTTTCTTAAAAAACGTTTTAAAAAATTGAAGTCACCAACCAATTTAATTGGTAAAAAAATAAAATTACGGTTTCTAAGTGGGAAAACCCCAATTTGGCCACTAATTCATGTATTTTCTAAAAAATAATTTTTAGAAAAATAACCAGAAAAGTTGAGTTTGGGGGCTAACATATTAAGACTATATCACCATGTAAAAATAAAAAATTAATATGCTTTATTTTTATATTTTTCCTAAAAATACCGAGATATATATAAATGTGCAAAATATAACTAAAATGAATTTATCATTATTTTTTATTACGAATTTTTAAGAAAAAGAAAAAAAAAGTTTTTTTTTTACATGGTTACTCTAAAGGTGCCTACGTATCCGCTAGTCGGAATCAAACCAATGTAGTTCTTTTTCATAAAATATTTAGTGAGTCGATTTTCTTATTTTTGAAAATCAAGTCAGATTTACATTTATTTAAAAATTTATTATTATTTTTTAAAAAACCTAAAAAATCTAATTTCATGAATCTAAGGAAACCCAAACTAACTAATTTTTTTTTATAACCCCGGTTAAGATTTTTTTAATTTTTTTTTTCAAAAAAACTCACTACATGTCAATATCGATCTTTTCTAAATCTTATACGCAAGATACACTAAGATACATATCTAAGTATGTATCTTCTCCGAAGATACGGATTTCGAAGAAAAGATACGCGATTTTTCAAAAAAATGCAATCTAACTAAATTTATCCAAAACTTAAATTATCTAAAAAACATAGCAAATGATATGACAAAATAAAATAAAATAAACCTTAATGGGTTGAATCGCGTGTGATCAGCATGTTCACGTTGATCATCGTAATCATCCGAACTACATTCACATGCTCAGTGCATGTATTGGTCAGCGCGTGTGCGGCAGTGTTAATCGTGCGTAGCGTGCAACGTGCAAGTTGGGATTAGGTGCGGTAGTCATGGATGTGTGGCACGTGTTGTAAACCCCATAACCAGCCACTCGAGGTTCCGATCAATTGAAAGATCCGATCGAGCCTAAATTATAAAATGAAGTTAGAAATATTGGTAAAAATGATCCTGTAAGTTCAAATTTAAGAAAATAAGTAATAAAATAAAAGAATATAAAATTTTTAAATTTTAAGTATATAACTCGTTATTTATTAAAAATGTGTAAAATGCATTTTGATGATTAACGAATCGCTAGAGATAAATTATATGTATACTAAAAATCATAGAATGACCTAAATAATATTTAGGAATATTTATTTGCATTATATATGAATTTACATATAGGTAGAAATATGCGTAATTACTTAAAATACGCGAAATATGCTAAAATAATACTAAATAATTAAAAAAATTCATAATTAATTAATAAAAAATAAAGAAAATCAGAAAAAATAAGGAATGATCTAGATTTGGGTCGTGGGATCTAGGGAAAATAAGAAAAAATTAGCCAATTAAATTAGAACAACACAAAAGGCAAATTGAAAGAAAATAAGGTAATTATAAAATCAATTTAATGCATAATAATTTCCCTAATGCTCTATAAATAACAAGAAAATTTTAGAAGCTCATTTGGTCAGTTTGAAGAGTGAGAAAAATAGAGAGGGCTGAAATAGTGAGTATTTGAATTAATTACAAAAAAATTACTCGAATTTGTGTAATTAGGGCTCTAGAGAGGAACCAATACCCGAAGAGCAGTTGGGAGTGAACGGCCATTACCATCACATGGTGGTGGCAGCAGCACCTAAGTAGGTCGATACACCCATGGCCACCGACGATAGTCAGAGCCACCTAAACCAGTGAGTTCGATTTTCAGTCCGATTTTGTGTAATTTTATAAAAATAGTAAATATTCTTAGAAAATTATGAATTTTGTTATTCTAAAATATTTTTGTATGTAATTTTTATAAAAAATATTATTTTGATGAAAATATGTCCCGTGATATATGGTCCTTAAGAAATCATATAAAATCGAGCATGTTTCAATTTATAAATAAATGACCTTAGGAGTGTATTTTTGAGCCCAAAATTTTTGTGTAGACTACTTAGATGATATAGAACAGTGCTATGAAGCCCATTTTCAAAAATTAATTTTCTAAATTTTTAGATAATTTTTAGGCCTTAAAATGAGGCATAAAATGAGTAATTGAAGGTTAATTAAGTAATTAAACAGTTAATTAAGTAATTAAATGGTTAATTACTGATTTAGTGAATAATTATATGTTTTAAGATATTAAAATCTGATGAAGTATGATACTTGTAGTATTTAGGGTGTTAGATGTAATTATTAGGCTAATTATGTTATAAATAAGTAATAGGGAAAAATAGTAAATTTTAAATTAATTTTGTAAATTAGGATAATTAGGTGTAAAATCTAATTTAGGATGAATTTATATATTTTAAAATGATAATTGTTGTTGGGAGATGGTAATTAGAGTGATAGAAATATTATATGCATATTATGTACATAATAAGTAATAGTACGTAATACGCAATTAGTAAAAATATAATAAATAGAAAATATTAGAATAAAAATTGATATTATGATAATAATAGGAATATATAATAAATCTAATAGAAAACTTAAATTTATGTAATCATATGAAAAATGTAAAATTTTCTCACATCAAGAGTAAATTCAATATACTAATAAGGATTTAAGTGTACTAAGTGGAATAAAATACTAACTAGGGATAATTATGGTATTTAGGATATTTAAAAGTAATGTGATTAATTTCACATTATGAGTTGAAACGAGTTTCTAGGGTTCGAGTATAAAACAGTACTTAGAAATCGAACTAGAACTAGAACTTAATTTAGAAATAAATGCGGAAACTGAACTCGAACCTAGCCCCAAATCCAAAATAATTGTAAAAGATTCGAGAACCTAGATAACTAGACATATTAAACCCTAAGTAAAAGATAACAATAAGTGTTATAGGATAAAACCAATCTATAATAATTATATGAAAAACTGAAACTACGTTTGTGTTATAGGGATGATCGGCGATGGCTTGGGCAAATTGGACCTCTAGTGAGCGAGCAAGGAGTTGAGGTAAGTTGGGATTAATACGTTGCTGTATTTTGGAGGCTTGAAATTATACTTGGTTGTACTTGTTAGATAGTTGGCTGTGTGTATGTGCTTGATTATGAGTGATGTTAAGATTCTGTTAGTTGTTCTAGCTTGTATTGTATAAAATGATTAATCACCCTAAATTGAACCTAATCAAATATACGAGCTGTAATCATAAATCGGACTTACATAGCAACCCATTAGGAGAAACCTAAGATTCTCCAGCTAAATACCGACCTCTTCGAAAGAAATAGCGCTAGATAACATAACGGTCCCTTCTTTATCCTTAGTCAAACTAAGTGACAGGTGAAGAGGTCGCGGTAAATGTGAAGTCAATGGGTCGAAAGTAGTCGCAGGAGGAGCGGTGTCTCCATTGCATAAGCCTGAGTTTAGTCATGAGCTGTTGCATTAATAGCAACTCCTCAATCAGGATTAGAGCGGGCACAATTTCTCTAATCTCACGACAGGCTGGTCAATGTCGTGCGATGGCATTTGCTTGAACATGCATTGCACCAAATGATTTGGTTGATAACCTTATTTATGTTTGTGGTATAGTTTTAAGTCCTCCGTCCTAACTTACTAAGCTATGGTTGCTCACATCCCTATAAACGTTGTGCTAGTGCTGGTTAAGAAGCGGCTTACAATTACTCTGAAGCTAATAACCGTTGGATCTTAGGGAGTGAGAAAAAACATTTGAAGAATAGACATATATTAACTAGGAAATAGATTATGGTGAAGCGTTATAAACGTTAATTGTAATAACTGAATTCTAGTATATATATATATATATTTTCTCACTTTCTTAAGTAAGTGATTTATTTAAATTACAAACTGTTTACTTCAAAGTGGGTTAGTCATGGACGCCTTGTGTAGATCAAGTCTAAGATAGCAGTTGTAAGGCCAACTTCTATCTTAAAATGGTTTATACAGTAGTGCCATTACGACTCTACCACTTCGGAGCGTGATATGTATATATGATCCTTACGTAACTAGTGTAGGCGTATGTGTTCAGTAGTGTATGTATTCGTATATGAAGTGAGTAATGACATGCGAGTGATCAAGTATGTGGATCGATGTGAAAGTGAAGCTAGTATGTCAGGTGTCAAGAGACGTGAAGTGCTCGGTCGGTGAGGGAATGTGTGCGATGTAGGCATATGTGATCAGTGAGTCAAGTATGTGTGATCAATATTCCATGCATGCGTGTGTATTTATGTTGATCGTGAACTACATAGGGGAGTGAGACCTATTTGAATGTTAGATTGTGATTGTGTGTAAAGGGTCGATGAGTGTAGACGTAGATGACAGCGTAGGGATGTATGCTATAGTGTATATTTCATCATGCAGGCAGTATTGAGTGAAGGAGAGAGTTATGCTCAGTATATGCAGCGTAGCAAGGCATCGGGGAGAGTGTTGTGGCATATGCTATGTGGCGAGAAAACTGAGGAACGATGAGCAATGTATAGTGTAGTATATGATTGTGAGCGTCGTTTATGCGGTGAAGGAGTGATCGATGGAGTGCGTTTGACAATGGGAGGCGGGTGTGGTCAGTGTGTCAACTTCGGTGAGTGTGTTGTGGAATCGAGTGAATGTGTTGTAGGATTGTGAGTATGTGTATTAGGGATTCTGGAAAAACATCTTTAAGTCCACCACTGAATTCCTATTTATAATACCCACAATTGAATCTTTCGTATCAACAGATATGATAATAAACTCAGATATGGAAGATACGATTTAGATTCTTTAAAGATTCAACCTAGTTTCTAGAAATCCTGTCATAATTTGGGCTTTTTATTTTCTAGGCTCGATTCAGTCCAATTTGATTCAGCCCAATAATCTACTTAAAAAATCTTAAGTCTATTTTAGTCCAATATAAATTAGATAAAAAAATCCATTTTATATCAAATTGAACTAAAATATTTTTCATGAAGCTTGATCTTTTTAACAACTTAGAATTTATTACATTGAACACACACCATTATTTGATTCAATCGTAAACGACTCGACTCAACTCGATATGACTTAACACTTCATTTTTATTATTTTTTTCAATTTTCATTTTTTTATTATTTTATTTTTAATTTTTTTTTCTTTTTCTTTTTCTTTTACTTTAACCTGGCTCAATAAAAATACTAAAACAAAACAGCAAAAATGAGGTATTTATAACTACCCCTCTTTATAGGAAGTTCGATTAGAACTTCACTATAAAGATAAAAAAAATACCCATTTTTTACAAACCCTACTTTGAACCAATAGAATGAGGATTATTGACTTGAGTGGTCAATTGAGCTATACTTTATCTTGATGAAGGATATCGACTTGAAAGGTCGATGTAAAGGATAATAGCCCGTCTTGAAAAAGGCGAGGCAAAGGAATAAGAGGTTCATCTTGAAAAAACAAAGCAAAAAGAAGCCTTGCTTGAAAGAATAGGGTAAAAGATAAGGGGCCTATTTTGAAAGGGTAGGGCAAAGGTTAGGGGATCTATCTTAAAAGAATAGGGCAAAGGAATTGGGTACCTATCTTGAAAAGATAGGACTAAAGATTTGGGGTGCCTATCTTAAAAGGATAAGGCAAAAAGATTAAGAGGGCCTATCTTAGAAGGATAGGGCAAAAGATTTAAGGGAGGCCTATCTTGGAAAGATAGGGCAAAAATCACTAGAGATCAAATTAATTTGTTTTGGTTTGGTAGATGATTTGAAGAAGATAGATCTCTTCAAGATTTCAAAAAAAAAAAAAAAACATTTTAATTCTCCTAAATATCTCTTTCAAGGACTTTTAGGATCATTTTACCTAGAAATGGAGAATTTCACATATAGCAACTAATCGGCATACCTCATGTCGACTCTCGATATTTACTCATTCAGATCATAGAATATCACCAAGGCATTTCCTTAAGATTGTGTTTGCTTTTTCCTCTTTTCTTCTTCTTTTTCTCTCTATTTTTTTCCTTTTTCTCTAGTATAAGATCTTCTTTGTGATTGAAACCTTTTGCTAATGAGTCTTGTAGTCGTACCATGCTCACATCTTAACTCTACTTTTTGTCATCACAGGGTCTCAATTTCCACCTCTCTATGATTCTTGAAAAATTAATCTCTTTTCGAAAAACTAGATTAAATCATTAAGAACATTCGATTCCAATTTATTTTGGGACTCAAATTCATTGGTAAGTGTTTGGTGTTTAAGTGTATAAGGCTAAGAAACATGGTATACACAGATTTATTGGTGAAGTATTTGTTGGTCGATGACCATTTGAATTTGAGAACATTCATGGATATCAACTTTACTTGTAATGATGAAAGATTAACCACAAACAATTCTTAAGAAAAATTGGAATATTTATTAAACTCAATTTTCATGGATAATACAATTTAATTGCATTTGAATTCATAAGTCCCCTTAATTCTGGGCTATCCATTTTTGTCAACACTAATGTACCCCCCAATAATACCTTTTTTATTACATAAGGGCCTTCATAGTTCTAAGCAAACTTGCCTCTCAAGTCTTTTGCATTTGGCAACACTTTCTTTAACACCAAGTCTCCTTCCTTGAAGTACATCGGGTACATTTTCTTGTTAAAGGCTCGGATCATCCTCTGTTAGTAACACTGACCATGACATATCGTTGTAAGCATCCTTTCATTTAAGAGGTTCAAATGCTTCATTCCCTTCTTCATACATTCCACTTCATTCAGCTGAATTTCTGCCAACACTCGGAACGAAGGTATTTCTACTTCTACCGATAGCACTGCTTCAGTTCTATTTACCAATGAATCAGGTGTTGTACCTGTAGAGGTCTTATAAACCATGGGAGCAAAGGAAAGCATCTCATGCCAATCTCTATAAGTGATCGCCATCTTCCCAATGATTCTCTCGATATTCTTATTAGCAACTTCAATTGCCTCATTCATCTAAGGTCGATACGGAGTTGAGTTTCTATGATTGATCTTGAATTGGTTGCATACTTTAACTATTAACTTGTTGCTCAAATTTAACTCATTGTCTGTAATAATAGACTTGGGCGCATTGTATCTAGCAATGATATCTCTTTTTAGAAATTTGACTACTACTCCTTTAGTTACCATAGTATACGATGCCATTTTTACCCACTTAGTAAAATAATCAATTGCAACTAGAATGAATCTGCCTTATTTGAAGCCGTTGGCGAAATTGGACCAATCAAATCCATCTCCTACATTAAGAAAGGCCAAGGAGCCAACAACACATGTAATTCTTAGGGAGGAGCATTGATTCTATTAACGTATACTTGACATAAATGACAATGCCTTACGTGCTTGATACAGTTTGATTCCATTATCATCCAAAAATATCCCATCCTCATGATTTTCCTAGCTAACATGTACCTATTCATATGAGGGCCACAGACTCCTTCATGCACTTTTTTCATCAATTTCTCAGATTCTTCTTCATCTACACATCTTAGCAATATTGTTTCTAGTGATCTTTTGTACAACATAGCTCCACTTAACAAGAAACAAGCAGCCAATCTCCTTAAAGCTTTTCTATCAGCTTCTCTAAGGAATTCACCCGTTTGAAGTAACTTCTTGATATCATAATACTAGGGCTTTTCCAGTTCCTTCTCTTCAACTGTCAAGCAAAAAGCCAGTTTTTCCTCCATCTCAATTTTTAGGGGGCTGAATTTCTATTCCATCCATAACTTTCACCATTGATGCTAACGTAGCTAGTGCATCAGCACATTGATAATAGGTTCTTGGAATGTAAGTGAATGAAATTCCTTAGAATCTTTCAATCAGCCTTCCTAAATACTCATGATAAGGTACCAACTTTTTGTCTTTCGTCTTATATTCTCCTAGGATTTGAAAAATTATAAGAGAAGAATCTCCATACACTTCAAGTCTTTGTATTCCTATGTCTAGCGCCATTTTGAGCCCCAAAATGCAAGCCTCATATTCTGCTATATTGTTCATAAATGGAAATGCTAACCTCATTGTTACAAGGAAATGATTACCCTCAAGTGATACCAGTACTACTCTTATTCCACAACTGAACACATTGGCTACTCCATCAAAATACAGTCTCCATTTTGATTTCTCACAACTTAGTTCATTCATCACCATCACATTTTCATCAAGAAACTGAGCTTTCGAACTATCATTTTCATCTTCTAATGGGTATTTGCCCAATTGATCAACCACTACCTACCCTTTGATTGAACTCTGACTTATGTATTTGATATCAAACTCAGAGAGTAGCATATTTGACTTCGATATTCTCCTGATCAATACCAACCTTTCATCTAAATACCTCAACGGGTCATGTTTTGTCAACAACTCCACCGAGTAATAGATATTATACTGCTTAAGCCTGTACATCACTCATACCAAAGTATAACGTGTTCTTTCCACCCCTGAGTATTTCTGTTTACCTTCTGTGAACTTCTTGCTCAAGTAGTATATAGGATGCTCTTTCCTGCCTGTTTCATCTTTTTGCCCCAGCATACATCCCATCGATTCAAGAAGGATTATCAATTAGAGAATCAATGGTCATCCTAATGTAAGAGTAACCAGTACCGAAGGATACATGAGATACTCCTTAATCTCAATAAATGTTTGCTCATACTCTTCATCCCATTCTATGGCTGCATTCTTCCTCAAAAGTTTGAATAACGACTTACATTTATTGGTTAGCTGTGATACAAACCGAACGATGTAATTTAACCTCCCCAACAATCCATAAACTTCTTTTGCAGTCTTTGGTGCAAGCATGTTTATGATTGCCTTGACTTTGTTTGGGTCCACTTCGATTCCTTTTCTACTGATTACAAAACCTAACAATTTCCCAAGGTTACTCCAAAGGTGCACTTTTCTGGATTTAATTTTAGTTGAAACTTCCTCAACCGCTCAGACAACTTACACAAAACATCCACATGATTCTCACCCTTCTTAAATTTGGCAATCATATCGTCTACATAAACTTTGATTTCCTAATGCATCATGTCATGAAACAAAGCTAACATAGCACGCCGATAAGTTGCCCCAACGTTTTTCAACTCGAAAGGCATCACGTGATAACAAAATATTCCCTAAGTGGTAACGAAGATGGTTTTGATTTTATCTTCTTTTGCCATCTTAATCTGATTATATCTCGAGAAACCATCTATAAACGAGAAAAGATGATTTCCAATTGTATTGTCCACCAATAAATCAATGTGTGGTTAAAGGAAGCTATCCTTCGGTGTTGCCTAGTTTAAATTATGGAAGTCCACACTTACCCTAACTTTCCCATTTTCTTCAACATCGGTACCACATTGGCTACCTATTCAAGGTAATTTGACACTTCTATGAATCTGACTTCTAGTAATTTCTTCACTTCTTTTTTTTTATTTTAAGGAGTATATTTGGCCTAAACCACCTAAGCTTTATCTTTTGGTTTAATATCTTCTCTTATTAGCAACTTATGAACTACGATTGATGAATCCAAACCGAGCATGTCTTCATAGGACCAAACGAATATGTCTAGGTATTCTGATAATAATCATGACAACTCTTGTTTCTGATCATCTGCTAGATTACTCCCAATTTTCAAGTTTCACAGATTCTCTTCTATCTTAAATTAATCACAACTATTGATTCATCAATAATCACTCTCCCTTATTCAAATTGATGTCAACTCTCTTGTATTTTGCTCAAAGTCTCAATATCATTTTTGACGTTTGACCTAACAGGGCCCAAAGGTGATATTGGTACTTTCATTTTTTACATACGCGAGATATCCATTATGTTCTTTGTTTTTATTGGATTTGAAGAATAGAGGAAAAAGTAAAAGGATAACGAATAAATAACAAAGAAGAATTGATCGAAAGAAAGGAACTAATTTTATTGAATGAATTCAAATTGTCTGAAAGAAAAGGCCTAACTAATCAAACTAATTATCAAAATTGAATGCTCGTAATAGATCTAATATTTCTTTTCTAAAGAGACCTATTAATAGGAAAGGGAAACCAATTGCATAAAGAAACTAGGATGCCAATATCTTTCTTCTCGTCTGGACTAATGCTACATTGTTAAGCCAAAGCCTTAAATAAACTGGCTACTTCGGGTTCTTGAACACATGCAAGTACCAGGAATGTCTGATAGATGTCTAGAAAATCCATACAAGCATAGTATAGCTGATTTCCTCTCTTCATTCTAATTTTAGCCTTCATTTCTTAGATTTCCTCTTCAATGGGCTCATATCCAAGCCCGAACGTTTTAATCTGTTGCTTAGGTTGTTCCAAGTGACCTCGTGCCCCCTATCTTAACACTTCAATTATGCTGAACTTGCAAAAAATCGACAATCTTAGTTCCTCCAATTCTTCACTCCCGATATACAGAATAGCTGTCTCTTTGTAAATCTCGTAGTTTTGCTCCCTAAGAATAGTAACCAACTGGCCTTCAGCTATGAATTTCACCTTCTGATGTAGATTAGATGGAATTACCCTTGCTAAGTGAATCCACAGCCTTCCTAATAGAAGATTGAAAGTTCGAGGTATATCCAAGACTTAAAGAGAATAATGAACAGTTGTAGACCGATCTCGAATTGCAACCCAATTTCTCTAAGTATTTCCCTCTTTGATCCATTGAAAGCTCTTATTGAAATCAAGCTAGGCTTTATTTCATTCAAATCTACCCTAAGCAAATTCAATATATCCAGTGGACATACATTCAGTGAAGACCCATTATCAATCAGTTTTCGAGCAACCACTTTCCCTGTATACTTGACTATCATGAAAAGGGGCCTTGTGTGCTAATCTCCTTCTTCACTTAGCTTATTCGGTGAGAATGAATCTAATCCATTGCAAATATCGAATTAACCACCAATCCTAACTTTTCAGTGGAAATCCCTTCAAGTACTTTGACATCCTTTAGAAAGCTTCTCGGTGAGTATCTAATGACAATAGTAAGCCCATTAGGGAGATCTGGGCTAGTACTTTAGCTAGCTGATCCATAATCTTATACTCACTAGCTTTCACTATCTTCTTGGCAACATTTTGTTCTTTCTCATCCGTATCTTCAAAGATCTTTCGAGAAACCTCCTCCATAGTAGTCTTCCTCTTGGCCTCTTCATTTTGGTCATAAACTTGTCTCGAGCATGTAAGCTTACCGACTATAAGTAACGAGGACCTGATTGTTTGATTCACCATTTAGTAATCCAGAGGGGCTGCTTTATAATTCTCCGAAGCTATTGGGACATTATAAGCAATCTTCTTGAGCTTACCCAATTCTTCAACCTTCCTAATCTTCTTGTAGTACTCAAAAACCAAAGGTTTAGGCCTACCTCCAATCATTCCAACCATCTTAGCTGTCTTCTTGGCTTCTGCAATAAGCTTGTCTTCTTCCTCAAATTCAGGACCCCATCCAGTGGGTAGTTCATCAGCATATATTGCAAGCGAACCAGCGTAATCAACCAAATACTTAAATTTTCCTAACGGATTTCCTAAGCTGTCAATCGTCGGATCTCCGACTTCATACCTTTCTCTAAGCTCCTTCTAAGTACACCTCTTTCGTGGTTTCAAAACCATCATAGCCATAATGTCAGCTTTCTTTATCTTCATATCCTTTAGCAATTGATATATTGCCGATCTAGTCCGGGTTCTATCTTTAAGATTCATATTTTGCAAATGTCTAGCCTGCCTTAAATTCCAACCTACTTCTTCAATAGTGATGAGGAGACCATCTAGACTAACTTCTGCTTTAGTCACTTCAATGATGATCATGTTGAGTGAGTGTCCATGATCCGGTAAAGAGTTATTACCCACGTTGGGAGCAAGAGTCTAAATGAAATCTAATTGAACCAACTTGGTATCAATAAGATCTTGGATCTTATGTCTGAGTCTCCAACATTGGTCTATAGAATGCCTCAAATGATAATTGCAACGGAGCTCCGGGTTATAGTCTCTCAGTCTTTGTCCCTCCTTCGGTATTTCAACGTTAAGAGATTCTCCTTCCTTAGTCAGGCAAGAACCTAGCTTAGAGGAATGGGAATATGAGTAAAACGTCTCCTTTGTGGGCAGTTATTTTGATTTGGATTCGGTGGGGGATTAGATCTTCTTGACATGGCCACTAGGGTTACAGGCTTGATAAGGTTGTTGGTATTGACAACGCTTACAGTAGCTTATTTGGCCTTATTGGAAAATCTCGTAGGAGGCGTCTTCTTCTCAACTGCTTCAAGATTAAGAAGTCTTCCAATAGTAATAGCTTCCTCAATTCGGCACCCTGAGGCCACAATTTTTGCAAAGTTAAAGGCAAGGTGTCTTACCAGATGTTGGTAGTATAGGCTTCCAAAAGTATTAATAAAGGCGAAGGTCAGATCCTTTTCTATTAAGGGTAAAGTTACCTTAACTACCATGTCCCTCCATCTCTAAGCATACTCCTTAAAGCTTTTATTGGCCGTCTTTCACAAATTATTCAAATCTCACATGGATAGAGCCACCTCGATATTGAACTTATACTGGTTGTAGAAAGCCCGAGCTAACTTATCCCTTGTATCGATCTCGTTTAAGTCCAATTGGACATACCGAGTTAAAGTGGGTTCAATCAAGCTATCTTGAAAGGTTTAGACCATCACCTTGTCATACTTCGTGTATTTTCCCATCTTTCTAATATATAGTCTAGTGTGGAGCTTCAGGCAGCCGATCCCATTGTATTTTTTGAATTTTAGAATTTAAAACTTTTCTAGGAAATCATCATCTTCATATGTCGGTAAATTAATCATTCTCATTTGCGCAAGACCATGAACCATTTCTATGGCTTTCATCTTCTCTATCAACTTCTACATAAACTTCATTTCCATCTCTCGGTGTTTTTCCTCAATCTCCTTCCTCCATATCTCAGTGTTGGGAACCGATTCTACATCTTCCAATTCAAGGGGAGGGGTCGCTTATACATTTCGATTCGAGTTGACTTAAGATGCCTACCTATTGTTAAGAATTCCAATTACTTGAGTGAGAGCCTTGATTTGTTCGGCCATCTTATTCATGTTTTCGTTTAGGGTTGCGACCTTTAGGTTGGGCTAGGTTTGACTGACGTTTTTAGTGCCTTGAGTCGACATTCTTGCTTTAGAACGAGTGAATATTGAGCTTCTAGCTGAGTCTGCTCGCTTAGGTGCTATCTTTAAAATCCTAAACGAAAACCCGAGTTTTAGACATCTTTGTGAACTAAAATTTTTGTTGTTCTTCTCTTTTTTTCATTTTTTTTCTTCTTCTTGTTTACTTCTTCTTCTTTTTTTTTGTTTTTCTTTTTTTTTTTTTATTTTTTGTTGTTCATTTTTATTTAAAAGGCAACTATCAAGAAAAAAATGAGCAAAAGACTACGCAATTAATAAAGGTTTTCATTTGATGAAGCTGCAAATTTATTAATAATCATAAAATTCAATCTATACAACTGAGTAAAAGAAAAGAAAAGAAAAGAAAACTCCTAACTAATCTCTTTAAAACAAAAAATCAAAGCTTATATCTATAAGAGCCAACAGATCTAGCTAGGATGGGCTTCATCGACTTCTCTCGTTAGCTTTCAGATTGTAACATCTCTTTCTCGAATCTTACTCTTGAAGAATTGGTTTTCTTCTAGCAATCTCCCATTCTCCATCTTTAATTCTTCAATGATTCTTTTGTACTCTTGGAAATAAGCTTCAACCTTGGCCTGTATGGTCTCTTAATAGGCTTGCTTGGTAGGTGAAAGATATTTTAGCTCTGGCTCATGTTTGAATACATCTGGAGCTTCATACCATTTCTTTCCAGTCTTCTCCAATTGATCATAGATGAACTACTTGGTAGCCTGGTATTCTCCGACTTTGCCCCTCAAAGTTCCTACATTGACTATCTTCTTGACTTCCCTTCGTTCCTATAGCTTCAAGAGTTTTGCTAATCATTGAATCAAAGTAGCAGTAAGTAAACAAAGATCTTGATAACTCAATGTAACATAGTCTAAGGAGTTTCTGTATGCTATCTCTTGAAGTGGACCCAATTGTCTAGTAACACAAGTTGGGAAAAATCCTGTACAATCGGTAATACCAATAAGATGACCCCTGCATAATCAACGCATCCTAGGATGGCTCGAGTGTAGTTACTCCACCTAGTTGTCCATATAAAATCCATTGGCTGCATCTTGCTTATGATTGACACCTATCCTTTAAACTGAGCTTCTTCTGGTACCTTAAGGTGATGAGCAAAGTTGTCAATTGGATTTATGTTTTTAGTTAGGGACACTTCGAGAAGGCTCCCTCCATACCCTCATGTATGACTGAGAAACCATATGGTAAGGATTGTAGAGTCAGCCATGAAGTACCCATACCCTTGCTTATTTAAGTGGGTGAATGTCCTGAATTGCTCTGCCAATAATGTCGATATATAGGATTTACCAGCTAAGAATTGGGTTACTAGCTCGACTATCCTATAATGGACTTGACCGTATCTGATGAGAAACAGAACTGTCCTAGATACTGCTACGATAAGGGCATTTACCCTCTTTTCGACCCAGATTCATATCCTTTACAAAAGATCTAACGATATTTTTTATAAGCATCTGGGCTTGAAAACTATTCTACTATTCTTAAGATACTGAGACATTTCTTTCCCTCTGAAGATAAGAATGGTGCTAAGGTTGCCTTTTTGACTCCCAGTAAAGTC
This sequence comes from Lumnitzera littorea, assembly GCA_024138015.1. NCBI lineage: Eukaryota > Viridiplantae > Streptophyta > Magnoliopsida > Myrtales > Combretaceae > Lumnitzera > Lumnitzera littorea. The sequence continues at coordinate 109,487,557 of JAMXBB010000004.1, read as the reverse complement.
ATGAAGGCTTTCTCGAGCTGGACTCTAAGATATGGGACGGTTATGCCTACTTCGAGAGGCGAAGCACTAAGTAACTATGAGTATTCTTCTAAAGTGGGCGTTAACACATGTGGGCCAAATTTGAAAGCTACAAATTTTGGATCCCAATAATGGATAAGTGCTTGAATTAGATGTCAGTGGAGTTAGACCTACATGGGGGATATGACTGGCTCAATCTTCTTGCGAATGTGATCTTACTTGGCAAGTAGAAGCTGATTTAACCAGTCTTTTAATATAGCCTTAGGGAAGGAATATTTATCCAACTGGACCTCATGGACGGGCTCGAGATTGACATTACTCTAATTTTTCATATCTATATAACATAAAACATGAAATGATGCAATTATTTACAACAAGACCACTAAATTTACAATAAAGCTAGATATGATATTAATAATTTTGCAACTTCTTCAAAAAAAAATTTTTAATTACGTAGCCCTTTACTCAATAATAGATAATAAAACACATATAATACAAGAAACAAAAATAATCACATAGTAACAAGCATAAAAAAAAAAAATAAAGTCAAGTATAAAAAAATGCAGTATGCTATACACACATGTAATGCAATAGGGACTGATAATTAATAAATTATAGGAATTATTATGAACCCGTAGTTGAAGAGTACCCTTATACATAAGTATATTCAAAATAAGATTTAAAAAGAAATGAAACTCGTGAATACTTATATATAAGGGTTACTGATTTCTTAATTTCCCCTCTTTTTGAAAAAGAATGACAAATCCACTGCAATTAATCAGGATTTTCCTATAATTTAAAAATGATTGCCTATTTAAAAAAAAAATGATGCAAGAGGGTAGGTCTACGTATCTCAAGCTCTATAGCTTTAAGGATTTTTGGAGAAAAACCTAATGGATTACATTAAAGTCTAAGTGGACTCGCCTATTACTACCAAGCAAGGGTAAGGACCCCAGCGACCTGAGAGTTATACAATGGCGATTTGTCCTAAGTTTTTAAGATGGCCCAGATTTGAACACATTTAAGCATGCAAGTGATTGTCAATAAATAAACCCCCCCCCCCCCCCCCCACCCTAAATCCCCAGTAAGGGCACGTTAGGCTGGGTTTTTTTCTTAGAGCCTGCATCACTAAAAACTAGTTAGTATAACTATAATACAATAAAAGAAAAATAATGAAAAAAGCCCATCAATTAATTTTTTAATTTTTACATGATTAGCCCACCAAGCGTCCTTAGTAGAGTCTCCAATTTTATCGAACTCTATTCTGTTTTCCTTAATTTAATCTATATTAAGCTCATCCCATTTAATATAGATTACTCAACATAAAATTAAAGAAACATTTTTCTTAAAAAACGTTTTAAAAAATTAAAGTCACCAATCAGTTCAACTAGTAAAAAAATGAAATTAGGGTTTCTGAACGAAAAAACCCCAATATGGCCATTGATTCGCGTATTTTCTAAAAAAAAAATTTTAGAAAAATAACCAGAAAAGTTAAGTTTAGGGACTAACCTATTAAGATTAAGTCACTATGTAAAAATAAAAAATTAATGGGCTTTATTTTTATATTTTTCCTAAAAATACTTAGATATATACAAATATGCAAAATATAACTAAAATGAATTTTTCATTATATTTTATTACGAATTTTTAAGAAAAAGAAAAAAAGTTCTTTTATTTTTTACACAGTTGCCCTAAAGGTGCTTACATACCAACTAGTCGAGATCAAACCAACGTAATTCTTTTTTACAAAATATTTAGTAAGTGGATTTATTTTATTTTTGAAAATTGAGCTAGATTTACATTTATTTAACAATTTATTATTTAAAAAAAACCTAAAAAATCTAATTTTACCAATCTAAGAAAACCCTAACTAACTAAATCTTTTTTAAAACTCCGGTTAGGATTTTTTTTTCATTTGCAAAAACTCACTATGTGTCAAAATTAATTTTTTCTAAATCCTATACGTAAGATATACTGAAATACATATCTATATACGTATCTTCTTTGAAAATATGGATCTTGGAGAAAAAATATGCGATTTTTTTATAAAAAAATGCAATTTTGAACTAAAATAGCAATCAAACTAAATTTATCCAATACTCAAATTATCTAAAAAACGTAGCAAATGATATGACAAAATTAAAAAAAAAAAAAGAAACCTTAACAAGTTGAATCGCATGTGATTAACATGTTCACATTGGTTGTCGTGATCATTCGGACTACGTTTACATGCTCGGTGCGTATACTGGTCAACGTATGTGCAGTAGCGTTGATCATGCGCGGCTTGCAATGTGTAAGTTGTGATCAGGTGTAGTAGTCTTGGATGTGTGGCACATGTATGTGATCAATGCGTAACTAATGTAGGCGTATCTGTTTAGCAATGTACATGTTTGTGTATGAAGTGAGTAATGGCATGCGAGTGATTAAGTGTGTGGATTGGTGTGAAAGTGAAGCTAGTAGTCAAGTGTCGAGAGACATGAAGTGCTTGGTCCATGAGGGAATGTATGCGAAGTGGGCATGTGTGATCATTGAGTCGAGTATGCGTGATCAAGATTCCATGCGTGCGTATATATTTTGTTGACTATGAACTGTATAGGGGAGTGAGATGTCTTTGAATGTCAGATTGTGAGTGTGTGTAAAAGGTCGGTGAGTGTGGACGTAGGTGACAGCGTAGGGATGTGTGCTATAGTGTGTATTTCATCGTGTAGGCAGTATTGAGTAAGGGAGAAAGTTGTGCTCAATGTATGTAGCGTGGCAGGGCGTCGGAGAGAGTGCTATGGCGTATGCTGTATAGCGAGAAGACTGAGGAACAATGAGCATTCTATAGTGTGGTATGTGATTATAAGTGTGGTTTGTGCGATGAAGGAGTGATCAGTGGAGTATGCTTGACGATGGGAGGTGGGTGTGGTCAATGTGTTGACTTCGGTGAGCATGTTGTGGAATTGAGTGAATGTGTTGTGGGATTGTGAGTATGTATATTAGGGATTCTAAAAAAACATCTTTAAGTCCACCACATAATTCCTATTTATAATACCCACAATTGAATCTTTTGTATCGAAAGATATGATAATAAACTTGGATACAAAAGATACAATTTGGATCCTTTGAAGATTCGACCTAGTTTTTAAAAACCCAATCTTAATTTGGGCTTTCTATTTTCCAAGCCCGATTCAGTCCAATTTGATTTAGCCCAATAATCCACTTAATAAACTCTAAATCTATTCTAGCCTAATATAAATTAGATAAAAAAAATCCATTTTATATCGGATTGGATTAAAATATTTTTCATGAAGCCCGATCTTTTTAACGACTTAAAATTCAATAAATTGAATATACACTATTATCTGATTTGATCATAAACGATTGGACTCGATATGACTGGATTTGATATGACTTGACACTTCATTTTATTATTTTTTTCAATTTTCATTTTTAATTATTTTTTATTTTATTTTTATTTTTCTTTTGCTTTTTCTTTAACCTAGCTTAATAAAAAAACTAAAAAAAAAAAAATGGTAAAAATGAGGTGTTTACAGGTGAGTTACCCCTGGAGGTCAAAGAGCTGCTAGATGAATATGCCGACCTATTTCTAGAACAGTTGCTTAAGGGATTACCCCCTTTCATAGGCATTAAACATTGCATTAACTTAATACCTAGTATTGCCCTACTAAACAAACTAGCTTATCAAATGAACTCCAAACAACCTGCTGAACTTTAGAGAAAAGTCAATTAGCTACTAACAAAAAGATTTATAATGGAGAGTCTTAACCCTTATGCTATGCCCGCATTACTTGTGCTAAAGAAGGATGGCACTTGGTGTATGTGTATGGATAGCAGAGTGGTTAACAAGTTTATGATCAAGTATAGATACCCTATCTTGAGACTAGACGATATGTTGGATGAATTGAGTGATGTAAGAATATTCAGTAAGATGTATTTGAAGTCAGGATACCACCAGATTCGAATGAGGCAACAGGATGAATGGAAAACCACTTTTAAAACCCGATTGGGCCTATATGAGTGGATGGTTATGCCTTTCAGATTATCAAACGCCCTAAGTACTTTTATCAGACTAATAAATCATGTTTTACGTGATCTAATTGGGAAGTTTGTCATCGTCTACTTCAACAACATCTTTGTTTATATTGCCGACTTAGCAATGCATATTAACTATCTCAGAGCTGTTTTTGATGTCCTCTGAGTAAAGAGATTGTTCGGAAACTTGAAGAAATATTGTTTCTGTCGGGAAGAAGTGATCTTCTTAAGTTATATGGTTGGTAAAGAAGGATTAAGAATAGATGAAGAGAAGGTACTAGCCATTGTTAAGTGGTTGACCCCAACTTCATGTGCTAAAGTAAGGAATTTCCATGGATTAGCATCATTTTACTGATACTATATCTAAGGATGCTGATACTTTATCTAAGGATTCAATACCATAGTCATACCTCTGACTAGGCTTATAAAGAAGAATCTAGAGTTCAAGTGGGGAGAGAAAGAGGAGAAGAGTTTTACCGAGGTAAAACAAAGGTTGACCTCTACTCCAGTCTTGGCTCTACTCAACTTTGATAGAGTGTTTAAGCTTGAATGCGAAGTGTCAAGTATTGACATCGGAGTTATACTTATACAAGAAGGTTAACTTATCGCTTATCATAGTGAGAAGCTCAAAGGAGCATAATTAAACTATTCTGTATATGATAAGGAGCTTTTGGCCCTAATCTAAGCTTTGTATGTAGCAACATTATCTTCTACCAAAGGAATTTGTCATATATATAGATCATGATTCCTTCAAATATTTGTAAAGCCAATCTAAGCTTTCTAAACGCTAAGCTCAATGGATTGAACTTTTGGAGGGATTTAATTTTGTTATTAAATACAAGCAGGGCAAAAATAATGTAGTTGCTGATGCTCTATCGAAGAGACATATTCTCTTCACTGAGTTACAAACTAGGTTGTTAGGGTTTGCAAGCATTAAAGAATACTATTAGAATGATTCTCATTTTGACCCTCATATAAGCACTGTAGAGAAGTAAGTGTAGTAGATGAGTATCATGTGGAGGATGAATATCTGTTCCAAGGTAGCAAGTTATATGTACTAACCTATTCACTTAGAAAACTGCTAGTGAGGTAAGCCCATAGTAGGGGATTCTTTAGACACTTTAGAGAATGGAGAACATATGAGTTGTTGAATGATAGATTCTTTTGGCCCAAAATGAAGTGTAACATGCATTGTGTAATTGAGGGATGCACCATCTGCAAGAAAGCAAAAATTCGAGTAGAGTAAGGAAAAGTAATGCTTTTTTCTACCTGTTCCAACTAAACCATGAGCTGACCTGAGTATAGATTTTGTCCTCAAATTACCCCGAACTGCCAGAGGCAAGGATTTTATAGTGGTTATCCCTGATAGGTTCAGCAAAATTATGCATTTTGTGCCCTGCACCAAAACTAACAATGCTTTGGCTATTGCTTCTTTGTTCTTGTAAGAAGTAGTTCATTTGCACGGAGTACCAAGGAGTATGGTGTCAGATAAAGACCCAAAATTTCTAAGCCATTTCTAGAGAACTCTTTGGCGTTGGATGGGAACTAAACTACTATTTTAGCATCTCTTGCTATCCCTAAACTGATGGCTAGATAGAAGTGGTTAAACATACCCTAAGATCACTGCTCTGAGCTGCAATAGGAAAAAACTTAACCGATTAGAATGTCCGCCTGCCTGTGGTCGAACTTGCTTACAACAAGACAACAGTACATGCCATTACTAGGCATATCCCATTTGAGGTCATCTATGGTTTCAACCCTAAACTACCCCTTGATCACACCCTTGTGCCACCCACTGACCATGAAGGTCTAGAAGCAAAGATAAGAGCTTAGTCCATCCAGTAAATCTATTAACGAGTCGCCTAACAAATTGATTGTGCCACCATAAAATTAAAGGAAAAAGGCAAAGGAAGGAAGACCAAGCAATTTCAACTCGGTAACCTAGTGTCGCTACACTTAAGATTTCCTAATAAGAGAAAGAACAAGCTATCTACCAAAGCTGATAACCATTTAAGATACTCTAGAAGGTCAATGATAATGCATACCAACTAAAGCTTCTAGAAGACTTCAAAGTATCAAATGTGTTTAATGTTGCTAACCTTAACCCTTATCAACCTGAGGCGAACTCGGACAAGGACCAGTTATATTTGATCCCAAATCCTAATCAACCTAGTGAGGATGATAGGAATCAGATCATCCCCTTACCCAAGCTCGAGCTTGAGGGATAAAAAGCATGGCAAAGTGAGTTCTAACCTCACATCCTACCACTAAGGAGTCTGTGCTGCTACAATCTACCAACCTAATACCCTAACCGAGCTTAACCCTCTCCCACTCAATGATTGTCTCCAATTGCCAACCTGAGCTACACTCAGACAACAGCTTAGCCCATTCAACCACCCACCCAGCCGACTTGAATCCAAGCTGTATTGAATACGACCAAGCTGAATTCACCTTGGAAGAATTATCTACTCAGCTCAGCACAGCTAATCTACTACCTTTACTAGGCACCTCGACTCAGCAAACACTAACCAAATCATACGGTTTGTCTTCTTCTACTAAAAAGTTACCCATCCATAGGGAGCTACATGTCGGAGCATTCAAATGATAGAATTCTCTATACAAGATGTGCATTTTTGTTGTATTTTCAATTTTACCCCTTATCATCCCTTTTACATTACTTCTTTTGGATATTACCATTTTTGTCTTTTCCATTTTAGGTAGGATGCCTTAATATTTCAGGTATAAATACCCCATTGTAAAGATAATCACACCATCATACTTCCTTTCATGAACATTACTCACAATTTGTTTACATACTTCACTCTTATCCTAAACCTTAAGTAAGGTTAGGTGCGCAAGTACCCTCACTGGATCAACTCGTGCATCATATTAAGTTGAGCCATGAATCCTCAGAAGTTCCTTTGTGCGTCATATCTTTATAGCTGTTTAAGGGTTTGCTTGTTTTACTTTCATTGTTATTTGCACATTTCCCACTTCATTCTTCAAGCTTTTCGCAAGCATAGACCCACCTAGATACCGTCGCCCTTATCAACTCTCAACGTAGCGTATCATGTTAGCTCTACCTTCTATAGCCATCAGTCTCTACATCTACTACCCCACCATATTGGATTTGATATTTTTGTCAACCGAACAACCACAACCATGGTTTTATGAAATAAGGAGCAAACACACACAATAACCTAGGAGCACATTATTTTTTATGGCATAACAACTGGTCCTCAAAACAAACAACAATTACACTTAATGATAGTTATCCCAAAGCTCTACAAAACTCTACTCAACACCATTAGAATGACTCAACTGCCTTTGTTACTTGAATGTAACGGTAACAGTAGTTGTAACTACACAACCCAGTAACGTATAAATCCAACTCAAGCTCGCCTGCACACAACATAACTTAGAACGCCACTTCAATTGCCACCAAACTACTCAAAACACTCAATGACATAGCAAAACTCACTTAAGGTTCTCTCAGACAAAACCTTAAGCTTTGGTACAAGATTTCTATAGTGTGCTTAGGAGCAGAGTATCATTAGGGCTTACCTCAGGTAAAATGAGTCCTTCGAAGTATCAGAGAAAATGTAACTAAATTAAAGTAATACATAGCTAATCATGAGCAATCTCCTTGGATATGATGCACCAAAGAGACTTAAAATGCAATAACCCTAGGTTTTAAACCCCGAAAATTAGGGTATTATCCAATGCTAACCAAATCAAGTAAGATTTTATAACTAAACTACAAAAATTTAAAAGAAATTATTTTGTGAAGTTGAATCGCTAAAATAATGCGTATATGTGAAGTAATTAAATAATGTCTCGAGTTAACCGAAACCAAAAGTTATTTAAAAAGTAATGCTCATGACTATGTTTAGAATATTATTTAAAGTGATATATGCTTGGCAAATGTAATTTATATATTAAAAACATATAAATAATAAGGGATTGTGATGTGGAATAAAGTCTTGCTGAAGGCCAAGAAAATCATTGTAGATGCTTACAAATATGGCATAATGCATATAAAATAGCTAAAGAATAAGTTAATTACTTAATCAAAAGGTGGTTTTAGGAAAAAGTGGGCTACAAATGGTTTTTGTCTCCTAAACAAAAGGTAGCCAATGGTTTGGGAAATTAAAACAAAGATGGCACATGGTTTTAAATGGCAAAACAAGGGGAGACCATGGTTTCATGCACATGGTTTTTCAAAACTACTTGACACTTGGTAATCTTATCCCCTACCAAACCCACTATAAAAACCCTAATCCTCTTCATTTTACAATCTTAGGCCAGATTTTATTCTAGAAAAATTTAGAGAGCTCATTTAGGTTATTTAGAAATTAAAGGAAATTAATAAAAAAAAATAGCATAAAATCTAAGCGTATGCGGAACCTGAAGCAAATGACCACCTAAGAACGAGTGGCCATCATCGCTAGGCTCCAAAGCAATGGTTAGGTGGACCGACAAGGCCTTGGTGGTGCACGGTAGCTTGAGCACGTGATAGTGGTAAGTTCCGATTTTTACTCAATTTTCAATAATTTGTTACAAATAGTAAATTGATTAGGAAAATTGTTAATATTATGATTCCTAGGTTATTTTTAGAATAATTTTACTGAAAAATGTCAAATTTTCAAAATATGCATGGCTCATACATCGCTCTTAAGAAACAAGTAGTTCCGTGCAAATTTTCGATCTAATTTTCAAAAGAGTAAATGATGTTATTTCAAGCTAAAACTTTTCTATAAGCTCCTCATAATGTCTATTTTTAGGCTATGTCAAAAGTCTTCCTAAATTTTCTTGGTAGATTTTTGTAAATTTCGATGAAAAAAAAACAACCAAATTTGTAAATTTTGGAAAAATGGTTTATCTTTAAGTATTGTTAGCCGAATCTAATTTTTATTCACATTTTTTTGTGTTAAAATGATTCATGAAGTTGCATGTGATTTTGAGGCTAAAAGTAATTAAACAGGTGATTTATCATGATTTTTACAAGTTTAAAGTATATTTTTTGAATAGTGAAATGGCCATATGCTAGAAAACGAGCATACACAGGTTTTTTGAAAAATTATCCAAATCTAGAATTTGATCTTGGGATGTTTTTGCTATCGGTCATGTCTAAAACTTGGTGAGTCTTAATGGTTACATGGAGTCTTAACAAGCTTAGGCATCATTTGGCTATGTAGAAGCTCCTGTAGAAGGCTGCCTTTGAAGTTCTTAATGTGATGGTAGTAGAAGCTTCCATAGAAGGTCTCGGTGAGATACAAAATTAAGTAAACTAAAATGTGTCCAAGTAAAAGGTTCTTCGGTGAAACATAAAGTAAAAACTAAAAGTAGATATGAGTAAAAGCTTCCTTAACAATGAATCCTAAGACTAACCTTAAATAGAAGGTTGAGTAGAAGGTACAAATAATGAAGTTAATAATGATCCTCCCCTAGTAAAAGGTTAAATAATAAGGATCTAAACAAAAATGATTACGTAAAAGGTCGTGTAGAAGGTCTTAAGTACTAATGAAATGCTCTTACCTAAAAACCTAAGGTGCATACCCTTAACTTACAAACACATTTAAGCTTTAATGTAACATTTATGTAGCTTGAATAAACATTAAGTATAAATTTTAATCATAGTTTACCTAAACAACAAGAAACCCGAAGATGCTATTAAAGGTAAAAGATGCTAATACTAAGTAAGTAGATATTGTATGTTTAGGAGTAGATTTATGTTTACTCATTAGGTTGCAAGCTACATGGTTTGTATGATATGTACTTGATTGATTGAACTTAATTTTGAATCTCGGAATGATGTTTGCTGATTATGTGATGTCCTTATACATGTGATAGATTGGCTTTTGTAATCTCTGCAAATTTCCTAAATAAGAGGTTAAAAGTTAATAAGGTCTCCCAAAAAATACTTTTAGTGTTGACAAAATAACTAACCCAAAACCTAAAAGACACTCTCAAAAAAACTCAAACTCCTAAAACCCTACATTGTAGTCCAAGCCTTAATTGACCCCTACACTCAAAAGCCTTAAAATCTTATAAACAAATACCAATAACTAATGTTAACTCCTAAGGCCAGCCTAATCTAACGGAACTAACCCTAAACCCCAATGGGAAAGAGATTGATAGTCGAAACCCATGAGAGCTCTCTAAAACCGATAAAGGGTAAGTTAAACCAAAAATGAATATTAGTATAGATAATCTTAACAATGAATTCAAAACCTTAAAACAAATACTGTAGCCTTTAAATGAACATTCGAACACTAAAATCCTAATTGGAACCCTAATACGTATGAACCTTTAAAATGATTGTAAAACCTTAATCTAAAGCCGAAAACCCTAATCCAACTATTGTACTATAATTAAACAGTAAAACTATTCACTAATTAGAAACTGATCGCTTAATTACCCTAAAACCTTAATCTACCTTCTAAAACGTACTCGAACAGTGATAATTGTCTCGATTCTTTAAACTAATTAAACAATATGACCTAATGGGATTAACTAAGTTAATTTGGCACATTAAGCCCTAAACTATACCTAATGAATGTCAAGTGTATGAGTAATTAAGATTAGGAAACTTAATTACACCTTAATCCAGTAATCGGGTTTTACATCATAATTAACTATAAGTCAAGAATGATTAATCATATGAAACCAAAATAATTATATGAACATATCTCCTTAATGATGCCAACCTTATACTTAGGAAGACAATATGAATCCCGTAAACTTTTGGATCTGTTAGATACAAGAGTTAATAAGTAATCCTTAAAACTACTTAATATATAATAATAAACGATATAATAATAAAATCCATAAATTAAATGATTCAACCCTAAATAATAAGTCATAAACCTTAAGTAATAAAGTCAAAAAACCCTAAAAAGAGTAGAATCCTAAAAGCTTAATTATATGCATAAAACCCCTAATACACAAGAAACCTTAAGACGATTGGAAAAAATCAATAGACTGAGTAAAGCCTTAATTAAAGTCTAAAACCCTAATTCAACTAATAAACCCTAAGTGTATTCTTAAACTATTCGTTAATAGCAAATAATTTCTTTAATCATTAGGAAGCCCTAAATCACCAGGAAACCCTAAATTGTGAACTTCGTAAGTAGTCTGAAAACCCTAATTGGTCTTAAATAATAAAGGACTCTAACAAACGAAGTAATATAAGTCAATGAACTTAATTAAAATGATAAAATATGGGAAGACCCTAGTTATACTCTAATTAGGCCTAAATTGCTTAATTAAGTACAATTGCGATTAATTAGCTTAATTACCCTTTAATCCATCTACTAACTCTCATTACATCTTAATTAGTAGCAAGTTAAACTCAATTAAAAACAAAAAAGACAAAGGATTAACTGAGAATTAAAGGACACTTGTCTTTTAGGAGACAAATCCTCCTTCATTTGGCAAAAAGCAAATAAGATACAATAGCACTAAGAGGGAACCATGGACCATGTACCCTTATCCCAAGATAGTTACCTCTTATACCACTTAATCTACCTTTAATATCTACCATTTCAACCCTTCAAAACCCTCATTTGACACCATTCTTCACACATAGAAAATCCTAGGAAATAGTCTCAAGAAACCCAAATAAAAACCAAAGGAAAAAGGGAACCAAACAAAAGGAGCTATCGGACCCTCCTTGCGCACCTCAGCGCCTTTAAACCTTACTGCCACTGTATTCCACCAAATGATAAGCCATCACTGCCAAAAGGTATACATATACCCTAGTTTCTTGTTGACAAACATTTTACCTCAAAAGAGTAAGTTTTGACTTTGTTTTTTAGTAGAAAAGTTGGAACTCATGCAGGCCAACTTAAGGTAAAACTCACCCAACTTAACTTTCTTATTCACATAAGTTATAACTATGATTTCTTAAGAGTTTAAGATTAGAAATACTATATAAATATGTTATAATCATGTACATATCATTCTAGAGTCTTATAATTACACATTCATTCATCTACTTAACTAGTTTGCTATTTGTATTTTAGAGGTGTAGGAGATAATTTTATATAGATAACTTGAAAAGATATTGATTAAACTCTATGAAACCTTAAGTACCATCTATGCCGTCCGCTCCTTGATATGTGTCCATCTCGTTTTTACCTTGTTAGGTGATGTTATTCGCTTAAAACAAGTAGAAATGTGATGAAAATGAGGAAACACACTAAAATAAATATTTGATGGAAGAAGTTGAAGGAAAGCTTAGAAGAACCTTACTTGGCCACCACTTTCATGAAAGTTTCAAATCTATAAATTTTGATTTATTACCTTAATAACATGATTATTTAGTGTCAAGTATGATTTAAGATGTAATTAACCAAGTTAAGTAAGATAATGATGAATTAATGGCCTAAACTAATTAAGTTGGTGATTAAGGCCTCAGGAATAGTGTTAGAAAACCCACTAATGAAATGAACCAGATCCAAAATACTTAGTAAAATGGGTTATTTAGTGGACCCATTATGATATTTAGCCAATTAGAACAAGTTAGAATCAAATTTAGGGTCCTAGAATGCAAATTAGGCCTAAACTAGCTTAGTTAGTGATTAGAGCCTTAAAAATATGATTAGGAACCCAATAAATGAAAAGAACTAGATTTTAATCCTAATAGAAAATGGATTTATCTTAAGGCCTTTAGTGGGCTTAACTCTAAAATTGTAAGTGAAGTTGGGCTTAAAGCCCCAAATGCAAGATAAGCCCAAAAGCACTCAAAAGAACTAAGAATAGAGCCTAATAACTTAGTGACCAGATCTAAACTTTAAATTAAAAGGCTCATAAAATAAAATATAAAAGGTCCATTAAGTCTAAAAGCCCATTAAAGCCACCTCGTACAAACCTCTTAGTAAGTAAAGGTCTTAAACTAGTAAAAAGAGCCCCATTTAGGCCCACAAGAGTAATACTAAGGCTTAAATAAAAAGTTATGGAATTCGATTAGAAAATTAAACTTAAAATACCTAAATAAAGGTCTAAAAGGTTAAGTGTAAGGCTAAACACCCAAAATTAAGCCCAAAACTAGGTTAAAATCCAAAAGTAATCAAATCAACACCATTGACTAACAAACTTGTTTGGCCTAAACCGAATTCTTACAAGTCCAAACACCTTAAAAGGACTTCGCCAAATGAAAGTACACTCGAAAATAATGAAAATCGACTATAAGAATACGTAATTCCGACTTAAAACAAGAAAATTATGACCAAAATACAAAATAAGTAGAAATAGGGAAACTATAGTGAGGCTAGTGAATAGATTAAGTTTAAGATGAGTCTTATTTATAACAATTTCCTTACTCAGGTGATTTGGGATATCAAGTTTGGGATACCGAAGACTATTGGGAATACTAGACTTCAAGGCTAAGTGAGAATGCCACCCCCTATTGTACTTTGTTTAATGTTTGTAGTTAGTGTTCTATCTAATTATATATGATAATTGAACTTGATGCATGTTGGGGTATATGAGAACTTGCGTGTGCCTTCTCTGATTGAACTATGCTTGCAAAATATCTTAAGATATTTCAAATACCCTTGTTTACTGCATTAGAACGTAAGACATTGGAGTGTTTGCAATATACTTGCTTGACCACCCCATGAATCCGAAATTAATAAATATCCGATCTCTAATTAAACTGGACATGCATTACATCTTATCACATGAGTTAAAGGGCGTTTACACTACGTCGTAAAGTAGTAGATCATACTTGGATGGATCCATATTGATATTATATATTGTGATTGTTTATCGTACAATGTATTTCGTGTGACATGTTCTTATTTTGACCTTTGGGAACTACTTGACTTCGAAGAGTACCGCCTTCTACTTGAGGCCGAGCCTTATCTACTGTTGAGAGTGGTTATATTGTTAATATATTTTGTATTGGATGTAGATACTTGGGTCCTAACATACCTAAATACTTCCCATCCCTGGCAATGGTAAGCATTAAAATCGTACTGTATACAGTTACCGGCCGACTGTATATACTATTTGCATTGCATATGCTTGCACATGCATTTATTTGTTTGATAAATAACTTGCTTGTTATTATCTGATAGTAAGATAAGAAGGTTACTCATTAAGCTGAATGTAGCTTATACCTTAATAGTTTCTTTTGTATGTCTTACAAAGTTGAGTTACACTAGGATTCGAGTGCAAAGTGCTCCATCAAGCTGTGAAAGTAGAATATAAGTTTATGAAAACAAGTAGTATAGTCGAATTAAACTTTTAAGGTATTTAATGACATTATGATTTTCAAGATATAAATACCCTTTCTTATTGTTTAGTAAGTGATTTCGACTCTCTACGGTTTTGGTGACTATAAATTGTTAAATCACTTGTTGATATATATATATATATATATATATAATTAAGCAGATGTATGTAAATTGAATAAGCACCCTTAAAAACTTACTAATTAGAGCCTTGCAACCTCTAACTTGCAAAATAGTCTTTATATCATGGGTATACATGTGATATGGAGATTTTAAGTAAAACTACTAGATCCCCCTCTAGGGCGTTACAACTTTGCTTGGTTTTGAATCTTGAGAAACGGTTGCCATGAATATATTAATTGGATGATATCTACTGTGGCACATTCCAACTATGGAAAACATTAGGAAACGGTTCAACCTTCAAGGTGTTCGCTTAAGCAAACCCGACACAAGGTTAAAGATTGAGATGATAAGAGTTTAAATGAGATTAAAGCAAATTAAATTTTTAGTTGATATGAAGCTTGGACATTTTGCTAGATGTGGTGTTTGACACATTATTAGTACATTCATGGCTTGGAACGATAAGGACATATGAGTCAAATATTTGAAAGGAAACTATTTTTCTAAGCAAGTACTTGATTTTGAAAAAGCTTGGTTCTTGCAATTTCGAAAAGCTAGAATTTTGAAGCATATAAGCTTGCATACACTCGAGCATTTCACTTTGATCACTCCTTGTTGTAGTCATCATTAGTTTAGCAGTGTTGTTTTCTCGTTTGCAGCCATCACTTGGAATTTAGGTGTCTTACTCCTTGGCAACTCCTTATTGCTCATTCAGTTCCTAGACATAGCATTCAAATGCCTAATTGAGTTGACCAATTGAATGAAAACAAGGCTCAAAAGCTCAGATGTCAATACCAATGCATTAGCTCACATGCATAAGCATGGCATGCATTTCTACATTATCTAACTCAGCTTGGTACTATCTATTATGTGACCAAAGTGTCCATGTGCTAGCTTGATTATTGTTTCTTGGATATGTTTTATGTTATGCTATGTTTGTTATCCACTCTAACTCATTTCACAGTAAACTGAGTGGATATGTATTATATTCATAGGTCAAGGTGAAGTATAGGAGGGGCACTACTACCATTGGGGAGGAAGATTTTGGGAATGCTTACATTGGAGCCAGCCACTTTGAAGGACTTTAGTTTTTTATGATACACTTAGATAGTCGTTATATATAAATGTTATAAAAAAAGTCTAAAAGACTATGACGGTTGATTATACAAAATTGTAAATATGTAAAGTATCATTTACAAAGCTAAACTTCATTAAAATCCTCTAATTATGTAAGTACATTGTTGTATACATATATGTGTAGCTTTGATAAGGTCTAAATGCCATGTACTTTAGGTTAAAATGAGTCATTTAAAGCATCGAAGAACATGCAATGGAATCCAAGTAACACATAGCAAAATGTGAGCAATCTCCTTGAATATGAAACATAAGAAAACTTGACTTTACTCAACTTAGGCTTGATATTACACGTAAGTTTTAGATAAGGTCCACTCATCATATACTCTAGCTACTTCGAGAATAACAAGAGTGTACAAGTTAACTTGGAGAGTTACTTACAAGAAAACAAAATGGGCATATTAGCTACAAGCGTAAGGAGCTATTTATAGTAAGCGTCTTAAGGCAAAATGAAAAGGGAAATTTTCAATTAAGGAAACATTCTAGAAACTATTTTAGGACAATCCAAAAGGGGTAAAAATGCCATCATACAAATGGAACAATGAATATCTTCTAATGCAATACAGAAAAGCAAGCAGACGTATGTCGAAAATCCATTAAGGAAGTATGTTGTGAGAATCTATATGGTAGAAAGAATGCAAGTCAGGGTTGTTCGATCTGTTGTAGGTCAGATAAAAGAGTAAATAAGTCAGCTACATCATAGGAGACCTTGAGACAGGTCAGAGAGCATCTCTGGAGCAATGGTTAAGTTAGTTGTGGTCCTTATTGAGTTGTTGGAGGGGTCAATAGGAAGCTTTGAAGGGGGCTTAATAGCTCGAATAAGTATGTAGATGTTGAAACAGGTAGAGAGTGAATGCATGGACGGGCCTTCCTAAGACTTCAACTTGTCCTCGACTAGTTGCATGGAGAGGATTCTCTTTGCTAGACCCTGAAGGCCTTAGAGCCAAGAGCTCAAGTAATGGGCCCAAAGGTTGCTATGTCGATAGAAGAGGTCGGGGTTGCATCACTTCTTCTTTTCATTTGGAACATTCGAATTAGCAAACTTCACATAAACATTATTACTCTACACGAATTGTTCCATTGAAGATCAAACATCAAAATTTCTCAAGAACAAGTAAAAAAATGAATTAAGAATTATATATTCAATCTACTATCATATATACACACCAAGAATTAGAGTTTTCCTATTCTTCCTTCGATACCTCTCTATACGATATCCCTCTTCGTGTCATCAATTAAGACTTCTCTAAGCTTAACCATAGATGAATGCATGTGATCAGCTAACAACAGCAACTCCCTATGTACTATTCCTTAAAGTTATTTTGAGATCTCATGGGTATATATGGAAATATATAAAAAAATGTTAAGGAATAACTACTCTTTCAATCCTAGCAAGGAGTTGCAATTCATTATTTTGTACCAATAGTGATTCTATGAAATAACTATTCTACCAACTAAAAATAGAAATAGACCTGCACGAATGACTATTCGATTTCACTGCCATTAAATCGGTTGAATATATTCAGGAATTTCTTGATTAAAAGGTTTTGAGAGGGAAAAGTGATTGTTGAGAGTTATTAAATATATTTATACCTTATGGGGTGGTGTTAAGCAACTATCTCTTCAACTAGATTTTGGATGCGATTCATTTGCACCTGTGGTATTGTAAAAGTGTCCCAAGATTCAAAAATAAATGCCAACTAAAATTTATGATGAGTCATAGAACAAGCTATAAATAACAAGTGGAGACCGGTTTATTTCATCCATATTTTTTTTCTTTGATATATACTAGCAGATGCTATATCTATATTTTATATCTTTTTTATTTAAGAAAAATAAATTATACCTTTTATATAGAAATGGACATGAGTTTCCTTTCCTTTGCTTTTTTATTTTATTTATTTATTTGCTAAGAATGAGCACAAATTTTGATAAAAGAAGGTCTACTTAATGTGAATACTTGCTGAGAATGGGTATTTTCATGATTAAAAAATATTGTAAAGTCTAAAATTTAATAAAATCAACAATTTATTATTAAAGCTTAATATCATGCAGAATATGTCTTATATGGGTATTGCAATGATGTCTACAATTACCAGAACATGGGGAAATGGCAAGATAAGAAATAATAACCTAGGAAAAGTGAACACGATGGAATGCCGGTTCAAATGTAAAATAACTGTTAAGAAAGAAGTGGGTCACTTGTGTGACGGTGGGGTAGTCACATGCATTTGAATTTTTAAAATATTGAATAAATTATATTTAAGATATCAAAAATGGGTAAAAAGAAATCATGCAAGTGAACAAATTTGTATACATTTGTAGTTTTAAAAACTTAATTTAACATAGCTTCTTTTATTATATAATATTAAGTTTAAGGTCTAAATAGGAATTTTAAATGTGATAATTACATAAGGCTTTTGAGGCATTAATAATATAGCTATTTATGTAGATCTATATAACCCTAAGCCCGGTCTCGTATCGGTTCCAAAGCCGTGATGGCATCCTAGCCCGAAATAGAACAAATGGGTCATTATGCTATTAGAAATTGAAGCCCAGGATGTCTATAGGCGTTAAACGACCTCATACATGACACGAACCCCAGTTTCAACTTCAAACTACTGTTTCTACGGCCTATCACTATTTTTTACGAGATTGATTCAACTCTTTATTCCACCATTACTATAATATCTATTAGAATTTTTTATGTTGAATAATATTTATTAAATTTAAACAATTGAAAACTCAATCGGTCCAATAGTTCAAATCTGATGAATATTATATTAACAGTAAAATAAAGAAATGTATTAGTTCTATTTAAAAAATGAACAGTATATATAATATAAAGTCAAAACCATTATTTAAATTATTTTATTTTTTCAATTTTGTATGGAAAATTTAAAACTACAAAATGTCATATGTACCTAAAATTTAAATATGCTAGTTTTTATATCTAATTAAATTTTTATTTGTTAAATGTATTATTTTTATGAGGTAACGTGATAAACTCTCAATTGACTAGAGTATAAGATAGAAAAATTAGTAAATCTAACAAATAAAAATTTACATTGTGCCATATTTTTCTATCTGGAGGGTGCATGGGTTTGGTACGCAATAAAGGCCCTACTAAATAGAACCAAGAAAAGTAATATCAAGTACCTTTCGTCATCTTTATTCTTAATGGGGATCGAAGGATTTATCACATATGATCAATAATTGATAATGAAATAAAATAAATGATATTATTAGGATATTATAAGATATTTAAAAATTTTAAATAATATCCAACTATCAATTTTTTAACTTTACTAAAGGTACTGTACTTTAGAGATGTTAAATGATTGTTAATTTGTCAAAATACACTGATCACTTGGTATGAGTTGCGTGTAATGTATGTATTACTTTTAAATGCATGGTATTAAATTAAAGCAGGATAAGTAATTTGGATTATGTGTAAGTGCGAGTGCAAGTATACCTACTTATCTGCAGACATTCAATTCTCTCAACACACGGAAAACAAAAGGTGAAAAAAAGGGCAAGTCGAAAAGCCCAAATATTCTGATGAGAAAAAAGAAAAAGACAATGTCGACACAATGCATTATCTAGACATGCCTTCGGCTACTTGTTTAAGGGGCATAGGTAAACATTTCCAGCATCTCAATAACGGTTTACAAGTCAAAGTGGTCAAAGTGTAATGTTATTAAAGGTGTAATCGAATCAAGTCGAATCGATATAATACTGAATTCGAGTTCAAGTTCGACTTGAAAATTTGAAGTTCGAACTTAGTTTGAGTTATATCGAGTTTTCAATTTTAAGCTCAAACTCAACTCAAAAATATATATAGTAAGTTTGAACTTAACTTGACTAGCTCGATTAATTTTGAATTTTTTATAATTTTTTTCATAATCAATATTATATTTGCTCATATTTAAATAACTTAAAAATTATACTAAATTTGATTAAGTCTGCAAGTCTGGCAAACTTAATATTTTAAAACTCAAGCTTAGTTCGATTTACTACTCAAGTAGCTTGAATTTGAGTTCGGCTCAACTATCATCAAATTGAATTCAAATAAATCTCAAGTCGAGCTTGAGTATTTTATAAACTGACTAATTTCATTTACACTCCTAAATGTTGTGAATACCGATAATCTAATAAAATTGATTAGATTTGATTCTTCTTTTCTAAAGTTATAATATGTGATGGAAAAAATCAGTAGTTGTACACTTTACGAAAAACACAAGTTGATGTATAAAACTTTTTTCTTAGATGATATTTGGTTGGGGCTTGAGAATACCGATTTCCTCCGGCAAGCTATTATCTCCTGGATATTCCCTTCCTAATGAGTGTATCTTTTCTAGCTTTTTATCCTAAAGTACCCCTCATGAAATTCAAAAGTTATGCCTTACACTTTTATGAATATAGTAATATCATTATTCAATATAAATGATTTGAAATTTTGATAGTAAATGCTAAATATTTATTAGGTAGAGTGACAATAAATAATTATTAGTTATTCAATATTTAATGACAATATGATTAATAATTAGCAGTTAAATAATAAAAATAAGTAGAATTATTAGTAATAATTGAACAATTGCTGCAGGCCACGGCAATCCATATTAGATGTGAAGATGCTGAGACTGCTGAAGCCCTTTACCTAAGAGAATGCCTTGTGTCAGCCATACACAAAAAGGATGGAAGAATATAGAGATCGAGTCGGACAGAAAGCGGATCCACGGACATGCCAAATAATAAACAAGCTGTTTCTTGGGGAGTCAAGAACATTTTAGCAGACATCTCTTTTTTAAGAACAGTATTTGACTTTTGTTCTTTTGCTTTTATTAAAATTGTAGCTAATGTGTACACTGATTGGGTGGCGATCCAAGACAAGCTTGGAATGTGTTATAGTTTTAGGTTTCTGTGCCCCATCCCAAATTAGCTTATTCGCTTTGTAGACTGGGAAAAGTGTTCCCAGGTTTTATAATTTAATATTTTCTTAAGCCAAAAAAAAAAATTAATGATAATAGTTATATGATCAGTGGTCATGTTAAAGATGGGGTTATAATGGCAATGGTAATAGCAACTCTAGGGGTGAGGAAAGTGGTGTTGATTGTAATGGTAATAGACATGATAGTGTAGTGTTAGTATTGATAAGGTAGTGATATGATAAAGTTGGGGTATAAGTATAGTTATGGTAATGGCCGTATAAGGGTAATGGTGGTGATCGCATCATCACGGTAATTGTCAACAGGTAATAATATGAAGATATAGGTTGGTGATAGTTGATGGTAATGTTACAATAATGGCAATAGTGACAATAGTGGTGATATTTATGACAGGAGTGAGAGAGGGGTCCTAGTGATAGTGGTGTAGATGTTAGTAACGACTGCTGCTTATAATGATTGCGATGTGATGATGATAGTGGTGATAGCTGTAGCAATGATAATAGTGTTGATGGTTTGAATGTGCTAATGAAAGTATAAATGTGGTAGCTATGGTAATCAAATGGTGGTACTATAGAGGTGTTGGTGGAAAAAAGATTAATTATGGATTACATATTACAAGTTATGTATACATGGTGTGTAAATAATAATTAAATATTGATACTAATAATAATGGAAAAGATAGTGTTTAGATCAATTACTATTCATAATTTGCATACATCATATCAACATTTTATTATTATTTCCATACGAGACACGTGCTGAGTATTATCCACTAAGTTGTTTCTTGTGTTGGTGGTAGTGTAGGAACAATAAGTAAATAATCTCTAAACCACCTATTTTTAGCAATACCCTCTATTGATACTATGACATATGAGTAAGCAGCCTCGCATACAATACAAGCCCCATTTTTCATGTTTAAACCTCTCTTTTTTACATGTCATACTCATCAATGGGATGTGTTATTAGAGATAGGTAGTTCAAGGCCCTACATACCTTTTACTTGTGGTATAGGTGTAGTAATTGCTTCATCACACCACTACCCTTGTGGTAAACCCTACCGTTATACTACCATTATACAATTATCATAGCCACTACATTTACCTTACCACCAACACCTTTACACCATCATACAACTATCAACACCACCATTACCACTAATATCACCATTGTTGTTATCAATGTTGTCATTGTCGTATCACCACTAACCATCACCAACCTATTACCTACACTCCTCTCTTCCCTCCCAACCCATGACAAGCATCATTAATGATGCCACCATCTCAATTACCCTTACATTGCTATTACAACCATCATTAGGCGTAGGTGCAGTTTGATTTTATTTGGTTTGATTTTCCCTTTAAAGCAAATCAAATCATAAAAATGCAATTTAATTTTTTTTCTAGATTTGAACCAAACCATATAGTTCAGATTAGGAAATTTTCCAAAACATGAAATTTCGATTTAGTTAGGTTTGGTTTACAAATCAAACCATATCTTTCTACTTTAGGAAAGTATATTTGTACAATATGTAATCTCATATGAAAAATATTGAATTTATTTAATAATAAGTATTAATATCACAACAGAGATTAATGGAGTTAATATTTGTGTGAGTAAAAAATTTTAAATATTTATTAATAACTAATTTTATTGATAAAAATAGTATATAATATGAACTTTATGTCAAGTTACATATATATGATTTATACATTATGACAACTAAAAATTTAATACATGCATGTTTCAATAAATGTAAACTAAAAATTTCTTTTAAGTGCTCTATCATAAGAAAAGAAATTCTTTAGTTACAAGTAAAAGAAGACTATATTTTTTAATTAAATGGTTTGGGTCGGATTAATTTAATTCATCCATTCAAACCGACCATAAATTTTTTATTTGGTTTGATTTGGTTTATAGATTGGTTCATTTGATTGTTTTTTTTTTTTTCTCACCTCTAACCACTACCCTTACATTCCCACCGCCATCATATACTACCACATCATTACCACCATCACACTACCACCTTCCCTACTATTACCATCATTGCCATTTTCCTTGCCTTTACAATTTCTATTCCATCTCCATTACAACCTTGATACTAGCATTACTACTATTGTTCCACCATAGTTGCTATTATACTGCACTACCACCAAACCCTTACATTGTTACCACTGCCAATGGTAACACCAACATCACAACATGTTCATCACTACCACCATGGCAATATTGATGATGGTAGAGGTTTAATGGTAGTGATAATTGAGGAGGTATTGGTGGTAGTGATGGTTTACTAATAATGTTATGGTGATGGTAGTTGTGATAATAGTGTAGTAGGGGCAATGACAATATTATGGAACTGTAGCAATTATTCTACTATTAATGATAGGGGTAGTTAATGGTGGAGGTGTGAATGGGTAGGGTGATATGTTGGTAGAGGTACTCAATGGTACATAGTGGTTTTGATGGTATTTTTCATTAGAAAAGGTTATATTAGCACTTTTATTCTATTCTCAACTTAATAACGAAATACAATAGTATGATGTAAACAATGAAATAATTATTTATCTAATGAAAATTTATGGAAAATAAACAATTGAATATATATTACATTGCCGTATTAGATAACCATTATTCCAAAGAATAATATTTTCGTGGCTTATGTTTTTTTGTTCTTGAAGGTGTGCCCTTAAGTATAAAAACAATCCTCTGGTTAAAAGGCACATGTTTGCACTGTTTACCTTTTTCAAAAGTGCAGCCGTAATCAAATCAACCACTTTTACAACATTAGAGACTTAATAAATCAAAAGCAATGTTTACCTTTTTGAAAAATTGTTACCGAATCGGAATCATTTGAAGCACCGTTCAGAAGAATGATGTTGATGAAATTTCCTTCATAATGCTATTCTTTAATGCAGGGAAGAGTCCGGATGTTTAATGTTGCGGACTTTAAGCATCCTTTTAGAGAAAATGATGGCATTACTCACGACCTCGCAAAAGTTGGAGCCTATACATACGAGGACTTACATCACACATTGCCTGCGGGGTTATTTGATTATGAACTTATCCGACCTGGTTTGGGTGTGGCAAACCCATGGCTTTGTTAGTTTTCGTGAACTTCTCGCCGCTTCGGTTTCTATCGGTGTCCGACCTTACCTTCAAAATTTAGCATTGAGAACTCAGATCTTCAGAAAATGATTTCAGATTTGAATAATCATTTTATTCTTGATACAAATAACAGAAACATTACTAAAATTAAAAGATATATATATATAATTAGAAACAAGAGAGAGCTCCCAGTTTTATTTTTAGTTCTCTTGAATATTTTGTTATAAGGGATATCATGTTGTAAGTTCTTTTCATTATTTTAATGAAGGGTAAAATTGTCAGAAAAATCAAATTGATTAAGATTAAGGGATCTAATATGAAATTTAAGAATTAAAAAAGGTTAAACGCATACAACATCCAATATAAGGGGAAAGAAAAATCTTAAGCATTCCAATGCACCAAAATCTCTAACAAAGTGTGTGCTGAATATATTGGAAACCGAAAGCTTATTCTTTATTTCATTTCATTTCGTTTTATTTTATTTTATTTTTGTTAATTGTGTATTACAAATACTGAGGGAGGTGGAAATAAAATTCTACACATTGGAAAATCAACGTAGATACCACATGATCACAAACACTACTTTACTAAACTGGATGATTATAAGTATTGTCAGGAAATTGCATGTGATTCTCGCGATGTGAAGCGAAGAATCGCGAATTAATAAATAAATTTTATTGATTTTGTAAGATTCCCTCTTTTTCTACTTTATACACTAAAAATTAGCACCACTTGCAAGGAAGAAAGAGGATGACACAAGTTGCATGTGCATATAAAATACCATTTACTTTGGATAGGCTAAAAGCTTCCTTGTCAACGAAGAGAAGCCAATAATGGAAAGAGAAAGGGAAAAAAAAAAAAAGAAAAAAGAAAAAGAAGTCTACCATTGGAGATGTGGTGGCTTCATTTACATAATATGCAAATTGCTCGTTCGTTAACGCAAAGCCAGGTGACAACTGAAAATGAATGAGATTAAACAAATCAGAAAAACGAAAACATCAAAATCATCTTTCTGTATGTTTCATGAAAGAGTATCTCACTAAGAAGTGCTAAACTTTTCGGCTTTTTTAGGTTGAGTTAAGCTCTTTAACGTTATAATTAAGCCCTAAACTTTTATAATTTATCCATGAAGCAGCATATACCAAAATATATATATATATATATATATATATATTTATAGGAAATTCAAATTTCTTTTTATTTCTCTAAATGAATGTTCATAAATAATGAAAAGAAGACAAAAAATAATGTGTATATATACATATATATACACACACAAGGCTACTAAAACAATCCATAAGAAATCTTAAAATAAAACCCTAAAATATTGAAAAGGTTCATTACAAACTTTAAAGTCTATTTTTTCAGATCTAAAATAACGTTAACCAGGCTTTCCTAATTGTTCCGTTATATATATTGCTCAAAAATTCCTTCTCAAAAGATATTATAATAATAAAAATTCTTTTTAAATCAAAAGTTATACCTATTTTACTTATAACTGAAAAATCGGCTTATCTTGAAGCGGTTTTATTATTTTGCCTGCCTACATTAATAACTAAATTTTTTAATGGTGCATTCAAGTCCTCAAAAGTTGAAAATAGAAATGCCAAATGAGTACCGATTGTTGAAACAGAAATGCACATCCATAATAACATGAAATTAGTGAAAAATGCAGTTATATGTATGTGTAGTAATTATTTCATTGGTGAACCGTTTGGTGTTTTATTCAATTGACATAAAACGATTAAGAAACTGATGTCAGTAGATGTAGCAAACAAAATGTAACAGAATTTGCAATAAATATTCTTATGATTTGGACCTACAAGTAATAAGTGTCATTTCATAGCCACTTGCCCTGGTCAATTCATGGAAGACTCAAATCACATATTGTCCTTTATGCCTTTTTCTAGAATTTTTACGACTTTGCTCATTTCGCCAGTGGCCCAAAGCCTCTTGCCCAGTAAAAATTGCAAGATAAATGGTACGTGTGGAGCACAAATTGCTGCAAGCATATTCCACAGCACGGGTGAAGTTAGCAAACGGTGTTGCGATGCTCTTATGCATTTTGGAGAGGGATGCCATGATACATTTGTAAATAGACGCATTATTTCTGATGGATATGATAAAAATGCTACTGAGGTTTTGAAGAGAAGCATCGGTACTTGGGATAACTGTACCTCGATTACTAAAAGTAAAGCCGTATTTAAATGTGAGCGGATGAAAGATGGTATCTGCGAGAGCCAAATGGTCGCGAGAGTATTCCACGACAAGCATCTAGAAAATATAAGTTGTTGTAAGGAGTTTGTTAGAGGAAAAGCATGTTATGATACATTAGTACATAAACATTTAATTTCCGGTGGATTTGAAAATAATGCAACCACAATCTTGAGGAAAAGCATTGTATTTTGGGATGGATGCTCCACATTTGTAAAACAATTCGCACGAAAATTCGGTTAAAAATTCCAATTTGGTTGATAATTTGATAAAATCACAAGCAAAAACCTAAAACAAAATGGAGAAAAATCAACTAAAGAAGTACAACTATATACTACATTATTCCAGCCAAGGCCACCAAAAACTGTGAAAGGAATTTGCTTTGCACCATAATTTATTCACATATTGTCCCTGTCACCAATTAAGCTGTAAGGAAAAGAAAAGAAAAAAAAAAAAATCAGCCAAGACTAGATTTAAGAGAAGTGACTCTCATACAATTTATTATGCAATCCCAATAATTCTTGTGGTTAAGATTAAACGATAAAATACAAAGTAAAATTAATAAATAAAGTGAAACTCCACTGAGCTTAATAGTATGAATATTGATCTATCAATAAGACGACCACAAATGGTCATTCAAGCAACCATTAGTCTTATAGTGATAGAAAATAATTTTTTATTTTTTTGCTACTTTTTCTTTCTTTTTATTTTTAAGTTTTCAAATGTTCTTATTTTTTAATATGTATATATATTTATTATATATCTATGCACATATATTTTTATTTCCATTTTTTCTTTTTCTTTAACTCTTTTTGAATTTTTTTGAATTTTTTAATCCTTTTATATAATTTCTATGTTTGTACTCATTTTATATAATTATATAGACCAATAAAATTGCACCATGTGTCTTTACCTAAAGAAAATGTTAACACAATTAATAAAAATTTTCATTTACAAACTTTTACAAATATTGAGGACTTAAACAAAAAAAAAAATAAAGGTTAAAAACCCAAATAGAAAATTTAGCAAATATTAAAAACTAAATTTGTACTTTTCCAAATAATTAACATAGGAATGTTTTTAAGGAAATTCTATCTTTATTAAGATCCATGGATTGAAGATACATGCTGAACCTGCAAGAAGCCAGAAGCAATATAATTGCAAACAAAATGGATGTTGACATCAATTTTTTTAGTTTGAGCATACAAGTAAGGATTAGATGCAATAAGCAATGTAGACTTGTTGTCACAAGATAGACGCACGAGTAACTTAATAGAAACAAACAAGTTGTGAAGAATAAACGAAGTCCACAAAATTTCTTTTACAACTGTAGCAAGACTCCTATACTCAACTTCTATACTAGAAGTAGCCATTATTGGTTGTTTTTTAGTTTTCCATTTAAACTAAAGCAGGACCAAGCATAACAGCATAACCTATAATAAACTCCCTGTCTAACTTATTAACAACCCAATAAGAATCTGAGTAGCCATGAAGAACAAGATCATTAATCGAAGGATAAAACAGTCCCAATGAAATTATGCCCTTGAGATACTTCACTACATGTAAAGTAGCTACAAGATGAGCTGTTGATGATTAAGACAAGAACCGACTGAGATGTTGTACTACAAAGCTAATGTCCAGCTTAGTAATAGTGATATAAGACAATCGCTTAATTAGCCTACAAAAAACTATCAAATCAACTAGTGAATCACTATCATCATCTTCCAAACGTAAACCACTAGGAAGTGGAATAGCTATAGGTTTAATAGCCGAAAATCCTGTCTCAATAAGGATATTCGTGATGAACTTGTGTTGATTAAGATAGTAACTTGAATCCATTCTGCACAACTCCAAACCCAAAAAATATCTTGCAAGTCCAAGGTCCTTAATGGTAAAAGGCCTCATGAAGTTGTTGTTTAATCGCATGAATTAAAATCTCACTAGATCTAGTAATAAGCATGTCATCTACATATAACAAGACTATAACTAAGCCACTATTGTCACACTTAATAAACAATGAATGATCATGTTTCGACTCGTCAAAACCATATGAAGTTAAAAAGTTAGAAATTTCTAAGTTCCACTGCCTAAAAGCACATTTTAAACCATATAAGGACCTTTTTAATTGAAACACTTAACTACTAGCTGCCTTAGTGTATCCTTTTAAGGGCAACATGTATATCTCTTCATCAATAAACCCATGAAGAAAGGTGTTATTGATATCGATTTGATGAAGAGGCCAAGAAGAAACTAAAGCCACATCAATTAAAATACGGACCGTGCTCAACTTAGCAATTAGGGAAAAAGTATCGTAGAAGTCCTCACCCTTAACTTGAGTGTAACTTTTAGCAACTAGTCTTGCTTTATAGCACTCAACATTACCATCCAGCCTATACTTAATTTTGTATACCCAACAACAATCAATAGCCTTTTTGCCTTTCAACAAAGAAGTTAATTCCCATGTGTTGTTACACTCAAGAGCTTCTAATTCTTTATGCATCACATCTCTCCACTCTTGATGTTTAGCAGCTTATGAATAGTTATTAGGTTCTTGGATAGCTAACACATTAGCAAGGGAGGTTAAGTAATCAGGTGAAAAATGAGAAAAAGTGGTACAATCAAATAAAGGATATTTGGTATTAGTCAGTAAAACAGATGAAGTAATAGTGGGAGAATTCTTGAATTGTAAATGGACTAAATGTACAAAATTGTACAACTAGCTTGGTGTTTTCCATACTCTAGAAGACCTTCTAAGACTTAGAGGATTATGTGTAGATGAAGCAAGGGAAGGAACAACAGCAATAGAATCTGGAGCATGATGATCAAACATGTTGGAAGACTGACAAAAAGGATCTCCAAAAGAAACAGAATCGATAGGATTAGACTCAAAGGAAATAGAGGGACAAATAGGAGAATGGGAAGTTGTAGGACGAAGAGAGTCAGACTCTTTGAATGGAAATATATGTTCAAAGAAGACAACATCACAGCTTAGAAAGATTTTACGTGTATTGAGATTAAACAATCGATAACCTTTTTCCCATTTACATAGCCTAAAAACATACATCTAACACCTTTAGGGTCAAATTTATCAGATGTAGGGTTAATGTTAGTAGTAAAACATAAGCATCCCATGGTTCGAACATGATTATAGTTCGGTGTTTTATAAAACAAAATTTCATATGGTGATTTCCAATGGTGTAAGGACATAGGCATTTTGTTGATAAGATAAGTAACTATTAAAATACATTCCCTCCCCTTCGCCCCCCAAAAAAAATTCCTTAAGAAGATTAGCATGTAGTCTAAGGGCACAAGATGTGTCCAAAAGATGGCGGTTTTTCCTTTCAATTAGCCCATTTTGTTGTGGTGTATAAGCTATAGTGCTTTGACGTGTAATTCCTAGGCTATGAAAATCCATTGTCTATTCGTATTGTTTTAGGAGTTAACAAAAAATGATTTTCAACATATTTGAAGAACTGACGAAGAATAGAACAAGATTAACTCTTATGATGTAACAAGTATGTCCATGAGAAATCATCAACAATGGTAAGGAAATAATGTGCTCTAAACAAGGAAGGAACTTCATATGGTCCCCAAACATCAGCATGGATTAACTCAAATGCAAAAGAAGCAATACTAGAACTCAAAGGAAAGGGAACTCGATGAAACTTTGCCTATTGGCAAGTATTGTAAACAAAATCATCCCACTTTAAGTCTTTAGAAGTAAGCAAATGTTACAGTTTACTAACCAATGTATGCCTTAGTCTATCATGTAGCAAGTAAGCAACATCTTTCTTATTACAAGAAATAATAGAAGACAATGACTACTTATTGAAATCACCTAAGGTACTAAACACGCCAAGCCAATCAGGATAGAGTACATAAAGTCCATTCTTTGCATTTACTTTGGCTACTACTTAACTAGACGTTTGGTCTTGAAAAAAAAAAAACATGAGATGGAGTTAAAGCATGCCATCAAATTTCAATTAGTCACTAAGTTGTGCATTAATAAAAGGTTGTGTAAAAACTATAGAACCAATAAGACTTGATGAATGGTAAGCTTTGGGGTAAGGTGAACTAAGCCATATTTGTTGGTGTGTAAAATGGTACCATTTGGTAGTTTGATGGTTATAGGATATGGAAGCTCTATGACATTATATAATATATGAAATAGGGTATCGTATGGTTAGTTACACTAGTGTCCACTATCTAACTAAACCAATTACTACTCAAAGCAGATAAACAAAGAGATAAGCATGATGATGCAATATAATAATGATGCATACTTGCACATTGAACTGTGTTTGCTATGACAGCTAATTCATCTTTCTCCCTCATCAACTGCAAAACTTGCTAACAAAAATTCTGCACTAAATCATAATCAAGATTACTTTTTCTTTGTTGTTCTACACATGTTGTGATTCCTCATCAAAAGGAGTGTCAACAATATAAGATCTATGAGAACTCGTAAAATATGAAGCTAAAGCATTGTTTCTTCCTTTGGAATTGATCCTTTTACCCTTGAACCACTTCGGATATCCTACCAATTGAAAACATGTCTCAATTGTATGTCCATTCATTCTACAATGTTTGCAAACAGAGTCTTTGTTCCTTCTTTTATCAACAAAGTTCTTATTGTTGTTCACCTTACTTGTAAAGAAAGCACTCATTTCAACTTCTGTAACTATAATTTCTCAATTTTTTAGAATCGGAACCTATTCTCTAGCACTTAGAGCCAACCCAGAACTTATACCCTAAAGATGATCTAAGGTCTAGGATACTTTATGGAACATGTAAATTATCCGCAAAATTCAACTTCATTACTTTTTTTATAACAAATTTTGATTATATATTTCTTTTTCTTTCTTTATATAAAAAAATTACTTTACAAACATTACATAAAACTTGAATGTTAAATGGTATTGGTTATTTGCAAAACAGTTAAACAACATATATATGACGATGCATGCACAAAAGAAAAGAAAATATAAATTTTTTAGAACTAATAACAAATATTGACTATTGAAGTTTAAATTTATTATTTTTAGGTCTTAATTATCAACTTTAGGTTTAGGATTTTATTAGGTTTAAGCGGCTTTTTCTTAACACTAATATAATATTGTTTTTATTTTTTCAGTTTTATTGATTGAGGAAAACATAAGGTTCTTTTTTCATTGATATATAGTATATTATTTAATAATTTTGAAAGGTAAGTATATGGTACCTTAGAGCTTGTATCCTATATACCTTAGAGTACAGGTTCTAAGGTAGATACAAAGCTTAAAAAGATCGTACTCATACCTATCTTATAAAAGCAAGTTTGAAAAGATTGTCACTGGAAATCATCCAGCTAGGTATAGATGAATGTCCTATATAATGGGGTTACCTGATTACCTCCCTCCTTATGACATTCAAAAGCCTTGCACTTATATAAATGTTAATAATATTGTTATACAATATAGGTGACTTGAAAATTTGATAATAAGTGCTATATATTTATTAGTTAAAGACTACAACACTAATTTTGGTAGTAATGGTGTTTTACTGATGATGTGGTGATGATAGTGATGGTATTATAGTGATGACAATTGTGGTGGTAAGGTAGTGAGGATTGTGGTAATATTAGTGTAGGTATGTACTAATGATTCTAGAATTGGTGATTGTAGGGGGATAGGTAAGGTGATGCAATGGCAATGGTAATGGTTATGATAGTATCTCAAAAAAAAAAAAAAAAGGTTGTATTAATATTTTTTTTATTCCCAATTGAATAATAAAATATAAGAGAATTATATAAACAACAAAAGAGTTATTTCACCTATGAAGGTTTGGGGAAAATAAAAAAATGTAATATACCTCACATTGTTATCCTAGATAACAATTATTCCCAAAGAATATTGTTTTCATCCTCATCTTTTACATTCATGAGAAAAAATCGAGCCTTTAAACATTTAATGATTCACTTGTTAAACGTACAAGTTTGCACATTACACATTTTTAATTATGCTGCATTTTTTATTCAACACCTGTTTAGTATATCCAGAATTTTTAAAGGATTTCGTCGAAGAAGACATTCAACCAAAACACAGCATTTCATATACGAAACCATTAATTTGGAGATAATTTTTGCAATGTCAAATCAATTAATATAGGGGTGGTAAAAAAATGTCAGGATTGGCTCCATTGGCGTTGAATATGGGATAACCGTTTTAGGAATCATGATGAAATTAATGGTTGATACAATAAACTAAACAATGTGGCATCAATAATAGCACGAATTTAAGTAAGAAAAGTACAGTTTAATCTACCTCTAGTAATTATTTCGTCGGTGAAGCGTTCCATATTTGAATTTAATGATGTCTAGAGGTCAAGTAGTTAAAGCTAGAAGAAGAGCCAACAAAATGTAGCGGCTTCTGCAATAAATGTTGCGTGGATTTGAAAGCTATAAATAAGAAGTGCGATTGAGTTGATTTATTCAAAGAGGTCTTCCAAGCCAGTAGTCTTGACCAAGCCATGGAAGACTCAAACCACATACTACCCCTCTTGTTTATCGTCTTTGCAACTTTATCCATTTCACCAACGGCTCAAAGCCCCTTGCCTGGGAAAAACTGCAAGATACGTGATGGTTGTGGACCGCAAATTGTCGCTAGTCTATTCCATAACTCGGGTAAAGTTAGCAAACGGTGTTGTAGTGCTCTTGCAGGCCTCGGGAGAGAATGTCATGATTCCTTGGTAAATGTACGTTTAATCTCCGGGGGATACGAACAAAATGCAACTGAAGTTCTAAAGAAAAGCTCTCAAGTGTGGACCGCATGTGCTCCGGCTACTGCAAGCGTTGCTCCACTGAAATGCAAAAGGACGATGGACATTGTGTGTGGAAGAGAAATCGCTAGGAGTGTACTTCACAACACCGGTCTAGTTATGGAATCGTGTTGTAAGGCCCTCGTAGGAATGGGAAGAGAATGCCATAACGAACTAGTAAACGCACTTATAACATCCGGGGGTTATGAAAATAATGCAACGCAAGTCCTAAAGAAGAGTTTACAAGTGTGGAATGTGTGTTCTTCGACCGTCAAGAGAGACTGCCGGAGGATGAAAGATGGAGTATGCGGGAAACAAATAGTTATGAATGTATTTCACAATATAGGCGAAGTTTCTAAAACTTGTTGCGGTGCTCTCATGAACTCTGGGAAGGGATGCCACGAAACATTGGTAAATTCGCGCGTTGTTTCTGGTGGATACGAGAAAAATGCTACCGAGGTTTTAAAGAGAAGCGCCGGTACTTGGGACAACTGCGCCTCAGTTGCTAAGATTAAGGCTACACCTGAATGTGGCAGGATGGCGGATGGCGTCTGTGGGAAGCAAATTGTCATGAGCGTATTCCACAATCAGGATGAAGTTAGTCCGAGCTGCTGCAAGGAACTCGTTGAGAGAGGAAAAGAATGTCACGACAGCTTGGTAAACAAGCATATTACTTCCGGTGGATTCGAAAATAATGCAACCACGGTCTTAAGGAAAAGCCTTGAAGTTTGGAATGGGTGCTCTGCGACTGCCAAAATCTCCTCATCAATTTGTAAAAAGATGAAAGATGATGTATGCGGAAAGCAAATTTTCATGGCCATATTCAACAGCAATGGTCAAGTTACGGAAAGATGCTGTAAAGCCCTTCTAGAGTCGGGGAAAGAATGCCATGATGCTTTGGTCGATGATGGTATCCTCAATGGAGGGTTTCAAAATGACTCGACTGCGATTTTAAAGAAGAGTTCCGAAGTTTGGGCGCACTGTGCTTCGGTTCTTTAAGGGCTTGTCGAGTTGTAACGATTTGTGAAGATCTAATTTTGAAGTCAACAAATGATCGGAGTTTCTATTTGTACAGTTTGATTTAATGTTACCGAAAAGCATTCCACTCAAGAATTGTTTTTGATTCGATAAGCAAGGGTCAATAAGATAGGCAAATCCTTTATGATATGCCGGATCTGGATCCGGCTCGGTTAATTTTAATACCTAGTTTGGAAAAACTTTTCTACTTCTTGAATTTTCCGAAAATTCAATAAAATTCCTTGAAAGTTGTAACTTTGACTGTCTCTTAATATCCCTTATGCTGTTGATCTCACGCAACAGAACATTAAACTATTTTGGAATTTGAAAATTCGGTTTTGGTTTGTAAAGAAGCTTCAACATCGTAAAGTAACGTTAGGGTCACGAACCGGCTTAAATTCATAGCGGAGTTTCAACGTTCGTAAATTGTCTTAAATGTCTAAAAATTAGTTAAATATTCATAATTCTACTCGGGGATTTTACGTATAGCTTTGTGTAAAAAAATCATAAAATTTTATGCCGGAAAGAAGGTAGTGCCTTAAAAAACGCATGCACCTCCAAGTGGAAAGTAAGATTCAATATGATTGTTGAATAGTCTTATATGATCTCAACATTTGTAAATATCGAGTAGCCCTCCTCAAGGATTCCCAACTCCCCCACACCATTATGTCATTTCTAGAGAAAATAGTTATGATTTTTGCAAAAATCTCTTATTTGATTAATCGGTATTGCTACTATGGTGTGATTAACAATTTGTTCATATATGGTTCAAATATTTGTAATTTTTTGTGAAAACAAAACATTAAAGTTAAAGCATTGCTTGCTTTATTTACCATAATATTTGAATATTAACTACAAATTTTCATTTATTGGTTAGATATTCCTTCCAATAATTAGTAAAGTAATACAGTTACCTTAGTGGTGAAATATTTTTGTTTGTTACATCACGTTTAATGATATTTTTGGTGTTTGTTTTTATGCACGTGTCCATTTTCTTAGACATGATTAGTCTTTCGAGTATAATATGCCCATTAAAAAAAAAAAAAAACCACTAAAATAACCACTATATAAAAACATGTGAAAATGGGAGGATAACATAATTAATACGTAGTTATGATTGTTTTAGTTCCTCTTGAAGTCTTTATCTTATTATGTTAACATATTCTTTCATTAATGTTTTTTTTATGAGAATTTTCCTTTTTAAGTATTCGTTAACTTTGCATGCCAACATAATGAATTCTTCAAACTCTAAACCTAATTTTGAGGGTTTTCGAGGTAACGCTGACGAAAATGTATTACCATAATACAGGTCAATTTAAACGATTAATTTAGTAAAATTTAATCTACACTATCTATCCTATTAAAATAGATTAACATGTTACCTGAGACAACAAGTCAATAGTTTTTATAAATAATTAATTAAATAAGAAAGGGAAAGAGAAAGAGTAATCTGCTAACCTTCTATAGCATGTTACCTTGGTAAGTATTACCGTAACGCTATATTATTAATGTTACTGTAAAAAAATCCCCTAATTTCATTGCATTTATCTTATTTTGTCAAATTCCTTATTTTCATTTTCATTTACAATACATTAAGTAAGCATAAAGATTTACAAGGGAAAGTTGACATAAGATGAATGAAGCTAATATGATTGCAGGAGTTGGCAAAGTAGATGAAAATTGAAGAAAACTCATAAGAGAAAAAGCGTTTTAAATTAATATTTCATTTCCACTTATTTATTATTGACTTTACTACAATAACTCTCTCGATTAGCTATCTAATGTTACAATACTCAATTGTTACATTTCGTAAGGATTGACACTATATGAATTTTCATCTCGTGAAAACAATTAAGATTGATAAAGTAGGAAACTATTTATCTTCTAACATTCATGTTTTCATGATTGTTTCAATTTTTGTTACACGGGTTTATGAATATTATGGTTGAACTATCAAAACAATGGAAGAATATTTTAGATATCAAATTTATAAAACCCACACTTCTAATTTACGCTCTTTGTCATCTATAATTTTTTTTTACAATTTTTCATTTATTTTATCAATATTTATAGAAGAAAAAAAAATGTATCTTGATTTTAGTCTTTTAAAACTTCCTATTTTATTGATGATAAATTAGATAGGGTTTGTAACTCTATAATATATTCATGATATTTAATTTTGGACTACAAGATAACCTAGAATAACTCGATGAAGCTTGGAATTTCCTAACATTTCACACATGCTAATGTATAACATTATTACATTCTTTTAGTATAAATCATTAATTGCATCATGCTATAGAATGTGAATATTGGCTTAGGCAAAAACTTTGATTATTTAACATTAGGCAATACAATGATTGAAATGTTAATATATTTGGGCGAAAAAAAAAAAGAAATGTTGATATATTTAAAAAGGATATGAAATTCGTTTATTTATGTAGTACCAAAATCCAATTTAATATAAAAGGTAGATTAGATGGAAATAATTAAATACATAATAAATTAGCAATGTGATATGAGACTAAAAAATGCACACAACTGATTTTTTATTTTTTATTTCTTTTAGCAAGCAATGTGTGTTGATAAATTGATTTAACAACATACGTAGCTCCTTTTATTTAAAAATTTGAAAAAAAAAATATTTAAACTATTCTACACCTACAATACGGCTACATTGTCTACTAATATATATATATACACGTACGTATGTGTGCACGTGTGCTTGCATATGTGTACATATATCTATGTGTTACAAAAACTATTGTTATTGCCACTTTTCAAATAGTAACACTAATTTGAAAATCAATTGTTTTTTTTTTCCTATTAATTACAATTTTTCCACAACTAATACCTTTTATTCATTTATACTTTTTCATTATAGTCAGTTACAACTTCATTATTGAAAATTTTGGCCGTTAACAATTGTTTCTCTTAATTGCATATTCAAGAAACTTTTCTTTTGTGCAATGGATGATACTTATGGTGGAGCTAGAATACTTACATTGCATGGCTTAATGTAAAATGATGCAACTCTATATATATTCTATAATCGTATAAACTATAGTGTATATATACATATATGAAGTAATAGGATTCATATCACATTTGAAATGGATTACAAGCAGACTAGCAAACGTTGCGCAAGCGTACATTATTAATCGCGAAACATTCATTTAGCTATTTACATGCAAGATTAAGAATTAGAATTATAGGTTAAGATATATGGTTGATCAGTCTATGAATGGACCCATTTTAGTGTCCATACGTTTTTTTATTTTTTTCTAAAACAGGTATATAGCAATCTATATTATTAACTATACAATTTTTGAAAAGTTAAATATAATCAAAATGACTTCTCCTATTTTTATGGGAGAGTAGTTACATTATAGTTTTCTTTTTCTCTTCGTTAAGTCAACTTCATTTTATGAAATGGTGATTATACTTTTGTAGATATATTAGATCTGAGCGATTAAAATCACAATCAGTTCAATGATTCAGATTTGAAAAATATTAAATCAAAAGTGGGATAAAAGGCGGGACCGATTCAGTAAAAAATATAGACAGAATCCTAGAAAAATTCATCTATTAGAGATTTTAAATAAAAGATTAGATAAATTAGGACTGCACCACGTTATATTTGTTTTATGTCAACATAGCCCTTTATTTATGAATTTGAGTGTTTATGTTCCAAAGCTCTTCCGCAGGATTTTAATGCAACTTTCATGTAGATAACAACATTACGACTTTTTTAGTCATGAAAAGTCTACATATTTTGTTTTGCATAATTAAGAGAGAGAAAACTATGACTTCATTGTGGTTAATGATAGAATAAATACAATGTAATAGAGGCTCCATTTTATATGAAAACATAATTTGTTCTTGTTTATGCATATTTAATGCAAGTTAGAATTCGTATATAATACATTGAGTATATTTTACTATATTCAATTGGTTGATACCAACTTTCAATAAAAAAAAAAAAAAAGAAAACGAAAAATGACCCTAATCTACCATCAAAGATGCTATATATACATAAAAGTATCCAAACAAATAGAAGCAACCCATTTGATTTTATGTAAAAGTTTCAATTAATTTATATGAAGAAATAATCGGACTTATTTATTTTTGAAGTTTGAAATGGAAGGTACTTTCCTTCCTCACAAAAATGTCGACAATTTCATCAACCTTTCTAAAAAGATTATTGACATAAATACTTTATTACTTTCAAAAAGTCGAAATTTTTTGTGTCATTTATATAATAGATACAGAATGACAAATGTCGTTTGTGACAAGTATTTATAGAGTGCATATAATTTAATGAGGAATTTTATTTCTATAAAAATATGATGGGTCTCAATCCATGCTTATCTACATAAAATATGTCACACAAAATAAATTATACTGCATTTAATTTATTTTAAATTAAGGGCATAAAAAAAAACTATATATGGAGGTAGACAATTAATAGAAAAGCGATAAGTAGGCAATTAGTAGGAAGAAATTAGTTTGCATTTATGTAAAATTAGTTTAGTTTCCTCAAAGTTACAAATTTTTCCTCCATTGAAAATTGTAAAAGAAATTGAACATGAGAGTTTTGAAAATAAATATGATAGTTGAGGATTACTTTATAAATTTACAAATTTAAATGATAATAATAACACCTAGGAGACTAAAGAGATCTTATTAATAAATTCAAAATTATTAAGAATTATTAAGCTTGTCGAGATTGTTTGGTAAATAAAATATTAAAAGAAATCTTAAAACTTCAAAGAAACCAAAGTGGGTTTATTCACTTTAATATTATTGATATTGTTATTAAATTAATAGTGACTTTCGGAGAATATATTATATAAATATATTCGGTAATATGAATGTATTTTAAACTAAAATTCTGAAAATAGCAATTGGCATTAAAAAGTAATGGATTAGATTATAAAGGAAGTTCACATACAACAATCAATTTATATGAAGTTAGGGAGTATGATGCATTTGCTTAATTACTAATTAGGTATAGATAAATATGTTGTTTTACACTGAAAATTAATTTAATGAAACTTGAAAGATGTCATTTAACGTAACACTAAGCATATTCATTAACAAATACATCCCAAAACTATGAAGGAAGTTCAATAACTGGGATCTGCTCTATAGAAGTTAAATATTTTATGGTCACTTCCACAAATCGTAGTCAAAGTAATGATTGACATAATAAATGAGAAAACAATAATTACTTGAATTGAATTTATTAAGGAAAATGTTTATACTACAATTTTCTTAAACTCTTGCAATTATCTAATTGTTACTGTATGAGATTTTAAGCTTTTATTGTAATTAATGAAAAATAATTAAGAAGCTGGAAATAGTAGCTGAAGCAAACAAAATATAGTGGTTTTTTCAATAAATGATTTACAAATTTGACTACTATAAATAGGTAATTTTTATGTCCACAAACTTACGTGAAAGCATGGAAGCATATTGTCCTTTATATTCTTGCCTATATTTTTTGTAACTTTATAAATTTCATCAATGGTCCAAAGCTAGAAAAGTTACGGGACATGGATAAATGATGTATGTGGAACGTAAATTTCTGCAAGCATATTCCAAAACAAAGGCAAAGTTACCAAAAACAATGTTATACAGCCCTTGTTGGTCTTGCGAGAGAATGCAACAATTCCTGAGTAAATGCAGTTTTGATTTCTGGTAAACAAGAACAAAATACAACTAAAATTTTAAAGGAAAGCTCTAAAGTGTGGACTACATGGGCGCCATACACTAAAAGTGCTGCTCCATGTGAAAAGATGAAAGAAGGCATGCATGGAAGAGAAATCGTCACGAGTATATTCCACAACACTAGTATGGTCATACGACGATGTTGTGGGGGCCTCCTGGGAATAGGAAGAGGATGTCATGATGCATTAGTAAATACACGTATGTATTACATTCGGGGGTTTTGAAAATAATGCTACCCAAGTCTTAAAGAAAAGTTTACAAGTATGGAATGAATGTGCTTTGACAGTTAACAGATATTATTCGCTAAAATAACAGAGGATAAAAGATAGTGTATACGGGAAGCAAATCATCATAATGTGTTTCACAATATGGGCAAAGTTACTGAAACTTATTGTGGTGCACTTATGAACTTTGGAAAGGGATTGCTCAAAACATGAGTAAATACGCAAATTATTTTGAGTAGATATGATAAAAAAAAGCTGCAAAGATTTTAAGAGAAGCACGGGTACTTGGGATAATTACACTTCAATTACAACGAGTAAATGTAAACTCCTCGAATTAAGCATTTTAGAGTTAGAGTTGAACTCAAACATTGATAGCTATTTCCTTAGACACAACAAGACCAAAATAATTAAAATTGATAAAAATTCTAAATTGATATATGCTAAAATTTAAATCTACGTAACCATAAATCGAAGTCACCAACCAAATAAGAAGCCTAAAATCTAAACCTTAAAACCTAAAAGACATGAGACTCTAAATTAAAATCTAAGCGGAAAGAAAACCCAAAATACATACACACACATATATATATATTTATATATAGTAATTTTAACTTGAATTATGTCAAACCATGTGAATTCAATACTAAACAATTAGAGATAATCCTAAAAGATAACAATTAGCTATATTAAACCGATCAAAATAATAAATTAATAAAATTACTATTTTACCTCTATAGACATGAGAGTAGCACATACATGTATATATACCTATAATATAATTTTTAATCACATATGTTAAAGTATATAATATACCAAATAATATGAAACGATTAAATTTAAGCTAGTTAAATGTTAAACTAATGAAATTACACATTACTCCTAAAATGTACTTATAGTATCTTGTATGTACATAATACATGTAATCTTCTTCATACAGTATATATGCGATCAACGATGTATAGTTTACTAGTGCATTTTACCACATATAATATCAATGTAATATACCCGAATAATTTAATTCATTTTATCAATTTGCCTAGTCTAATCTATTGACTATGGCCATCTAAAGACTTGTAATATCGTATCTTGTATTTAGCCGTTCATCAAGACAAAACATGAAGAAAATGAAAATAATAAATTACAAAAATAAAATAAAATAATAAATAAAAATAAGAGTCAGTTAAGAAATTTTAAAATATAGAGGTCAATGTTCAAATATGATATGAAGTCTAATACAAAAGTTGAAATTCGAAAATATTAAGTTTCTAACAATAAATGGTTAATTGACATCAGAATAAATGTTTATAGTGAAGAAAAAACAAAAAATGAAGTAAAAAAATATGAAAAAAATAAAATTTTTGTATGTTCTTGTGAAATAAATAGAATTTTAAGGCACGTATGAATTGTACGCATAAATAAAACTAAGTAATAATGTGAAAATCATAAATCCCGCATGTCTTTATGTTAAATATTTTATTTCAAGATCACTTGTTAAAACAGATAAAAAGGATAATTTTACCATGCGTAAATAAACTCAAATCTTATCAAAATGTATTGATTTGATTCATTAACTTTTAGCCAGAACGTATACCACCCATCAATCCCTTTTCATGTAAGGTCAAAGCCCATTCCCTCCAATCACTCTTAGCCATCCACGTTCGCAATGTAACATATGCCATTACTACATCAAAAAGGCTCTTAGGTAACAATAAAATTTATTACTTCTATCTATAATTTTGTTATATATAGGCTAAGGCAACAAAAAAAAGGTAAGTCCCCATTACATAAATTACTAAGTCATGAATAAGATGCTTTATGTAATTAAAATTTTTGTTGCTTAATTCATTGGATATTATAAAGGTAAGAATATAAATGCAACAACTTTTTTTTTTTATAACGCAACAAAATTTTCAAGTAAATGTAACAATCTTATGAATATAGAAGCAACATTAATTTCTTTTTCACAACAACTTTGAATATTAAATGTAACATTTAATTATTCTATGCAATGTTTTTTTTGTCGCATATACTAATAAAATATTCAAATTTAATAAATAATTTAAATTAATATTTATTTAACTTTTTTTTCCTAAACGAATATAAGAATTAATGTTAGTGGAAAATTAAATCAACTAAATAAAGTCTCGAAGCAATTATGGATAATAGGTATTAGAATTATAGGAATCTCACCAATATCTCTCTTAAGAAGTTTAACAATATATATATATATAACCAATCATAAATATAATAATTTCAATAACAAAAATGTTTATAAACATAAAAATGAGAAAGAAAAATCAATAATAAATGTAAACTATATACATAAAATATTTCATTAAAGGCAATTACATAAAAAAATTATTATTGTTTTTATCTCTTTAATACTATTTTCATTAATTCACCATCATTTGTCTTCAAATGAACTCTTCATAAGGTTCCATGCTTTTTTCCAACTCCTGCAAACATTATAAATATGTATTAGCAAAACCCATAAAAAAGAGTTTTTTATAATTTTAAAAGGTAGATGCATTAATTAAATTAAGTTTTTACCTTGCAAAAAAATCCATAGCTCATGTCCAATAGCAAAATACAGAGCTTTTATATTCTCTTGTTTTAAAACAAGACTAATGTTAAATTATTATATTCCTTATTCTAGATATATCAGTTATATAAAAGTATAACCAAAACTCAGTATAAGAATAGAACCATTTGATATAATCAATTCTATAAGATTAGGTTAAAAACATCTAACTTCAGTTCCCAAAATAAACTAGTTTAACCATTACATAACAAGACTAAAACTCTTAATAAAAATCAAATCTTTATTCTTAAAGGTTAAAAAGGAAACAAAAAAACACAACTAAACCTTGAACATTATTTATATGGAGTTCTTAAATATAAATGCAAACATACCCATGGAACTTGCAACAAAAGTTGAAACTTGGTTAATTACATATATCATAATTCCTTCCAATATTCAAATATAAAACAACATTAAGTTCTATAACCTTTACATAGCAAAAAAGAAGCATACAACCAAAATTAATCATTCATCAAATATAAAAGGTCATAGCATCAAATTTCAATTACATAGCAATATCTTTTCATTTAATAAGAAAAAAGACAAAAAGAAAAAGAAAATTCACAACTTACCAAAAAATTTTGATAACTAAAAGCTTGATGATTTGAGAAAAGGATTTTGTCATTACACCTACCTTCTTCTTATCTGCAACCTAACCTATCACAACCAAAATAATCAAACCCTAATTTTTTCATTAACAAAACTATTACCTTTTGAAATAATCGTGTTTAGAAAGACACACACACAAAAAAAAAAAAAAGGAACAATACAAAATAAAATTAGAATTAAAAAAGACTCACAAAAACATACACAAAATTCTAAGAAAGTTAAGGATTAATACCCAAATTAAAGTTATTTTCTTTTATCAAAGCAGGAATATGATTTGCAAATTTTTAAGGGGATTTTATGCTTTAAATATATCCTTTGTTGGGTTTCTAATTTAATATACAATCACACTATTATTGTTGTGTAATACTAGTAATGATATCACAATCACACACATAAACATAAAAAGCAAAAAAAGTAGTGCTAAACTATATTAAATTAGAAAACCTAAAAAAATATAGTACTAAAATGATGGCAATAATAAGAACATTTTGTTTGAAGCAATAATTATCATATGAGAGAGGGAGAGAGGGAGAGAGAGAGAGAGAGAGAGAGAGAGAGAGAGAATCTAAACAATTGGAGAAAACATGGACTTTACATCTAAGAAATAATTGACAAAATGCAACTGTTGAAGAAGAGGAGAGGGATTGTGGTAAAGAAAAAGAAATGTAAAAAAAGGAATGGAGGGAAAAATAAAAGGAAGAGGGAATGTTTGGAGGGAAAAAGATAAAAAAAAAAAGGAAAAAAATAAGTAGTTTTATTTATCAAATATTACCCATAACTTCTTAAAGTATACTTAGAATATAATATATAGTATTATTTATATTATTGTATATTGTTATAACATAGCACATACATGTTATTATTTAAAATATAATATAATACTTTATATATATAATGTATAGTAAATATAAAATAAATAGCAATATATGTATGTATATGCAAATACATGTATTATACAATGGATTATATTTGGTTGTAATGTATATATACTTAGTAGTATTTAAAATAATATATATTGTACTATATGCTATAATAATATATATGTACTTGAAATAATATATCTTGTACCATAGAACATAATATTATATATAACATTGTGTGTATTATATATTATTATAACATGTATACCTTATTTTTTTATAATACATCATATCAATGTGTACAAGATCTATATTAGTTGTTATAACTATTATACATACAGCATAGTATATAATAAAATATTTTATTTATGTACATATACTATACATATAAAATATTTACGTAATTTGATATGTGTTACATAATATTCAATAAAATATATCAAAGTATATAATTTATCTACATATATCATATAGTATATCATATTACACTACAATATACACTTAATATATTCTATACAAATTATTATACATAAGGGTAGGTGCAGTTCCATTCGATACGGTTCACCTGTTTTATTGAACTAAACCTAATATAATGGTTTGATTTTTTTTTTTTTGAAGTCGAAGCTAACCATACGATTTTGTTCATAAATTTTTCAAACTTAATTAAAATCGATTTGGTTTAATTCGATTTACAATTCGAACTGTTTGTGTCAAATTTTCATTAAACATTTTTATCTTCAATAAATATGAAATTTTAAATAGAATTCACTTAACTTAATCTTAATAATTGACACAAAATTAAGATAAAGAATAACAAGCTACGAAAATTTTGATAAAATTTATGAAAATTGATGAAAAAATATATAAAAAAGTACAAAATAATTGTATGAATTTTTTTTTAATTTAACTAAACGGTTCGGTTCGATTCAAAATGGTACAGTTTGGTTCTCTTGTTCAAACCAAACGATTCACAAAAAAATCGATTTTTTGGTTCAGTTCAGTTTGATTTACAATTCAATTTGCGGTTCACGGTTTTTTTGCACAACCCTAATTATATATATAAATAAATGTTA
This sequence comes from Lumnitzera littorea, assembly GCA_024138015.1. NCBI lineage: Eukaryota > Viridiplantae > Streptophyta > Magnoliopsida > Myrtales > Combretaceae > Lumnitzera > Lumnitzera littorea. The sequence continues at coordinate 109,442,849 of JAMXBB010000004.1, read as the reverse complement.
ATAAAGATTTAATTTAAAGTCATTTCTAATACATTCTTATCAAACTTCAATGTAAATCAATCCATTATTGTTTGTTGATTTAATAGATTATAATAAAGATTTAATTTAAAATGAATAAAATCAGATCTAATATAAGAGAGAAGATTTGAGATTTATCTCTAAATAAGATTCGAGCTAACTTGTGCTTATCCATAATCGATTTTATCGATCTAAACATTATTTTATAAGTAAATCCTAAATATCTCATATGCATAATTTAGTTTGGTTGATTATATCATAATTGAATTGATATCATATTATCATACAAATAAAAGAGTTATATCTTTTAATCACAATGGTCATATTTCCATATTATTAGCATATTGGCATTTTTTTTTCTTAAAAATTGTATCATGATTGCATTTTTTATCATAAAAAGCATTTTTTTTTTTTTTACAAAAAGCATATTTTTTCATCATGAGAGCATTTTCCTTTCAAAAAATTAGAAAGCATACTTTTAACATAAATTTTTCTTTTGGTGAAAATTGTAATTTTTACATTTTACATTATAAAAATCATATTTTTTAATTGAAATTTCTTTTTTGGCATTTTTAGTATTTTTAGGGCTCTCATAAATATAAAATTGTGTCATTTATCAAAAGGTACATTTTTAGGGATTTTATAGTTGTTGTCTCATTTTTTCTAAAATTTCTATTTTTTATCATTTTCAGGCATTTTAGAGCTTTTTAATCATAAGATGGTATTTTTAGTATTACTTGCATTTTTCTGGCATTTGAAGAATTTTTGCTAATTTTACCATATTTTTCAAGATAAAATTTTAGCATTTAGGTTTTTATGAAAAAAAGGAATAATGAATGTTGCATCACTTAGTTGTTTTTTCTTTTTAATAATAAAAAAAATATTTCAATTGGTGTTTCTAAAAACTAAGGTTTATTTAGGGTTTTCTAAGAATTGGTAATAAAAATTATTTTCTCTAAGATTTTTGCTTCAAAAAATAAGATTGTTAAATATATAAACTTGGCCAATTTTTGTCAATAAAAGTGATTAACATACTAATGTTTCTATAAAATAAAATCATTTTTATTTGTTGATTGATATTTCCTTTTATTTTTGAAAAATAAGGGAATTTTCAAGTAAGTCTTCTAATTATTTATTTAAAAAAATTTCATGTCATAACCATTTAAGATTTTAATAGGTCTTTGGCCTTAAAAAAAAAAAGTCTACCTTTGTATATAGTTTTTCTCAAGTTACTATCTTTTAAAAAAGTAAACTTTCCTTATTTTATAAACGAAAATAACTTTTCTTGTTTTTACCTTTTCCATAATAATTATTTGTAAATTTAACATATCAAGATAATTTGGCTTTGACAATTATATTTTATTTTATTGTAGTGGAAACCTTTATTTAGGTTATACTTCAATTAATTGCTGCTTATAATAATCAAAATCGTAGTTACTTAAATTGGTCGCTATGTTGAGGCAACAATAATTTCATGAGCATTGCATACTTTATTAATATGAGCATCAATTTTAAAAATAGTTGCCAAAGGTTGATAACTAAGGCAATAACTTATAAAAATTATTGTCTTTTTCAAAATAATTATTAGCAACACAACATATTTGTTACCATGTTGTTACATTAAGTTCTTGATAGTAATATATTTTACGTTATTACGTAAAAGCGTTGCCTTCGAGTAATCTTATTAGCAACATTTAAATATTTCATTGCAAATAAACTGTATAGGTAACACATCTTTAAGGTGTTGCAAAATTAATATTACCTTAAACCTTTTTTGATGTAGTGCATAAACACTTATAAGAAAGATCATCATAAGAAAATTAATCCATATGGGACTACTATTCTTGCTTTTTCTTCTTCTTTATTAAACCGAGCCGAATCCATCATTGCCCCTTCATTTCTCTCTACATTACTCCACTTCCTCTCTAAACTAAAGACATACCCAAACACTATCCCAAATGATAGGGGTTAAGGACCAATCACTTACTCCCGAGCTCGGGGACTTGCCTAAATAGTTCACCAAGCTGTCCAAGTGAAGTTAAATTCTGAAAAACAAGATATTATCCGCATCGAACCTCCAAAGTACGCAGCTCTAACCACTCTTAGTTTCATTGAGAGGATAGCCAAGGTGCCCAACCAGTTACTGAGTCAACTACTTATTGCTACGCCAAGAGCGATTATTGAAGCTACATATGGTCAACCTAACACATGTCTAAGGACGAGCTATCCACTTCCGATTCGACCAATAGAGGCCGAGCCGTATACTTTAAAGTCAACCAACTAAGGCCAACCAAACAATATGCCACCCATTAAACCAGCCCTTCATTAACCTAAAACTACCAAGCTATCGAGTTGTCTACCCCGACCTGATATATTTGAACCTTGTTCTACTTAGCAAACAACATCATTGGGACCACATGATGAACAATTAACACGAGGCCCATTTTTTGACATCCGTATTGTCCTTTTATAACCTAATATCCTTCTTGTCTATTTACAATTTTTCCCTTAGAAGATATGTATCTTTACTTTTCTAGTCAAAATATTTTTGTAATTTATATAAACTATGACTTACCATAATTGGGTCATATAAATACTTATAAAAATGTAAAAGGCACAATAGTTAATCACAATCCATTGAACTTCAAACATACTCTTCCTTTTGTAAGCTAAGTGTTTCCACTTACTCTTGATTATTCTTATCTAGCCCATTGAGCATGGACTGGTGATAAGTGATCTCCAGCTACACATGTACATCATATCAAGTGTGACCTAAGCTCGTGTAAGATGTTAGTGTGTCATATCCACTGTCAGTGTATAAAGACCCTTGTTCAACCTTCGACTGCCATTTATTCTTTGAACCATCTTGAGGTTTAGACCCACCCCTGGTTCACATGATATCAGTAACTGTATGTTACCCTTTTCCTAGCAATCTATATCACCAAACGTAATATCACTCCACCACCTCTCCACAACAAAACCACCACTCAATTGTTAGAAAAACACCAACAAAGTAGGCTAACCAAGCTGATATTAACACTTAGTAGAAATTTCTAGATTTCATTACATTCTAACCAACCACTTCAAACTCTAATAACTCCCATCTTCAGCCACCACTACCGCCGTGTTGTAGATATGGAGAACTATCAAATCTAGCCATCAAAACGACCAAAATTGAATCATGGTGTAAGAAATCGAAACCAAAACCTTAGCATTTTCCTTTTTATTTTTGCACATTTATAGACTTGTATGTACATATGTTTTTTTTTTTTATCAAATTTTCTATTTTTATGGTAAAATCTCACACTAAAGTACATGTAACGAAAGTTAATATGTATTAGAATGATTTCCAAACAATTTTATCAAAAGAAAACAAATTAATGTATTAGAACTTGAAGGTCAAAGTTAGGTAAATACATGTATATTGGCTTGCTGTCATTTAACTAAGTAACGCACTTTTATTCAAATTTTAAGCACATCTTAGACCCCTTTTTAGGAGGATTTTTGCATGATTTAAAAGTACTCATGGAATATATTGAAGATTGAATATTTATCTTTAGTTTGAAAGTGATTTCGGGTGTGAAAAACACAAGGAAACTTGTATGAAAGGTTGATATCAATGCTATTTATAGTTCGCACAAGGTCTTTCTTCAGTTTTATCAACTTGATAAAGCACTTAAATGATGCTAAAATCTCGAAACAAAGCCATATACATGTAATATGATATGTATTCTAGTGATACGTTAAGTAGCTTGGTGTTTAAAGCGAGAAAAATGCTAAAACAAAGTGAATGAAATTAGGTGCATGAGTGACCAAACTTGAGAAAATATGTAAAGTTAGAAGCTAAAACAACTAGTCCCACATAGCCCCTTTCACAAATTTTACTTCCATATAAGGTTAAATCGTAAAGAATAGCATAGAGAAATGAAATCTAGGAAATGGCTTGGTGGGCTTATTCACACACACTCACTTGGAGGAAGTAAATGAATACTTACTATAATGAGTTTAAAGGTTGCATGTAGTAACAACATATCTTTAATTATATGCATATGTATATATATATATGAGATCCCATGATTAAGTATTTTACATAAATTATAGAAGGTTGTGGTATTACTTTATAAGGTTATGGTTGTGAATAACTTGTCAACATAAGCTTAAAACTTTTAGGCGACGTTATTGAAGTGAGCTTATTAGTGTTTGTTAAATTAACTATTCACTACTTTTAGCTTCAGGCGTTACAAATAATATCAGAGCAAACCCCCTGCTAGTAAATGGATTTTTCGAGTTTGGCTCCAGTTTCCAAAAGTTTGAAGAAGGTAGAAAGTATCGCCAAGGTATAACTCTTTACATGCTTCAAAGATAGCCTATAGGTAGTGGGTAACCCGAATCATACACCAAAAAAGAAGGAAGATCTAAGCCTAATTGTAAGGTCTAGTGACGAGGACGTCGCGCGTTTAAAGATGAGAGATTGTGAGACTCTATGATTAAGTATTCCATATGAATTGTCGGAGGTTGTAGTACTAATTTATAAAGCCATGGTTATGAACAATTTGTCAACACAAACTTGAAACTTTTAAGCTAAGTGATTAAAGTGGGCTTATTAGTGTTTATTAGTTTAGTTATTCACTGCATTTAGCCTATAGCATTACAATATATGTATATTATCTAACTATGATTATATATGCATACTTTATTATAGATATATATGTGTGTGTGTGTGTAAACTTATGAAAATATATGATAATTGACTTAAAGGATATGTATATATAGATGCAAGCAATATATATACATATATATACATAGATAGATAGATATATTTTTGAAAGATATGCATAATCTCATGCTTTCATATTGTGTCTTTGAAAAATATACCTAAGTGTATTCATAAATTTTGCAACAATGATAATAGATTTCCTAAATATATGTGTATCTCTATGATGAGAATATACAAGTACATGAGTGTAAGTATAAAGCCACAAAAATAAGGGGATATGATAGTATCAATCAAAATAATAATTTTGAATTCTACAAAATTCATAATAATAATAATAATAATTTTTGCTAGACTCCTAATAATTTTCATAAGATCCACTAAATAAGTGTCGGAAGGAAAGGAAAGGAAAAAAAAAAAAAAGTTGAAATTCAGATGAGAGTTACATACATGGCAAATTGGATAAGTTAAAGGATAAAGATGGAATCTCTCTATATAAAAGGGGATTTTACTAATTAAGATTGTTTAAGGAGAATAATTAAATAAGGATTTTGACAAGACCAGGTCACAAAATATACTATAGAAGGGAGCAAAGAGATTCCTTTATTAAGAAGTGAAGTCAAGAAGTATAGCAAGAATACAAAACTAGTCATAATCATGAATTAAGCAAAACTCGATAGTCCTTTAGTTTATACAAAGAGTATAGCCCTTCTAACTACTTATATAAATCTTATTATATCTTTAGGTAACTTAACTGTTAATCAAGAGCTTTGAAGTTTGGGACAAGTGAGCTGTTATGCCAAGATGAGGGAGTTTTAATTATCTGCTATTTGCTTGTTGATTTGTTAGTTTTTATTAATTATTTATTGAATGGATGTTTCCTTTATGTGCTATCATCTACATGAGTGCTTTATTTAATTCATCAAACTAAATATTTGACCAAAATAATCGATTATACTTCTTGCATGTCTATAATTTAACTGATATACTTATGAAAAGTGCTAGCTATACCAATTTTTAAAACAAATTAAGAAAAGTATCTTTGGAAATATTTTTTTTTTATTTGGGGCTTGAAAAGATTTTGTACAAATTCAATACATGCTCGTAGAGACCGTCAACAGTATTTTGATTGTTGAGGTAAAGTTACTGATTGATAGCAAGAGAACTTGCATAGCTGAGCCCGTAAGACCGTAGATAGTAGATGGCCTTAATTGAGATCTACCTGTTTTAACTAGTATTTCTTTCTCGACTAGAGTAATTTAATTGATATTTCTTTCTCAACTAAAGTAATAGTCAAGTGTTGTCTGAAGGGACAGTATCCCTAAGCAATCTCATGCAGGTAAGGTAAGATGCCCCATGTAGGTAACTATAAGGGATAATCGATATATAGAAAATGTAAATCAATACCTTCCATGGTCTGAACTTCATTTATGTGTCACTTACATTCATTGCGTATACAATTATTTCATGTGTAGATAGACTAACATATGTGTTAATAATGTCTAATAACTTACTTGAATGATAATAGTGAGGAACAAACTCAATTTTGCAACCTTATTAAGCTTTAAAACTCTAAGATATATTTACCCTATCTTATTATTTAGTAGAGAATACCGACTCTATGCGATTCTGATAGATTATGGTTTGTTAGTTATTTATGTTTTTACGATAAATTAATAAATGTGAAAATCGTTACCATATTGATTAATTAGATAGAGTCTTGTAACTTATGATTTGCAAAACAGTTTCCATATCATGAGTGTATACATGATATGAAGATTTTAAGCAATCCTATTGAGCTCTCTTTAAAGTCCTGACAATAAAGTTGCATCTAAATGTAAAAGGATGAAAGATGGCATCTGTCATAAGAAAATTGATATAAGTGTATTCAACAAGAAGGGCCAATTAAGTCTAAGTTGTTGCAAGGAGCTTAACGAGAGAGGAAAAGAATGCCATAATATCTCAAGAAATAATCATGTTACATGTGGAAAGAAAATTGTTATGAGCATATTTGACAACAATGTTAAAACTGAAGCTATATATGGATATATTGGATGTAGTGCTACCATTCTACAAATGGGGAAAGGATGCCATGATGCTTTGGTAGATGATTATATCCTTTTTGAAGGGTCTCAGAACAACTCAACCAAGATTTTAAAGAAAAGCTCTGAAGTTTGGGATTGTTGTTTATAAGCATTTGCCATCAAATTTGCTTAATTACTAATTAGGTATGTATACATATGTTGTTTTATATTGCAAAATAATTTAGTGAAATTGAAAGATGTCAATAAACGTAACGAGGATGATGCTCTTTTGTTCTAAATTCTTATTATAGTCTAGTTGAAACCCAAATTATAGAAATATAAGGTTGGATTTCGAGAAAGTGGAAGCTACTATTTATTCCAAAATAAAAAAAATTAATATTTTCTCTCTTTTTTGGGAAAATTAGTTTATTTGGATTTTAATTATGGTTTTTCTCCAAAAAGAATTGTGTAATTATGAAACTCACTCTAGAAGTTGACGAAATCAATGTTTTATTCTTAATTGGGAGTACAGGTGAAAATTTGATTTGGTTTTATAGCTTCAATTATGAAACTTACTATTTTTATTTGAAGTATAATTCTTATCACATTCAAATTTAGATTACATATACTGTAAAAGAAAGAATTTCATATCAGGTTGAAACCAATGCAACATTCCTCTCTTCATATCCTTTGTATATAATCTTTTATTGAAGTGGATTGTAAAAGAAAACCAAAACGGTCCTATCTGGTCGGCATTAGATGTTATTTGAATTCGTCATTAGATGATTTCCTAAATTGTAGTTTATTAAATTTAGATTTTTGTTAAATTAATTCTCTAAAATATTGTGATAAAAAGGTTACTGGATTGACGAATCACAATGACTTGAAATTCAATACAAATACTAAAATGGTTGTGCTATCTTTACAACCTGCAACGCGTTGTAGAATAACCTCGATCCGATGAGAAAGGTTTCGGTAGGTTTCGGTAATACTAATAAATTATGTGAGTCGATGAGTAATATGTAAATATTAATAAAATTTTGATATGTTAAAACATAAGTCATACTTTTTTAAAATGTACGTTTTTTTCTTATCACGTGTCAAAATTGGGAGTACCAATAAAATTTTAACACATAAAAATATAATTGATATTTTTTCAAAAAAATACGTTTTTTCCTTATCATATATTAAAATTGCATTAATAATTATATATTATTAATCGATGATCATAACGCATTACTATTTTATATCTTTCTTGATTGATAAGGAATATAAACTGAAAATAGAAGAGTATGACCTATATAAGTACGAACCAAAAGACATATGGTATTAATCTTACTATACAGCGACAAAAGTTCAGCAAACCAATAATTTCAAAGTAAGTTAATGCTTAAGAATGGATTTAAGTATCCATTCAACGTAGTTTGACGTGGAAACAATTGTGAATAAAATCGTAAAAATATAGTCATATTTTACTTCGCTCTTAAACTGCATTGTATCCTCTTTGAATGAAAATACAAGTGTATAAACGGCAAAAATTGAAAAACTACGTATAAGATTGAAGTATTTACTTCGTAGCGTCGTTACCATGACATTCTTGTGCTGTCATTATAAGCTCCATGGCGCCAGAAAATGACGAAATCTGACAGTTTTTATCTGACTTTTTCTAAAGGGCGCTTCTCCTCTATGACGACACTGCACAACTGGCAAGAAGTACATATACATGCTCTGGATGAGCCAACTTATTCCTTGAGGATTACCAGTTCAATGCAAAGCCGGGTTTAGGTGACAACCGAAAGAGACACGAGTTTCATAGAAATCGGAAAAAAGAAAGCAACAAAATCCTGTTACATGTAAACATTACAGAAGACCCCACATAAATTAAAGTAAAAAAAACATGTGGATGTCATGGTTTAGTTAGGCTTTTAATTCACACCGAGGAAACGGTCCTCATTCTTAAACCCTACACTGTTGCTGTTTGGACTTTCCAAAAGCTCGTGAGAGGAAGGCAAGGGAAACATCTTCGTTCATATCAGAATAAAAATTTCAACTACATCAGCGTATTAATGCATTTTAAGTAGCATTTAGTTATAAGAACAGCTGAATGAGCAACCATTTAAAACAACACTCATCTAAAATTATCAACAATCATAACTCCATACATGATATAATTCTCTTATTAAGTAATTACTACCCAAACTTTATAAGGCAAGAAGGTTTACAAGGTCTGCTCTAAGATTTTTCTTTTTTTTTTCAATGATAAAATTTTTATACGTGTTAAATGGTACCAAAATTTTAAAATTTTATCCTATCTCTTTATGGTTTTTGCTCAATACACATGTATTTTTCATCTGAAAGATGATACTAAAACACTTTGTCCGATTCTATTGCTTACAATTATGACAAATTCTACCTTAGATGAACTAGAAATTAGAAAATAAATAGAATGAAGACAAACCAACCTAGAAATATAATTTTGCTCTAAATTATTTCGGTAAGGACCAAAACTTCAAAAGAGAAGAAGAGAATAAATACTCAGCATTTTCAATGACCAAAAACTATAAGGGTGCCTTAAAACAAGTACGTTACATTGTTTACTTCGAGTGCTTACAATTCATTAGGAATTCTTATTCTTAAAAATCAAGAATACCAATTCCATGTCTCAACCCATGAATCCCAATTCTAAAGACAAAAGATATTTATTGCTCCTTTTCTTCTTCTACTCTCTACATTGTTCTTAACTTCACATAGCTCTCTTCTCAACATACACAATTCAACACCAAATGCTCTCTTCTCCAATGAATAGCTCTTTTCTCCAACAAACGGCTCTCTTCTCTGATGCACCCATAGCAACCAACATGATTGCACTCTCTTCTCCAGCATACAACTCTCTTTTACACAATCAACTCGACACCACAACTCTCTTCTTAGCACAACTCAAAACCTATAGCTCTCTTCTTGACACCCACAACTTCTCCATCCTACGATAAAATCTAGATATCCAAATGACTCGATTTGGTTAGAGTAATTAGGGTTTGGGGCAAAACTAAAGCCTTGATTATTAAGGTTATAGAAGATAAGGGTAAAATAGTAATTTTAAATTCTATTAAAGATCTATTCTTTGTAAAAAAAATTTCCCTAAGTAAACATTATAATACCATTACAGCCTTGTTTAATTTCTATGGAATATGAATCCTATTATATGTTGATGAAGTGAACGGGCGTAAAGGAATCAACTTTGTTGTTTGCACCATAATTTAAGCAAGGCATTCACAAGGAAAGAGTAAATTTAAAGAAAAATTTAACATTGCTCATTTGAGGCATGCCCACTTGTCAAAAAGAATATAAACTTAAATGCCCACTTGTCAAAAAGAATATAAACTTATTATCACCATCGCTAAGCCCAATTGATCTTAGACCATTTCTAAAAATACAAGTTAAACCTAACCACAGTCTACTTAATACAAGTTAAACCTAACCATCGAAAAGGTTAAATATATGTTAAACTTAACCATTGAAAAGGTGTTATAAAATAATTCATATATCCTAACATTATTTCAAGTACAGGATTAGGTATCAATCTTTTAAAAAAAAAAAAAAGTAAAGGAAAAAAAAAAAAAAACAATGATGTTTTATCATTCATTATATGCAAATATTGAGGAATTTTATCATTGATTTGACCCATAAACGATGCACCGACCGTTGACTAGACTTTGTACCTCCTTTCCTTGACAAAGTCAATAATATTATTCAATTGGCACGTACAGCTCAAAACAACAACAGAATCACGTTTGAATGCCAAGAATTGATTTTCTTATTATAATCCAATGACAAAACGAGGAAAGACAAAAAAATGGAAGCAAAATTAGAATCATGCTACTTTATTACAGAACTGCTCTTGCAAAATCTTCTATGTACAGCATCCTAAATCCAGGAACTAACGACAATGATGATAAACATAACACTATAATAGCAAATGTTACTTTGTATACAACAATACCTATTATCCACAAAAAAACCCTCTATAACTAAGACAATGAGACTCCCATAAATGAAACAAGAACATAAATCCCTGGATGATCCACATAACATACAGCATCGTCGCCTAACTTAATCCAACAGGAGGTAATTAAGGCTGATTGTGGCACCATCAACGATCACCCCCCTTAGTCGGCTCAGCCGAACAAATTGGCTTTTATATATGTACATCCTTAATTTTGTGGGATAGAATGATTCTAACGCCCAGGATTCAGAATTCGGTAGAATGCATCCCAGGAGGTCCGATACCAGCAGCTCTATACCGAGCCCTGACCGCAATACCACCACTTTCTAGTGGAACCATCCGATCTTGATCTTCCTCCTCCCCAAGATCCCTTCCTCTTATAATCTCCAACAGCCTCTTTGCCTTCTCTCTTGCCCGTTGAGTCCCTTTCTCCTCGATTTCCCTCAACACCTCAACCAACTTCATGTCCTTCGCCAACCCTTTGAATCTCAAACTCCCATGGCTCAGCACAAAGAGTGTTGCCACACAATTCTCTCGAGCAGACTCCGAATCCACTCCGTTCCTCAACAGCTCCACCAATATCCCGACTGCATTTGCATCCAACATTGCGGACCTGCCCTCGGTACAAATAGCCAAATTGCACAAAATGAGCAACACCCGGCCTGCCAAATTCCCGGCTTTCACCATCCCCAGCAGAGTAGGGATCGCATTAAGCTTCACCATTTTGATTCTGTTACTTTGTACTAAGGTCAAGTTATACAACGCCAATGCTGAATCGTGCCTAGTACGCTCGCTATCCGATCTAAGCGCGTGCAAAAGCGGTGGCAACGCACCTAATACCCCGATCGCCATCTTATTATCATCCTCTAGAGCTAAACTAAACAGAGCACCAGCCGCGTGCTCTTGTGATTCACCGTAACCTCCCTTTAACACATCAATTAACAAGGGAACGACGCCAGCACGAACGAGTTTAACCTTGTTTGAATTCTCAAGTGTCAAATTAACCATAGCAGCAACAGCATTTACCTGAACAGTTCCGTACCGCGACTTGAGAAGCGGTTTAATTGCCGCGATCATCCGTCCCGTGCAAAGCTCGCCACGGCTTTCGGGCCTCGTCCTTGTGATCTTCCGGAGCAAAATCACGCCTTGCTCTTGCTCGAAATGCTCCGAGCTCGTCATTTTTGATATTAAGTCCTCTTCCTCAGGATTTAGGGTTTGCTGGGATTGACCTAGGGCTTGCTGCTCGTTCTCCAATACATCAGACGAAGAGAAAGATGAATAACACGACGGACGTGTCATTAACGGTAACGGTAACGGTAACGGCGTTTCTGGGCTGTTCGACACTATAACGGACTCCTCGGAGGAAACGGAGCTGAAACGGAAATGATTGCCCTTTTCCGCGACTTCGCTCACCGCGTGTGAGTATATCACCGGGCGGTTGTTCTCAACCCCGTTTAGTAACTCCCTCTCCGAAACCCTGATTTCACCCGAGACTCTAACTTCTCTCCTCTCCGGCATCGGCGCCAGTTCCGGTTCCTGTTCCTGTTCCCTTTGGGTCTCCCTTTCTTGCTGAGCTGTCATTTTCGCACGGACGAGCTTATTAACGGAGTAATAATCCGGTGAATCCGGGTACTTGGTACCGGACTTCTTGCACCAATTGACTATAGTTTGTTTCAGGTTTTGATTGGGAAACAGAGCGTTGAAGTCGGGTCGGGTCCCGTCATTTAGGATCGGGTTGAAGCCCAAGTCGATACAGACTTGGACCGCCACGCGTTCGAAAGTGTGGCCGGACGAAACGACGACAGGTTCGACCATGAGGGAGTTGGTGATTGGGCATAGGAATTCGTTAGGCGGGGTAGCAGGGGGGTGTTTAGATACGGGGCGGTTCCGGGTTAGGGAAATAATCCATCGGGATTTTCCGTTGCCGACCATGATGGGGAAAGAGATAGAGAGAGAGAGGGAGGGTGGGAGGGTTTTGGATGGGTGTTTGGTTTGGAAGTTAATGGAGTTTTGGGGACATGAGGGACTGAGATTCTGGCGTTGATGGTGAGGTGGGGGAGAGAGAGAAGGTTATAAGGAAGACTAGACTTCGGAGGGGTGGACTCGGTCTGGCTATTGTTTGTTTGTAGCATGTCACTGGCTGTGAAATAGACAGAGAGAACTCACTGGATGAATACGAGTTTACTATTCTAGACAGGGCAATGCGAAACCCTCGACGTGGCCAACTTTCCATCTGGATTCAGAAATCTTTCTATTTCCATTCTGTCGATTTTAATTTATTTATTTTTTAAAATATTATTTCATATATTCAATAGTAAAAAATATAAAGAAAAGATGACATTATATTAGTAAATAACAGTAGATAGTTTACTAATCTAAATAATTTGAAGTATTTATTTATAAATTAATGTAAATCAAGAAAATTAAAATTATCACATTTTCCTTATTAGAAATCTGAATACCTAATAGAGTTTTTACATTTCACTAGTTCTAAAGTAGTTTGGCACAATATAATAAATGTGAAAACACCATGTGAATGGGAAAAAATATTGTCAAAATCACTATTTTTTTTAATTATATACTTAAGTGAAAAGGAAAAGAATAGTTCAATTATCAAAAAATCCTAAAAATATGACAACTTTTAAAATAATCCTAAGAATACAATAGTTGAAATCATGTCTTAGACACATAATTTCATAATACAACAACAATAACATACTCCTCAACTAATCACATAACAACTCATTAACGACTCCTCAACATAATTTTGTAACTACTCATTAATGAAGCCCTACATATACTATAAGCTATTTGATCGTAAGAAATGTTCATTAATGGTAACAATAGAATAAAGTAAGAAGTTAAGAGCATGGGCAAATAACAATAAGAAGATTTTCACCCATAAATCATTTAGCTTATCTAATACAAACCAGAGATGAAAACAAAGGGAAAAAAAGATAATAAAGAATCTAAGGCTACCTTTTGCATCTTCTAAGTATCTGATTGAGTACTATGCTAAGGCTCTATACCTTTTGGTTCATATCCACCCATATGATCTATTTGTCGTCCTAACCTATACCTAATGAACTATAGAAAGGAAACGTACATTGCTATCAAGGTGGGCTTAACCTGCGTAAGTCCCTACCCATGCCATTGTCATGAGTTATAAGTTGCCTCTTTTAGAAAGCTAGGGGAGTTTAAATGTAAGGTTTGTCCTCTATAAGTGTTTCAAATGGCATCAATGGAGTTATGTAAAAGGGACTTGAGCTTATTATCCTCCAATATAGTGTATGAGTACAAGATGTGTGAAGTGAATAGTCATGATGAGGAGATAAATCATCTCTAATTCCCACATGGGCACACGTAAGACCCTACCCCTTACCCTATCCTTACCTCCATCCAATACAATATTCACCCTAAGGTGGCTTAAGTGGTGGTAAGCCATCATCAGTAAATCTTAGTGGTGTTGCATTATCCATAATAAGCCTCTAGATCAACAAATAACCTTCACTACCTCTAGTGATTCTAAAATGATGATGGGAAGCGACACCAAAGGCAACTAATGAATGAAATCAGCCTGCATTCAACAATACACTCAATGGTTAAGTTGTAAAAAGAAAGAAATATAAGCAAGATAACGGATAACTTGCATACTTACCATAAAACTCAACATGGCTCCAATCAAATTAGTGCATCACTAAGTGATCTACTTATACAAGTCACTTAATAAAGAGTTTTAACATAGATTGAGCTAATGGGTGGCTTTAGCTTAATGGTATTATGATGACAACCAACCCTCTAAGCTACCCAATTAGCATGAGTCATCTGTTAAATGACCTCAATCCTACCTCATAACTATAACTCGTAAAGTTGCCTTCCGATGTCAATGTAAGTCGGAATCTATTAGAGGCCCCTAAACTAGTGAATGGCGCAGTTGGGGAGATAAAGTTGCATGATGTGGAAGCAAATAAGAAGTGCCCAAGGACTCACTACTTTAGTTTGTCGAGCTACCTAGAAGGACCTAACCTTGGAAGAAGAAGGGTTCCTCTAAAACAACTTGTTACATTTCAAGAGCTTCTAATACATCATTTCGCTAGTAGAAGAAGATTCCTCTAACGTTACCAACCCCTACCAGAGCCGAACATTAAGCTAGCATGACTTCAAGCTAATAGATGTTTGAGCTCAATCCAGCCTGATGCTGCGCTGATTAGCCAATTTCAAGCTCCCAAGATCCGGCTTTCAAAACAAATGCCCTCTAAGCTCTCGAGCTGTCAACCTAAGGCTAATTGAGTTAGCTCTACCCTACACTAACTATCCGTTTGAATCACATAATTAAGTGGCTGACACATATCTCCTCTTTAACAACCATACTATCCCTGTGAAGAATATTCGTTTTCATTTTGTTTACTGATTTGCCCTTATGTAATATGAACTTTTTCTTTTTTGGTAGGAATTCTCTTTAGTAATTTGTAGTAACCTATGACTTATCCTACTTGGGATGTATAAATACCCCCATTTTGTATTAGCTACAACAATCAAGAATATTGAATATACAAAACTTTTCCCTTTTAAGATAAGTATTTTCTTGCTTGCTCTCCCCCTTACTCTTATCTAGGCCATTTAAGAATGGACTAGGTGCAAGCAACCTCTAGTTGCACTTGTGCATCATATCAAGTGTAATTTGAGCTCGTGTAAGAGATTGGTGCGTCATATGCTACATCAATGCATGAATCTTCCCCTCCCCCCTTAATCCTTAACTTTCATTTGTCCTTTCAAACCATCTTACAATTTAGACCTATTGGTCCATGTGATACCTTCGATTATGTATTCATCCACAACCGCCATGCCTCCTATCATCTTGGTGTCAGAGCTTTGCTATGTTTAAGTAAGTTTCTAGTATCTTGTGTTATTGAGTGTTCATGTTATAAAAGCATTGTGTGAAGTAAATTATATTAAGGATTAGACTTTTATGGTTATACATAGTAGATAACAACATAGTGTTCTAAATTTGGTGTAGATACTTTGTTTTCCTCTGTTTTAATACTCGCAAAATAGAGTGTATGGTTCTTGTTGCTTTATGACTATATTGAGTAATATTGGAATTGCTCTTATAGCTGCTGGTGTAAGGGGTACTAGATAATTTTTTGAAGAAGGGTCTGACAAAGGATTTAAGTAAGATTCATTTGTTTTAACCTAAAGGAGTTAGTATACTAAGGTATTCGATAATGTCATACTCTAATGTTCAAGGAACCCTTAGAAACTAAGAGAGTGATGCTCGTAATGGTCATGGCTAACAAGGAAGTTATATATCCCAATCTATGGATGAAAGACTGGACAGGCTCATTAGTGCAAACCGCAACCAAGAACAAACAAGGTTGATCGCTAGATGGGTCTAAACTTATCAAAAGCTTGAAAAGAAAGTGATGAGGAATGTACGAAAAAACAACAGCAAATGAAAAAGTAAGCAAAAACCCACGAACAGCTCTAATGGATATAATGCACTAATGGAACTTCCGAGGACTCACGGCACTACTCGATATAATGTACGAATTAATTCGATGAGGTTACTCGCTGCCAAACCTTACTTAAGGGTTAGAATAAGAGTAAAATGAATGAACAAGTAATGTTTACGATAGGAAAAATGTCAAGTGTATTAATGTTCAATCTGATGTTTACAGCTATAAATATAAAGAGCATTTATACCAGAGAATTTAAGACAACATGCCTAAAAAGGAAAAGACAAAAAGGATATTACTCTAAAAAAGTAATATCCAAGAATACAAAAGGATAAGAATGAATATTCAAGAAAAGTAACAATTAGTGTGGCAAATTTTACACGTGGTGGTGATACATTGGCGAGATTGTTGGAGGATGCGAACAAAAGTGTACAGTCAGATTACTTATCCGAGCAAGGGTGGCTAAAGATCAGTCCAATCTCTCTCTTAACTTCTCTGCAAGGGAGACGTCAAGTCATTAGTTGGCTTGGGCGTAAGTAGGTAATTGTAAAAGGTTTGGCTGTTCTCTTGGTAATCTACAACTCGGCACACTTCAGAGAAATAGATAATTATTCAACTTAGCATACAGAGTGACTCGGCAAAGAAGTACTCGACGTCGGTAGAGAAGTACTCGACTTCGATAAGAGTCAACTGGAGTAGAAGAATCTACCTTGCCAAGCCTTCCAATCCTCGAACTCGGCTACAGGTCAAAGGCCTAATAGTCTTATTCCTATCACTCCCTCCGAGTTGATTTGGATTTAGGATCAAATCCAAATGGTCTTTGATCAGCTCCCCGTCGGGGTGATATGGACTGAGCTTGGCAATTTTAATGGTGTTAGAAATCCCATAATCCTCGAGCAACTCCAATCTATAGGCACTATCATTGATCTTTTAGAGGATTCTGAAAGGTTCTTTAGCCCTTGAGGATAGTTTGTTCCTCCTCTTACTTAGAAACCTCTCTTTACTTAGGCACAACCACACCAAGTCTCCTAGCTAAATATGTTTAGCTGTCCTACCCTTGGCCTTCTCTCACATACGTCTAGCAGCTTGATCAATGTATTAGGTGGCTTTGTTATAGATGTGCTAAAGGGATTGTACTCTAGCTCTTACGTTAGGGTCCTCTTACACGGGCACAAGTATAGAAGTGTGATCAAAGGACAACTCAGGATTAAAACCATAGACCACTTCGAAGGAGGTCTGCTTAGTAGTGTCATGCACTATTCAGTTATAAGTGAACTCAACGACCGGCAAACAAAAGTCTCATTTGGCCAAGTGCTTGCCCATTACAACTTAAAGCAATGCTCCTAAAGTGTGATTAACCACCTCTATTTTGTTGTCAGTTTGGGGGGGTGACAAGTACAAAATGGTAGTTTAATGCCCATCCAACAGCACAAGGTCCTCTAAAAATGGCTCAAGAACTTCAAGTCTCTATTAAAGACTACACTTCTCGGTACACCGTATAACCACACAATCTCCTACAAGAAAAGAGAAACAATAGCTGAAGCATCATTAATTTTGGAGCATAGCACAAAGTGTGCCATCTTACTGAACTTATCCATAATAACCATTATAGAATCTTTGCCACAAGCAATCTGTGATAATCTAAAAGCAAAGTCCATGCTCAATTCGATCTATGGCTTAGTCGGAACAAGCAATGGCATTGCCTTCCCCTATTTGACTTGATACTTAGCCCTTTTGCATACGACGCATCTTTCAACAATTTAGTGCACATCTCGCCTCATTTTCGGCCAAAAGAATCAACTGCTTAGTAGTTCATATGTTCTTTTCTCCCTAAAATGTCCAAACAGTCCTCCACCATAGGCTTCTCTAATCAACAGCTCTCACAAGGAACATGTCGGCACGCCTAATTTTCCCCCTCAAAACAAGTAGCCATCTTCTACATGGTACTCGTCTACTGTTCTTCCATCAACACATCGTGCAAACATGAGTCCAAAGTATAGATCCCCAGAGTACTACTCCTAGATGCTTACAAACCCAAACAATTTGGTCTATAGTTCATTCAGGAGTGTATGCCTTCTCGAGAGAGCATCTATAACTACATTACTCTTTCCTTGTTCATATTTTAAGGAATTCAACCCATCTCGCCTATCACTTCGATAACTTAATCTGACTTCAAAGATACCTTAGGGACTCATGGTCAGTATAAATGACAAACTCCCTCAGCATTAAATAGTATTACCATACTTGCAGTACTCGGATTAGCACTAAGAGTTCTTTGTCTTATACAAAGTAATTTAGCTAAGGTTCCTTGAGCTTTTCACTATAGAAGGCAATTAGTCGACCTTCCTGCATGAGAACAACACCTATCCCAATGCCTGACGTGTTGCACTCCAGCTCAAATATTTTCTCGAAGTCAAGTAGAAACAACACTAAGGTAAAGGTCAATCTTTTTTTTATCTCAGAAAAACTCCTCTCCTCCTTTTCTCCCTATCGAAAGTCGATGTTCTTTTTTGTTAGCTTAGTAAGCAGTGCGATGAAGGTACTAAAATTCCTAATGAATCTTCTGTAGAATGAAGCCAGTTTATAGAAACTTCTTATGTCGGCACAAGTAGTGAGAGTCGACCATTAGATGATTACTCGGATCTTTTCATCGTCTACTCGTAAGCCTCCTCCACTTACTACGTAACCTAAGAATACCACTTTCTCTTGGCAAAAGCAACACTTCTTCAGATTACCAAATAATCTCTCGGCATGAAGGATGTTCAATACGACACGAAGATGTCCACAATGACTTGGCATGTTGGCACTATAGACTAGGATGTCATCAAAGTACACCATGACACACTTTCCTATCAAATACCTCAACACCTCATTCATCAGTCTCGTGAAAGTGCTCGGGGCATTCAATAAGCCAAAGGGCATGACCATCCATTCGTAAAGTCTATGTCGAGTCTTGAATGTCATTTTTCACTCATCTCTTGGCCTTATGTGGATTTGACGGTAACTAAACTTCAGATCAATCTTGCTAAAGACCTTGGCTGCACTTATCTCATCCAACATGTCTTCTAATCTCAGAATGGGATACCTGTACTTGATCGTGATCTTGTTCATGGCTTGGCTATCTACACACGTTTGCTAAGTTCCATCCTTTTTCGGCACCAAAAGTACGGTACAGCACAAGGGCTGAGACTCTCCTTAACATACCCTCTCTCTTGTAGGGTAATTCATTGACTTGACATTAGAGTTTAGATGCCTATTCGAGGCTCATCTTGTAGGCTGGCTTATTCGGCAGGGCAGCACTGAGTATTAAGTCAATATAGTGTTCAATGCCTTAGAGTAGGGGCAATCCCTCGAGTAACTGTTCTAGGAATAGTTCGACATATTCATCCAGCAACGTTCACACTTCTTAGGGTAGTTCACCCCACTCCTTCATTTCTAATAGTTGCCTGACTAACATAAAGGTCAGCTCATCAGCATTGATGGTCTCTTAAAGCTTGGCTCTGCTCATCATCAGAGTCTTCTTCAATCTGCGAACAAGTTTTGTCTGCAATTTATTAACTTCTCTTGGCAACATCGAGTTCAGTATAATCTTTCGACCATCCTTTTCGAACACAAACATGTTCCTATATCCATTATGGATAACTCTTCTATCAAACAGCCATAGTCAGCTAAGCAATATGTGCAAGATACACATGGACAGCATATGGTAGAGAATCTTATCGGAGTAGTTTCCAATTGTAATCGGTAAGAATACTTGCCAAGTGACATGTAGTGCTCCCTTATCACTCAACCAATGCATCTTGTACAGCTTCGAGTGTGCAATGGTCGAAAACTTCAACTGTGTGACCATTTCGACTGATGTCAAATTGGTGCAACTCCCACTATCAACAATCAATGCTTGTACCTAGTCATTTAACTTATAGGTGGTATGAAACAAGTTCTCCCTTTGCTCTTTGTCGAACCTAGTTTTTTTTTCTCGATTTTATATAAATTAGTCTTCTTCAAACTGACCAGTATTAAACCCTACCCGTTTAATACTAATCCCCGACTAAAGTTTAAAGAAAACTAGTTTTTTATATCTTAAAAACGTTTTAGAGTCGCCACCCAACCCAAGTCGAGAAAAAGAGTTAAGTTATAACCAATTGAATAGATTGGTTATAACTTAGCTACTATTCTAATAAGAAAACTGATTTTACAAAACAATTTTCTAAAATGAGAGATTTGGATCCGGGGCTATCCTATTAAACCCTAAACAAATACTACTTTTTAACTTTCCAAATTTAATTTTACTTTTCAACAATATCCTTTTTCAATTTATAAAAGACTAATCATATCATATGCAATTAATTTACATAAATATTTACAAAGATGGAAAAAATAAAACTTTCTATAATTTAAGTTATCCCATACTTATGTACGAGTGCCTACATACCCACTATTTAGGATCAAACTTCTATAATTTGTTCACAAAAAACATTAGCAAGTTGAATTGATTTTAGTTTTGAAAAAAGGCCGAGTTTACGTTTTTTACTCGATTTAATTCATTTAAGGGAAATCTTCTAAAGGGTTCTAATCGGTGTTTTATTTTTAGAAACTCTAAAATAGTCCTAATTTGGAAAAAAAAAAGTCCATTTTATTTATTTTTGGAAAGTCAATTCTCTAAGTGACAAAATAACTTTATTATTTATTCCTTTACTTTTTTTCTTTTTGTTATTTGTTTGTTTTTTTAGATAAAATGTGAAAATAAAAATAAAACTTTCTATATTTTAAGTTGCCCTATACTTACAACTCAATTACATCATTGCTTACATAATCTAGTACAAACTCGATCTTTACAACTGTACAATACAAAAGATTACATCAAACCTAATTATAGCATACATCTAACTTAATCCAAAAGCTACAAAATACATCAAAAGATCCTAAAATATATCAGTTTTCATCAAAATTGCTATTGGATCATATCTAAAAATCTAACTAATCAGAATAAGTCAGTCACCTAACTAAGCTAATCCTCCTTTGAACTTGTGGTAGCTATCCCATCAAAGGGATCATAACCCATATAGCCTCTTACCAAGTGGTCCTTATGCTCACTATCTGCTCAAAGTCTATAAATACTATCTCTGAAGTCTCAAGAATCACAATCACCTCTTGAACATCATCATCATCCGGCTCAACTACATCACTAGCCCTTACTCCAGCTATCCCGGTATCTGCTATCACCTACATAACTAAAGCATGAATGTCTACACCAAGTTCATCCCCATTCTCTATCTCTTGCTCCTCCTTAAGGTTTTCTTCTAGATCTTCTTCTTTAAGGTCTTCCTCTAGTTCTTCTTCTTTAAGATCTTCCTCAACATGAACTCTATTCTCTTAGGGTTCAACTAGAGGTAAGTTTTCTAGTGGTGGTTCTTGTATCTCAGGCTTGAGTTCAAGGTTAAGGTTTAATGGTATCTTTATACCTTCCCCAACAAGTTCTAGAAACTTAGGAAACCAATCAATAATCCTTGGTGGGTACTGTTTGAGAATGTATGGGATGTCAACGGGGATATGAGCAATACCAACTAGGTATGGTCTCCTATCCTCTAACCTAGCAGGAAAATATCGTAAGGGCATCATCAAAGTTACAATTTCCTCTTTCTCTAACCATCTTTGCTCAAAAGCTGCTATAGCAGTATATCTATCATACTGAGCTCCTAGACTCATCTCCGCCCATGCCCACTGATCCTTCCAGCTATAGCACATCCCATCATAAAATTTGTTAATAATCTCATTGATTGTCTTAAAGATATTCCAACCAGCTAATTCCATCAATAACCGCTGTAACTTAACCCTATAGTCGATATGGGACACCTCTCCATTCCAACCAAACCGTATCCAACTAAGTATTAGTTCCCCCCTTTAACCTTGTAATTATAGTTAAAATCAATTAACATTTACTACGCTAAATATCATGCTTACCTATGTTTTCTTATGCTTAATACAATCTTTTATCGCCCACTTAATACTACCCACTCTCAATATTCCTATAATATCAATTTCTTTTAAAGTATAACGCTTTAAAGTAAGTCCACTAGAACTGCGCTCTAATACCAACAGAAAACTGTTATGCCCCGAAGTCGCGAAGTCGCAACAGTCCCACCGTATAAACCATTATATAATAGTAACTGGCCTCACGGTGCCTATCATAGACATGATCTACACAAGGCTTCAACAACTCCGCGATTTAAAGTAAACAGTTTAATTAAGAATTTAACTAAAGTTACAGTAAGTATTAAAGCTTCAAGTCAATATATATAATTACATGTACATTCTATAGAATTCTTAGGAAATTCTACATCATGACATAACAATCAACTGGTTTACATATCAAATGTCAGTCTTTCAATCTTAAAGATACTTGTGAGACTCTAAATATAACTTAACTATTAGGCAAATCGATCCTCACACCCCTAGGCTTCAAAAGAGAACTAACCTCCGAATAATTGTAGGGCGACATATTAGTCAAAGTAATAAAAAATCAGGACCTATAAAAGGATCTATACAGATATGAGCAACTACAGCTCAATAAGTTGAATTGGAGACTCATAAATGTATACAAACACAAACAAGATTATCAAGCAATTATTTTCATACAATGCAACAAGCAAGTATCATCACATAACATAGTCCGATCCGTTGCGAAATCAAAGTAATTTTACCCGCTCTAATCCAAGTTGAGGAGTTTTCATATTATACAACATCTCACAACCAAACCCAGGTTTGTGTAATGGAGACATTGCTCCTCTTAAGAATATCCTTTGAACCAATGCCTTTATCCTTACTGCGACCTCCTCTCCTATCACTTAGTTCGGCTAAGGATGAAGAAAAGACTAAGTTACTATCTAGTGCTATCTTTTTCGAAGGTATCGGTGTTTGGTTGGAGAATCCTAATAATCCCCTAAAGGGTTGTAATGCATGACAATTTAGGGTATTATGGCCAATTAGGATTAGAGTTTAGGGTGTTCAGACAATTTTACACCAACCCAATCATAACAATCATCAATCACAACACAAAGTCAGATATGCAAGCATATGCATAAAACTACTTACAATCATAATCATACACAATCCTAAGTCTCTAAGTATCCTAAAATAGTACTCTAAATACAGTGAAATAATAAACCTAACTTACCTGGAATTCTCGGTAGCGCAATCACTTAATTGCAAGTTGATTCGTCTCCGGGTATTTTATAATACAAATACGTCTTTTTAGTATTTATACTTTGATGATACATATTCTAAGTTATAATTTAACTCATTTCTCCATATATACCTATTATTTACTAGGGGTAGGCGTGGTACAGTTCGATACGGTTTGCTTCTTTTTACCAAATTGAATCTAATATAATAATTCGTTTTTTTTTTTTTAAGTCGCAAGCCTAGTTAAAATCGATTCAGCTCAATTCGATCTACGATTCGAACCGTTTATGTCAAATTTTAACTAAACATTTTTATCTCCAATAAATATAAAATTTCAAATGGAATTTACTCAACTTAATTTTAATAATTGAGAGAAAAATATTATAAAGAATAACAAGATATGAAAAATTTGATGAAATTTATGAAGATTGATTAAAAAAACATAAAAAAGTACAAAATAATTGCATAATTTTTTTTTTTTATTTAACTAAATGGTTTGGTTCGATTTAAAACGGTATAGTTCGATTTGCTTCTCCAAACTGAACCGCGAACCGTTTATACATAATCGAACCAAACCATAAACCAAACAGTTCACAAAAAAACTGATTTTTCGGCTTGGTTCACGGTTCGATCTGTGGTTTGTGGTTTTTTTGCCCAACCCTATAATTTACTAATGATTCACTCTACATCAGCTCGGGGTTCAGTTTCTTAATTAGTTTCCAGTTTTGGTTCTAAATTGTTTTTAACTATAAGGAATCCTAAAAAGCTCGAATCTTAATGTGAGATTAATCACATTAAGCTCGAGTATTCTAATATCATACTTGGTTTTAATTTAGTGTTCTAACCTATTTGTACACTCTAATCTTAATTAGAGTACCAGATTTTACTCCTGATGTGAGAAAATCTTACATTTTTATTCAATTACCTAAAATTAATTTTTGTACCAGATTTATTTTGTACTGATATTATTATTATATTATCTAATTTAACCTATTTTTTTCATATTTATTAAAAGCCCAACTTCACATATTCATAAATTTCCTACAATTACTACATAATTCCCATATTAATTACAATTAACACTCCAAAGATTAAGATTAGGTTTCCATATTAGAGATTAACATCCTTAAACATCTAATTATCTTTTAAATTAGTAATTAATCATTTTATCACTTAATTAAACCAAAATTACCTATTTTTCTCATCATTTTAGGGCAAAAAAATTACTTAAAATTTTCAAAAATTAATTTTAAAAAAATGGCTTTATAGCATTGTTCTACATCACTTAAGCATTCTACAGAAAAAAAAAATTAAGCTCTAAACTACACTCCTAAGCCTATTATTTTCTAATTCTAATCATACTCGATTTTGTCTAATTTCTTAAGAACCATATCTTTATAGACGTTATTAAAATTAATCACTATTTTTTCCTAAATCTACATACAATAAAACATCAGAATGATAAATTTCATAATTTTCTAGGCATAATTAATAATTTTAAGGAATTTTGCAAAATCAGAGGAGACTTGAGACTCACCTAGTTCGAGAATTTTTTAGCCTCCAACACCGGTCCAGGTGTGTCAACCAGTCCAAGCAGTAGGTTTGGAGTGAGGTGGTGGTGGTGGTGGTTCGATTTCAGGTGATAGTGGTATGTAGGTCCGGCCTACTTGCACTATTTGCATAGATTTGGGAGGAATTTTTTTAAAGCCCTAATTTCTCTCTCAATTTCGGTTCTCTCAATTTTTTTCCAGTTCCCAACTGACCAAATGAGCTCTATAAATTTTCTTGCTATTTATAAAGCCTTGTAGGAATTATTGTACATTAATTAAGACAAGACAAGACAAGACCCATATATCTTCCATTTTGCCTTTTTAAGTGTTTGTTTTTTATTGGTTAATATTTTCTTTCTTCTCCCCTTGCTGCCATGACTTGATCTGATTCATTCCCCATTTCCTTGATTTTTTTTCCTTAATTCTTTTACAATTTTCATTAATTATTTAGCAAATTTTTAGCTAATTTTAGGCAATTTAGATAATGTCGTATATTTCTACTTACACGTAAATATATATGGGGTATAAGTAAAGACTCCTAAATATTATTTAAGTCATTCTATGATTTTTAGTATACATATAATTTATCTCTAGCGATTTATTAGTTATCGAAATATATTTTACGTACTTTCGATAAATAACAAGTAATATACTTAGAATTTGAAAATTTTACATTCTCTTATTTTATTACTTATTTTCTTAAATTCAAACTTATAGGATCACTTTTATTAATATTTCTAGCTTTAGTTTATAATTTAGGTTTGATTAGATTCTTTAACTGATCGCTCTAAACTTTATGTACTAAATTCGATCCTACGATCACTTAGCTTATCTTTAGGGCTTACAGTTTCCCTCCCCCTACGTATGTATATGAAGGTTAGAAAAGTCCCTTCCTCCTTGCATGTGTTTTTTTTTTTTAAATGAGAAAGCGAGGGAAAGAAAAGGAAAGGGGAGAAGAAAATGAGGGAAGAAAAGTGTATTGTCAAGGCTAATCACAAAGTACTACGTGTCACAATCAGACACGTGGCCCAGTGATGCTTTAACATGTGGCAACACATAAAATGTAGAAAAAGAAAAAGATAAAAGGCATTTTATTACCTTTAATGAGTTTTGAACTCAAGACCTTCAACCAAACTTAATGTAATGCTCAAGTGCTTTACCGTTAAGTCGTTAGCCGGCACCTTGTTGATATGTGTAATTAAATTACACATATGGATAAAGTTAACCTAAGTTAGATTTAAATCCAAGTCCAAGCTCAAACGATCTTCTCCTTTATTTTTATTAAAACAAATTCTATTCTTAAAATTTATTATTTTTTAAATCCTCTATATTTTCTAATTTTTTATGTATTTTTGTAAATTTTCTTTATTTTTTGTACTTTTCCTAAATTTCTTATTTTTTGGGTTTTCGTTAATTTTCTATTTTTTTTATATTTTTTCCAATCTCTTACTTTTTAGGTTTTTTTTTTTAATTTTTTATTTTTTTTGTATTTTTTTTCCAATTTAGAACCCTTTAACCTATTCTAAAAAAAAAAATTGAAAAATAAAAATGAGGCAAAAATAAGGTGTCTACACTCCTCTTCTCACAAAGGTTCTAAGTTCATGGCACGTCGAACAACTAAGACCAATTGATCCAAGTCCTCGACAAACATGTCCTCTTCAATCAATTCTTTATCAGTAATTTCTTTCTCGGCAATGCTCTCCTCTTCCTCAAGTTCCTCATTAATACTTTTGACCTCTAGCTTTGGGACGTCACTCTTGATGACCATAATCCTTTGGTTCAGGCATTAAGCAACCATATGTCTAAACTCTTAGTACTTAAAGTACTTGATCATGCTCGTCTTCTTACCAGATCCTTGCCCTTTACCATAAGTTTGGGTCTGCACATGATCATCTGGTTAACCTTTCAGCTTGGCATGGACATCCACCTTTCGAGGCAATTTAGTACTTGATTGAGCTCGGTGACTTCCCTGTCCAAGTCGGCTAGTCGGCATTCCGATTGATACTTGGCTCCTTTTCTACCTCTCTACTTATTGAGCTATTCTAATGGCTTCATCCATTGCAATAAACCATTGGAATTCCACAATGTCTCGAATGTCACCTCACAACCTAGTAAGGAACCTAGAGATTGTTCATGCTGGTGGTTCCTCCACTTCACATTGGATTATGAGCATTTGGAATTCCTAAATATACTTGGTAATTGTTTGGCTTCCTTATCTCATCTCCTAAAGCCGAGTAAAGGTATCTTGCAAATAAGTATCCGACACAAACCTATTTCTGAGTATTCTTTTCATTTCTAGCCAAGTGTTAATCTTTCGATAGCCTTCTCGCCTCGTCATAGCCTAGAAATTCTTCCACCACATGGCAGCATATCCAAAAAACTCAACAACAACAATTCTTGCTTTCTCATAATTCTCATACTGATAATAATAAAAAATACGCTCCACTTTCTCTTCCTACTCTAAATATTCATCAGCATTCCCAAATCCATTGAAGCTCAAAATTCGAAGCTTCACATGATTAAATGCACCAGGGACTCAAGCTCACTCTTCTTTAAAGTACTCTTCCTCATCCTCTTCATCCAATTCTCTTAGGTCTATTATTCATCTTACTCGTCCGCTTACTCCTCCACCTCAAACTGGTTGAGTTAAGTTCTAACATCTAACCGGTTGAGTAACTTGTAGCATATTTTACGTTGCTTCAGTCAGTCGGCAAGCTAATGCATGAACAGCTCGGATCAAATCTACCAAGAGGTTAGCCACCTCATCAAGTCGCTCGTCAGTGCTCCAAAGGGTTCCTTGAGACCATCATCCATGGTGGACAACTCCACCATTGCCATCTCTAGCACCAATGTTTACACTTGGGTCAGTCATTTTCTCCACAGATTCAAAGCTCAAACTTTTCAAGTAGGTGATGTAGCAAACACTTCCACAAACAAAAAAAAGTAACAGCTAACAAGCACAGCAATCAAATGAATACGGTAACTTGCTTTATTTCACACATGTAAAATAAAGTATAAACAGAACTTCAAACACAAACCACAACTCAAACAAATACCTCTTCTTTGATACTAAGATGGTGCAAACCGTAACCAAGAATAAACAAAGCCGGTTGCTAGATGGGTTCAAGCTTACCGAAATCTTAAAAAGAAAGGGGTAGGGAATGTGCAAAAGAACAACAACGAATGAAAAAGTAAAAAAAAAAAAAAAAAAAAACTACGAACAACTCCAATGAATATGACGCACCAATAGAACTTCCAAAGACTCACAGCACAACTCAATATGACACATGAATTGGTCCAGTGAGGTTACTCACTACCCAGCCTTACTAAAAGGTTAGGATAAGAGTGAAATGAATGAAAACAAGTAATGTTTGCGAGAGGAAAAACGTCAAGTATATTAATGTTCAATCTGATGTTTACAGCTACTAATACAAAGGTATTTATACCAGAGATTTTACAGCAACATGCCTAAAAAGGAAAAGACAAAAAGGGTTTTAGCTTAAAGAAGTAATGTCTAAGAATACAAAAGGGTCAAAATGAATATTCAAGAAAAGTAATGATTAGTGTACCGGATTCTACATGTGGTCTTGTATATGTGGTAATGATACATTGGTGAGGCCATTGGAAGATACAGACAAAAGTGTATGGTCAGGTTGCTTATCTAAGTAGGGGTAGCTAAAGATCAGTTCGGTCTCTCTCTCAACTTCTCAATAAGGGAGATGCCAAGTCATTGGTTGGTTTGAATACGAGCGGGTAATCGTGAAAGGTTTGGCTATTCTCTTGGTAATCTATAACTGAGCACACTTCAAAGAGATGAGCAGTCATTCGGCTTAGCATACAAAATGACTCGGCAAAGAAGTACTCAGCTTCAGTAGGAGTTCGTTAAGTAATTTACAACTTATGAGCAATACTCGGCTTGGCATACAAAATGAAAGGTTTGGTTGTTCTCTTGGTAATCTACAACTTAGCACACTTTAGAGAGATGAGCAGTCATTTGGCTTGGCATACAAAATGACTTGGCAAAGAAGTACTCAGCTCCTGTCCTCGGGCTCGACTATAGGTTAAAGGCCCAGTAACCTAATTTTTATCACTTGTCCTAGTGACTAGCCTGGTAACTTCTATAAATGAAGACAAGCAATGGATTAGAGATGACCCAAATAGAAGCCGAGCACATGAACTACCCAAGAGAGACAATAGCCAACTTGGTTAAGCTAATTTCTTAGTTTAACCACCACAAGTTAGAGGAATAGATATAATTGCTCGATGAAGGCTTACAATCGAAGAAACAGAAGAGAAGGATAAGGAGATAGGTAATGAGAAAGAAGAGTACTATGAACCTAATGTATCTCTAAGGTTAGACATATGGAGAGACACCACAACAAACAAGAAAAAGAAACTAAAATGGGAGTTTTAGCAAATCCGTGAGCTATCTAGTTAGATATAACACACTAATAAGATCCTATATGGCTTACAACCCGCCGGATTGACGCATCGATCTGAGTAATAGGGTTGTTCGCCACAATCCTTACTAAAGGAATTGATAAGAGCGGGTAGAAAAGAGTTTTCTAAGATGAAAGTCTCAAGGGTTTTTCATTAATATGTTGAAGTCTAGCTAAAACTTTATATATGTGTTATATTTATACATAATGGAAAACTTGTAAATAAAAGGACTAAAAGGATGGCCTAGTGGCATTCCTATCAATATAAAATAAACATAAGGGTAATTTAGATAAAATACGTAAAATAGCAAGTCTAAATAACATAAGAAAAAATAAATGATCACATAAGATATATAGGTGAGGAGTGGACGAGTTGGGCTTTGGCATTTGGTTGGGCCGATATCTCGAATCCTATCAGTATTGCCCCTCAAGCATATTAGCCTATTATTGCAAAATCACATAAAAAGGAGAGGAACATAAAATAGATGAGAATCTATGGTTTAGCTATGAACACCATCCTACCCATGTGCATTAAGATAAATGCTTTAACAAACTGCTGAATTGTCGCCTCATTTGCATTAACAAGTAATTCACTAAAATTATCCTTTAACTACGACAACTTCAAGCATGCATGTTCAATGGCGGATGTAAGAGGTTGAGTAGCTAGAAGTTGTTGGTATACATCTACACAACTCTAGTGTCTACTGCCAATGCTAATCATGTTGAATGAATGGTAGTTGGGTCACACCTGGAACCCAACCTATGGAGAGTCGGCTTACTTAAACCCATATGTTGTCAGAGAATTTTGGGATAAGGGAAAATCCTACAAAAGAGAATTAAATGCTTGGTCCGGTGCGGCCACTTTGATGCCTAAGTTAATAGGGTGATTTTGTATGGAAAGTATGTGAGTAAAAAGTATCAAAGAGCTCTTGCAAAGTTTCTTTCCAATATTTACAAGTTGTTATAATGTCTGAGGCAGTTGTCGGAATAACTGTTAAGACATATGGAACTTTTTTATTTGACATCTCTCCTGATATATAGGGAGAGCAAGTGATTATGTAATATAAGCATGCTTATGATAACTGTTCGTGCCACTAACTTGAATTCAAACCAGGAACGGATTTATGCTATTCAGTAGAAATGCCATGTGTTATCTATCCAAAGATATGCTGAGAGATTCGACTATTCAACATCGGCAACCAAATGAACAAGTATGTTAGATGAGTGAAAGCTGACCATCAATATTTACCTTCCAACTCCCATGTTTGAGTAGTC
Source organism: Lumnitzera littorea (assembly GCA_024138015.1). Taxonomy (NCBI): domain Eukaryota; kingdom Viridiplantae; phylum Streptophyta; class Magnoliopsida; order Myrtales; family Combretaceae; genus Lumnitzera; species Lumnitzera littorea. The sequence goes on along the minus strand of JAMXBB010000004.1, from coordinate 109,412,188 downwards.
GATAAAGAGAGTTACATATATATATATATATTACATTAGAGGCCTAGTAAGGGATTAATTCTTTAGATTGATACCAAGTAAGATGGGAAGTGAGACGGATCACATCCCAGCCGAAAGGTCGCAATTTCTAAACTTCCGCCCATTTGAGAAATCAAGAAATTGAAGGCATGACGTCTGTTGCCTAGGTCATCATTTCGTTGTAGGCTTAGTAACTATCAAAAAGTTGTCAGTAATCAAATTTATGTCACGAAACACACGTTACCAATCTGTGCCATCACCAAATTAACACATTATTACTATTAGAAGCAAATTTGCAGTTACGAGGATAAGTCATCCATATATAAAGTACTGTTCACAATTAGAATTCATTTCTCTAGTAACATCTTAAAATTTCATTTGTTTTCTCATCCTCAAACTCAAATTCTTCGACTCAATGTTATATCATTTCGCACAACCATTCAAGTATGGTTCGCAAAGTTGCTTATTGACTTGTCCTCTCTGATTTCGAGGCAACGGAAATTGAAGCTACCTTCCCCTCCCCCCAAATAAGGAGTGAGGCAGCACGGTCCTTGGGTAGTTCGACCGATAATATGGAGGCAAGGTGGGATAAACTTGCTCAGATTAACGAGCTTCCTGCAGATAATTATCCTAAAGATAAGGAGGGGAGGTCCTTTGCGAGATATCTATACAACATAATAGCCTATTCTCGCGACTCTCCAAATGGAACTATCAATTCCATCGATAGAGTTCTTGTCACAAAATATAATCAGTACTAGCAAGACCTTTCCGGAACATGGAACTTAAGGAGGCCGAGAGATGAGGAAAGGGTATGCTTCCCAAGGGAGTGCTAGTTCCATATATACCTGAAATATTTGGATTTTGGGTTACGCTTCCCTTTTTTGGCTTTTGTTAAAGGGCTTCTTTAACTACTGCAGAGTCGCACTGAGTATATTCTCTCCTAATACATACCGGCTTCTGGTAACTTTTGAGATAGTTTGTGAAGAAGTCGAAGTCAGGGTTACGCCTCAACTATTTCAATTTTTCTTCACCATTCGGAGGCAGCCTGATGGGTAGTACTTCACTACTGCAAGGCATAGGCGTAAGTTCATGGATGGGTTAGAATCCAAGATTTACAAGTGGCATAATAAGTTCATGTCGATAGTGTCTGACGAGAACATAGACTTTTGGACCCAATGGATTGAGTCGATACATACAAAAGATATAGATATGATGTCGAATGATGTAGTGGCAGTGAGGAAAATTCAAGAAAGGAAGAGGAACAAAATATTCTTCTGGGATGTCGAGAGAATTATACGGCGTTACAAAAATGGAAACCCTATCTTTTCTGAAAAAGAAGGTATGCTGTTGGGTTATTGTTGTACCGAGTATAACCACAAAAGAAAAGCCGTTCTCAAGACTTAGGGGTAGAATTGTAGACTTCAAGCCTCGTTTAGCACGAAAAATGTAACTTTATCTTTTTCCCCTGTTTGTATTAATTCGTTTACTTGTATCACAAATATGGGTACTAGTGAGGTGAATCTAGCCAAGTTGTTAGCTCAAGCCAAGGCCAAAAAATCCAAGGCAGATAAGAGAGTGACTACCTCTGCAACTACTACTTGACCTACCGGAGCAAAGAAGCCAACAAAGGAAGCTGTAACGAAGCAGGCGGTAGTATAAAAGACCTCTCATCCTACCAAGAGGTCGAAGGAAAGTGAGAAGACAATACCGATCAAGGTTCGTTTTGAGGAGCCTCCAGTTAAAATCATTCAAACTTCTATTGAGATAAAGGATGATGAACGTTAAGAGACACATATGAAAATGCTACTGTCGTAGAAGGGTCATCACTGGCAATTGAGGCAGCACCGAGTGCTAATAAAAGTCTGGGAAGGAACTCGCCGACCAACCACCTACCAAAAAATCCAGGGGCTTAGAAGAAAGGGTGAAGGAGGCAATGCGATTGAAAGTTCTTAGCATCAGTAGTGTCGAATTCATCCCCAACAATGAGGTCGGCAAGTACTTCGTCCTTGGTTAGAGCCACCAAATTTTAGATGCCGACTTGGCCCTAGGAAATAGGACAAAATCTTTAGCTCTAATTAAAGGGATTATTCTTCCAAAAGATAGGGATATCGCCAGGAAGGACATCAACAAGGTCAGCGGTTGCAATAAGGCCTATATCGCGGCCAAACTATATGATGTAAGTATCCATAATCATTGCTTTTAATTATCGAATCCATTCGGGTTACTAACACATTTCCTTTTCTAGATGAGCAACCACATTCTGATGGCTTTGGACAAGGTCGACAAAGAGATAAAGAAGGTAATATCTTCAGTTGTATTCATGTGTTATTACCATTCATTCTTGATTATGTTAAATGAATTTGTTGCAAAAAGTTGAGGATGCATACAATACATCAAAAGCCTAAACTGTTGCTGCCGAGAATGCGAGGATAAGTGCTGAGATGGAGACGAGAAACCTCAAAGAAGAACTTGCTGCCAAGAAGTTAGCACATGACCTCACCGCCGACAAAATCTTGAGCCTAAAGGCTAAAATGGAAGAGCAGTACAAAAAGTCTAAAGGCCTAAAAGAGGAGCTGCAAAAGAAGAAAGAAGAGTGATGGGTCTTAAGCAGAACTATTTACATGATGAGCGATGATGAAGATAAGCTCAGGATGCAAATAAAGGAGTTGGAGACCAATAACTCAAACTTATAGAGCCGTATGGCTAAGTTGGAGGAGTCTATGAGGAGAGGATCATTAGTTGAAGAGGTTCTTGATATAGTCATTCCCAGTTGGTAATACAAGAGGCTTCTATGGAAGAAGTGGTTAGAGGGGATCCAAGCGGTAAGAAATGAGGTCTTGAAGCTTCACCTTGATTACAATCTCTCCTGTCTTAACTTTGCTAATGTCAACGACAAAGTTAGTAGTGTCAATAAAGACGAAGGCGACGAGACAGGCAATGATAATGAGGCTCATGTTGAGGAAGTTACTTGCTCTGAGACCCTAGTTGTCGAAGAATCCCCAACCACTAATCTAAAAATCACTTCTATTGAATTTGAGAATAAGCCATAGGATTTTTATTGTATCGAAACATTGCGTTCTCGTGTAATCATCAATTGAAATATCTTCAAGGCAATGACGAGTGCTTATAACTCTCGTTAAGCGAAAAATACTTTGCAAAATCTATAATACGTTTAATTTCACATACTGCATTTTTCATGGCATGTATGGTATACGCATTGCTTTACGTTCTTTTTCATTAGCATGTTTTATTTCAAAAGCTAATTATTTCTCAGCATGTTTTATTTCACACACTGGTAATTTCTTAGCATGTTTTATTTCACACGCTATTTATTTTTCGGCATGTTTTATTTCATACACTCATCTATCTCTCAACATGTTTTAATTCACATGCTTATCGTTTTTATACTGTCCGTTAGCCGTTTGACGCATAGACTAGCCGCATTACTCGACCGTAAGGTTAATTTGTATAGTTTGTTAACCGCATTAGGCTAGAACCTAGATCAGTTCATTTGTTGTGCAGCTTAGAACTCATTTATTCAACAATTATAAAGAAAGCAAATATAATGAGGCCAAATATAATTCTCGTAAATAAGTACTGAAGTCTTACAAATAAATTGGCTGTCACCAAATGAGTGGTGATAAATATCATCCGACAGATTAATTAAAATATAATTTCAGATTCTCTACGTCCCATGTTTAATGGATGATAGATCCATCTAATTTTTCTAGTCGATAGGCCCCCTCGCCAACGACTTCCTAAATCCTGACAGGATCTTCCCAATTCGCGCTGAGCTTTCCTTGAGTCACTTACGCTCTAGTAGCTTCCATCTTGTGGCAAACTAGATCTTTAAGTTAGAAAACCTTGTGCTTTGCTTTATGATTGTAATACCTTGCTACTCTATGCTAGTGTACCGTAACCTTAGATCTCATAATATCTCGAATTTCATCAATAGTGTCCAAATTCGCTGTCAATCCAACTTAATTAAGCATAACATCGAAATTATGCATTTGGAGATTAGGTAAGTCCAACTCAATCAACAACACGGCCTCCGGGCCGTATGCTAGCCTAAAGGGAGTTTCCCTAGTCATAGTTTTGTGAGTGGTTCGATATCCCCATAAAACATTCGATAGTTCATTAGCTCATTTTCCCTTAACTTGATCCACCTTCCGTCTTAGGCTATGCAATATGATCTTGTTTACGACTTCCACTTGTCCATTCATTTATGGATGTACTATAGACGTATAGTTGAGGCAAATGTCATGCTTCTCACAAAATGTCCGGAATTTATTGTTGTCAAACTGTAGACCGTTATTTGTAATTATCATGAAAGGAACTCCAAATCTCGATATGATGGAGTTGAAGATACACGCTTCCATTTTCTGCTTGATGATCTTTGCCACAGACCTATTTGGTAAAGTAATCCATAGCGATAATGACGAATTGTCGTTGGGCGGCAGACTTTAGAAAGGGTTCAAATATATCTAGCCCCTACTGGGCGAAAAGCCAAGGGCTAGTTAGGCTACATAAGACTCGGCGGCTTGTGCTTCTAGCACTGAGGGCAGTGCCGAACAACTTCTTTTGCATCTTCTCTCAAAGTTGGCCAGTAGTAACTGAGTCGCAATGTTTGTACATATAAGGCCTGCGCTTTTACATGGTTACTGCATACGCCAGCATGCAACTTGGACAAAACCCTCTAGGCATCTCTTGGCGAAAGGAATCGAAGATAGGGTTGTGATATTCCATGTTTATACAACTGACCATCAATCAGGGTGTGGTTTACGGCTTGGTATGCCAATCTTCGCACTTCTTTTTTGTCGTCAAGGAGAACACCATCTTTTAGATAATTCACTAAGGGATCCATCTATGATTCTTCTCTCGGGCAGGGAGCCAACTCATAGCTTTGTAAGAGAATGATTGAACTTTTCTATGAAAGAAATTCGAAGAAAAGTTTTTCGCTCAGCTCAGGGAATGCCATACTGGCTAGCTTCGATAATTTATCAGCAGCAATATTCTTACTTCTCGGAATTTTGTGAATGGAAAAAGATAGGAATTCTTCTGCGAGCGTTCATACCACCAATAAGTACTTTCTCATCTCTTCTTCTCTTACCGCGTAACTTCCGGTGGCCTAATTTACCACCAGTTGAGAATTAGAGAACATTTCAAGTTTTTCGACTCCAATTTCTTTTGCCAGTCTCAATCCGGCAATTAGAGCTTCATACTTTACTTCATTGTTACTGGCTAGAAATTCGAATTTTAGAGCGTAATGAACTTTGACATTATAGGGGCCTTAAAGAACTAGGCCTACATCACTTCCTTTATGTGCCGAAGAACCATCAACATAAAGAAACCAAATCGGCTTCTTGGCAATTTCCAAACAATCTTCCTCACCAATAAATTCAGCTACAAAATTTACCAATACTTAGGTCTTTAGTGCCATTCTAGGTTTATATTGTACACCATAGGCACTAAGTTCTAGGGCATATTTCATAATCCTCCCCGAAGAATCAAGCCGTTGCAATACTTGCCGCAATTGCTTATAGGTGAGAATAATGATTTGGTGAGCTTAAAAATACGACTTCAACTTTCTTGCCGAGAGGACCACTGCTAATACAATTTTTTATATCTTTGTGTACCGAAGCTCTAGCCCCTGCAAAACATAACTCACATCGTATATGGGTCAATGCTCTTTACCGTCAATCCAGACCAATATAGAGGAAAGAGCTCAACAGCTAACTAATAAATACAAATATAAGTTTTCTCGAAGAATGGGTGTCAAGAGTATCGAAGGTAACACAAGAAATTCCTTGAGCTCATTGAAAGATCTTTTATAATCCTCGGTCCAATTGAATTCTTTTGGATTCTTCAAAATCTTAAAGAATTCTGCATACCTATCTGTACTTCTCGACACGAATCTATTAAGGGCGGCAATTCGCTTAGTTAGTTCCTGCACTTCTTTGATCATACGAGGTAATTTCATATTCCTTACAACTCCAATCTTTCTCGGATTAGCCTCGATGTCGTGTCGAGTAACCATATATCAAAGAAATTTCCCTAATGTTATGCCAAAAATACACTTTTGTAAGTTGAGTTTCATGTTAAATCTCCTCAAAGTAGTAAACGTCTCCTCCAGATCGGTGAGGTGTTATTCTTCCTTCATGCTCTTCACAATCATGTCATTCATATATACTTCGACATTTCTATAGATCTAAGATTTGAATATCTTCATTACTAATCTCTGGTATGTTGCACTAGCATTCTTCAGCCTAAAGGGCATTATCATATACCAATACGTTCTAAAATTGTTAACAAAAGATGTTTAAACTTCATCTACCTTGTCCATCTTGATTTAATTGTAACCAGAGAAAACATCCATAAAAGAAAGGACCATAAGTCCTGTGGTTGCGTCTACCATCTAATTGATTTTTGGCAGTGGGAAACAATCCTTAAGACCGGCCTTGTTGAGATCCGTAAAGTCTATGCACATTCGTCATTTGCCGTTAAACTTCTTGACTAGCAAAATGTCTCTTTTTCTATTAGACCACCTTCACATTCGGATCAATCTGGAGTTTGTATACCATAACTTCTCTCAGAATACACGGCATGTCCAAAGGCGACCACGTAAATACGTCAGCATTGGCTTGTAGGAAGTCAATGAAACTTTGCCGAACATCTGCTGATAAGGGTTTTCCTACCCTTATTGTCTTCCTGGGGTCATTTCCTAAAGGAATTTCCTTGGTATCATTCTCAGCATTCTCTATGCCGACTGACTTGCCCTCTAGATAGGTTTTAACTTAAAATACTTCCTCTCATCACAAGGCCCTTATAAATAAGGACCGTACCAATTGCTAATCCTCTTTGCACACGCTAACTCCCGTGGGAGTAGGGAACTTAGCTTTAAGATATGTAGTTGAAGAGACAATGCCGAATAGATGTTGGCATGGCCGTCCCATTATCATGTTGTAAGGGGACCAACATTTGATGACAAGAAAGTCCACTTCATCCTTTGCAATATGCTCGTCATAGCCAATCTGAATCAATAGTGAAATAACTCAAGCTACTTAGACAAGTTGATTATTGAAGGCATAGAGATCATACTTGTAAGACCACAGCTGCGTTTTGGTCTTTGGCCTCATTTGATCAAAAGCATGCTAAAAAATTATGTCAGCCGAACTTCTTATGTCAACAAGAATCTTCTTGACTTCAAAGTTAGCAACTCTCGCATTTATAACAAATACATCATCATGTAGCCTCTTGATGCCCTTAAAATCTTCCTCTCCGAAAGATATTGTATTGTCGATCCTAACCTTTTTGCCTTGAATATTGTAAACATAGTTCTTAGCATTAATCGAGTTCGAGGAGCTTGATTGGCCTATAATAAATTCACCGACAATGGTGTTGATCACTCCATGGGTGCTCTGCTGGAATTCACATCTCTTGCATCTCTCATAGCTACAGCCAGCCATACGTCATTCTCTTATTCCTCACATATCCTTTGAGATAGTCTCTCTATATTCTCAGCATCATGCGTTAAGAAGTTATGCAAGTACCCATGTTGGATTGCATCTTCAATTGCATTCTTGAGTTGAATGCACTCATTTGTATTATGACCTTTATTATGGTGGAAATCACAGTACTTGTTGGAGTTTATCCTTAAGGGATTTCCTCTCATTCTTTCCAACCAATGGAGGACACCTCTCTCCCTACGTACCTCCATCAAAATGTCCAAGATTGGACGATTGACAGGCATGTATAGGATGAATATGTCGGTATCCTCGGTCTCTTCTGCTCGGCATCTAAACTGTAGTCATTATCTACGCTGAATCTATCCTTTACACTTTTTCACTGGTCATTCTTTTTTATCTCCTCTGCTTTGATCAATCTCTCATCATGCCTTTATGTTATCTTCCTAACTGATGTATGAGGTGACTCTAGCCTAAACTCAACAAAAGTTTTTGGCTTGTCTTTTGCGGAAGACTTGAAAAGGTCTCCATAGGGCTTGACTCCGTCAATTACGACATTGAGGGCCATACTCATATCCAGTTCTGGGATTTGCACCATCTCGACCATAAATCTGGCTAAATAGTCCCTCATTGACTCATTGGACTTTTGTTTAATGGAATTAAGGATTAAGGAGTCATTGACAGGAAGTTTGCTAGCAAGGAAGTATTGAAGGAACACTTCTGCTAATTTATCGAAATAGAAAATGGTATTTGTTTTCAAATGTTTGAACCATGTGCTGATTGCATTCCTCAATGTTAAAGGAAAAGCTTGACAGGCCACTACATTACTTAAATCATACAACTTAGCCAACGTACGATAGTACTCCAAGTAGTCTTCGGTGTCCTTTGTTCCATCATAAGTCTCAAACTGTAGCAACTTGATGTGCCGAGGTATTATTTCCTCCAAAATCTCTGGAATAAAAGGACTCTTTTTAATTTGGAATTACTTGCTTGGGGCAGCAAGGGTACTGATATGCAAAGGACCCATATGACGCACCTACTGTAGAAGTTTGCCTTTATCCTTTTAAAAGCAGGAGCCGAAGGTCCTACCATATTCTTGGCTTGCTTTTTTAACAACTTAAGTGATTAAATGGAATCATCACTTTTTTCAACATCGTGATCGCCTTGGTCTTTATTTTGGGTCGAATTTGGGTGAATATTACTGTAGAGGAGGTGATAACTTTTATTTTAAATACATTTTACATAGTGATTTTATAGTATTTCCCTTACATCTCTGGTTTTTTTTTTAATAAATTGACACTTTATTGAGTAAAATTTTGATTTCAAGGTTTGAACGTGTTCTCGGATTGAAAACAAAGAAAATGAATCAAGTTTCACTCAATTTGGAGTTCAAATGAATGAGTTATGAAGTTTTGAAGTTACATATACAATGGGCGAAAGTGACAATTTTTTGTCAGAAAGTTACACAATCTAGGACGTAACTGTGTCCTTAGGTTGTGTCCATATAAGATGATTTTTGTACTAAGGTTAGTAAGTTATATAACCTAGGGACACAACTATGTCTCAAGCTATGTTTGGTGACGAAAAAAGAAACTTCATAATACATTATACAAGGACTTGTGAGGGTTTCGCACATAACTTTTGACATTAAAAAGAGAAGAGACTTGAAGAGAAAAAGGTGTAAGCAACACCTAACTCAAGATTGAAAAAGATTTCTCATCAATAAAAGGGGTTTTTCATGTTTTATTTCTTAATTTTGTTACAATTCATTTTTAGTTTCATCATGATAGTTTAAGATTTTGGTATTTAGAATTGTGGAACCTAGGGTTTTATGTGACTATTATTTTTATAGATAATTTTTAATAAAGTTTTTATCTTTCTTGATTCAATTATGTGTTTTAATTGTTAATTGATATTTCTAGGGTATTAATCTATAATGTTATACATGATGATTGAGAAATCACATGAATAATGAGATCTTGACATAATTGGAGAGAATTGCATGTGTACTTAGAGATAAGATACATGATTCTTCCAGAAAGTTATTATTTTTGTGTGGGAATTCATTATACATTAATGCAATTCTAAATTATATTACTAAGTGAAGAGATTCCGGTAAATAATTTAATATTAGAGTTAATATACTTGAGAAAGATATTAACTTTAGTTGTGAATCCCTCTAGTTAAAAATAATAGAGATGGAATTGGATATATTTTTAGCAATTATATGTTAAACACTGGGAGAAACAATTCCTAAATACGTTATTTGCCTTCTTGAAGTTGTTCTTAATTTTATTGCTTCCTAAATTGCTTATCAAGTCTCATAATTAGATTAGTTTGTTAATTTTAGTATTTTTAATTCATTCATCCCATAACAATTTTCCGATTAGATAATAGAGCTAAGATTAGTATTAGTACCCGAGATCTCTGAGGGATTAATTCAGACTCACATTTGCTATATTAAAACTGATAGGTGCACTTATCTTATATCAGAAGGTTAAGGATTTACTCGTGTTTTTTTGTTTAATTCTTGATTTTCTTTGGCTAAGTCAAGGCAAAGTTGCTCGAGTCTAGCCAATCGCTGCTCATCAATATGCCGGCTCCCCCCCTTCAGGGTGTTGGGAGGTAATGCCAGCACCTGCATTCTTAGATACTCTTGTTCTAGCCATATGGGTGTGTTTAGGAAAAAACAAATAGCACCAAATGTTGTTAGAGAATTTTAGGATGAGAGAAAATCCTGCAAAAGAAAATTAAATGCTTAGTACTAGGGCTAGTTCGATACAGCCACTCCGATACATAAGTTAATAGGGTGATTTTGTATGAAAAGTATGTAAGTAAAAAGTGTCAAAGAGCTCTTATAGAGTTTTTTTCCAATATTTATAGGTGGTTGTAATATCTGAAGCAGTTGTCAGAATAACTGTTAAGATACATGGAAGTTTCTTAATTTGACATCTCTCCTCATATGTAGGGAGAGCAGGCAGTTATATAATATAACCGTGTTTATGATAACCGTTCACGCCACTAACTTAAATTCAAACCAAGAACAGATTTATGTTACTCGGCAAAAATACCATGTATTATATATCCAAAAATATGCCAAGAGATTCAACTATTCGGAATATCGACAACCGAATGAATGAGTATGTCAGATGAGCAAAAACTGACTATCAACACCATACATTAAATCAACCAAGCTTAAAAAACTAGTTTTTCAATGGATTTAATTTTAAAACCCTAATACTACATTTTTTTTAAGGGGAAAATACACTAATAGGTAAGCCCTCAACCAATTTTTAGATCTCTAACAATAACTTTATAATGTACCACTACTTTTGGATTAGGCAATTCTACATTTTCTTTCTTAGTGCTAACAAGGATCAATTCCCCATATGACTCGTTTAGTTAAATTTTTTTATCTACTACTTCATTAAATTGGCTACGTGTCACCTTTTCTTCTCATTACTTGAGCGACTGGAGCTTGTCTACTTCATGTTGCATAAGAGAAAGTGAATTTACTAATTGTATGAAGGTATCATTTTCTAAAATAGCATTGACCTCCTTATCATGGTCGTACGTACCTTCCTACTTTTTTCCATATTGAGATTACAATCATTACTAAGATGGTTAATACATCTACATGAAAGGCATAAAGACTTAATCCCTTTCATATTAGATTTGATGTTTGCACTTTTCAATAATTATGGTATAGATAAAGTCCTTATTAAAATATAATTGTAAGTAGCAAAGAGTCTTTACATGATGTTATTTTCAAAAGAAGCTTGTTGCAAATGTCGTGTTTGTTACCTTGTTTGATTGTGCTTTCATTGACTCCTATTAACCCATTTTTAGCTTCAAAATTTCTTAATTGAGATTACAACTGTAAATGAGTCAGGCTATTCATGAGCAACTCGAACTCAATTAGCTCTAAAGTTAGTTGAGCTCAAACTCGATTCATAAATGAACCAAACATAAGCTTAAAATAAAGCTCATTTATACAAACGAGCTATAACGAGTTGAGCTTGAGTTTATATTTAGGCTCATGAGTTAGTTCATGAGTAAACTCATTTATATTATTATTGAGTCGACTTATGAATAGGCATGTAAATGCATATAAGAATAAGCTCGTAAATAAACTTGTGAGCCGATATATTATATTAAAAAACATAATACATGAAAAAACTACTATATAAAAATAAGAATAATATAATTAAAAATTTACCAAAAAAGGTATATTTTGAAATTTTTGAATTAATTTTGAGTTTTCATTCAATCACAAGCTTAAGTTTTGGGTTCATTTATTTGAACAAGCTCAAACTAAAATTTGTTTATCTAAACAAGCCGAGCTTGAGCTTCAAATTTTTAACAAGCTCAAACTTCAGATTTCTTAACAAATTCAAGTTCGAACCTGTAAATTTTAGGCTCAACAAAAGCTTAACTCAATCTGAACTCCATAATTTTTAAATGAGCTAAGCATAAGTTTCCAAAAGTTTAGCTCAACTCAACTCAATTTGGCTCAACTCATTTATAGCCTTCATTTGAAAAAACTAACAATGCAACATCAAAGAATCTTCTTCATTAGCCAACACATTAAGCACGTTTTCTATAGACTTTAACATGTTAACTAGCTATTTTGATCAAGTTTAAAATATATAGAAAGAAGGGTTGCTTTCATATAAACTAGACTTAACCCGAAGTAAATATTGACATAATTTTAATATCCACTAAAATTTTTTATCAATTATCATATTTCCATTAATCATGCTATTATGTATGACAATTTAGTTATTTATCTACAAACGTAATGTCTTTTCAAATATAGACTAAATAATCATCTAGCAACCATTATTAGTCACCCAACATTACAAAAAGATTGTCAACCATAAAGTTATGCAAATGAGCCAACCCACCCCAATACACTTTGGCCCAAGGTTAAACGGGGCTAGCCCATTGTGGTTAACTAAATGAGTGGGTTAATATTTTAAGCCCAATCCACCCACCATAAGTTGATGGATGGAGTGGTTGGTGAACTGGGCCAACCTACAGTGACATTTATACTTACCAATCTACTAATCTTATTTTTAATGTAAAAAATTAATATTATAAAATAAACCTACTAAAAATATATATAATTTTTAAAGTAAAATATTATCCAAAAAAATGGTATTTACGCATAGGAGAAAAGACAATCTCATTACAAGTAGTTTTATCAATTTTATTGTGTTAACCCAACAATATTTATATATAATATACATATATTAAGAAAACTTGAATGCCATTTTCTTAAATTTGTTAGTTTTATTTATTACTATTTAAGGAATTATTATTTTATTTACTTTAATTTATGTTTTTTTTCCTAGAAAAAAAAGCTTGAGGCAGTTTAACTTTTTCTTTTGTTCTTTTTTTATTTTTTACTTTTGCATTGTCATGAGTTAGCCCACTCTATAGTTGGTCAACCTATTTAAACTCGTGAGTTAAGAAGAGCAAACCGAGCAACTTACTTTTTAAATGAGTCGAAAGGGACTACCTACTTAACCGCACCATTTATGCAGCTCTAATGAACCATAAACCACTATGAATTAATTAATAGCATAGTTAATCTCTCTATTTAGTGAAATTGCAATTAAACCATCCATGTTTAAGTATTTACTTTGTTTCCAAGACAATTTACACTCAATAAATTCTATCATGGTACTAGCTTATAAGTCACTCATCTCCTTACCAAACAACCATAGATATTGATTCCATAATTTAAGCAAGTAATAAATTCCATCTTGGCTCACCATCATCTTCTTTGTATTGCATGTCATGTTTAATAATTGTATCATTTACAATCTCAAGTAAGAATATATTTGACTACATCATAGTTCAACATTATATATATAGAGGATATATGGAGATCTCAAGTCGAAGATAATTTATTCATATTCATATAGAAGAGGGATCGATGATCTTAAACATATGACATCTTATTAGCATGTTATATCTATGGTACCTACTTATATAACTTAGATATTTATTCCTCGGTTTAGTCAAAATTATCGTAGTTACACAATGTATTAGTATAAATTTCTATATCTACACTAGATATTTATTTAACTAAGAAGAATTTCAAACAATACGAGGTCATAGAGCTCTTAGTAATAGTATGTCTTTATTATTGTACATAATACACTCTAATTTCTCAAGGAACTTTATTATAAAATATACAAAATAAGAAAAATGTACATATATAATAAATACTTGCTTTTATTGATAATATTAATAACTATACTAAATGTTTTGGCTCCTTATACATAAATGCAACACTTTTTATGCAGCTGGATATTATACAATTATATATAGGGGGAAAGAAATCAACACCCGTATAGCTTAACAATATAGCTCATATAGTGGCACAAGTCATTCTAAGTCGAATTTATACGCTGCTTATAAACTAGACAAAATTCCAAAGATTATTTCTATAACTCATAATCATAATAGGTTGTAAGAGGCTTACTGTTAATAATCAATCATAAGTAAATCTTGGAAATTACTTGATCCAAGAACACATTTATGGATGTAGTCACGTAATGTAATGGAGAATTATGTGGGAGGAGAAATGGGTGAGCCTAATGTCTTGTGATGCATGTGTGATAGTGCATTGCAATGATATAGATGCAATAGTTTCTTGCTTTGTTCTTTACTTAATAGTTATTTGATCTTCCTTGAAGCAATTGTGGCAAAGTTTTCGGGTTCGTCTTGAATGTAACATGAAGCGACGTAGATAGTATTAATTCAAAGCTATAATATATAATTTATTCATAGGATGTTTATAGTTCTGAAATCCTAGACTTATCAAGAAAATGGAATAAATTCTAAATCCTATGAAACCTAGAAATAAGTAAGACTAAGATAAACTTTGTTAAAATATTAGGAAATTTTGATAACTCAACAAGTTGCGAAAACACATAAATTTGGTTTCCTAAATGGCAAAGTAGTTTTCCCCTATCTAAAGTAGACTCAAATTAGCTTTATGAGCTATATAACTCTTCATATACAAAAAGTTATGACCTTTCAAATTTGACTGATCTATAACTGAAATGTCAAAATTATGCTTCTGACCCATTAGCTTTTGATAGCTCTCATATGGCTTCTATTCAATCTCTGACTTCTTTCATTTCTAATCCATGTTATTTCTAATCTAATTCTTTTTGTTTCCAACTTTCCCACCGTTCCAAGAATTGTAGGCCTAAGTTGTCCACATTAGTCTTAAATCTTGCAAAGTGACAAATGTGTTCTACATTGGAGAATAAGCCAATTATTTATAGATATTGAAGTCTAATCTCGACCATCAAATTAGCCTAATATAGATTACTGAAATTTGCTTCTAGCAGCCATTAGATTGCTCCTATTAATCTATGGATCATATTAATCCCTACTTTTCTTATAAACTTAAGCTTTAAGTAGGCTAAGAGATGGGCTTACATAAACTTAGAAGCTTATAAGGGAAAAAGAAACCCTAACTCCTTTATAAGGAGCTCGTTCTTCAAAGAAAGCTTATTTTAGTTATTTTAAAGCCTACAAAGGCCAAATGAAGCACAAATAAGCCCCAAAAGACATCATCTAAGTCTCTGTTTCACACATGAAACAACCTTTTAAGGTTGTAAGTAGAAAGGTCAGTCCTATCATCCTTGTTTGAAGCTTACCAAGCTGAATCTCTTTAAAACTCTCTCATTAAGCCCAGATTCCTAAGCATTGTGATAAGAATGAAGCTACTAGGCCTTTGACCCGTAGCCGAGTGTGAGGACTAGAGGGGCTAGCAAGGCGAATCCCCTTCTCCAACCGACTCCTACCAAAGCCAAGTATCTCCTTATCAACTAACTCTGCATGCTAAGCCGTATGGTTGCCCACTTCTCAAAGGTTTTATGTCGAATAGTAGAATACCAAGACAACAGGCACACCATACATGCTTACTCACCCACATTCAAGTTAACCAGTTGCTTGGCATCATCCTTGCCGAGAAGCAGACAGAGAGACCCCGAACTAATCCTCAGTCGACCCTACTTGAGCAAGCAATCCAATCATACTCCTTTGTCTGCATCCTTCAACAGCCTTGCCAAAGTACTTCCGCCACGTATATAGGACTACGTATAGAATCTATTACATTAATTATTGTTTTTCTTGAATATTCAATTTTACCCTTTCTATTCTTTGTACATTACTTCTTTAGGAAATACCATTTTTGTCTTTTCCCCTTTTAGTCAAGTTCCCCTAACTTATTGGATATAAATACTCTTGTACTTATAGCCGGAAACATCAGATTTACCATTAATACACTTGATATTTCCTCTCATAAACACTAATTGTTTATTTTCATTCTACTCTTATCCTAACCCTTAAGCAATGTTAAGTGAAAAATAACCTCACTGGACCAATTTATATGTCACATCGAGTTGTGTCATGAGTTCTCGAAAGTTCCATTGGTGCATCATATCCTTTGGAGTTATTCGTAGGTTTTTGTTTGCTTTTCATTCACTTTTTCATCCTCTCACAAGTTTCCCCATCACCCTTTTCAAGTTTTCGGCAAACTTGGACCCATCCTTGTAACCGGTCTTGTCTATCATTAGCTACAATTCGCATTATCTTAATATCAGAGCGGAGGTTTTATTATGTTTGTTTAATTGCTATGTTTGCTAACTATTAAATTTCTAGTTTGTGGAAGTGTTTATTATAACACCTAATTGAAGAGTTTGAAAACTAAAATATATTAGAGAAAATGACAGAACTAAGTGTTAACGTTGGTGTTAGAGATGACGACAGTAGTATTGTTCATCATAGCCAACAATCTTAAGATACCCCTAGGAACACTGACAAAAGACTTGATGAAGTGGCTAACCTCTTAGTAGATTTAACTCAAGCTATTTATGCGTTGACTTACTGACCTACTAAAGTTGCGCATAACACCCTACAAGCTACCTGACCTGCGAGAGGTCAAAACCCAACTCAACAAGTTCGAGGTGGAGGAGTAAGTAGACTAGTAAGGAGAAGGATTCACTTAGGAAATTTAGGAGAAGATAATGAGGAAGAGTATTACGAAGAAGAAGAGCAAGTTTGAGCACCCAAAGCCTTTGACAATGTGAAACTTTGAATTCCTAGCTTTAATGGATTTCGAAGTACAAATGAATACATAGAGTGGGAAGAAAAGGTGGAGTGTGTGTTTGACTATTACCAATATGAGGATTATAAGAAAGTGAGAACTGCTATTGTTGAGTTATCCGGATATGCCGCCATGTGGTGGAAAAATTTCGGCTATAAGGAGGCGAGAAGGATACAGAAAGATTAATACTTAGCTTGAGATAAAGAGAATACTTGAAAACTTGTGCTGGATACCTACTTGTAAGATACTTTTACTCAATTTCAAGAGCTGAGACAAAGAAGCCGATCTGTTGATGAGTATGTCTAAGAATTTCAAATACTTATAATCCGCTATGAAGTAAAGGAACCACTTATATGAAAAATCTCTAGGTTCCTTATTAGATTAAGAGGTGACATTCGAAACATCGTGGAACTTCGACGATTCACCATAATGGATGAAGCCATTCGAATAGCTTAACAAGTAAAGAGGCCGAGTACCGACCAAACTACTGACTAGCTGACCAGGACAGGGAAGTCACTAAGCTTAGACAAGTACCGAATTGATTTAAAAGGTAGATAGCCAAGTCGAACAAAAGGGCCGACCTAATAGTGATGTATCGACCCGAACTTATGAGAAAGGCAAGGATCTAGTAAGAAGACAAGCCAGATCAAGTGCTTTAAGTGCCAAGGGTTTGGACATATAGCTGTTCAGTGCCAAAATCGACGAACTATGGTCATCAAAAGAGACGTCCCAAAGCCAGAAGTAGATAGTATTAATGAGGAACCTAGGGAAGCGAACCTTACCGAGAAAGAAGTTTCTCATGATAATGAACTGATTGAGGGGGACATGTTTACCGAGGACTTAGATCAGTTAATCTTAGTTATTTGATGCACAATGAACTTAGAACCCTCACACGATAAGGAGTAAAGGGAAAACTCATTTCATATTACCTATAAGGTGAATGATTAGATAAGCACACTAATTGTTGATAATGAAAGTTGCACTAATGTGGCATCAACTAATTTGATCACAAGGTCAAAGTGGCCAACTATTGCACACCCAAGGCTGTAAAAGGGAGGATGAAAAGGGAGCACTACATGTCACTCAATAAGTACTACTGCCAATCATAATTGGAAATTACTCCAACGAGATTCTCTACGACATGTTGCTCATGTGCACTTCATACGTATGCTTGGCTAACCATAGCTGTTCGATAGAAGAGTTTTCCATGATGGATACGGGAACATGTATGTGTTCGAGAAGGATGGCCGGAAGATTACACTAAACTCGATGCCGTTGAGTGAAGTTAACAAACTGTAGGCTAAACTTGCCCGCAAATAAAAAAAGACTGATGATGAGCTCCAAGAGGCCATCTATGCCAATGAACTGACCTTCATGTTAGTCAGATGCTTATTAAAATTGAAGAAGTGGGTTAAACTACCCCTAGAAGTGAGAGCATTGCTAGATGAATATTCCGATATGTTCCTAGAGCAGTTACTTGAAGGGTTGCCCTCAATCTAAGGTATAGAACACTACATTGACTTAATACCCGATGCCGCCCTACCGAATAAGCTAGCATATAAGATAAGTCTCGAATAAGCTTCTAAGCTCCAATGGTAAGTTAATGAATTTCTGGAGATAGGATGTGTTACGGAAAGTCTCAACCCTTGCGCTGTATCAACGCTTTTAGTACTGAAAAAGGATGGAACTTAGTGAATGTATGTTGACAATTGAGCAGTAAATAAGATTACGATCAAATACAGGTATCCTATCCCGCGATTAGAAGACATGTTGGATGAATTGAGTGGAGTTAAGATCTTCAGCAAGATTGATTTAAAGTCTGGGTACCATCAAATTCGCATGAGGCTAGGAGATGAATTGAAAACTGCATTCAAAACTCGGCAAGGACTCTATCAATGGATGGTCATGCCGTTTGGCTTGTCGAATACCCCGAGCAATTTCATGAGACTAATGAACCATGTGTTGAGACATCTAATGGGGAAGTGTGTCGTGGTGTATTTTGACGATATTTTAGTGTACAGTATTAACATGCTAAGTCACTATGAACATCTCTAAGTCGTACTGAATGTCCTTCGTGTTGAGAGATTATTTGGCAACCTTAAGAAATGTTGCTTTTGTCAAGAGGAAGTGGTGTTCTTAAATTATGTAGTAAGTGGAGGAGGTTTAAAATGGATGACAAGAAGATTCGAGCAATCGTCGAGTGGCCGACCCCTACTACTTATATAAAGTGAGAAGTTTCCATAGACTGGCTTACTTCTACAAAAGATTCATCAGGAATTTCAGTACCCTCGCTGCACCCCTTACTGAATTGATAAAGAAGAACATGGACTTCCGATGGGGAAAAAAGGAAGAGAGAAGTTTTGCCAAGGTGAAGGAAAAATTGACCACCGTCCCTATACTAGTTCCACCTGACTTTGAGAAAATATTTAAGCTGGAGCATGACGCGTCAGATATTGGGATAAGCGCTATTCTAATGTAGAAAAGCCGACCAATTATCTACTATAGTAAGAAGCTTAGGGGACCTCAACTAAACTACTATATATATGACAAAGAACTCTTAACATTAATCCAAGCACTGCAAGTATGGCAGCGTTATCTATTGCCGAGAGAATTTATCATCTATACTAACCATGAGTCTCTGAGGTATCTCCAAAGTCAAATGAAGTTGTCAAAGCAACATTCGAGGTGGGTCGAATTCCTTAAGGGGTTCAACTTTGTAATAAAATACAAATAAGGAAAGAGTAACATGGTTGTAGATGCACTTTCGAGGAGGCATGCACTCCTAAATGAACAGTAGACCAGATTATTTGGATTTACAAGTATTAAAGAGCAGTACTCTAGGGATCTACACTTCAGACCCGTATTTGCGCGACGTATCGATGGAAGAACAGTAAATGAGTATGATGTGAAAGATGGATACTTGGTCCGAAGGGGAAAATTGTACGCGCCGACCTGCTCTTTATGAGAATTACTTATCAGGGAAGCCTATAGTAAAGAACTCTCTAGGCATTTTAGGGAGAGAAGGATCTATGAACTATTGAATAGTTGTTTCTTCTGGCCGAAAATAAGGCATGATGTGCACCGAGTAGTAGAAGGCTGTACTGTGTACAAGAGAGCTAAATGCCAAGCTAAGCAAGGAAAAGCAATACCTTTACCTGTTCTGACAAAACCATGGACTAAGTTAAGTATCGACTTTGTTCTTGGATTACCAAGAACCACTCGAAGCAATGATTTTGTAATGGCTATCATGGATAGGTTTAACAAGATGGTACACTTTATGCCTTGTTCTAAAACTAATGATACTTCAGTTACTGCCTCTCTTTTCTTGCAGAAACTTATTAGATTACATGGCGTATTAAGAAGCGTAATATCAAATAGAGATCCAAAGTTCTTAAGCCATTTCTAAAGAACTTAGTAGTAATAGATGGGGACTAAACTACTATTTAGTACTCCTTATCATCCCCTAACGGATGGCCAAATAGAGATAGTCAATCGTACTTTGGGATCATTACTCCAAGCTACAATGGGTAAGAACATGGCTGATTGGAACGTTTGCTTACTAGTAGTCAAATTTGCTTACAACTGAACAATACATGACACCATTAAGCAAACTCTCTTTAGGGTTGTCTATGGTTTCAATCCTAAGTTACTCTTCGATCACACCCTTGTACCTAAATCCGAGCGAGAAGACCCTGATGCGAAAGCCCAAGCATAGTCCTTTCAATACATCTACGATAAAGTTACTCAGCAAATCAACCAAGCTGCCAAAAGAATGCGAGAGAAGGCCAAGGGTAGAATAGCTAAACAATTCTAGCTAGGAGACTTGGTATGACTATACCTCAGTAAGGAAAGATTTCTTAGCAAGAGGAGGAATAAGCTATCTGCAAGAGCTGAAAGACCCTTTAGAATCCTTTAAAAGATCAATGACAATGCTTATAAGCTGGAGCTATCCAAAGATTATGAGGTTTCTAACACCTTCAATATTACCAACCTTAGTCCATATCACCTTAATGGAGAGCTAATTGAAGACCATTTGAATTTAATCCCAAATCCAAATTAACCTAGAGGGAATGATAAAAACCAGGCTACTGAACCTTTAAGCTGCAGCTAAGCTTGAGGACTAGAGGGGCTAGCGAGGCGAATCCTCTTACTCTAATTAACTTCTGCCAAAGCCGAGTACCTCCTTACCAATTAACTCTACATGCCGAGCCATATGGTTGTCCACTTCTCAAAGGTTTTATGCTGAATAGTAGGATGCCGAGACAACAGCCACACCATGCATGCTTACTCACCCATGTCCAAGCCGATTAATTGCTCAGCATCATCCTTGTCGAGAAGCCAAGAGAGATCTCGGACTAATCCTTAGTTACTCCTGCTCGAACAAGCAATCTGATTGTACTCCTTTGTCTACATCCTCCAACAGCCTTGCCAATGCACTTCCGCTACATATATAGGACTATGTGTAGAATCTGTTACAATAATTATTATTTTTTCTTGAATATTCAATTTTACCCTTTGTATTCTTTGTACATTACTTCTTTGGAAAATACTCTTTTTATCTTTTTCCCTTTTAGGCAAGTTACCCTAACTTATCGGATATAAATACCCTAATACTTGTAACCGGAAACATCAAATTTACCATTAATAGACTTGATATTTCCTCTCATAAATACTGATTGATTACTTTCGTTCCACTCTTATCCTAACCCTAAAGCAATGTTAGGTAGCGGTAACCTCACCGGACCAATTCGTGCGTCATAACAAATTGTGTCATAAGTCCTCAAAAGTTCCATTGATACATCATATCCTTTGGAGTTGTTCATGGGTTTTTGCTTGCTTTTCATTCACTTTTTCATCCTCTCATGAGTTTCCTCATCACCATTTTCAAACTTTCGGCAAACTTGAACTCATTCTCGTGACTGGCTTTATTTGTCCTTGGTTGTAGTTCACATCACATTGTCACTGTCCTATTAAATCGATTTGTGGAATTAACTTAAGCCAAAAGCTCAATTACTAAAATAATCCTCCGTATAGATTATTTTGAAAGAAACTGCACCTAAATATAAACGTAAGTTGTGAAAAACCAATATTTGATTAAATCTTCATATAGATTATCATAAGACAATTTGTTAAAAATTCAAATTCTTGATTAGAGAAACGCATATAATAATGAAAGGTGTTTGTATGGGAATCGTTGTCTTACTTGTATTCAGTTGAAATAAAAGGCATCTTCACTGTCTAAACAATAAATATAGGAAAGTTTAATTATATTATTGATATCCATGATAACATGAATTGAATTTATTAGCAGATATATTTAGCCGGCTGTTACATTTTACCTATAGTAAATTATCTAACTGATGAGTTATCTCTGTTTGGCATTTAAAGTCCTTATTTCAATTGATGTAAAGTGCTTGAGAAGTTCGAAACTGGTGTTTGCAATTATAAATAAGTACTTCTCATAATTAATAATTTTCATCAAACCATGGGGTACTCGAATCACATGTATCTTATGGTCTTGTCTATATTTTTTGCAGCTTTATCGGTTTTACCAATAACGGTACAAAGTCAATTGTTCCAAAAAAAATTGCATGAAGAAGATAAGTAATAAATGTGGAAAGCAAATTGTTGCAAGCGTATTATGTTACCAAACATTGTTGTAGAGCCCTTGTTCGCCTTGGAAGAGGATGTCACGATTCTAAGGTAAATGCACGTTTAATTTCCGGTGGATATGAACGAAATGCAACTAATATTCTAAAGAAAAGCTCCCATGTGTGGGATAAATGTGCTCCACCTCCTGAAAGTGGCCATTCATTAGAATGCGCCAGGAAAATAGACTCTCTTTGTGGTAGAGAAATCGTCATGAGTGTGTTGCATAGCCCCGGTATGCTAATAAAACAATGTTGCGAGCAACTCGTGGTAATAGGAACAGAATGTCACAATAAATTAATAAATGCACTTATCTTACCCGGGGGCTTTGAAAATAATGCGACTCAAGTCCTGAAGAAAAGCGTACGAGTGTGGAATACTTGTGCTTCGATTGTTAAGACAGATTATCCGCAAGAATGCAATAAAATGAAAGATGGTGTATGTGGGAACCAAATCGTCATGAATGTGTTTCACAATGTGGGTCGTGTTACTAAAACTTGTTGTGAAGCTCTGATGCACCTCGAAAAGGGATGTCACTTGTCATTAGTAAATACACTTATTATATCCGGTGGATATGAGAAAAATGCTACCGAGGTTGTAAAGAGAGGCACCCAACTTTGGAACAACTGCACCGAAGTTGCTAGTGTTAGCAGTGAAATTTTATGTGATAGGATGGAAGATCGTACTTGTAGGAAGCAAATTAAAAAGAGTATATTCCGTGACGATGGTGAAGTTAGTCCCAAATGTTGCAGGGAGGTTCTTGAGAGAGACAAGGATTGCCTTGATGACATGGTAAATAAACATACTATTGGTGGTGGATTTAAAAGAAATGCAACCAATGTCTTGAGGAATAGTCTTAAAGTTTGGGAAGAGTGCTCTATGACTATTAGGCACTCCTCATCAGTATGCACAAAGACGGAGGGCCATGTATGTGGAAAGCAAATTTTTATGAGTACATTTAAAAACAAAGGTCAAGTTACAAAAAAAATGTTGTCGAGCCCTTTTAGAGACAGGGAGAGAATGTCATGATGCTTGGGTTGATGATCGTATCTTTTCCAGTAAATTTAAAAGAAAGTCAAGCGAGATTTTAAAGAGAAACTCTGAAGTTTGGGCATATTGTATTTCACGTATATAAATACTTCTACATGCTTGATGACAACTTTGTTTTTGTATTAGTTGATTTAAGATGATTTATTTTTGTGAAGTAATCCTTAAATGAAAGAATTCTGGTTGAAACTAATTATAATAAGACATAAAACTTTAAAGTTAAAGTGCAATGACAAATATTTATACTTTAGCAAATTTTTTTTTTTTTTAATGATTTATCTTGAAGAAATAATTCTTAAACTAAAGTATTTGGGACAAAACTTGTTATCAGTAGTTTCAACAAGAATACCAAGAAAGATATATTGTTATCTCCTCATGAACATCCATGTGTTGAATCTTTATTACTGTGACGATGAAATTACTCTCTTCAAAAGGATATAAACCTGTTCTCTGTAATTGCATTAGTTTTTAAATTCTATAAAGTACGTCAATAAATTCTATAAAGTACATCAATAAAAATAGAGGACTAAATATGAAAACCGGAATTGTCAGTACCAATGCAACATGTAACTATATAATAATTTCAGGTAATCCAGTGTCTGTGTCATAAGTGATGGACACTTACATTAAACTAAAAAACCCAAAACCCAGCCTAATCAAAGTTTTGGTTTTAGGTTTTGGTTCAGAAAATTTTCTAAATTTGCAATATTTGGTTTGCTTATGGGTTACGATAAATCCAAAGCCCCAAAAAAAAAAAAAGAAAACATTTACAAGTTATCAAAATGTATATTAATTTGGTTTCCTCAAACTAATCAAGCCTTAACAAAAGTGTGTAACAATATTAAGGCAAACGGTGCAGCTGTGGGGAAGGAACAATTTCCGTATTTGTAAGTAAAATCCTTCTCTTGGTTTAAGGATTTTCTTTCAAAATTCATAGTGAAATATGAGGATCAATGAAGGATTAGTATATCGAGTAAGTAGGGCTCATATGTCCGTGGGCGTATCTAAATTCGATTAAGGAATGAACCAAAGGGTTGTTGTTCCTTTCTCTTTTGTTAATTAACAAAAATTGAAGATCACTGTAGATTAGAGTATAATCCAATCAGGATTAAGTGTTCAATTAGGGTTTTCAAAGACAAATTAAGTTAAATGTTGTAAGGATTGAGGATTCATTGTTCATGTAACTTAAGTTTGATGCACTTCATGTTATCTAGAGTTAATTGATAATGTGGAGTTCGAATCAATAGGAGCTGATTTTGATCGATGAAAAACAAAAGGGAAGTCGTTTGGAGTAAAGTCTGATGTTGGGGTTGGCCAAGGAGTAATACAGTCAACTATGCTATAAAGTGCAGCTAACAAAAGTATAAGCGGATTAGTCAACCCACCATCACTTGCAGTTGATCACGACCTCACTAGAAGGTCGGTCCATTGGCCCTCCTGGTGTGCAACCATAGCCCCTTTAGAAGGCCAAATATACCTCCTCTAATATTTGACTACTCCTTTCATTTACACATCCAATCAACTTTGTTTAGCTCTAAGTCAATCGACTTATCTTCTAGAAGCTTCTGAATAAATCTTCTAAATCTCAAATATCTATTTAAGTGGAAGATCAACCCTTAGATGTAGGAATATGAATCTAAGTATAATTAAATAATTAATAATGATGTTATATATTCGTGCCAAGCATTGATGGTGGTCTAATCGGTTTGAGTTCATTGAACACAATTTAAGCACATAGTTACCTTACTTGTTGGATGTACTTGTAAGGTTAGAAGTTAAATAAACCAAAAACAAAAGTATATTAGAACCTTAAGAATTGTCCTTCTTATGCATGGTCATGGTTGAAGGTCATGGTTGAAAGATCCAGGAGTAATTGTAATCAAATATGGTGCTTAAGGACTAATAGCTATATTGTCCTTGGAAGTTTGACGATTCGGAATGATATGATAGATTACACACTGGTGCTATAGTATGAATGTGTTTCAAATTAGTGGGTTGTCTATTGGAAACTTGTTAAGCTACTAATTAGTTTGTTAGAAGGAAGTCATAATCAGCTTATATTGGCGGTATAAATAAATACTTTTATGGACAGTTTTAACACTATTGGTCAATCCAACAATGACTCTAGGATGATGCTACTGTGTATTTGACTTTTGGAGTACCAAGGAATACCTACACCATGGTTCTTGTGTGTTAGGAAGTCATAAGCTGCTCAAGTCTTTGAATGTTAAAATTGTTTTGCATGTCTTTCAATTGTTTATTGCATTATAATAGGATATGTTATAATGCTTATCATACGTATTTCTTGTAGTGTTTACATATTGGGAGCCGGCTCACCCTATGTAGGACTCTGATTTCCATGTATAGGAGATATATGTTTATTTCTGATTATGACTCCAGATATAGGAATGGAATCACCGCTGCATTACCTAAAATGTTTGAGTAGTTATTATATATATTTGTGATGTTCATACAAGTAGAAGATAACACTATGAGCATTGGAGGAGTAATTATTATATATATATTTTGTATTTGGATACTTATGTTGTGTTATGAGCATGTGCCAAATTGTTCGATTTTCATGTCTATTGGTCTTGGGGCGTGACTTTTTAAGTGGTATTTACAGTGAAAAAATTATGTTGAGGACATTATATTGAAAGAGAATGAAAAAAAAAAAAGAAAAAGAATATAAGTATAAAATATAAAAATTTAAAATTAAAATAATGTTCTTTGCAATAGGATAATTTTAAATAATATAGCATCAAGAGCAAATAATGGTAATAAGGTAAAATAAATTAATTAAATTCTCATACAAAATTATGTAAGAATTGCGGTTACGTTTGATGTGACACACTTCGATTTGTAGGAGCCAATTTTTCGAGTGGATTCTCAAACGGGCCAAACCTACACCAATTTTCCGAGGGGCAAGGCGGGAGCTGTCCGTTTCCGTGTGTATATAAGTAACTCCATATGTAAATGAATAAGAGCGCGAAGACAGAAAGATGTTGGTTAGTCGCTGCAGACCTCCCATTCCGACTCCTCTTTACGCGCCATTTTCTTTTAGGACTTTCATCAAACACATTCCTCTGATTTCAAAAACCCCAACTAACGTTCGATACCACTCTCACTCAACAATAACCTCTGATTCCATCCGATTCGAAACCCTAAACCTTAACCAAAAGCACCAAATCAACCTCTACGTGGACACTCTTCTTGATTGGAACCAGGTCTGTCCGTCTCTCTCTCTCTCTCTCTCTCTCTCTCTCTCTCTCTCTCTATATATATATATATATATATATATATATATATATATATATAATGAATGAGGTTATTATTATTATTATTATTATGAATGCTGTGTTGATTGGAAATGTGCTTGCAGAAAATGAATCTAACTGCGATCAGAGAGGTCGATGAAGTGATGGAAAGACACATTGAGGACTCTCTTGCCATTTTGCCGCCTATTGAGAACTCGTTTTTATCGCATTGTGGGAATTCGTTGGAAGGCATCACTGTTGTCGATGTCGGTAGTGGCGCAGGACTTCCTGGATTGGTTCTAGCTATTGCACGGCCCGGTAAAGAAATTAGGATACTAAGTGTCATTTTACTCGTAAACTTTTAGTCGTTACTGAATTTGGTGTCTGGTGTCTGTTGTTCTGTAAAAAATGTTTTTCATTATATTTTAACATTGGTTCTAATTGTGATATTTCCAATAGTCAAATATTACATAAATGATATCTAGAAATTTTGGCTAAAAAAAGAAATTTTTTTAAGATGCTGCAGCAACTTTCCATTTTTAGTGATTGGTGATGATGGGAATCATGGTAGGTCTGTTATAAAGGAAAATGTTACAATAAAATGTTCTCCACTTGTAAAAGGAGGAAATTATTTTCTTATTTTTTTTTATAATATTTTCCATCCTCGTTAACCACTATCATTAGACACATGCTGCAATCCTAGGCTGGGCAAGACCATAAGAACTACATTATTTGCAGAAGATTTTGAAAATTTTTAGGGAAATTTCAAAAAATTTGAAGTTAGAGGGTCTAGTTTGTCCTCGAATTTACCCCTATATACCATTTGAAAGCCACTAGTAATATTAATATTCCAATAATACCGCAATTATGTTTGAGTAGGATATAATATAACAGATATTGATAAAAAGGAAGTTTGGAAAATGCTTTCAAGTGAGATTGCGTTTGTTTCATGCGAAAAGTTTTTCAAACTATCTCCAACATTTGCTATGGTTAAAACATTTAGAACCGTTAAATTTTATCATACAAATTTCAAGAGCTGTGGTTAATAATGGATTTTATTGAAAATTTTCAATAGAATATAGGAAAAATATTTCCATTTACAAGCAATGGAATTATTTTCTTCATTTTCTGTTAACAATTCCCATGATTATTAACCACCACCAATCATTTACTGTTAAATGTTATTGCCATTGACAACATCTCATGATTATGACATGACATAATATTTTCACGATTCTAAAGCTTTTATTATAACAAATATCAGAAAAGGTCCTGAAAACATTTTCCATGAAACAATTACAGCCTTATTAGTCTAAAAACCTTTTTTAAACCTATCATATAAAAGCTTGTGATCAAGTTAATCTGTGAGCATCCTTTCTTCAAGATCAACTATCATGGACTAAATAACAAGCTTTTGCAATGCTTTAGCATTAAGTGTTATATTGGTTGTAAGGTATACATTAAGTTTGAACTTTTCCTTTCTTTTTATAATGGAGAAGGATGTGGCGTTTAATTTCTTGGCTGCTAGTTAATTTTAAGGTTGTTATTCACTTACTGTTTATGGAAATAAAAGGACTATTGAGGTTTCATACTGTCTCTAGTGGTTATTTTTTAATGATGTGCTAGATTGGAAGGTAACCCTTTTGGAGTCGATGAAAAAGCGATGCAATTTCTTGGAACATGCAGTTAGTGTAACTGGGTTGTCTAATGTTGAAATTGTGAGGGGAAGAGCTGAGGTAATTTACTCTTACTATTAGTAAATGGGCAAGTTCATAAATATATATCTGGGATGCAGTGCATCAAGTGTAGAAGAAAGTAATTTTAGTAATTTTTCTCATTATCTTAACTTCATGTTACACATACTTTTAGACATGTATCCTGCCCTAGGATAAGGCTACTAAACCAGGAAAATCTCTAGGCTAATTCCTTAGCTAAAAAACTGATAAATATCAAAGGTACACATAATACACTAAGTATGCAAAGACACTATATCTACTAGATTTCAAACATATCTTCTAACATTAAGCTATTGTGAATGTATATCATGTAAGCGAATATCTGCTAAAATTGCAAAACTTGTAGGAAAGATTAGATGGTATTTTATTTTATCCAGTTGTTTTTAGAAGATTCTTTTGTTAGTTGGTTAAGAGATTGGTAAATTCTTTTTAGTTCCTTACCCATCAGGTTAGATAAGGATGGGTGAGATTTATTTTTAATTTTTTATCAGATTAAATCTAATCTATTTCCATCAGATCTAGGACACCAGCCATGGAATCATGCCTTCTTGTCCTTGGCAAACCGGCTATGCAAAGTTACAGGCACAATGGAAAAAGAGGAACTCTCTACCTTCAGTTGCCTCATCTATTTCTGTCAAGTTTGTATGGTAACTAGACAAGGTTGAAGAAATAATTCGACAAATCATGGAAACAGCTTGGGGAAGCTGCTTTTCTAATCACCAACATCCACCAGAAAAGTTGATTTAAGAGAGTTGTTATAGAAATTTTAAAGCTGGAGCTGAATGTGTTTACTTTAGACAGGAGAATTGTTTCTCTGTGTTTATTGCTTTTTAGTGCACTTCATTTAGCCACTGTTTTCTAGGAAGACTATTTATTTGGTTGAAGTCATAATACCAGTTATATTCATGGCATTAAAATTGTAATTTTGTTAAATTTTTTTCATTGTAGTCTCAAAGTGACTTCTTGTTGAATGCTTTCTATTTCTTGACAGGAATTGGGCCAAAATTTTCACTTTAGAGAGCGTTTTGATGTTTCTGTTTCCAGAGCAGTTGCAGAGATGAGAGTACTTGGTATTTTTTAAGCTTATCATATTGGTCTTCTCTCTTCTAGAGGAAGCATAAGAAACTTTACCTGTAGGATTATTATGTTTTTGAGATTGTACATTGGAAGTTCTAATCCTTTATACACTTTTTTCAATCAAACCCTATTTGAAAGGCATCAGTTTTAGGGATGGCATGGCTTATTGTAGGCATAAAAGTAGCATGCCAGATTAGCCCCTGAAAAGGAGAAGAAAAAATAAAAAGAACGTAAGGTGCACATTTTAGAAGTTTCTTTCAGACTTAATTGATACTATGGAAATGTTTGTACATAAAAGAAAATATATGCATAAATATTTAGGAGATTTAACGCATTTACCCCCATTCTTGTGAGACTTTTTTTCAATAGTGGTAATGATTGATCTTCCTTGCTTAATTAACCCAGCTGAGTATTGTCTTCCTTTAGTTCGTGTTGGTGGATTGTTTTTTGCTGCAAAAGGTCATGACCCTGAGGTATGTACTATGTAGTGTTTTTGTTTTCTTCTCTTTCTTTCTTCTTTTCTTTCCCTTCAGCCTGGAGCCTTTCGTCTTGCTAATTGTAGTTACAATTGCATTGTTTAAACTAACCATTGTGAAAACTTTTTCTTCCCCACATCTTCCTTAATGGGCTCAATTAAGTTCCCAAAAAATTTATTGGAACCCTATTGGAAAGCTATTTGGCTTCCAGAGCTTCAACAGATCTGGATAGATGATCTTGGAAAGAATTAAACACTTGACATCTTAACTGGTTCTGAAGTAGTGATAATGAATTTAACTATTGCTGAAATTGTAATGACAGAAAGAAACTTGGGATTACTTATAAGTTTGTAGGTCTGATGCATTTGACCTACATGAGCAGCTTTTCACGATATTTTGGTTGAATTTACATAGTTGATTTTTAGAAGTTTCAAATATGAACTTGTCTCATTTTAGTTGACTTTGCTAACGTGGTTGTGTATGCAAAGCTTTGTTAACTGCACTTTGTTACATCTCCACCTTATCTCTTAAAATTCCCTAATGGGATGCGTGAATACTTCTTCAGTCATGAACATCTTATAAGATCCAGTTTTGATTTAAAAGTCTTTCCCCAACAACACCAATTTCTCTCCAACTTTCATTTAATTTATTAACTAATATCTAGCTTGTTCAACATTTTTAATTCTCAAGCTTTGTAATTCCTGATTTTCATGTTATCTTTTTCAATTTGATGATAGCTGCTAAAGTTGTTCTTGCTCTATTTTATCTAGAAAGTATGGATGCACATTTGCTGTTTTCTGAAATGCTGGCATAAGTATTCGTGCTGAATGTTAAGGGCTCCTGTAAAGGAGCATTTCCTGAGTATGTAATTGTGTATTAAACTTAGTTTTTTCCCTTTCTTATTATTAGATGAGATTAACTAGCTATCCTTCCTTGTGGTTTTGAATAGGCCGAAGTAAAAAGAGCAGAAACAGCAATCTGTTCATTGGGTGCTTCTGTGTTGAAACTTTGTTCAGGTATTAGCAAAATTTCTCATTCCAGTATATTTTTTATCAAAAAGAAGATTTGCAATTTTTTCATATACATCCACAAGACTTTTTCTGCTTGTCTGGTGACATGGAGATGTATTATACTTCTAGATGTGATGGTCTCTATGATAAAGATTGTCTTTTTGGACAGTGGTGATCTTTATTTGAATTTAGCCATTTCCCCCTTTTTTGATCAAACAGAAAGATTTGCAATTTTTTCATATAACTAATTTGTTGAAGAATTTGTTCATCATGAGATATCACATGCATTGAGGCCACATTCTTGTCACAAATAGGTACCTTAGAGAAGGCCTATGCTTTTAGAGTCTTACCATGTCAAAGCAAAAGCACAACTAGAGTGGTCACCTGTGATTTTCTTCCATCATGCACCCAATGCTTGCTTGAGGTCCTCATTTTACAAACACCGAAATTGCATCTAGATGGAGGAGCTTTTTGTTGTTAGTGCTCATTAATAAAGGGGAGTGTATGAGATGCAAAGATAGCATGGTAGTGATTGGCATGAGATAGTCTCTTTGGTAATAGTTTTAATATTGCTTTGTATCCAGTTGATTCACATAGTCCACATGGACAGCGAACTGTCGTTGTATGTTTGAAGGAACACTCTACCTTGAGGAAATATCCCCGCAATCCAGGTACACCAGCGAAAGAACCACTGTAGGGACTTAGTTTAGCCTGGTAATTTTTTTCCTCCCCTTTTCTTTCTATTTATGGTGGGGTTTAGATATTCTTCTGTAATCATTATCTTAGCATGGGTTTGATGTTTAGTTTGGCATAGATGTGAAAAGGGTATTATTGTTAAAAGTCATAAAGTGACCATACCTCAATCATCATTTTGAAGTATCCTTCACCTCTAAGGTGAGGAGGAATCCTATCTTGCGTGTAGTAATCGACTAATCTTTGTGTTCAGCGAATAATATTTGATTCAATGGCTTCCTAATTGAGGCTTCATATATCTTACTTGATGATCAGACGATGTTGCCTGTTTCCAAAGGACATGTAAGCTTCAGAAGTTTCTTTCAAGTCACAAGCAAGAAACACTTTCATTTTCTTTGTTCATTAAGTATGAACTACCTTCTTAGGACATGAAATTCGTCGATAGAAAAATGAAGAGAAAAAATGTCAAGCATTTGACTGTAATAGTATGGCATTTTCTATAGCCAAATGTTTTCTCTTCCAAACCTCACCCTAACCAACCTCCAACACTTCCCCACCCAAAATCACCCAAAAGATCAACCAATCCTCCTCCTCTCAATCATGGCGTTGGACTGGAGTTTGATCATCCATACTGCTCAAAGCCAAATCAGGCCCAAACATTTTCTTATCAGCATCAGAAGTGTGGCCTTGATTCATGAGGCTATCTGTTTCAACCTTCTCCATGTGATCCTGAAAAAAAGGATACTTGCAGCAAAAACGTTATCCTTAGTTTTAAATGTAGAAATGCCGGTTTATTATGTGATGTGCAAACCAATAGCCCATAACTCGGCTCTATATTTAAACTTATCGTCTACATCAACTCCTAGAACAACAGCTAAAAACTGTTTCCTTAGTTTAGCATTCAATTTTCTTTCTTCACCCTTTCTACTGCAACCATATCAACCCTAGTTTTAATCTTCCTACCCTTGGCTTTAGCATTTTTTTGGGCATCCTCAATCTTAGCATACACTTGACGAAAATACTCTAGCGTTGCTTGAACTGCAGCACGATGATTCCCAACATCTGTCTCACGCGGAGTCCCACCGTCTTTCCCATCCAATGTTGGCATATTTGAGTTAAGCAAGATTAACACCGGACCTAACAACATCTGGTTCGTTGTATTGTCCAGAACATCTTTTCCCTCATTCCCCAAGATCCTAGAAAATAGAAGTTAAATGAAGTTCAAAAGAAAAAGGAAAAAAACAAAATCTAATTAAAACAAATAAAACCTGACTCTTCAAATTATAACATACTGGATCATTGTATTTCTCCTATGTTTAGGTTTCTTCCTGAGAGTCATTTTTGTTGGGGCAGCCACTCTTTTATCACCTGCAGCTTCTTTTTTTTGAACCTTTCTCGATCCTAGTGTCTCAAAAAACAAAATAGAAGCATGATAGCCATAATGAGAGAATTATTAACAAAAAAGAATAACAAAGTCATTGCCGTAACAAAAAAAAAAAAGGGGATTCTTTTCAAGACCGATATTTTTGGGAATTTTTTTTATTTTTTTCCTTTCCCCTGCGATTTTCACCATTTTAATAGTTGACGACTGAGAATTACGGAACATCCGATGTTTTGCTATATTACATGTCTCCTAAATATATATTCATGTCAATTAAAAGTATAGGAGGAAGAATAATTCAATATTTTTTTTCTTTACATGTCAATTATAAAAATTAATTTACATTTATTTACAAAATAAAATGAACTCCTTTTGTTAAAAGCCAAATAATTAAAAAGTAGGAAATTTTTCTTGATTTCTTCTTATGTTATATGATGGGCAGGCACCATGATTTTATCATCATTTTCTCAGAAATTATATCATGAGCATTTATACGTGCGAGGAAAACATTGATGTACGTCAAAGCAGTCGGTTGTCAATGAATTTAAAAAATAGATTAAATCTGATCATGCAATATAAAAGAAACACTATAAGTTCAGCAAATAATTATTAATAAAATATATAAACTGGGTTATTTGTTATTTCGGTTTATATAATAAAAAATTATAAATTTAAGCAAATATATAAAAGATAACCAACATTTGAGATATCTACTAAAATGCTGAAAGAATTATTTTATATTTTTATATATTTATTTTCTTACAAACCGTGTGACTAACTTTTATGAAAAGATCTTTCTTTTAAATTTTTTTATGGTTATATTTTTTATAACTACTCAACTCTTAGTCCATATTGACGAGAATATTGACAAATAAAAATTTTTAATAACAGAAAAATTATAACGAGTGTATCAATATATATGTGTATATCTATATATGTGTGTGTACGTATGTATGATAATTGTAAAAAGTTGTTGACTTTTATAATTGGACAATAGAAACATGTTAACTTTCCAATTCACAATATGTTATCTATACGTTGCTAGATTTGGTGTTGTAATCTTATTATATAGCATAGCATCCATGAAAACATGGAAGCCTATGTAAAAATATTTAAGTTAATAATTTTTAGCTGTTTAAGAGGGTGCGTTTCAAGAGAGATGAGCATTGATGGGCTTTTATGAAAGATTTAGTTATGTTTCATGCACATGATTTTTTTTTAATGAAAAATGTTAAGTGGAATTAACAATACAAATTGTTGAGAATTTATGGGGTCAAAAAAACACATTTTGAAAGTTTGAGATTGAATCGACACCAGAGCAAAAGTTAAGGGGATCTTTTGCAATTTTCAAAAAAAAAAAAAAATAACTATGGTGCTAGCTATATATAATAATAATCGACACTAGAGCGAACTAGAGCTTGATCATCCATACTGTTTTTCAAAGCCAAATCAAGCACGAACATTTTCTTATCAGCATCAAAGGTGTAGCCTTGATACATGAGGTTATCTGTTTCAACCTTATCCATGTAATCCTCCATAAAAACGATAAAAAATAGTATGAAAGTATTTCTAAAAAAGTAGTACGAAAATAGGCTTCCAGTGAAAATGAAGTTGTGGCAGCATTAAAATTTGAATCGAAGTCCCATGGCAAGCATGCTTCTTCAGTTATAAATTATTATAACTGACTTTCTACGTATTTCACTCTTATGCAATCCTTGATAATGTTTACTCATGCATAGATAATGATTTTCGTGTAATTCATTATTTTCACTCTAATTATTACATGGGTTATCATCAAGTTAGCAGATACTGGACAGTAATCACATTCTACCCTTTAAAATCAGCACTTTTGAAAAAACATAACTTAATTAAACGACACATATCTCTCTAGAAAATCTTCACCCAATATGTTACTTGTATTATTTAAACAATATTTCTCCATGATCACCAATAACCATCCACAATCTTTCTAATCTTCTATGACAACTTACACAATACCGATACAATTTATGAAAAGTAAGTGCAAATTTTTCCAACATAACGTAACTAACTATATTTACTAAAATTTTAGAAAAAAAAAATGACGCAACAACGAAAAAAAAAATTTAAGTGCAAGAGATGAGTAAAATAATACTAACCAATTCATACAAAAACAGAAATATCTAGGCATCAATACGTGATTAAGAGGGAGAATTTCATGTCTAAAAATATATTAGAGAAAGAATTTGAGACTATGATAATGAAATATATAATTGAGAGTAAGAGTATATATATTGTTACTAAAGTCGCATAAGGGGCAAGCGACAACTAAAGTCGTATGCCCCCAATGCAACTGATTTTAATGCTGCTACCATAACTCTACAACTGACTTCAACTGACATACTAAACTCATATCTTATCCTTAGTCTTAAATGTAGAAATGCTGGTCTATTATGTGATGTGCAAACCAATAGCCTATAAGTCGACTCTACATTTTAACTTATCGCTCACGTCAACTTCTAGAACATCATCTAAAAACTGTTTCCTTGGTTTAGCATTCAATTTTCTTTCTTCAGCCTTTCTACTACAACCATATCAGCCCTACTTTTAATCTTCTTACCCTTGGCTTTACATTTAAACTTGACGAAAATACTCTAATGTTATTTTCTTGGTTTAGCATTCAATTTTCTTTCTTCAGCCTTTCTACTACAACCATATCAGCCCTGCTTTTAATCTTCTTACCCTTGGCTTTAGCATTTTTTTGGCATCCTCAATCTCAGCATACACTTGACGAAAATACTCTAATGTTGCTTGAACTGCAGCACGATGATTCCCAGCATCTATCTCATGGTGAGTCCTACCCTCTTTCCCATCTAATGTCGGCATATTTGAGTTAGCAGGATTACCATCGGACCTAACAAGATCCGGTTCATTGTATTGTCCAGAAACATTTTTTCCCTCATTCCTCAAGATCCTAAAAAATAAAAGTTACATGAAGTGAAAAAAAAAAAAAATCTAATTATAGTAAATAAAATCTGACGCTTTAAATTATAACATACCGGATCGTAGTATTTCTCATATGCTTAGGTTTCTTCCTGGGAGTTATTTTTGTCAGGGTAGCCACTCTTTTATCACCTGCAACTTCTTTTTTTAAATCTTCCTCCATCCTAATGTCACTGAAAACAAAATAGAGATTTGGTCACCAAAATGAGGGAATTATTAACAAAAAAGAATAACAAAGTCATTGCAGGGGAAAAAAAAAAAAAAAACTACAATGCTAGCTATTCACAATAATAATTGAAATGTAACTATGTATATATACACAAGAATATGTTGTAAAACCACTTTTCATGTTTCATATAAATCTCTCCTTTTTGTCTGCACAAAGTATGTTAATACAATAATGAGAGCATTGATTTACCTTATGCTCAATATTGCCTGCAAGTATCTTTCTTCTCTCAGACACGAAGCAAGTAGCAATAGTGTGCATGAATATCTTTCTTCTCTCGGACTGGAAGCAAAGTAGAAACGGTGTGTTCTCAACAAAATTTATATTCCTGAGACTCATTGAGAGCCAATGATATGGAGACACGTGGAAGATTTCAGCACGATGGATATTTCTTGATTTTTTTATTTTAGTTAAAGATGGGAGATAGTCACAAAGGATGAAAGCACAGTTTTTTTTTCCGATCGTTGAGAGGAAAAAGTGAAAACCGTTAACTCCAGTGGTAGATCACAGGAGATTAAGCTAAATTTAGAGTTTAGGGTGCCATAACTCATCACATGTCTCTAATTTTTTAATAACACGTTAAGGCTTTAAAGTTAACTATGATCTTCAAAATCACTTGTATTAAAATAATTTTCTAATTATAATAATCCCAATAAAAAAGACTCAGATAAGTTATTCTAACCACAATTACACATAAAAGGATTTCTAACTCTATAACATTAAAACCTGTTAACAATTCCACTCATCTCCAGCTCCCAATCCCATAATCCAACAACCCCCTCAACACAACACAAACTAATCATCTCTCTTTCCCATCCTAATGATATCAATTTCCACACTTGATGTGCTTAGGAGCTGA
Organism: Lumnitzera littorea; assembly: GCA_024138015.1. Lineage (NCBI taxonomy): Eukaryota > Viridiplantae > Streptophyta > Magnoliopsida > Myrtales > Combretaceae > Lumnitzera > Lumnitzera littorea. Next base: position 109,375,178 of record JAMXBB010000004.1, on the reverse strand, counting down.
GTTATCGCTAAGGTTTATTATAAAAAATCATATGTGTCCTTCAAAATTTCAAAGATAGAAGATATAAAGTTGACAAAACATAGTAGCTTCCGTGAAGCTGCTCGTCAGATATAACACACCAACGAACATGACACGACTTAGCACTCCACTTGATATAACACATCAACTAATACTAAAGTTCACTCGCCAATAATGTTAAGCTACAAGACAATATTACATAAGAGTGTAAGGTTATTGCTCGGAGAGGGTATCTCGCAAGAATAGGGAATAATGCGCAATGACTATATACATAAAAGTTGGTTGTTTGTAGTTACAATTGAGAGATTATTTATGCTCGAGTCCCTTAAAACAACAATACAATAATGGAAATTACATTAGGAATGATGTATGAAAGGGATTCCTAGTACATATAGAAAGAGTAAATATGAAAAATGACAAAAATGAATATAGTACAAATGTTAGAAAAGTAAAGGATAAGTAGTAGCATATCAATGGGTACTCGTTTTGGAATCTTGGAGCATTATGGTTGAATTGAGCTAATGTTAGGGTTGCCATTACTGAGCTATGTTGAAGGCTACCAAGGTGATCAAGTAAAGCTGAAGCTCGGTAAGGTGGGATAAGAGAGCTCGACGTACAGGGACCTCAGACTTGGCACTTGGCAAGTCAGTATTAGAGTTCTCAGCATATGAGCGAGAGATAAAGTAAACCAACATATGTTCGAGCAAAACACTCAAAGTATTTGCCATTTGGCCTTCTTGGTAGATGAGCTCATCAGGTCCAACTTGAGGAAGTAGGATTCTCCTAGTCAAGCCCTACAATCTTCGAAGTTTAACTTAGGTGAGGGGTCCAAAGGTCGGCATTCCATCAGCTCCCCAAAGTTGTTGAAGATTTGACCTCAAATCTTGATCTATTTCTTCTTTTAGTACATAAGGCATTAGATCGAACACATTAAATGTAGGGGATACCTCATAGCCTTTAGGAAACTTTAGCTTATAAGCATTATCATTTATCCTCCATCAGACCTTGAAGGAGGCATCTGATTTGGGGATAGCTTACTCATCCTCCATATTAAGAATTTTTCCTTGCTGAGATGAATCCACATAAGGTTTCTAGGGTTATAAATGACATGCTTTCATCCTCTATTCCATTGGTCTCGCTGTTGAGCAACCATATTGGCTAGCTGCTCAACAACTTTCTAATGTACTCTCCAGAATTTGTTGGTGCACTATAGACCTGACTAGCTTTCTCTTGAACAGGCTGGGCCAGTAATCATATCTAATTATAGATTCAGATTAAGCTTATAAACAACATCGAAAGGTGACTTTCTTATTGAGCTATGGGTAGATCGGTTGTAAGCAAACTCTATAACCGACAAACAGAGATTTCAATCATGAAGATTCTTCCCAATAGTAACTTGAAACAGGTTGCCTACCATTCTATTTACAACCTCTGTCTTGCTTCTATTTTATGGGTGGCAAAAAGTGCTGAACAAAAGCTTAGTGCTAAGGTTCTTTCATAGTATTCGCCAGAAGAGCTCGTGAACTTTGAGTCACAATCTGAGACAATACTCCTTAGAATACCATGTAATCACACAATTTTCTACAAGAAAAGATTAGCAACAAATAAAGCATCATTAGTTTTGTAGTAAGAGATGAAGTGGCTCATTTTGCTGAATCAATCGACTGCTACTATAATAGAATCATGTTTCCAAGGTGATCTGGGTAGCCCCGAGCATGAAATCTATGTTTAGATCGGTCCATGGCCATTCAGGTATGGGCAGGGGTGTATATTCTCCATATGACTCCTTTCTTCCCTTAGCTCACTTGCACACCTTACAACATTCAAAAATTTTGCATACATCCTTCATCATTTCGGGCTAGTTAAGGTATTCTTTCAACAGTTCGACAGTTCTCTTCTTCCTAAAATGGCCAGCTAAGCCTCCAACATAGACTTACCGCACAAGTAATTTCTTAGCAAAACTATTTGGCACATAAATTTGTTTCCCCTTCATCAAGAATCCTTAGCTTAGGTAGAATCCATCCACTAATCCTCCAACATTGTACTTAGCCACTAAAGGTTCAAAGTGCAAATCATGCTCATACTAATTAGCTAAGGTACCAAACCCAAGTGCCTTAGCCTGCAACATTGTAATAAGAACATGCCAATGAGAAAAGGCATCAATCTTAATGTTTGCACTTCCCTTCTTGTATTCGATGACGTAGTAACAGGTTTACAAGAAATCAATCCATTTAGCATGACGTCGAGAGAGTTTCTATTAGCTTTGAAGGTGTTTGAGGGACTTGTGGTCCGTATTAATAATAAACTCTCCTGGCAAAAAGTAATGTTGCCAATTTTGAAGAGCTCGAACAAGTGCATAGAACTTCTTATCATATGCCGAGTAATTCAAAACAGTACCTTTGAGGTTCTCACTAAAAAATGCCATAGATCAACATCCTTGTATGAGGACAGCACCAACACTCACTCCTAAAGTGTCACACTCTAATTCAAAAACCTTCTTAAAGTGTGGTAACACAAGTAATAAGGCAAAAGTCAACTTAGACTTAATCTCATCGAAACTGCTTTAGGCTTGATGATCACGTATAAGATATCAAGAGAAGGGGTGAATTGATATCTTTAGACTTTTGAAAACTTTTCGATATAAGAAAAATAAAATTACGCTTCTTAACAACTTATAATGGTGAACAGTAATATTTCAACACACAATTAAATAATAGTTAAATAATACAAATTAAAAGAGTAAGGAAGAAGAATATCAGGCTGAGATTTTACAAAGCTTCAATCTTTTTTCAATTACTTTCTTCAAGCTCCACTACTAGGGACCCAGTCTACTTCACCGATGCCGTTTCACTTGATCCACTAAATCAAATCACAAAGAAATTATAAGCATTCTGCTCCGCCTATCTAGCTTCTCTACAATCTAAGCTAATACAAATCTATAGAGTACAAACTAACTTCAAACAATAAAAAAAGATTTACAAATTACAAGTAAGAACACAATTATAAAAACAATTTTGCTCTAAAGAGAAACAACGAATTTTGAATAATTTGCTTCGATGGAGTTTTTTGAAGAAGTATTTGAAGGACTTATGTGACTTTTCAAAAGATGTAATCTGATCTAAATTCTTTTTGTTTTGCGTGACATTTTTCCAGAGTTATCTTTAAACATTTTGAATCCTTTCTCTTTTATATATAAATCTTCCAAACGGCTAATTAGATGAAGATTATCTTTATTTTCATGTTTATCCAACCATAGATTGCTGAAGATAATCCTTGAACATTTTGAGAGAATCTCGGTTATTTGAATTTCAAAAACAACTATCCTTATCTTGCTTTAATCGGATAACCTTCAATCGAATAACCACCGAGTAAGTTTTTGTTTTAAACTTGACGAAGAGATAGGCCTTATTAGATACTTTTGTCTACGCATATTTAAATTTCCATAAAATCCGATTCGACCTTATCCTTATCCATTCTTATGTATAACTTAATTTTTCAAAAATTAATTCACTTAAAAGATAATCCCCATAGATCTTAACTCCATCTTGAGTGAAACAGGATTAAGTATATTTTCCTAAGATACATAGTCTAATGGAGCTAAGGCTTAATTAATTTAAATCTGATTTAAAGCTATTTTCAACATCATACTTCCAAACTTAATTTGTGAACAAGCCTCTGAAGAATATCAATCTTTTGTTTCTGAAGTTTTAGAACAAGCTTCTAAAGTATTGTATCAATTTTTCTTATGAAAGCTTCTGAAATATTCTCTAAAAGATTTTCCAACTAATCTAAATTCAATCAATTCAAAACTTTTGAATAAGCTTCTAAATATAACTTAGTTGCAAAATTAAACTTTCTGAAAATCCTTCTTTAAGCCTGCATACTCATTAGAGCATTAGCATTTCTCTCTTTTTGTTATCATTAAAATATATGAGAAATATCTAACTTTCTCCCCTTTTTTTATGATAACAAAATATACATAAATCCAAAAACATATAACATTTCAATGTCCAACATAAATAGCAAGAAAGAAACATTATTTGAAAATAATGATATACTATTCAAACTGTTGTATTGTCATGTTTGCTTGCTTATGTTTAATACTTAATTATTTTTTGCTTTTCTCCCCCTTTTTATTATCATCAGAAATCAACCATATATTTTTACAACAAAATTTCTGAAAACTTTTCTTCTCCTTTTTCTTGTGAGAAGATAACCACTTTTTATAAAGCAATAATAGATGATAAGACTTCTCCCTCTTAAGAAAATAAATCAATGCCATATTTTTCTTAAAAAAAAAAATTTCAACATCTTTCTTTCTCTCCTCATAAAAACATATTTAAAAAAAAAAAAGCTTCCCCTCAAAATGATACCAATTATTTATTATAAAAAATAAAGTAGAACATGAAGAGCAAATTAAAAAATAGAACAAAATTACCAAGTTCGTTTCTATTACTCATTCCATACTTTCACTTTCAATGAGGCTTTATTGATTAAGAATTATTACTAATTGAATTTTGCCTTATGACCTGTAACCATTAAAAAAATTATTAAACATTCTTAGGAATCTAGACAAGCTTGGGTCCTTTAAAATTCAAGCTCCTAATATTATTTGCATTTACTCGATTTTTACTAAGCTTGTAATTTTTATAAAAGCAATACATTTCAATATGACTCAACTTGTTACAAAAGAAACATGCAGAGGGAGAAGAATAATCATACCTGTTACTTACCGTACACCTTTGGTTTTAGTTTGAGTAATCTCTAACATATCCTCTGTACAACCTTTTATTATACTTTCTAAAGAATATTTCTCTTTGTTTTGGGAATAATGTTTGTTGTACTTTCTGATATATTCAACCGTTTTGCCTTTATCTTTTTCTTTAAATTTTCTTGATTTTTACTTTTTGATTTGACATATGCTATTTCTCTCTTTATTTTAGATGTATCTCCAAATTCAAAACCAAGCCCAGATTTTGAATTATCCATTCTTTGACTAAAAATCAACATTTATAACTTCTTATCACTTTTATTAAACTTTTGAAACATGTTTTTGATTGACTTAGATAAATCCTCCACACGATTTTTCAAACTTTTGATCTCTTCTTTCAAAATAAAATTTCATTTATTAAAGTTTCTCTTGCAACATGTAAATCTTCAAAATCATTTTCATCAACCGAAAGCTTATTTGTTTGAACGAAAGCTTGTTTTTCGTTCTTCAAAGTTTTATTTTCACTTTCAACTTTTGAAATTTTATCATTGATTTTTGAAAGTACTTTTAACAATTTACTGATTTCAGTAAAAATATCATTAGATATATAATATTTATCGAATTCAGAACTTACTTTAGAACGTGCCATCAAATATAAATTTTCTTTATCAGCTTTATAATCCAAACATTCTTCCTCATATTCCGACTCGTCCAAATCACTCCATGTCACTAACAAGCCTTTTCATTTCTTTTTGTATTTATGGAGTTTTTTCAAAAGTAGTGGACACTTGTATTTAATGTGCCCAGTCTTTTTGCATTTGTAACAAATAACTTCCTTCTTTTCCTTAATACCATTTCCTACATCATTTCGATTCTTATTAGATTAAAAATTGTTAGAGTTATATTGAGGATCCATTGTAATAATGAGAAAGATTTCTACATATACGGACAAATCGGTCAATATTATCAGAATCTGACGAATCAGCCCGAGTCGACTTACTAATGGGATGCCCAAATGCGTTGCAAAATTTCACTTTAAACAATGATCCAATAAAAGGCATAATTGGAACTATTGTCTCGAACTTCTTCATAGCATTATCTATTAGAAATGAATTTTCTAATATTTGACTCCGTACCGGATATCTCCAGAAAAGATTTTAAGTTCAATCCTTTTTTTTTCTCTCCACTCGGACTAATCCGCCGACTCGGCTTCTTGTAATCGAAACAAACTTCGAACATACCGTCGGGAAGTGATTCATTAATTAAACCTTCATAAATAAATGTTTTGTTCTTGTATTTTAGGCAAAACCTTTAGAAGTATCAACTAATGTAAGAGGAGTGGTATCAACTAACGTGCCCTTTTTTTCTCTTATAGGAAATGGAAATTCCGGATACAATTCGACTATCAAAAAGATTACCATATATAACATAAAATTTCTCCACCAATCCCTTCTAGTCTTGCTAACCGTATGACCTCTTTATCATCATCATCAGATAAATCATCATTGTTTAAATCAACTTCTACTTCTCTAGCCTTAAATGTTGTAGCCTTAAATGTTGTAGCCTTCTTTTTCATATCCTCTGAAGTATTTTCTAATTTTAAAAAATCAGTTTCATATACTACGAGCTTGCTACGAAATTGACTCAGGGTTAATGTCTTTAGATCACAAGCTTCTTCAATGGCAGTTTTCTTTGCATTCCAAATTTTGGGAAGAATCCTTAGCATCTTACATACCATATCTACATCACTAATCATTTTGCTAAGAGAAGACAATTCATCAGTTATAATAATAAATCTACTAAAAGAATCTTTGATTTCTTCATCAGGAAGAATTTAAAATGTTTTATATTGTTAAACAAGCAAGCTAATTCTTATATCTTTAATCGTTTCTGTGGCCTCATAAGTTTGCATCAAAGTGTCCTAAATATCTTTAACTATTTCATAAGAAGCAATTAAATAAAATTATGATCATGCGATAGTACTCAACAAAAGATTTTTAACCTTTGAATTAAGTTTGGCTTTGGTGATATCATCTCTTAACGTAATGATGGTTGGAACTTTGAGATCTCCTGCAAAAATAATTTGCCAAACTTGATAATCTGATATTTCACATAAGTCTCCATCCTGAATTTCCAATAGGGAAAGTTAGTTCCATAAAAAAATGGTACCTTGCTAAGCTAAACTATTAAACTATCACTTGGTTCATCTATGATCTTGAACTCTAGAAGATATTAGAGCAAGACTCCGATACCAATTGATGGTCTTGTATAAAATATCAAGAGGGGAGTGAATTGATATCTTTAGACTTTTGAAAACTTTTCAATATAAGAAAAATAAAGTTACCCTTTTTAACAACTTATAATGGTAAACAGTGATATTTCTACACACAATCAAATAACAGTTAAATAACACAAATTAAAAGAGTAAGAAAGAAAAATATCAAGCTGAGATTTTATAGAGCTTCGGCCTTCTGCCTACTCCTCTCTTCCAGCTTCACTGTTGGGAACTCAGTCTACTTCACCGGTGTCATTCCACTTAATCCACTAAATCAAATCATAAAGAAATCACAAGCACTCATCACACATAGACTTTATAATACTATGCTCTGTCTATCTAACCTCTTTACAATTTAGGCTATTACAGATCTACAGAGTACAAACTAACTTCAAATAATAAAAAAAATATTTACAAATTACAAGTAAGAACACAATTATAAAACTCAAACAATTTCGCTTTAAAGAAAAATAACGAATGTTGAATAATTTGCTTCAATGGAGCTTTTTGAAGAAGTATCTAAAGGACTTATGTGACTTTTTAGAAGATGTAATCTAATCTCGATTCTTTTTGTTTTGCATGAGATTTGTACAGAGCTATCCTTGAACGTTTTGAATCCTTTCTTTTTTATATATAAATCTTCCAACAGCTAAATAGATGAAGATTATCTTTATTTTCATGTTCATCCAACCATAGATTACTGAAGATAATCCTTGGACATTTTGAAAGGATCTCGATTATTTGAATACTCCCTAGATCCTTAAGCTTCTCTGGCAGCTTATTCTACAAGAAAGCTAAGCATTCCTTGCTAGGAGTTACTATTAAGATCTCTTCTAGCTTTCTTTTGTTAGACAATAAATCCTTCAAGAACTTAGCATATTTTGGCATCTATGAAAGAGCATCAACAAGTGGTAAGTTTATATGTAGCTATTTAAAAAGGTTGAGAAATTTACCAAATTGTTGATCGTTGTGCTCTTATTTCAAGCGCTGAAGATAAAGAATCAGAGATCAATATTCCTTGACTCTAGGTTGATTTAGGATCTTCTCTTCTTATGCCTTAGTGGATTCATCAAACACTTTCTTCTCATCCTTCTTATTTGCATCTTGTAAGTCTCTTCCACTTTGGAGAGTCACCGCCTTCACTTGCTCTCTGGGATTTGTTTCTGTGTTCCTTAGTAATGATCTTTGTTGTTGCTCATTTAATATCTTAGCGATCTGGCCAATCTGATTCTCTAGGTTATGGATGGAGGCTTCTTAGTTCCTTAAAGAAGCCCCTATTTGTTGCATTCGAGCCTTGTTTGATTAAATATATTTTTCCAAGAAGCTTTCCAACTTCTTCTCAAGAGCAAGTAGGGGTGCTGTCGATTATTGAAACCCTGGTAAAGGTAAATTTGATCTTTACTGGGGTTAATTCCTTATCTACCATTGTTGGCCTTGACCCTGATTTTGACCTCTTTAGGAAAAGTTCAGGTGGCCCCCCACTTTGGATTGTAGAGGTTACTGTCAGGATTATCCTAGGGTCTTGTAGGCTTCCCCAAAAAATCAACCTGTTCTGTCTGCTCGCAACCTACAATCCTCTCTTAATTGAAGTTGTTGGAGCTACACTGTAGTTGTTGTGAACCAGTCAAGAGGGATTCAATTTTCTTACTCAACATCTCCACCTAAGTGGCTAAAGACTGTACAGCGTTAAGCTCAAATACACCTGCAACTTTTTGCTTCCCCCTTCGGTTCTCCCACTAGTAATTATTCATAATTACACCTTCTATCAGAGTCTGGACTTCTTCGGGTGTCTTGGTATTGAGTGTACATCTGGTTACTGCGTTTATAATTTGTCTGGTAGAGAGATTGAGACCATTGTAGAAGGTTTGCATTTCCATCTAAAGAGGGAGGTCATGATGTAGACACCATCTTAACAAGTCCTTAAAGCGCTCCCATGTATCGTATAAGGTTCACCCTCTATTTAGGCAAAAGATGAGATGTTGGCTCTAAGCTTTGTAATTTTTGCAAGTGGAAAATACTTCTCTAAGAATTGTTTCGCTAATTCATTCCAAGTTGTGATTGAATTCCTTTTGCTAAAGAATTCAAGCACTGCTTAGCTCGACCGTGTAAAGAAAATGGAAAGAAGTACAAGTAGATAGCATCATCAATTGCCCCATTAATCTTGAAAGTATCACGTATTTCCAAAAAACTAGAAATATGTGCATTGGGATCTTCATCTTGGAGGCCGTCAAATTGTACAAACTACTACACCATCTAAATAATGTTCGACTTGATCTTGAATTGGCCGCAACAATTGGCCGGTTGATGTAGGACTGGGTACCGGTTAATGACGATCGAGAATAGTCCGACATGGTCCGATTCTGTTCCCTGTTGTTAGCCATACTGTTGTCGGGTAAGCTCTTGTGATCGGATTCTTGTTTTACTGCTTGATTCTTGACTTCGCCCTCTAATAACTCCACTTCGTCTTTTAATCTAATCAAAGATCCTTGGTTTATTGCCTTCACTGTTTCTTTGACAAATAATTTCCTCAAATTGTGCAAAGCCATCCTTTAAATCTCAAGATCAATTTTAATCAAATCTTTTGACCGGCTTCTTGTCATGCACTATACTAAAGAAAATAAAGATTTTAGTCAAGATCGAACAAAAAAATTCAAGAAAAGAAAATAAATTAAGAAATATAAGAAGAAAAAAAAATGGTTACATTAATAAATCTACTAGCTTTCTCAATATCAAAAGTCCCCGGCAAGTGCACCTATCAATTTATAATATAACGGATTAAGTCCAAGTGTCAATCCCTCATAAACTCTGACTACTAATACTCACTAAGTCTCTATTATCTAACTGAAAAATTAAATTTCAAGAGATTTAAAGAAGTAAATCTAAATTATTTCTAAAACTAATTTAAAGATTAATAAAGATGCAATTCAAGAATTAACAAAACAACAATTCAATCGGAATTTAATCACTTTCTCATGATAATTAACTATAACCCTAGAATCATCTATTAGAATCTCTTTTTAATAACATGACCTAAGATTGTATTACTGAACAATAAATCCTCAATGCTTTAATTTGAAATTCTAGAAGAATCTTGCAAATTATCTCTAATCTTCTAACAATTCTTATCAACCATGCCTAGATCTAATCTATTCTTATAGAAAAGAATAGAAAAAAGCATCATGAAATCTAAATAAAATTAAATCTTAAAATCTTATGTTCTCGTTGCTTTCTTAATTGTTCTTGGTTTGAAAAATTCCATAAAAGTCATACCAAATGTTCTCACAAATAAACCTTAATAAGGCTTAATATATGAAGAGATTAAAAAAAAAAAAATAAGTCAGCTAAAAAAGATACGATCAGAGACACAATTGTGTCTTTTGGTCATGTCTTTAATTATGCTTCACATTTATCTTTTTTTTTTTTAAACTAGAAACGATACAACCGACGACATGGTTGTGTCCTAAGTTGTAACAATAGAAAATCGGCTGTATCATTCAGCTGTGTTGATGTTCAAATATTTATAACTTGGTCATTTCAACCTCGATTTAAGTGAAAATTATTTCTATCTTCTCGTTTTCTCACATATATCGTTTCAAAACTTAAAAAATAAAATTTTACTCAATTAAGTATTATTATCTAAAAATAAACTCAAATATAAAAAAAAATCATTAAATAAAATATGTGCAATTAAAGACTCATTACATTTTAAGTTGACATGTCTACATTTAAATCAAAGATAAGGTTTTGGCGGTAAGTATCGTTTTTTCTGAGGGTCACATAGACAACATTGAAACGGATAGGCTCATTTATTGAGGCTACACTTCTAATGCTGATAAGAAAATGATTAGGCCTAATTTAGCTTTATGAACAATACAGATGATCAAGCTCTAGTTCGGGTTATACAAAAGGTTTCTCTTTGAGGCATCGAGTTCCTTTTTTACGTCTTCTAAAATCTACATATATAATGAATTATATCTAGTCACAAAATTCTTGATAACTAAGGGCCTAATGATGAAGAAAAAGTCGTTCTCTTAAAATTTGTGAGCCTTAATCACCTACGAAGGTGATCTTAAATTTTATTTTGTTATAAAACCTACATTGAGATGGAGTACTATTGGTTCAAGTGTTTTTTTTTTTTTATTTTATTTCTTATTCTCTAGGTAAGTTATAGACGCTGATACGACTTCTGTGCCATTTTTAAAAAAGCCTTTACCTTAATCTACTATCACATTAGATCAAATTTATAATTTGTTGATGAAGTAACCCATATTTCGAGCAATGTACGTAGTAGATTACATCAAGCGTTGAATTTAGACTATCCTTTTGTAACGCCACCACAACTATGACAACTTTTATTACTTTTTAGAATGTTACTCGTTTCATTCATCTCCCTCCTCCCCCATCTACTTCAAAACTTTATACTATAAACTCTAAATTTAGCTTAATCTCCTACAATTCACCACATGTCCACCACTATCACTATGACAACTCTTGTTGTTTTTTAGAATGTCACTCATTTCGTTCATCTCCCTCCTCCTCCAAGCTTTGTAACCATAAACTCTAAATTTAACTCAATCTCCTGCAATACACTAATTTTTACACCACCATATCTATAACAACTCTTGTTGCTTTTTAAAATGTTACGCGTTTCATTCATTTCCATCCTCCTTCATCTACTTTAAACTTTGTACCATAAACTCTAAATTTAGCTTAATCTCATGCAATCCACCACTAACGTCAAATGGGTTTTGCTTTTCACTCACAATGATTTAAAAATAAAAAATAAAAAAAATCTATACTTTACCCTTTGTGACTATCTTTGACCTTTAACTAAAATCGAGAAATATCCATCCTACCGAAATCCTCCACAACATTGGCTCTCAATGAGTCTTAAGATTATAAATTTTGTTGAGAGCACACTGTTGCAACTTTCTCTATGTCTGAGAGAAGAAGGATATTTATGCATGTTGTTGCCACTTGCTCTGTGTCTAAGAGAAGAAGGATATTCATAGGCAATATTGAACATAAGGTAAATCAATGGTCACATCACATACTAGTAAGCTTAGAGAGAGAAACTTTGCCTTCTCTCTAGAATCACCTAACCAACCAACCACCTTCGTGGAGAGGGTTGCCGGCCTCCAAGAGGCTTTGGCAACCCATTTTTGGTCTTTAATCGATCATCTTCCGTTAGTCTATCTCACTGCAACATCAAAATCTAAAGGCCAGGTACTATCTTGGCATGAAAAAAACCACACTTTTTAAAGGAGAACCGGCTATGTTGTTGAAAGAGGACGAGATAGAAAAGTTGTGTTCTCTTTTAAAATTTGCTTTGGTTGATTCATTCTCTTATTCTCGCCCTTCTATGCAAGAGCTTAGGGACTTTTTCATTAGAAGGGGACTTAAAGGCCAAGTAAAGTTTGGTTTGTTGAATCAAGGACATTTTTTTATTTGCTTAACTTTATAGGAAGATTACACAAGGATTTGGGAGAGGAAAACATAGATGATCAATTTATCTTTGATGTGAGTAGTAAAATGGTCTCCGTCCTCTCATCAAAATATTGAGAGTCCTACTACTTCGATATGGATTGCTTTTCCTTATCTCTTTGTACAATTTTTTGAAAAATCAATGTTTTTTACATTAGCTTCTACTTTTGGAACTCCTTTGAAAGTGGATGAACCAACAACAAATCTTTCGCGGCCTTCAATAGCTAGGGTTCCTGTAAAAGTTGATGTTTCTAAAAAACATAAAGATAGCATATGGATTGGTATTAAGAAAGATGGGTTTTATCAACCTATTTACTTTGAAAATATTTCTGCTTACTACTCTAACTATTTTAATATGGGCTATTCTTTTGAAAAATGCTTTGCAAAGTACCCCATCTCAAAAGAGTCTAATAAGGAAAAAAGTACAAAAAACCTCTTGGGTTGGTAAAACTCTTCCATCCTCAAAGGAAGACAAAAGCAAAAATGTTAAGCAAGTATATATCCCAAAGATAGTTGTGAGTTCAAAGGAGAAAGGTAAAAATACTATCGACTTGGGACAATGCTCAAAGAATGATACTTCTAATGAAAAAGTAAATGTAGATGAGCATACAGGTAATAATGATAAAACTTACCCTAACTATTCTCTTAAGGAGGATGAAAGTAACTCCAACAGCAACAAAGAAAAGGAGGATACCAAGGAAATTTCTTCCTCTACTCCTTATTCGAACCAAGGAAATAATGAATCAACTGACAAGGTCAATCCATCTCGAATCAAAGAGATCATTCAAGAGCATATTAACTAAGAACAAACGGGTAATAAGCACAATCTCAATAATATTACATGTCAAACTTTCTCTGTTTTAGATGACATTCCAAATAACGGATTGATTAGAGACAAAGATGAAGCAATAGATGATCTTTTGGATTCGTCATTTGAAATGGAGGGTGGGGATAAGGAAGAGGTGGATGATGAATATCTAGACTTTAATCCTACTTCCAACTCTTATAACTTAATCAAAAACATGTTTTGAGAGGTGACTTAGACAATAATACTCGTGCAACTTCTTTAGCTAAGGAAAGAGGTATGTCTTCTCTCCTTATATCTCCTAAGCGTATCAAGGAAAGTAAGATTATTTGCCCAACATAACCAATTACCATGAGATCTCTTTTTTGGAACATTGGGGTTTTAGTAAATGGAAGGTCTATTAAAAGTACATAAGCTTGCTATCTTTCATAAACTAGATTTAATTATGATCAATGAACTGATGACTTCAATTGATAATTTGGAAAATATTACAAAATCCTTAAGATTCAAAAACTTCTATTCAAATAATAACTAAAAAATTTGGATTATGTGGCATAACTATCTAAATTATGAAATCTTGAAAGAAACGGATCAACTTGTTCACATGACATGTACAATGGCTTGCTTTCCCTTCCATGTTACTGCGGTATATGCTAAATGCTCCAGAACGTTAAGAAAATTTATGTGAGAAGATTTAGCATCCATACATAAGATCACTAATGGCCTTTGGATGGTCATTGGTGATTTTAACACAGTCTTATCTCCTCATGAAAGGAAAGGTGGAAAGAAAAATGACTAGGGTTCCATGTAGGATTTCTAAGATATGCTTCTTTCTTGTAATTTATCTGATGTTAGCTTTTTTGGGAATCCATTCGCATGGTTAAGGAATAAAACTCATGTTAGATTAGATAGGGCTTTAATTAATGCTGATTGGATTTTCAAATTTGAGTCCATTCATGTATCGCATCTGAACAAAACATGTTCCAATCACTCCCCTCTTCTTGTTGAATTTTCTAGTAAGAATGGTGCTAAGGGTTCTAAGTTTAGGTTTCAAAATATGTAGATTAAACACCATTCTTTTTTAAATATGGTCGAATCCTCATAATATGAATAATGTAGTGCTCAAGGTCTTATTAAATTTCAACTTAAGCTTCAAAGGCTTAAAAATACTCTTATAAGTTGGAATAAAGGAGTTTATGGTAATATTCATAAAAAAGTGAAGGAACCAATTAATAAATTAGAAAACCAGCATATGTTGGATAATAAAGATGAATCTTATCTTAAACTTCAAAAAGCTAAAAGAGACTTATTGAACCTTATTGAATAAGAAGAAATCTTTTGGAAACAAAAATATAAAATAAATTAGCTAAAAGATGGGGACAAAACTCTAAATATTTTCATGTGGTGGTTAAAGAAAGAAGAGTTAGAAATGCTATATCAAAAATTAAAGATCAAAATGGTGATTGGGTTAAGGGAGATGCTCTTGGCTTGATAGAAATCAACTACCCAAACCAATCATACATAGTCGAGCTAGAAGACTTCAAGGACTCACACGAAGGATACTAGCTTGAACACTGATTCAAGATAAGGATTCTTATTCCAGTCTCTATCTTTTACACTACTGTCGACCTGAGTACTAAGCCTTCATTAGTATCAGTGCCATTTACGAGCTAGCAAGCAATCACATCGACCTCCTGAGCCAATTAACATCCAAACCCATTCCGAGCTGACCAACATCAAACCCTAATCTGAGCTAAGCCCCTGAGTTGACCAATATCTGACCTCTGTTCGAGCCGAGTTGTGAGATATCCGACCTGAAGAGATCTAAACATCCTTAAATGATCAAGCTCTAACTTAAACTAGAACAGGTCTACTCTGACTGTAGACTTTTCCTTCACTTCATCTGAATTGTATTGTAATACAAACCGCTAACCACCATACAACACCTATTTTTTGGCACAACATTCTAGAATGATTTTTCACTTTTTCGTATAGAATATTCTTTATCTCTTTCAGTATATTTCATATATTCTATTTGTAAATTACCCTTTTGTCTTTTCATATATGTATTATAACCTTACTAGGGTGAGTATATAAACCACAATTTATTGTACACAGACATCAACACCTCATTATTGAATATTATTAGTTTCCTTATTGAGCAATCTTAGTATTCTCACACTCTCTTAACTCTTATCTATTCTCTTTAGTAAAAAGCAGTGACGAGTAACCCTATGATTCAAAATAGTGAGTTATATCCAGTGAATTATAGAGCAAGTAGGATCAATCGATGCATCATATACAATTGGTAGCTATCCGGATTTACTAATTCCCCTTTGTTTTCCTTTAGTTCCTTTTCCATTGTAGTGTTCCTCCATGTGTTCGACCTTGGAGACGCATCATGGCCCTTTTACTATAAATTGTTTTTAGGTTCTCTTGTCCAAAGATCGAGATGTAGAATAATTCCAACAATCGAATTGGTTATCTACAGTGATAAATGAAAATGACAACAACAATCTAATTAAGACACCATCTTTTAAGGAAGTTACATAGGTAATATCCGATCTCAAGCCTGATTCTGAACTCAAGCCATATGGGTTTGGTAGCCTCTTCTTTAAACATTGTTGGAAGATTATCGATATGGACTTTGATGAGGCTATCCTAAATTTCTTTTATGGATAACCCCTCCCTAGGTTTTACACTTCTGCCACCATCGTTTTAATCCTTAGGAATTTCAACTATTAATCTTAGAAGGATTTCATGCCTATCAGTTTATGTAACATAACTTCAAAAAAAATTTTGAAAATCCTCAATAATAGGTTAAGTGGAATCCTTCCTAAGATCATCTCCCCTAACAATTCTAGTTTTATTAAAGGTAGAACATTCTTGACAACGTCCTTCTGGTCTAAGAGTTATTATATAATTTGAATCGCAAAGTAACAGGTAGTAACACTTTTATGAAACTTGATATGAAAAAAGCATATAATAGGTTAGATTGGGACTTTCTCTTTTCTATACTTGACAATTTGGGCTTTCACTAGAAATTTACATATATGGTTAAATGAATCATATGCAATAGCTAGTCTACTGTCCTCATTAATGGAAAAAACTCTAGTTTCTTCACAT
Source organism: Lumnitzera littorea (assembly GCA_024138015.1). Taxonomy (NCBI): domain Eukaryota; kingdom Viridiplantae; phylum Streptophyta; class Magnoliopsida; order Myrtales; family Combretaceae; genus Lumnitzera; species Lumnitzera littorea. Next base: position 109,358,759 of record JAMXBB010000004.1, on the reverse strand, counting down.
TTACTAGACGTTTGCGTCAGGGGAATCCTCTATCCCTTTCCTTATTTATTTTAGCTGCTGAATATCTATCTCAAGGATTAAACAATTTGTTTGAAAGATACTTATCTATTAAGCATAGGACTTCCTCTCCAATTTAGATTTCTCACTTGTGTTTTGCAAATAACAATATTCTTTTCCTTAATGGTTCTACTCCTTCTATCTCTAGGGTATTAGATTTCCTTCATCACTATGAGAGGGTATTAAGTCAAAAGATCAATAATCACAAAAGCTCCCACTTAGTTCTTGAAAAGACCAAAGTTACCAAGAAACAAACTCTTAAACTCCTTATAGGGATGAATCTTCAAAATCCTCCAATGGTTTGACTTAGTTGTCTTCTTGTTACTAGTCAAAGAAAAAGATAAATATTTAATGACATCTTTGAAAAAGTCTCTATTAGGCTTAATAAATAGGCTAATCTTTGGCTCTTTGTTGGGGGTAGAATCATTCTTTTCAAAAATCGCCTTAACCTCCTTACTTCTTTATCTATTCTAAGCTATCTAACCTCTCGAATGGGTGATAAAAAAGCTAGAAAATATGTTTGCAAAATTCTTTTGAGGGGATTTTACTAAGTCTATAGCTACTTACTAGGTTTCCTAGGATAAGTTATGCCTTCCTATAGAGGAAGGTGGAATTGGTGTCAAATCTTAGGGACTTTTCAAAAGCTTTTGAAAATAAAATCTGGTGGAAATTCAAAATTGAAAACTCCATTTTCTTTCAATTCGTGAAATCAAAGTACCTTAAAGGTAAACAACCTACTAAGGTTACTGCTTCTAAAGTCTTTTCTCCATTATGGAAAAGAATCTTAAAAGCTCATAATATGATTGAAAAGTTCATTTATTTTGATTTAGGTAGGGTGATGTAAATTTTTGGTTTAATCAATAGCACCCCCGGGGCCATCTATTTTCTCAATTCCCTATCACTTCTCCTCATATTTTGGTGAAGGATCTTTAAACCCATGATAGGTAGGATGTAGATGGGCTTAGTAGATCACTTCCTAGCGTTGTTGTTGAGGAGACGTTACACATCAATTTGAACCAAGAGGTAGCTGACTCTACCATTTAGAAAGCTTTGACTAATGGTCAATTTTCAATGTCTAGTGCATGGAATATTGTTAAAACTAAGGCCGATCAACTTAGCAATCACACTCTTTTTTGGAATAATTTCTTACCTAATCAAAATTTCTTTCTTCATTTAGAGGGCTATTAGATTATTCATACCCACAAAAGATAAACAACATTCTTAGGGTAAGATTCTACCTTCTTAATGTATAAATTGTCATAAGGATGGTGAATCAGCTATTCATGTCCTTTTAACTTATTGTTATACTAGAGATGTTTGGAATGGTGTGGCTCATTACTATGTTATCTTTCCTATTTCAAACATCTCTACCATTAATACCATGTTAAAGTTTTAGAAAAGCAGAGCTGGTAACGTTACTAATCATACTAGAATTTTCGTTCCTTCTCTTACCTTGTGGCGTCTTCAAGATGAAAGAAATAATCTCAGGCTTTGAAATATTAGCAAACCTCCTCATATTTTTGTCAATCAAATCATTGATGATCTTATTATGTTAAGGAGGGCTAACCCCCTTACTTTCTGACAAATCAAGGATGATGAGAACATTTTTAGATGCATTACCAAACCTTCAAAAAAGAAAAACTTTGTTCTCTCTCTTAAGCTTGTTATCACAACCCTAAGGAAGGCTTAATAGAATTGCTTAAAATTTCCGTATCATGTATATACCCATGATACGAAAATCGCCTTGCAAGTCAAAAATTACAAAACTCTAAACGGTTGGTCATTAAGGTTTTCAATTTTAATTAATTAACTTACTATAAAATATAATTGACTATGGATATCCAATAATCTACAATTTATCAAGACCATAAAGAATCGGTATCCCCTACCAAATAATAAATTAGGGTAAGACAACTATATAACTTACAAGAAATGCTAAATTATACATAATTCTAATATATAAATAATTTCTAAATAAAATGTTTCTGTACCAGCTTTACACTCCTCAATTAACTCTAACAATATCATATATATCTTCAATTTGCACTATACACTCGAGGTTTATCCCAGCTCAACTTAAATAAACCTGCAAAAGAAACTTTAAAGGAATGAGCAAACCACAACTCGGTGAGTTCATTTCTTACTACCATTGTTCAAGCAAGTTATTAGACATTTCCCTCTAAACAACACTCGACTGTTACTCTAACCGAGAATCAGCACTCAATATAAGTGGAGTCCAAATAAGGCCATCCATTAGATATATCCAAAGCTCCTTGGGAATACAAAGCGAGTCCTATTGTATCAAAATATATCCATAGCCCCATGGGTACAAATATGCAAGTCCTTTTGCAATAATTGGAAATATTATGCTAGTTTTACCTTAACGATAAGAATATCATTCATAGGTACTACAAACCCTCGTCGAAATCACACAAAATATATTTACCATTGGAAAATTTTTTTTCTAAAAATACTTTTCTTAAAAATTTGTAAAGTTAGCACTCTTCATCAATATATCAATATCAATTGGGTCATAGATATGTGACAAATATAACCGGTTATATTAGTGAAATAGTTATATTTACCAATTTAAGAAAGTGATCACATAAATGATAGCACACAAAGCAATCAACCATTCAACAATCAATCGGTATCAACCAACAAACAGCATACAAACAGCATACAAACAACAAATAGCAAATCAATAGAACTCCCTCACCTTGGTTAATACTCACTCTTCAAGCCTTTGGGATTTCTAGATCTTGATAATCGGGTACCTAAAAAATAATAAACCTTATAAGTATTCTGAAAAACTAGGTTTCCCGATTAACTAAATATCTATCATTATTTGTCTAGTTTTCCACTATAACCCAAACCCAAGTATAGTATAAACTTAATTTAACTTAAATCTTCTATATATTTTTCTCAGTTTATCTTAAATTTTTAATTGCATATAACTTTTTCGTTTTAATTTCAATTTTTATAAACTTATAGTTGATATTTATCGTTTTTTGATATGCTTTTACGTAACAAGATCCATTTTAAACGTTGTAACCCATATTTTTCATTATGGTTTAAAAATATTATGAATTTTATTATTTTGACTTAAATATTTATAAATTATTATTTTAAGCTTTTCTTTATGTATTTATGATTTAATAAATATTTAAATTTTCATATTCTTGTATTTCTTATTTTCAAGTCTATTTTGTAACAATTTACTTATTTTGCTATTTTTAAGGTTAAATACTTATTTAATTTACCTTTGGTATTTTAATAATAATCTAACTACTTATTATTATTATTTACGAATTTAATTAAAAATATTAAGGGTTGACGTAGCAGCATTAGGATGTTCCAAGTATCACTTTCATAGATTTTTCATATTTTCTAATTTTTTTTTCTATTTCGTAATTTTGCTTAATATTTATACATATATCTATTATTAAATTTTGTAAATTAACCCAATTCTTTTTCTTAAACCCACAACATACATATGTATTTATATATATATATATATATATATATTACTTTATTTAATAATTTGGTATTTTAGTATATCGTATATATACTGTTTAAGTATATACATGTACTTATACCATAATATACTACTAGTATATGTATTTTTATACCTATACATATACTTGTATACTTTTGTTTTCTTATCTTATATATATATATATAACTTTATAAACCTATATATACCATACATACATATATAAATGTACTATACATATATATTTATACACTATAAATACATATATAACTGAACACATTTACATATGTATATATATAAATAATGAAAATAAATAAATATAACTACTATATACGTATATATATACATATACATAATCTCTTTATACCATATACTTGCATAATCAATTATAACATATATGTATACATATAAGTATATACTTAAGTATTTATATACTTAAATGAACACATAAGTATAAGAAATATTAACTTTTTATATAATTTCATTACATGTACAAATGCCTTTATACAAAGAAAGGAAATTACAAAATCAAATATATTACATAATTCCTAAGTACATGTATTTTTACAAAATACATACATATATAACAAGAGTACATATAAATTAATAAAATAAATACATTAAAAAAATTTTACTTAACTATTCTTCTTATAACTTAAAGAATTGTTAATCCAAAAGCTTTTTTCTTCTTCCTCTACACTTAGTTGAGTTAAGATGAAAGGAAGTAAATAAAAAATAAATAAATAAGGAGTATGGGAAGGGTTTACGATTTGCTTGGGAGAAAGAAAGTGTGTGTGTTTTTTTTGTTTTGAATAAGAAAATTGAAAGAAAAAAGAGCACACATGCAGCAAACGAAGGGTAGAAAGAAGGAAAATGAGAAAAGTCAAAAGTAAAAAAAAAAAAAAAGAAAAGAAAAACTAACCAAGATAAGAGATAAGAATAGATGATTAGACACATCGCTTATCTTTTAATTTCAACCAAGCAAATTCATCACATGGGCCGTTGCTCACAACGTTTAGGAGAGGAGAGATTTTACGTAAGAAAAGGAAAAAAAAAAATAAGGAAAGGAAAAGGAAGAAGGAAAAAGGAAAAAAAATTAAGAATTATAATTCCAAATGTAAAATTATAGATTTAAGAATAATTATGTAATAATATTTAAAATTTTATAAAATTTATTAATTAAATCGTTACCTATTGTGTTTATAATATTTGAGCGTTATTTTAACTCGTTTGTTAATAATTTTACGCGATGATATGTATTAATTGATAATCGTATTCTATTAGGTTTTTAATACTTTTTAGGGTATAATTATTCATTTTATAAACTTTAGTTTATAGTTTTAAATTTTTTGTCAAATTCGAGTTTAATTTCCAATACTTATCCATACAAAAAGTTTAGGGTTTTTATACATGATTAAGGTTTCAGTTAAAATTTTTAAGGTTTTTCTTACTCATATTATATTTGAATTTAAAATTTTAATTAGTTTTAAATTTATTAACTCCGTTAACTTAGGATAATTACCTATAATATTTAAATTAATTCGATACCTAAAAAGCTAAATTTACGGTGTTTACACTCGTCCTAATAAAGGTACTGCCAAGTTAAATGTTGGTGGTAGTTTCTATAAGGGTAAAGGTGAAGGAGGTGGGATTCTTAGGAATTCGAGTGATAAATTTATCTAGAGCTTTGGGCTCAAGGAGAACAATAAATCTATTAAAACAATAGAATTAAAGGCTCTTGTGAAAGGTCTTGAGTTATATAGGTATTTTAATATTACTAAGTGGTGCATAGAAAAACAAATTTTTTAGTGGTATCAAGGTAGTTGTCATCGACGATTATAAGATGGGATGTTTAGAATGAGATCTCTTAGGCAATGAGACTTTTGGTTGAAACATAGGGGTAAATTAACCATCTATTGAGAGAAAAGAATAATGCAACTAACTGATTAGCCAAAAGGGCCGAGAGACCTAAACAAACTTTCTAATCACAAATCCATCTCAACTGATTATTAAGTTTAAGAGGATATTGATGCATAATTCCATAGGAATGGAGTATCCCAAGATTGTTACTTGTTAGATTGCTTTACCATTTGGTTGTTTCATGTATATTTTAAAAGTTTGGTCAGACTGGTTATTATATTGAGAGAGTCTCTCGATTTTGTTTAATACTTTTCATGTAAGTGATCGCTTTATTGTAAAGGGAGTAATAACCCCTTATTTATTTTCTAACATGCAAGTGATAGGTATTTGTGTATTGAAATATTAAGTTTATGCGGTCCTCTCTTCTTGTATTTTATCTTTTCATTAATAAAATTTGGGGTTATCATCTCCCTCCTCAATGTAAGGGGTTTGCCCCTAAAAAAAAAAAAAAGGTAAATCAATGCTTTAATTATTGTATTAATACATTTTGTACAGACAAAAATGAGAGATTTATGCAAAACATGAAAAGTGATTTTACTACATATTATCATGTGTATATATAGTTGCATTTCAATTACTATTGTGTAAAGCTAGTGCTATAGTTTTTTTTTTTTTTGGGAAATTACTAAAGACTCGTTGAACTTTCGCTCAGATATCTATTTACCTTCTAAACTTTTAAATTATATTTTTTTACTCTCTAAACTTTCAACAATTTGTACTGATAAATCCACCTAATATTTTCAATTTAAAAAAAAAAAAAAGAATATATGCATCGCATATGACTAAATCTTCCACAAAAGTCCATAAATGTTCATCTCTCTTGAAACACACCATCTGAAACAGCTAAAAATTATTAACTTAAATATTGTTACATAATTTTCCATGTTTACATGGATGCTATATAATAAGATTACAACACCAAATCCAGCAATTTATAGAAAACATATTGTGAATAAGAAAGTTAAAATGTTTCTGTTTTCCAATTATAAAGGTCAACAACTTTTTACAATTATCATACAAATATATATTGATACACTCATAATTGTTCTGTTATTAAAATTTTTTATTTGTCAATATGGACTAAGAGCTGAGTAATTATAAAAAATATAACCATAAAAAATTTAAAAGAAAAATCTTTTCATAAAAGTTAGTTACACAGTTCATAAGAAAAGAAATATATAAAAATATAAAATAATTCTTTCAACGTTTTATTAGGTGTCTCAAATGTTGGTTATCTTTTATATATTTGCTTAAATTTATAATTTTTTTATTATATAAACCGAAATAACAAATAACCCACTTTATATATTTTATTAATAATTATTTGCTAAACTTATATAGTTTCTTTTATATTGCATGATCAGATTTAATCTATTTTTCAAATTCATTGAAAACCGACAGCTTTGACGTACATTAATGTTTTCCTTGCACGAATAAATGCTCATGATATAATTTCTGAGAAAATGATGATAATATTGTGGTGCCTGACCATCATATAACATAAGAAGAAATTCGAGAAAAATTTCCTACTTTTAATTATTTGGCTTTTTGCAGAAGGAATTCATTTTATATTGTAAATAAATGTAAAATAATTTTCTTAATTGACATGAAGGAAAAAATATCGAATTATTCTTCCTCGTATACTTTTAGCTGTTTCGAGAGAGTGTCTTTCAAGAGAGGAGCATTTATGGGTTGTTATGGAAGTTTTAGTCATGTACCATGGACTAAGTTCTTTTTTTTAACGGAAAAATGTTAGGTAGACTTAACATTATAAATTGTTTGAAAGTTTATAGGATCAAAAAACAATTTTTAAAAGTTTAGGACGTAAATAGATACTAGAGTGAAAGTTCGAAAGGTATATTGCAATTTCCCCATAAACCTAATTTTAATTAAGCCATATATACTAAATTATGTAATTGTATATATTAGTAGAGCAAAAATTCTACCTCTATTTAATTAAGCGGTTCACTTGATGCACATAACTTAAAGTCCTAACTATAAGCGAGTACAAATTAAGTGGATCGGACACTTTGCGTCATGAGATTCGAGAGGATGTATTACTGCATCATGGATTGATAACACGATTAAATTGAGAAGTTTGTAATATGAAGTTGACAAGAGAATTGAATCCCAAAGTGGAAAAGTTCTTACAACCAGGATAACTTCTATGCCATCGCATCTCTGATACCCGATACAATTTCCTTTACCTTTAGTAGGCTTGAACCTTGGAACTCCACGTGGAAGGTAGAGGCTGAAACCTTCCTAACTTTATTAATGGAAAAGGAAATTATGACATCGTTGTAGATGAATGAAATGACATCTAAACACTTGAAATTGCTACACAGGAGACTCAAATTATGTCACATGAGAACTTTTATGCAACAACATGTTTCCATCATCTTCTCAGATAGAATCATAAAATTTCCCATGAAGGAAAATATATGGGCAAAGCTCTTTTCAAGAAGATAATGATTTAAGAATACGTTTCCTTCCCTCTAAGAGTATCTTCAATAAGACATGTCGGTAGGGGGTGCATATTGATGTCTTTAAGAATATAAGATTTAGCTGAATGATCATAATAATATTGATGAACAGTCGTTGCTTTGGGGCTTTGCCGAACTCATTATTCTTTGTCTCGTTAAAAAAGGATTATAATTTGAGTCAGACAAATAAGCAATAAAATTTCCGACTCTTCAACAATTATTCTGTCCCCGCTATGCCTTTTTTACCAATTATTTCGTTAACATATTCTATTTATCAACTAACTGGTCCCATGAGTGCCTTAGGAAGGATAACTAAGGATATGTTAATCTATCCATATCCTGATATAAGACAGAGTATGCTCCGATTTTTATTTTATTTTATTTTTAAATCCATCCTTGAACTTTAAGTTTTAAGGAATTAGGTCTTGTTGAGTGTAAAGTATAAAACCTGACCTTTATTAGTGATATTAAACTTTTAGATAGGTTGGTTTTTGTTCAGTAATACATATCAACAAGTGCACCACATCTAATGAGTTGCTTTTCAATTAGCTGATTGTGCCTCTAACTTTACCTTGATATCAGAGACAGGAGATCAAAAATTTGTTATCCATTTGTGATGCTTCTGCCAAAGTTTCCGCCCATAAATGGGAATAGCATTATCCAATAAATATAAAACTATGCCAAATATAATAAGCTTAAGTTTGTAGTCAAACGCTAGTGGCTCTAAAATTAAATAGTTCGAATTCTTATGAAACAAATTTTGTAATTGACATGCATGCATTTCCTTACCATATATACTTTTCTTCATAGTTGGATATGGGATTAGTCAAAAAGGAATGTAGGTAGGAATAGGATATCGAAATCCAACTTTAGGGTAAAGTTGATTTTTGATAGTGAAGTATCATGGGCTTTTTAGGTAGCAATGTTCCATCTTCTGATATTTGTTTTTTATAATGTGCTGATTATTAATGACGAGGTCAACTGATTTGACCATGATATAGTATAATCTGATTGAAATATCCGGAGGTAACTTGCATAATACCATTATTTTCATGAGAGGATGTGTTGCTGGGTTTTTTTGAGGGACTTCCCCCAGAAAAAGAAATAGCAGTGCTCTTGCAGAAGTTGTACTGGAAACAACCATATAGAATGCAGCTCAAAGATATAGTCAATGTAATTGAATACTATAGATCTTTCTTTACACCTTGTATTGGTACTTGTGAATTTACTTTGAGTAGATGCAGTGAAGAAACTTGCAGTTAGATAAACAAATTGTTGGAGGTTCCGTAATATGGTGGTCATGCTATGTATGGTAAACTGGCACCCCATTTATGTTGCCTTTGCCCCCTGCTGTGTTGCCTTCTATATTTTGTTTATGTTTTTTTTTTTTTTTTTTGGAAGATGTTATAAACTTGTATTTATTTTGTTTACTTTTCTTGGGATTTAGGTAGATTTTATCCTATTTTTTGTAATTCATCAATTAAATACTCCTTTGGGAGACAGATAAAATGATTCCAGATTATGGTTTTAATAACATGATATTAGAGCTTCAGCTCGATCCCATAACTCTGGAAAAGCATTAACTACAAAATATGAGTAATCACTCGGAAACAAAATCATCGAGTGGCTCACGTTTAGGAGCTAGGTTGTTTTTTAAATATGTTGAATGAAGAAACTCAAGGGGACAACAAAGGTCGCCTGGATGGTGGGGATAGATTTTGAAAAATCCCTTACGTTAAATGTATCTCCCAATCAAACTGAGGTATTTTGTCTACTTCTCAACGAGATGTGCGCGGGTAAATCATTGATACCTTCTACTCAATGGCGATAGAAGCACACATAGGTAAGGTATCTCATCCTTTACTCTCAATGGCTGATTATGAGTGGATTATTGATACTAGAGCATCCGATCACATGACAATCTCAGTATGCAATCTTGAGAATTATTATGAATACAAAGAAAAACCTAAGATATAGGTGGCTAAAGGTAATGCTATAGGTGTTATAAATTGCACTATAATCAGTTAATCCAAAAGCTTAAGTTTTTAAATAAAACGATCATGACACTAATCATAACATGGTATTAAAGCAAGAAATTTTGAGTTTGAATCATCCCTATTTAATTAAATTGTCCACTTGTTGGGCTTTAGCAAAAAAATCCAGCCCACAAGTGGGGGAGGTGTATTATATAATAAATAATAATAGTTTACACTGTATCTACAAATTTAAGCTTTTAGATCAACTGATTTTGCAAGAGGTGTAATGAGAGGAGAAACTGTTAGTTTGTATAATTTGAAATTAAACTCTACAATTTGTTATTTGTGAGCAAATTAACCAGGGACATGAATTGTAGCGTAATTTTTTTTTTTTTTCCTTATTCATATGAATTTGGGGACCTTACTTTGGGGATATGATATCTTAGGCAGTGACACATTTTAGGAGACTTACTATCTTTTGGATATGATGTTAGGCTGCCCCTCGATACTTGGGGGATCAACTTTGTCACATAAGTGCACTCACAGGTCGCACACAAGGAGAATTATGTGTGTTGCATGGCATTTGGATTGCAGTTAAATCTAAGTAGTGCATAAGTTTGCAGAAACGTGAGGATACAAGTCAGGATCCTTCATGGACAAAGTGTTGCATGCACTGTTGCCTGTAGAATATGGTTTTATTCAATCAAACAAGAAAATGATACAGCTGTATTGTGGCAATTTCTTCTTTCCGGAAAGAAAATACGGTAAGTTATTGGCCAGAAAAAGCTTCTTATTAAGGAAACCACAGACAAGAGGAAGATCTGCAAAAAAATTCTCAAAGAAGAGGAATAAAAATACGCCAAACTTTGACTTCACCATCTAAACTGGTACTGTAAATTAGACAAGAAGTATCGGAAGGAGTTTGCTGATCCACTACTGCTTTTAAGCACTTTACCGGGCCTTGATGTCCTCTCAGGATGGCCAAACAAGAGTAGCTTCCGTTATTTTCTCTCCATATCCTTATAGTTTTATCAGCAGAACAACTGAACACCAATCCTGAAACAACAGCCAAGTCAAATATTGACAGTGTGTGCCCTTCAAGGGAACCTGTAACCGTCATGTTGCCTTGATTATCCTTCTCCCAGACAAGAAGCGATCCATCACATGCACCAGAGTACAGCATAGACCCGTCTGTTTTTAGAGCAAGTGCATTGACCCCAGAGATGTTGTCTTCCAGTATGGCAATAAGAGAATGGTTCTTCTCTCCTGGATGTTGCTTCCAAACCTTAATTTTCTTGTCCGCTGATCCTGTATAAACGTTTCCATCGATGGATGATACTACTGCATTTATGGCATCATCATGTGCATTTTCAATTGACCTTAAGCATTTGAAATCAGATATTTGCCAAATTTTGAGCGTCCTATCCCATGAAACGGAATATAGGAGGGACTCATCCCATGACAAGGCAAGTGCAGATACTGTGTCAACATGATGGACCCATGTACGCTTCTTATGCCGTCGAATCTGAACCTGGTTTTTGGGGATCAGAATTTTTAAGGCACGGTCACTGAGAGTTGGTAGTGTGGCTATCTTTGTGTATTTTTTGGGTTCATTTTCATGGTGGTTGATCTTCCATACACGTATTTTTTGGTCTTGATGAGCACTGAAGAGTATATTCGATACGACCAAAAGCGACTTCACAGCACCTTTTCCCATAGCTACAATATTATCTGCTGCATACTCATTGTTATCACTGGAGTTTAAAGCGCTGCGTTCCCATAATCGAATTTCATTGTCAGAAGAGCCGGTATATATGAACTTCCCTGCCAAGGCAAGGGAGGATATATAAGAGCCATCACATTTTAACGTGCCGATACACTGGTGGTGGATGTCGAACGACTGGTTCTGGTACGGGTAATGTTGTGAGGTAACAAGAGAAGACATTGATGGGTGTATCGATTGTGGGTAGAAGGAATATAGCTCTGGTTGATATATATTACTATGAGACTGTAATTGGTATTCGGTAATATCATCCTGGTAGGTTGTCATGGTTCTACTCTCAGAAGGACTAGATACTGCTATCCAAGTGTGGAAAACACTGGTATATATAGTGAGGGGAGAATTGTCCGCTTATTGGGAATTTGGAAGCACTTGCAGAAAAGATGAGGATCGTAGTGCTAAAAAGTGGAGGGACAAGGATGGCCCAGGTAAATAGTATCCCATCCTCTCTTCTATAAGCACATATAGATATATGTATATTTAAATATGTTTTTATATTCTTGCATGCGTGTGCATATATCATGTGTCTACAGACGATTGTATAAATCTGATTTAAAATTCAATGTACCAACATAGAACAGGTTTACACCGAGCTGTCCCTATTTTGATAGGCAAGTTTGGTCCATGGCCTTACTATTCTAACGCATAAATTTTGATGAGAGAGATAATCGATACCTAAAACAAATCAGATTATTCAGATAGATTAGTAAGTCCTGCTGACCAAAGCTGTGCTGTGTGGAAACATCTGGATGTTTGTGATTGACTGAATAAAGATGAAAGAGGTTCAGATATCAAATTCTACTCTTCTGGATCATCAGGAGAGCAAAACAGACATTTAGGATTCAAATCTAACACCTCTTGAGGCAATCTGCATGGATTAAATTGGAAATTCACTGTAGGGATCATGCAATGGTCCATGTGTCCAGAGATAATTAAGTGGGAGCGGTACTGAAACTAGTTCCACAATCAGCTAATCTAAGAACTTAAAAGCTTATGGACAGGGTGTGAGAAGTTCAATATCGGCTGGTTTGGGATCAAAAATTTTGTAATTGTACCCACACACGTTCTTGGTCTCATTTTCTTTTTTCCTTTTTTTTTTCTCAATTTCACCCAGTGAACCTTACAAGTGACATGTACCGGGATGAGGTAGGCTTTTTATACATTACATTACAATATTTATTTGGGTTTCACCGATAGGTGTCTTAGAATACATGTTAAAGGCCAAGACCAGAATTAGTTTCGCATAAATATACGAACAATTGAAAAGTTCCTTATTTTGGCCTCTTGCTTTAATTGAAGAAAGGCTGTCGTGGAATTTTCTTTCCATTTTGGGTGGATGACAATTAGAGTTTTCATTGTCCAGCACTAGTCTCTTTGGTCTTGTTCCATATAAGTCGCTTTTTATTTGTTTCTGGCAAAGTGCCAATGTGAGGACCATTTCTTTTTTATTATTATTTTTCAGTTAATATTTTTCCGGCCTTTTTCCCAGAATAACCTATCCCACTGGACCACTTGTTTAATGTCCATTAGCTTTGCGATTATGGTGGCGTTCAAGCTAAGTTTGATAAGAACAAGAATACATGTTATTGGTGATTTAGTCATGTAATACGGATATAAGTTGAAATCATGTGGCCACCTAAAATTTGTTTTGGCTCAATATGGCTGGATCAAAAATCGAGACCTTTGAAATCTTGGAAAAATTAAAGGAAAAACATGTCCAAGTTTTTAATTATATATGTATGTATGTATGTATGTTCCAAGACCCAAGTACGATTTTGTGAAGCTAAAAAAAGTCGGATGATAATCTTTGTCATTGGAGTGAACAAATTGCGTCTACCCACTTTTTTGTTAGCAAAATGGATGTACATGTACTTCTGTTTTGTTCGAGTTCTACATTACAACTAATAAGAGTTAGGTTTTTTACTTTGGACGGTTTGGTCCCAACATGTAGACGCAAGTTAAATCTTTTTGGTAAAAGAAATATTAATCTACAAGGAAATCTCCCAAAAATAGAATGGAGAAATAGAGAGGGAGAAAACCGGGGATACTTTTGGTTTTATTACGAGCTATTTATAAAATTTCTTATCACCACTTATTTTCTGATTAATCCTACTAATCATATCATAGCTATTAATATCCAATCCATAGTCGTAACAACATCCCATTCCCCGCGTTAAAATAGTCTCTGTCGAGCTACTTTGCTAATATCGTCATGTGCAAAGGGATTTCATGTCTGCTATCTTTACATTTTGTTATTAATTTCTTTCCACCCCTCAAGGGGTACGTGGCGTGGCTTTTGTTTATGGAAAAGGAAAGGCATCAATATCCTGGAAAAAAAGTCCGATGATAATTGTTAATTTCCGCCTTAAATTAATGATGTCCATGTCCTCCTAATTGAACCTCGCTTTAGTGGCATGAAACAGAATTATCAAAATAATGCGCATATTTAATACATTTAGTGCATTGCACTTACTCACCACATGTGCACCTGACTCCATTATGTCGCTATCAATTTAGCTTTTCTTTTTCCTTCCCCTATATACTTCAATAATTCCATTTAACATGCATGTGATGTGAGCTTGTTGGAATGCATTTTGGGTGTGTTTCTCATAAGATGTATTTTGTTTCCGCATCTCTTACACATTAGCATTTAAAATTTTCATATATTTTTGCCTTAATTAAAAAAAAAAGTATATTCTTTGATAAAAATTGGATCATTTGTCTTTATATTGTTTGAATGATAAAATCTAAAAGATATCATTGAAAATAATTTTTTTTTATTTCCCTCTTTATAATCAATGTCTCTTGTTTTAGCTATTGGTGATCTCTAATTGCTAGGACACCATTAGTTGCCTCATCCCTTTCCTTTATCACTATAATATTGCTAACAATATGTGAAAGGCTTTTTTAAAAAAAAAAAAAAAAAAAACAGAAAGGCCAAAAATTGCAGTGAAAAAACGCACCCTTATTTGCCTATTTAACTTCACCTTTATTTTGTCCTATTTTTGTAACATCTATTTGTATTTATCATATGATATGTTTCCGAAGATCTATACCAAAATCCCATAACTAATACAATATAAATACTTTTTCCCGTTAGGACCAAATGACTTATAGGTATTCGTTGAGTCAAGTCAACCCAAAACTGGTCTTGAATTATTGGTTTATAGGCTAAATAGAGAGAAAATCGAGCCTAATCCTTAAGGGGACGAATTTGAAATAGTTCACTTGAATTATCAGTAGCCTTAAAATCGTAGGATTTTTTTATTTTTTTTGGCTTTTTAAAAATTTTTCTTAATTTATTATAAATAATTTGTGAACTATTCATTTTTTATTATTTCCTAAAAAAATTTAAAACTTTATGTCGTCACTCATAAATAAAAAATTTTATTTTCTATTCAATTTTTTTTTTCATTTTCAAGATAATTCATTTAAACCGTATAAACAAGAATGTATGATGTTATATTATATATATAATATATTATATAGTATATTATATATAGTATATATGTATATTATAGTGTATTAATTACTATATATTACATATACTATATACTTGTTTACATTATATATATAATATTGTACATTATATATATTATTTTTGGATTATATATATATAGATATTATACGTTATTTATATATTTTTTTTTAATTTTCAAGATTGACTTAACCTTAAATCATCAGACCAAACCATCGACTCAAGGACAATTCGATGGCTTACCAACTCGACAAGTTGTCTTAGTTGAACTATTTAAACCCTTAAAGCCTAGCAATTCAATAATGGGTTCAAACCTACTTAGGATGGGTATGAATCAATTCAACGATCCGATAGGCCGATTCCAAACCATCAAATAGTTCGAATTTAACCTTTGCACAAATCTAAAATGACTTAATTTTCCTCTTTGATATCTCTTCCAAAATTATAGAGTTTGCCAAAGAAAATTTTCAACGACACTCCATTTCCTCCTTTGACAAGGCCTATCGTAACGTTAGACATTACGATAAATATTTTTAAGTCCTGTTGATTACTGTTGCAATTGAGTTGAACTTCAGTTACTTTGTGGTTGCCTCAACCCTTACTAATTTTCATTATACTTGGCATGGATAGAAATGAAGGGAGATGAAAGGAATGGAGTTTTTACATCCCTTTTGTTTATGTACCGTGGAAGTGAAGAGAAACGTCTTGGTTTTCTTTATTTGATTATCATTAACAGTTACAGAAAAGGAAGTAAAGAGAAATAAAATATATGTGCTTAAGATAATACTAGTCTTACTTTAATTAAAATTGTTAGCTTTTCGTTTTACAATTAGGTAGATATAGAATGGTAGAGAATCGTGAAATATTTGGACCTATTTCTTTTACTGTTACCCCGTCTCAATCTCACATGTTTTTCTTTCTTTTCCTCCTGCACTTCTTTTTTTCCCTTAGTTATGTTCATTAAATGCCCCCTAAATTTAGTATTCTTGTAGTCTAGTGGTATAAAATATTAATATTTTAATAAAATAAATCAGATTTAATTCCTTCTTTTTCAAGGTTGTAATATATGATAGCATATAAAAAGTTATTATTCTAAAGTATAAATATAACGTTTGAGGTAAAAAATAGTAAATAATTAAGTTAACAGATATAAATATGTGTCCTTTAACTACTTGACCCAAAAGTTTCAACTTTATGTTAACAAGATATTCATCATAATGACTTTACAAATTAATACTACAACTTTAAAATACTTAACCATAAGATATTACAGTTTCATCCCTTTATACACGCGATATTTTTTTTTTCAATATATGATTTAGGTTATCGTGTACTTATAGATCATCTTAACAACATGTTAGAAGTTATACTCTGGTGATACTTCTTGTCCTCTTTAGATCTCTTCTTTAAATTAAAACTAAACTTGAATCGTCTACCTATTAGTAGGAGTTTAAATCTTATACTATTTATAATACCTCAAGCTAAAAATAATAAATAATCAAGTCAATTAGCTTAAAAATTACAACTTCATATTGATAAAATATTTATTACTATGATATTATAAAGTGGTACCGTAATCTTTCATAAATTCATATGAGACATTTTACTATGGGGTGTTACAAAAAATGTTTGGAATATGTTACATCAGCTGGATGGTGGTATTATTTGTTTGGGTATTCATGACTGAGTTAATGGGGGATAGGCCCACACGAGTTAGGCATTCTTTTACCTTTATCGTAGTTAAGTCCTTTTCGTTGTTATCACAATGTTGGGCCCAGCTTAGGAAACGTCCATTCACAGCTTTGTTGCCCATAATTTTTCTATCTCATTTCACCTTTAATTTTTATTATTTTAAATTTAAAATATTAAATAAATTTTAAATTTAAATTTTAAAAATTAAAAATAAATAATGAAGTTGAGGACAGGAGAATAGAGAAGAATTTATCAAGATCAATCAATTAATTACATAAGCTCACAGGTGATAACTATTAGTAATGG
Source organism: Lumnitzera littorea (assembly GCA_024138015.1). Taxonomy (NCBI): domain Eukaryota; kingdom Viridiplantae; phylum Streptophyta; class Magnoliopsida; order Myrtales; family Combretaceae; genus Lumnitzera; species Lumnitzera littorea. Next base: position 109,341,571 of record JAMXBB010000004.1, on the reverse strand, counting down.
AGTCTTTAGTGGAAAAGGCTAACAGATATGATTATATGTGATGATCTAATATATATATATAAGCGCCACCGTTGTCATGTTTGCACCAAACATGTAATCTAATCTATAGCATAGGTTTTGAGTCTTTATTTTCACTTACAAAACCTATTTAACCGTGAATTTAATGTTTATAAGATTTAAACGATTGAAAATACAACTACTTTAATGATTTAGATCTAACGAGATTAGATAAAGTGTAGGACCTATCTGATAAAAAATATAGATAGAACTACAAAAAAATCTCATATATTATATTACACTTATCAAACATCATTTCTTTTTCTTATTTATATTCTCATATATATATATATGTGTATATATTGATTATATATATAATTAAAGTGTTTTGTTTTAAATGCCTTTTCCAATTTGTTCTAATTACCATTTTATAGTATTAATGTTGCATATGATTTACCATTTATAATCCTAAAATGCAGTGTTATTTCGCCAGAATTATAAATATCAATTATTGTAATTCAAATTTTATATTGAAAATAACAATTATTAAGGAGGGAAAAAAACTGACCAACTAACCCTACAATCGAGAATATGAAATCTATTATAGTTTAGTTTAAAAAATTGTCAAATCAAATTTTATGATTGGCTTGAAAAGAAATCATTAGAGAATCTTATTTTTGTGAAGTACTTTACGTCCAATCTACTCACAACTACAAAAGAAATTTGTATCATCCCTACCCTTTGATGGTCAACAACGACCATGTAGTTTTTTCTTTTCCTTTCTAATTTTTTTTTTCAAGCAATTATTCGATTTCTTTCTTTTCTGACTTTTTAATATTCTTTTAACATTTGTTAACTAAATACATTAATTTAATTGTCCACATTAGCATAAAAATACACATAGGCAGCCAGGAAAGGGAAAAAAGTGAGTGTTGCAGTTGTTTGGAGGGTTTAGATGCTAAAGTTTGAAAAAGTAGGGGTTCATACAATTTTATAAGTTTTTAGGAGATATGTAATTATCCGAAGAAAATTATATATATATATATTGTATTTTGATTCAATATATTTAATTTTTTTCTCTCTCGATATTTAAAGTACGGCGTGCTAGACCAATATGATACAAGATCATGAACTAGAATTTTACTTCTTATGGATAATTATATAAATTCAAAAGAAGTTTTTTGCTTTTTGTTTTTAGTTGAATCGCCCTTCCAACATATGAGTCAATTTTTAATATAATACCATCAGTTTTATGCTTATTTTCTTCATTTCTCATAACAAAAATGTTTTCTTTCCGTCATATACTACTATAGACACAAATACAGTACGAATACACTATCCCTCACATATTGCTAACATGAAATAAGCAGTGCATTATCACTTCACAAAATGTACTAAGATGCTCGCATTCATCGAAGAGCTTTTTATCTTGATGGAAATAGAATATCTTCGTTGTCAAGAAATCTGCATTCACCAGATTTCTTCTATTGAAGTTCTTTCCTACTAGTATTCCACTCACGATTAGTGCATATGATAAATAGGTAGAAAAACAAATAATATATTCATGAACCAAAACCAAAACAAGCGCGAATTTTTTTCTTTTTCTTTTTGTAATTTTTTGTGTAATATTTGTTAGATATAATGTTCTTTCAAACTGAACTGAAAATTTGGAGCTAATAGATTGGATGCCCTAATAACCAAGTAAATCTAGCCAAAAATCAAAACTTCCATTCAGTGTCCATTATGATCAACCTTTTCCTATGAAGGCTTTTTCCTCATTTGAGCAAGCCGATAAATGTGTGTTTGTGTGTGTGTATATACATATATAGGGTATATATATATATTAGTAGTCATGTACCTGCGATATATGTATAAAAATAAAATATGACGATATAATAAATTTATATAAAACTATTGTCTAGCCTGATTTTTTCTAATTTTATTAATTTTTTTTAATCTAATCGATATTAAACACTATCCGTTTAATATTAACACCGGATTAAGAATTAAGTAAAATCTAAGTTTTTAAACATGTTTTGAAAATATTTGGAGTTATCACCAAACCAAAGTCAGGAAAAGGTTTAAATTAAAATCAATTAGGTAGATTAATTTTAATCTAGACATTGGGTTGTATAAAAAACCAATTAAAAAGAGAGAGAGAGAGAGAGAGAGAGAGATTTTTTTAAATCCAGAGATTTTAAATCTGGAGGCTATCCTATTAAACCCCTAACGAGTATACTTTTAACTTTTCAAATTTAAATTTATTTTTTAACATACCCTTAAAAAATAAAATATCTAATAATATGTAAATAACATCTAAAAAATTATCATTGAATTATTATTTATGAAGATGGAAAAAGAAAACTTTTCATATTTTAAGTCACTCCGTACCCACTCTCCAGAATCAAACTTCTGTAGTTCGTTAAGAAAATTTAACCGTGTTGGTTTATTTTAGTTTAGAAAAAACTGTCGGTTTTATATTTTTATCAATTTTTTTTTTTTGCTTGAGAAAGAATAGGTCTTATTTGTTCATTTTTTGGAAAATTCTAAAATGAATCCTAATTTTTTAAAAAGGTCTATTTATTTTTATTTATTTGAAAAAAAAATCTAAGTAATAAAAATTTTTAAAAAATCCTAAAATACTTAGGTACAACTTTCCATGAAATATACAATTACTATAGTTAACATGTCTAAACTATAGAAAAAATATCTAATTATATAAAAAAAAAGCTTAAATGTTAGAAAAGAAACCTAATCATAGCAAAGATGTCTGAATTATAAAAAACATACTTAAAAGAAAAGAGTCATAGATTAGTGTTTTATTTTTGTAGAATTCTACATGAAGTTATGAATCTGAAAAGAGTTTATTTATTTTATTGGAAAAAAAAAAAGATTTTTCTAAGTGATAAAATGATTTTTCAATTTTCGTTATTTTTATTTATTTTATTCTATCTATATCTATTTATTATTTTTTTCATTTTTTACTAAAACATAAAAATAAATAAAAACTAGACTTCTTCCCCTTTTTTTCTCTTTTTCTTTTTCTTCTTTTTTTTTTCTCTTTCTCTTTTTCTTGATTTTTTTTTCTTTTGTCTTTTTTCAATTTTTTTTTTTTTTTTTTGCTACACTTACAATAAAGTAAATGAAATTAAAAAAACACAACAAAAAAGAAAAACGTAAAACCAAAATCAATGGAAAGAAGGTCAAACCAAAGCAGTACAAGGAGCATGCAAGTCAAACTGGAGCACGAGCATACAAGTCGAGTCGAGTTCCACGTGTTGTGCATGTACGTTAGGCAAGGAAGAAGGAAGAGAAGAGAGGGATGATTGAGGAGTGCTCCAGCAGTGGTCTTAGGTAGCGTTTCAAGTGGAAAGTTCAGTTCTATGTATATTTTATTGGATATCAAAGGTTTGGTGAGGCCGCAGTGGTGTTTCATGGTGGTTTAGATGGTGGTAAAGAGTGTTGGTCAGTGATGGAGTTGGTTGTTGTACGTGGTGGTTGTTGGGAGTCAAAGAGCAGTTAAGATGTGGCTTTTGGAATATGGTGAACTTAGTAATGGTGTTAGTTTAGAGAGATAACCACCAGAGGTGGTGGTTTGATGTTTAGTCGACGGATTTAAACCCTAGGCAGTAGTAGTGAAGCTTAAGAGTCACAACGAGGATCGAAAGGGGTTGAAATAGAGAACCTTGAGCCTAGGTAGTCTCTTTGATAACTTATCTCAACTCGACAATGCTTAAATTGAAAGGAATTCCAGAGAGAGAAAGGTTATTGTAACCTAGGGTTTGCAAGAGAGAGAAAGCTTACATTTTTGTTTGTACATTGTATTTCGAAGCTTTCTTCAAGCCCAAACAAGTTCCCTAAGTCCCCTTTTATACTAAATGAAGCTTGAATTTACTTGAGAAAGTAAAAAAAAGTCATTAATCAAAGATCTCGAAATAAATGGGTTTATGAACGAAATTCACAATTTGATGCGATTTGGGTATAATTGATAGTTAATTGAGGTTCATGAGCATCTATCCTAATCCCAAATACATAGAAGAAGTTTCGATTTTCAATGAAATTGCTCAAATCACACAAATTCAATGAGGAGGAAAATCAATGTTATCAAGCTTTCCTCGATTTTCAAGAGCCATTTTAATACACTAAACAATTGAATCTAGATGTGTTCTCAGTGCCAATGCAAGGTATTCCATGCCTACTTAGTGATTTCACCATTAAATTGATGAAATCACGAAGAAAGATTGACAATAAATGGCTACAAGGTGACCACTTTAGGCTAGAATTGTGCTAGAAAAATGGAAGAAAGAAAAGGAAAGGAGAGGAAAGAGAGGTAGGAGGCATTGATGTAGCGCTACGTATGCGCCGCATCAACAACACTGACCACTCTTGGTGTGACACGTATCTAAGACAAGACGTGACATTGTCTAATAAAGACCTAACATGTGTCCTTTGTGGTTTAGAAACAAAATAAAAGCACATAGTGCCTAGTGAAAGTTAAACTCAAGACCTTAGACTCTCACCTAATGATAAGACCAAGTTTAGTATCGTTTAGGCTATTAACCCATGTCCTGCTTTTTTGTAAACAAATTGCATTTAAACTATAAAGCAACCTAAAAAATCCTATAAAATAAAATAAAAACCATCCTAATAAAATAATCTATCTAAAGACTTAATATAATCCTAAATTCCTATTTTTCTTAAAAATTATGTTCCTAAGAAATAATCTATTTTACCTATTTTTTTGTACTTTTTTAATTTTCCTTTTTTTTCTAAATTAGGACCATGTACCCTAAAAAAAAATTATAAGAGAAAAAAAATGTAGTGTCTACAACTATGATTGAAATAATCTACTTTCATATATTGCTTGCAAAAGAGAATAAACATTATTAAAATACATTAATTATTTTGAGTAAAAGTAATCCAAGGTATAGAAAATTATTGAAATAATTTTATACAACAAAACAGAAGACATTAAAAAGTTTTTGTTCAAGAATATGAATGATGATCTATGAAAAAGTACTACTTAAATATCTAATTAGGGTTTTTTATTATTTGAAATTAAAAGTTAGTTCTTTGAGCTAGAAAAAAAAATAAAAATGGAAGTTAATTTGGAAAAATAAAAGGAGAAAATACTAGAAAAGTATGACTAAATGGAGGAGAGAATTGAAAATAAAATAGGTGAAGTTGAATAATATGGAAGAGAAAAGGCTGGAATTGAAAAGAAATGGGGGAGAGAGGAAAAAAAAGGGTAGGAAAAGAATTTGACGAAATTGATTAATTTATCCATAATGTATGATATTTATAATTTTAAAACTTATTTTAATATTAGTTGTTGATATGTCATTTTGGACCTAAACCTTTCAGGTTTATGTTTGCTTGATTAGGCTTGTGGCCTAAGCTGTGCTTCTCTAAACTTAGCCTCCCTACCCTTGTGGCCAGCTTCAGTCAAGGCTCATGATATAACCTATCCAACAACAATAGTCACCAATAGCTATGACATTGCAAATAAAGCTAAACGACCTAGTAAAAAACTATTCCCTATAATTCAAGACCACGTTGACCTGTGAATGTGTCATTCGCCCACTAACGGTCCTCTAACTGGTAGTCACCTTCTTTTATAAATATACGGCTATCACCTAACGGTAAACTACTTAAAACTTTACACACTTAAGCTTTATCATACTCTTTAGCATACTTGCTACTTCTCTCTCTACACTCTACTAACTTAAGCATCAGAGTGACAACGCCGAATAACCTTCTGACACCCCTTATTGGTTATTGTTTTGCAAACTCATTTAGTAGCACAAAGCCCAAATCATTTTCAATGTCTATTGGCCAAAACCCAAAGACGACATTGATATTTCTATTAAATAATATCTATTAAGGCTAAATAAATAATTTTTAAGGTGATAAATCAAAGACAGTTATATGAAGCCCTTGGAGTTTTAATATGTTAGTAGTGGAGTCTCTAATGTAAAAGGCTCAATATTGAACGAATATGATTATATGTGATAATCTAATCTGTACCATAAGTGCTACTGTTGTCATGTTTGCACTGGACACGTGATCTGCGACATAGCTTTTATGTGTTTATCATGCATTAGATTATCAAACACCGTTTAACATTCCTATTTATATTCTCATATATATATATGTATATATATTGATTATAGATATGAATGAAATTTTTAATAATTTTGTAAATTTCAAAATAATCTATATAGATGATGTTTTATTCGGAGGCAAGGTCGGATACATACAACCTTTCTCTCATCTTCTCTCTCTCCAAATATCCAACAACGACCTAAAAGACAACGCTACGTACTAAGAACAATAAACATAATGATAAATGTCTCAAAAAACCCTTTTTTATAAGAGTTGATGTGTCTAAATTTAAAAAATTAATTGGTTTTAAAGATGAAGTTTCTTCTTTAATCATCTTATTTTTTAATGTTATTCTTCTATCTTCTAAAGTTTTTAAAAATTCATTACTTAGATTTTTTGACATTTCAAATGGCTTAAATAAAAGGATATTTTTAGTTTTATTAACCAAAGTTTTTTCATTGATTTTATTTATTTCATTATTGATCGTATCTTCCATCATGTTTAATTGTTTTCCTATGGTATATAAATATTGATTGGTGAAATTATTTTGATTTATTATTTTCTTAATTCTTGAGCTTTCTTCTTCCGTAGTATTTTTAAAAGGTATAAGAGTTATTTTTGTATTTTTATAAGTAGTTTTTATATTACTAAGTAGTGGATGATTAGATTTTATCATCTGTCCATTGTTAAGTTTCTATTTAAAACATTCATTAATTACATTAATTCCTTTAGGTTTCAAGTAATATTCTTCAAACAATTTGAGGAAATATATTTAAGACCCAATTTCATTCATAAAATTATAATTTCATCTTTTAGTTGTTGCTTAACATTATTAAAAGTTTCAAAATACCATTTTCTAATTTTCTCATTTTTAGGTGAATTAAACTCTCTGTTTAAAAGAATCCTATCAGATTCGAAAGGTTTTTCTAAAATATTAAATTCTAGATCACTGTCACACTCCGAAGCGGCAGAGTCGTAACAGCCCCGCCGTGTAAACCATCCTAAGATAGAAGTTGGCCTTATAACTACTATTTTAGACCTGATCTACACAAGGCGTCCACGACTAACCCGCTTTGAAGTAAACAGTTTATAATTTAAATAAATCATTTATCTAAGAAAGTGAGGAAATATATATATATTCACTATAATTCAGTTATTACAATTAAAGTTTACAATATTTCTCCGTAATATATTTCCTAGTTATTACATTATTCAGAAATGAAAAACAATTCTAAAATAAAAACTTAGACCTTAAAAATTAGTGTTTATTCTTTAATGTTTTTCCTCACTTCCCTGGATCTAGTAGTTGCTAGCTTCAGAGTAGTTGTTTGCCGCTTCTTAGCCAGCACCTGCACGTCTGTAGGGATGTGAGCAACCATAGCTCAGTAAGTTAGAACGGAGGACTTAAAACTATAACATAAACACAACAAGGTTTTCAATCAACTTATTAGGTGCAATACATGTGCAAGCAAATGCCATCGCATGACGTTGTCCGGCCTATCGTAAGATTAGAGAAATTACGCCCGCTTTAATCCAGGTTGAGGAGTTGCCGTTAATGCAACAGCTCACGACAAAACTTAGGCTTATGCAATGAAGACCTCGCTCCTCTCGCGACTACCTTCGAACCACTGACTTCACCCTCACCGCGACCTTCTCACCTGTCACTTAGTTCGACTGAGGATGAAGAAGGGACTATTATGCAATCCTGCGCTATCCCTTTCGAAGGGGTCGGTATTTGGCTGAAAAGTCCTAAGTTTCCCCTAATGGGTTGCCATGTAAGTCCAATTATGATTACTAGTTGTATATTTGGTTAGGTCCAGTTTAGGGTGATCAATCATTTCATACAAATCACACAATACAAACCAGAACAACAAACAGAATCATAGCATCACTCATAATCAAGCACATGCGCACATCCAACTATCTAACAAGCACAACCAAGCATAATCTTAAGCCTCCAAATACAGCATTGTATTGATCCCAACTTACCTTAATTCTTCGCTCATTCACTCGAGGTCCGACTTGCTTAGGCCATCGGCGATCATCTCTATAATACAAATGTGGTTTCAGTTTTTCATATAACTATTATAAGTTCGTTTTATCCTATAACGCTTATTGTTATGTTTTGTTTAGGGTTTAATATGTCTAATTATTTAGGTCTTAAGTCTTTTACAATTATTTTAGGTTTGGGGTTAGATTCGGGTTCGGTTTCCGCATCGATTTCTAAATTAGGTTCTAGTTCGATTTCTAAGTATTGTTTTACACTCAAACCCTAAAAATTCGTTTCAACCCATAATGTAAAATTAATCATATTACTTCCCGATCTCCTAAATATCATTATTATCCCTAGTCAGTATTTTATTTCACCCGGTACACTTAAATCCGTATTAATGTACCGAATTCGCTCTTGATGTGAGAAATTTTTACATTTTTCATATAAATTCAAGTCTTCTATCGATTTTATTATATATCCCTATTATTTATATAATATCAATTTTCATCCTAATATTTTATATTTATTATATTTCTAATAATTATGTATTATGTATTATTACCTATTATGTATATAATACACTTCTAATATTTCTATTACTTTAATTATCATCTCTAAACATCAATTATCATTTCAAAATGTCTAAATTCATCCTAAATCAGGTTTTACATCTAATTATCCTAATTTACAAAATTAATTTACAATTTACTATTTTCCCCTATTACTCATTTAATACATAATTAACCTAATAATTACATCTAACACCCTAAATGCTACAAGTATCATATTCTATCAGATTTCAACATCCTAAAACATATAATTATTCACTAAATCAGTAATTAACAATTTAATTACTTAATTAACTTTAAATTACCCATTTTATGCCTTATTTTAGGGCCTAAAAATTATCTAAAAATTTCAAAAATTAATTTTTGAAAATGGACTTTATAGCACTGTTCTATGTCATCTAAGTAGTCTATAAAAAAATTTTGGGTTCAAAACTACACTCCTAAGGTCATTTATTTCTAAACCGAAACATGCTCGATTTTGCATAATTTCTTAAGGACCATATATTACAAGACATATTTTCATCAAAATAATATTTTTCCTAAAAACTTCATACAAAAATATTCTAGAATAACAAAATTCATAATTTTCTAAGAATATTTACTATTTTTAACAAAATTACATAAAATCGGGCTGGAAATCGGACTTACCGATCTGGGTGACTCCGGCCATTGCCGGCCGCCATGGCCTTGTCGGCCGGTCTAGGCGCTGCCACCACCGTGTGGTGGTGGTGGCCGTCCACTCCCAGCTGCTCGTCTGGTGTGGGTTCCCTTTAAAGGTCCTAATTGCATAGTTTTTCCTATTTTTTTTCTAACCTAAATTTTTCTCTCAATTTTCGCCTCTCCCTAATTTTCTCTAATTTCTAACTGTCCAAATGAGCTTTTGAATTTTTCTTGCTATTTATATAACTTTAGGGTAATTATTGTGTATTAAATTGGACAAAACATTGTCCAAATCCCTTAATTTTTTGCTTTTGAGTTGCCTTAATTTAATTGGCTGATTTTTTTCTTATTTTTCCCAACTACCACGACCCAATTTTGGATCATTCCTTATTTTTCCTGATTTTTTTTATTTTTTCTTAATTAATTATGAATTTTCTTTAAGTATTTAATATTATTTTAGTACATTTCGTGTATTTTAAGTAATTACGCGTATTTATGCCTACATGTAAATTCATATATAGTATAAATAAATATTTCTAAATATTATTTAGGTTATTTTATGATTTTTAGTATACATATAATTTATCTTTGGCAATTCGTTAATTATCAGAATGCATTTTACGCATTTTCAATAAATGACGAGTTATATACCTAAAATTTAGAATTTTTATAGTCTTTTATTTTATTGCTTATTTTCTTAAATTCAAACTTACGGGATTGTTTTACTAATATTTTTAGCTTTACTTTATAATTTAGGCTTGATCGGATCTTTCAACCGATCGAAACCTTGAGGGACTAGTTGTGGGGCTTACAACAATGTCCAATGTTTCTCTAAAAGACTTAAATATTAATGATTCAAATAATGAATTTAATAAAATTAATTGGAAAGAACCACAAAAATTGTATTATTAGAGAGCAACACCTTCTAATATACTAATTGAAGAAAAAAATAACAATTATCAAAATAAATATTCTATAAGATCCACGTATGAATAAGGCAGTTTTGTACCTATCACTATCCTTAATTTGAATTTACCAAAATTCAGATTTCATATCGAATTTTAACAATATTTTGGCATTATGAAATCTATTTAATAAATCTCTTTTATTAGGTATTGGATATCTAATCCATTTTAGAGCACTATTAAAAGGTTTATGGTTAATTACTAACCTAAGAACATCTCTTTCTATTTCTGTATTTTTATTGACATAAAAAGCAAAACAATTATAAGGAGATTTACTTTTTCTAATCAATTTTTTGTTAAGTAAATCTTTTATTTCAGTTTTGCAATGAATTAAAACTTCATTATTCATTTGGGAAAGTCTGGCTTTAGTTGGAAAATTTTTCTTATTAAAATCATTTTCGTAAAGTAAGTCTACAATGTGTGACTTACGATTCCAAAATGCATTCGAGAGTTTTGAACAAATTGAATTCTTTATTTCTATCTCCAAGTCTGAAATTTTCTTTTTCAAGTTTTCATTATTGAGTTGAGTTTTAATTCTTTCAAACTTAAGATCATTTTTTAGATACATTAAATGATTTTCTTTGCATTGAATTAAACAATTTAATTCAGAAATTAAATTTTTTCTTAATTCATTTATGTATTTGATATGTGGTTTTATGATAAAATTGAATACTATTTTTCTTTTGAAATATTGTGTTTCAATTTCATCTTTATTCATAAAGAATGGTTGTATTAAATGGATGAATGGAGTACCAAAAATAAAATTTTTATTCAAATTTTTTATAAGTATAAAAGAAGTTTTATATGAACCATTATATTTTAATATTTCAGCATTAGACTAATTTGCAATTAATACGTAATTTGTTACTAGATGTAGAACTTAGAGATTGAGTAGTTTTCTTTAAATATTTAGTAGAAATCAACTATTCTCTAATACAATTTAAATCTGCACTAATATCAAATAACGCAACTACTTCTAAAACAAACTCATTATTAATTCTAATTGTAATATTGGTTATCTGTTTCCTTGTCGTTACTTCAATAAGTTGCATTAAATAATCAAAATTATCGAAAATTAGTAAAACATTTTCATTTGAAGTTTCTTCATTGGTTGTTTTAGAGTTGTTTTCTTGAATTATCATTTTCTGTTTTAGTTCAAGAAAATCCTTCTATAGTTTTATTTGCATTAATTTTAAGTCTTTTATTTCTTGTTTTTGAATATTAATTTCATTGTGTAAATCATCAATAGTAATTGATCTTTTTTGTTTCCTTTTACCTCTTTCTAAGATTTCTTTAAGATTATAGGGTAAATTTGGTGTAACGATTAAGTTAGGTTTACTAACATTTTTTATGTCTTTAAGTTTTTCATTATCATTTAGTAATTGATCAATATTATGAAAAATTTCTTCTTCTTCATTTGTTAAGATATTAATTTCATTATCTTCTTCAGATAATGTGGATCCAATATTATTGATTTGGATTCCATCATTACAATCATTTTCTGATTAAGATGGTTCGTTATCACAAAAAATTTGTAAAATATTATTCATTGTTTGATCATCGAGATTTAATTCATTAAGTTTGTTATTGATTTTACAAAAATTTACTGTATGACCTATCTTTTTACATTTATAACATTTTAATTATTTGTATGATCTTCCCATTTGTTTTTTTTTATCTTTTTTCTCTTTTTCTAGCTTTTCAAGTTTTTTAAAAGATTTTTTCTTAAAATTTCTTTGGGTTTTTTTTGTCTGAACATTGAGAACAATGTGAGTAAGAAGATTTTTTATTCTTTTTCTTATTGAAAATAAAAGAATGATTGTATTAAGCACAAAAATCACCAAAACTTTAGCGTTTTAAGCGCTATTCATTTTTTAATTGTTTTTGCGATATAATTGTAAAATACAAGTTGGTTCCAATTTTATTAACATAAGATGTTAATTCTCCATATGAAAAATTATTATAAAGAATTTCACCATTGTTTTCCTCTTTGAGTTTTTTCCTAACTTGTTTTCCCATTAACTTAGATAAATCAGCTAAGAATTTTTCTTTCCAAGGAGAGAGTATATAGTTTGACAATATTTTCTTAATGAGACGATTTTCTTTGTAAAGTTCTATATCTTATATTTACTAATCACTTGGGACGATTCCTTAGTAGAATATCCCTGTATTGTGATAAGCCTGCTAAGGTCTAACATAAATCTCGTCTTAAGTTAAGGGTTGCAAAAGGTCATAAATTGAAAATCACAATTAGAATTTAATTTAGTCCTATGAATTAGATCTATAAGATTAAATAAATTAGTTTCTTTTGAAAATATGAATTTATTTAGAATAACTATGTCCTCTTTTAGCTTTGCTCTATCAGAGCAATCAAAAGAATCTATACTAAATAATAAAGATATAATACATATGAAAGATTTTAATAAAGCAATAGATGATTGGAAAATACCAAAAATATCTTATGATCAAATATATCAAACTGCTAAATGAGAAATCTTTGAAAAAAATGATTATGTGATAGCCACTGAGGAAAAAGATATCACTGTCTCAAATGACTTAATAACGATAAAACTTTTAAATTTTGATTCAATTAAAAAATATGCAAAAAAATAGAATTATATGCACATAGGTCTAATCCACGCAGAAGCAAAATCTCTTATTAAATTAGGATTAGATACTTATGTTTTCATGTTTCTTAAAGATACTAGAGAACTAATCTATGAAAGATTAATTCATGCAATAATAGAAACCACCATAAACAATATTACCAGCCAATTATGGGGTCTTGGAACAAATGATAATAAATTCACGGATCTTGTGGAGTTACACCCAATCAAAGTGGAGATTCCCCTTACAAGATATAGTATAAGAAAAGAGATAATAAAACATAAATTTTATTGATTTAAAAAGACTGTACAAAATATAAGAACACATGATATACAGATCATTAAAAGGAAGATTAAAACTTTGGAAATATTAGGAATATTGAGAGATATTGGTATTCTACTTTAAGATTGAAGCAAACAATATGCTTCATTAGTTCCTAATAAGGGATTAACAAATATTAAATAATGGCTATTGAAATTGCTTTTAGCAATTCTAGAGTGATGGCCATATCGGCTAATTAGAAAAGATTTTCATTGGATTATGTTTGGCTACTAGAAGATTGAATTTTTGGTAATATTGATTTAGAGGTCCTTGAAGAGGATTCCTCTTTAATTGTTAGGAGAGCATTTGATGATTTACAAACATCTAGCCATTTTATAGGTAAGGTCGATACACAAAACCTTTCTCTCATCTTCTCTCTCTCTAGACCCAAAAAGACAACGCCATATACTAAGAACGACAAATATAATGATAAATGTGTCAAAAACATATTTTATAAGAGTTGGTGTGTCTAAATTTAAAAAATTAGTTGATTTTGAAGATGAAGTTTCTTCTTTAATCATTTTATTTTTTAACATTCTTTTTCTATCTTCTAAAACTTTTAAAAATTCATTATTTAGATTTTTTGGCATTTCAAATGACTTAAATAAAAGGGTATTTTTAGTTTTATTAACCAAAGTTTTTTCATTGATTTTATTTATTTCATTATTGATCGTATCTTTCATCCTGTTTAATTTTTTTTCTATGGTATGTAAATATTGATTAGTAAAATTATTTTGATTTATTATTTTCTTAATTCTTGAGCTTTCTTCTTCTGTGGCATTTTTAAAAAGTATAAGAGTTATTTTTATATTTTTATGAGTAGTTTTTATATTACTAAGTGGTGAATAATTACATTCTATTATCTATACATCATTAAGTTTCCATTTAAAACATTCATTACTTATACTAATTTCTTTATATTTCAAATAATATTCTTCAAAACATTCGAAAAAATATATTCGAGACCCGATTTCACTCATAAAATTATAATATTCATCTTTTATTTGTTGCTTAACATTATTAAAAGTTTCAAAATACCGATATGGCCATCAAACCATTTGAAGAAGTAAAACACTTTAAATATAATTAAAGTATTTTATTTTAAGTGCCCTTTCCAATCTGTTCTAATTGCCATTTTATAGTATTAATGTTGCGTATGATTTACCGTTTAAAATCTTACAATGCAATGTTATTTACTGGAATTATAAATATTAATTATCTTAATTCAAATTTTATATTGAAAATAACAATTATTAGGGAGGAGAAAAAAACTAACCAACTAACCCAATTCGCAAGACAAACCAAACAGAATCGAAAATATGGAATTTATTGCAGTTTAGTTTAAAAAACTATCAAATCAAACCAAATAAAATTTTATTAGAGAATCCCATTTTTATAAAGTTGAAAATCCTACTTTACTTCCCAATCTACTCGTAACTACAAAAGAAATTTGTATCATCCCTACCCTTTAATGTTCAACAACGACCATGTAGTTTTTTCTTTTCCTTTCTAATTTTATTTATTTTTTTATTTTCAAGAAATTATTCGATATCTTTATTTTCTGAGTTTTTAATATTCTTTTAACATTTTTTAACTAAATACATTAATTTAATTGTCCACATTAGCGGAAAAACTCGCATAGGCAGCCAACACGAGAAAAAAAAAGTGAGTGTTGCAGTTGTTTGGAGGGTTTAGATGCTAACATTTGAAAAAGAAGGGTTGATGCAATTTTAGAAGTTTTTAGGAGAGTTGTAATTATCCTAAGAAAATTATATATATTGCTGATTCAATATATTTAATTTTTTTTTTATCTCTTGATATTTAAAGTCCGGTGTGCTAGACCAATATGATACAAGATCATGGACTAGAATTTTACTTCTTATTTATGCATAATTATATAAATTCAAAAGAAGTTTTTTGCTTTTTGTTTTTAGTGAAATCTCCCTTCCAACATTAGAGTCAATTTTTAATATAGTACCATCAGTTTTATGCTTATTTTCTTCATGTACGGATACATTATCCCTCACATATTGCAACATGTAACAAGCATTGCACGTACCACTTCACAAAATGCACTAAGATGCTCCCATTCATCGGAGAGCATTTTATCTCGATGGAAATAGAATATCTTCGTTGTCAGGAAAACCGCATTCCCCAGATTTCTTCTATTGAAGTTCTTTCCTAGTAGTATTCCACTCATGATTAGTGCATATGATGAATAGGTCGAAAAACAAATAATATATTCATGAACGAAAACCCAAGCAAGCACAAATTTTTCTTTTTTTATTTATAATTTTTTGTGTAATATTTGTTAGATATAATCTTCTTTCAAACTGAACTGAAAATTTGGAGCTAATAGATTGGATACTAAAATAACCAAGTAAATCTAGCCAAAAATCAAAACTTCCAGTCAATGTCTATTATGAATAACCTTTTCCCATGAAGGCATTTTCCTCGTTTGAACAAGCCGATAAATGTTTATATATATTTGGGTTTATATATATATATACTAGCAATCACACACCTGCGATACGTATATAAAAATTAAATATGGTGATATGATAAATTTATATAAAACTATGATTGAAACAATCTACTTACATAAATTGCTTGAAAAAAAGAATAAATTGAGTGCGAAAATACTCTTTACTAATGAGACGCATTTAAATATAACTGTCTTGAATTGATTGGAATTTTAGTGCTGAACGTATTTGGAGGAAAGTGTTTTCAAAACGGCCGACTTGTTGAGAAACATTTTATACATGGTGGATAAAACGTGAGGTATGCCAAAAACGGATCGAAAACTGATGTCAAGAGTTTTGGTTAATATAAAATGGAAAAATTATATAGAAGAGAATAGAGGTTTGGAATAAAGTTTAAATAGAGAATGAAACTTTTTATTGGTTTAATTTAATATTAATAGATCATGGTGTTGTGGCATATGCTAAATAAATAAACTATTCATCCTATAATATTTAATTTTTCATTATCTATTTGATCGTAATATTATCATCTATTTATACTATTTTAATGATGTTTATTCTCTATTTATACCTCTTTAATGACTATTATCCTCTATCTATACCACTTTAATAATGTATATACTCTATAATCATTTAAAAAAATTATTCTTTATTTGAAATAATTTCTCTCTCTCTCTCTCTTTTTAACCAAATGAAAACATCATAACATTGAAGGAAACAACAAATTACAAAGTTCCCCAAGGTCGGAGTACATGATCACGATACAACAATCTTGTCAAAGGGTTTGGGGGATTACACCCCCCATAAAACACATGCTGAAACCCTTTTTTTTCTAAGAAAGCTATCCAATCGGCACAAGAATTGACCTTTCAATTTATCAACACAAATTGACATGACTGAAATGGTGAAAGAAGATGTTCAATATCAGATATCACAGCAGAGGTAGTCCATCTAGTTTCATGTAATGAAGGAATCATTTTCCACAATAATCCTTCTCCCACCCTTCCTCTTAGCCATTAAGAGAGCCTCCTTGACAGCTGTAGTTTCTGCAAAAAGAGCATCTTGGACAACAAAAGATAGCTAAGTTTTTCATAATATTTGAAAAAGCATGGCTTTGAAGTGTGAGCCGGAGGCAAATTTAGACTTGTCTTTTCTACTTCAAGTGCTGAACAGTAGTATCGCATTCATATTAGAGGAAAACTACAATACATTCATATATTGTGGGGACTTTGTGGTGGTTCCCTCTTGGGATATAACATATTCAAGACATTGTGAATTTAGATGGTAATCTGTTTGCAAAGTAAAATATTCACCGTTAATTAGGAATCCAAAGTTACTTGTGGAACTCACAAAACATAATATGTGGTTTAGATTAGATATACCACATAGCGGAATATTATAAATTCTTGATCCGTTCAACTTAATAATTATCTTGTAAAAGAATTTTTTGTGGGGTAATTTTTATAGAAGATGTGACGGAGTTTGGGCTTAATTTCAAAACTTTATAGAATTTCAAGTCAGGAAATCTAAACCAGATAAAAGAATAAATAATATATATAATCACTACTATGTATTGTACATACAGTACCAAATGAAAATGACCTAAATGTAGCACTCACTCGTCTGTCATAGGAAAAGAACCTGGCCGCACTTTGTAACTGTTTTCTTTCATTCATCATTCCCTTCTCTCTCGTTTCTCACTTCTCATAGTAACTTAAACGACTAAATCCAACACTCTTATCCTTATTATGTATTACAGCTTATTTATTATCTATAATCACATAAGAAAGTCATGACTACATATGATGCAAGGGCAAGTTAGTAAACTCATAACATGAGCATTACATGCTTCCTAAAAGATCATTTGTTATTACAGTCAAGTCAATTTACGGGTTCATCAAAATTCTATTTTGGGTATATAATAAAAATTTAATAGGATTTTGAGATGGAATACGAAAAGCTTTTTACAGTGAATGGTTGGGTGGGTATTTAAAAACTCATTTTATATCTATTTTAATTGTGAAAAAAGATTCAATAATACTAATACTTTATATAAACCTAGACAAGTTTGATTTAGTCCAATTTAAACCTGTAAAATATCACTTCAAAACAGTTGGACTCTTAAATTTTGACTTTTGAGATGATATTTTGCAAGATATTTCACACTTTATACCATATTTGCTCTTTATTACTTGGGAATCATACTACTCTGCTCATTTCTTTCCACTTCCACCGGTCTAAAGTCCAAAGAAGAACAGTAGTTGAAGTCCGCCTCCTCTTTGTTGACTGAAAAATTGGCTCGCTACTCTAAGCATGTTATTTTTTAAATAACTTACACCTCTACTCATAAATTAAATTTACTTTTGCACATAAGAGATAGGTAATTGAATAATAATATATTATATTAAAGAGAAAGTCCCTTTTTAATTGTTTGTAATTATAACTATTAAATATTTTTTCATAGTAGGTAAAGAAAAAATTCAAACTTATTCCATAACTAGAGTTATAAATAAATTAAGTTAAAACAATATAGTACTAAACTCGAGCTTGACTTGAAATTTTAAAATTCAAGCTTAACTCAAACTTAGTCGAGTTTAGAATTTTAAGCTCGAACTTAACTCGATATAGCACTAAATAAGTTGAAGTTTGACTCAATTCAACTCGTTTAAATTCGATTTATTTAAAAACACGTTTTTTTTTTAATTATAATAATATTAAGATTCAAAATCAACTTGAACTCAACTGATATTTATATCCAACTTGAGCTCGATTAGCTTAGGCTCGCGAGCTAATCAGGTTAAGCATTATAAGACTCAAGCTCAACTCAATTAACTATTCAAGCTGGAGCTCGAGCTTAAGTTTAATTTGATTTTTTTTTTTAATCAAACTCAAGTAAATATCATGTTAAACTCAACTAGCTCATAAGTAATTCAACTCATTTATACCCTACCCACAAACAATCTCTACTACCACTTCAACCATTTTTCTTGCAACCAATTTTCATTACTACTTAAACCATTTTTTCTGTGTATAAATTAAATACACTGTATATTTATAATAAATAACACATTTCATTGTGTATCCATATTTTCAACTTACAATATATTGTTTATATATCACGTATATTATTTGCTATTCGTGTAAATAACGATGCATTGTTCATTTACCACGGATATTTTTTGCTATTCATCTCCTCTAGATATTATTGTTCTTTTATTTTATTTTATTTTTCTTCTTTATTTTCATAGATTTCCTTGAGATTTTTTTTTTAATGTTACTCAATTTAATTCATAGTTAATTGAGATTTTTTTAATGTTACTCAATTTTTTAATGCTACTTACTAGTAATAATAATAAAGAAAGACTATACACCAAAATTCACATGGAAAAAGCCAATTGGGAAAAAAAAAAAAGAGAGAGAAAATTGTCTTTTGTAGAATAGTTTTCTATAGTCTCGTTCGTGAAAATGTTTTGTAGTCCATATTTCTATTATCTCTTCCTCTTTCCACAGTATAACGTTGTTGTACGTTTTATATTTGTTCATTGAAGAGTCACGAATGGTGCAATGTTTCTTTAGCGTTAATGTTATATATTATTATTTAAGTTTGTTTATACTCAATTCAAAAATAAAAAGTTCATAAAAAATGAAAGGATAAAAGATCATAGAGTGGATAATGCGAAATTTTTTTAAATAAGTGGATTGGTGAAAAGTTAGAATCTAATGGTGCCTCATCATCTTTCCTTATGCTTATTTAATATCTATTGACCTAAATTTCAAGGGAGCAGAGGAAACCAGATGTTGAAGTGTAAAAGCCTTCAATATAGAGCACATTCTTTCCAACCGACCTCGTATGCCATGTCCATTAATTACTAATTGTAGTACATATATTATTATCCTTTCGTTTAAGCTTGAGACAGATGACAACACTATAATCCCCTTCCAGGCTATAAATGTTGAACGGGCTAATCTACTTCATTTTTCACATCGTGTAATTAAGGTGACTAAGGGGAGAACTTCTGTGTTAAGAAAAGGAATAAGAGTCTGAAGCTTTAGGTGATCTGATTGTTGTGTGAGAAACCATAGGTTATTACAATCAAGAACCTATTGGCATGGTTTTGTAGTTACCTACCCCATCATCTTAAACAATTTAACTATCTTTTTCCATATGGAGCTACTCTTACATCGGGTGCTAGTCTCAAGTGAAAGTAATAGGAATCAAATTTCCTAATCCATTTGTTCAACAATTTATGGATTAGTATTTTTCATTATTTTATTTTATTATATTAATTTAGGTTTAGTTTAAGAGATTTAGCCAATTGTTATTTAGTTAATTATTATTTAGTTTTATTTTTATTATTTTATTACATGATATCTATAATGTCCTATGTTTGTTACATGCACCTATATGAACCATGTTATAACTTTCAAGAGTTAATGAGAATTAACTATCGACCAAACTCTATAGTCTTCTTCTTCTTCCTTTCTAGAGTTTATCAATTTGTGTATCAAATTGTAGCATTCTTTAACAATCCTTTCAATTTATTTAACTATGTGTAATATCAATTAAATAATTGAACCCCTCTTGTTATTCAATTGTGATGCATATTGATTGAATAATTACAAACCCTTGTTTGATTTTTAATTGTGTATCATATCAATTAAAGACCAAATAGGATCTAGTTCAGATTGAGATTTAGTGCAACATATCCAATTTATTAATTGTCCTTATCCCTTATTTTTCAATTAATAGTTAGTGAGAATTAACTATTGACAATGTCTTTTCAGAAAACCTAATTGAGAGTTGTCTTCTTCCTTTCTATAATTTATCAATTTGCATATGGAATGGCATTCTTTAACAATCCTTTCAGTTTATTCATTTTATGTAATATCAATTCAATAATTGAGCCCCTTTTGTTATTCAATAGTACTTCATATCGATTGAATAATTACAAACCCCTATTTAACTATTAGTTGTGTATCATATCAATTAAGGATTGAATAGAACTCAATTCAAATTAAGAATTGATGCCTCATATCCAATTCATTAATTCTTCATATCCTCTATTTTTCAATTATCATCACATAAAAACTTAAAAATATTTCTTTCCCTCTTTTTAAACCTTAATTCCTCTCTTTTTGGTTGCACAACCCTTGACGATATCAAGAAGTGACTAAAAAGTAGTTGTCTGTCCATATTTATTCATACATGGTTCTTGAATCTTAGGTGTGATGAACCAGGAAACAGCAAGTGGTGAAGAGAACTTTCAACTCAAATTGAACTCAATGCAAAGCTGAAATTCTGGCTTTCCCTATCGAACTCACTTGTGACCTAAAGATTCATTTTCTAAGGAAGGCAAGGAGGATTCCATTGTAACCATTGCTAATGTTCATTGCTCATTCTACTTTTCTTTTTCTTTTTTCAATTTTTTTTTATGGTGGCAGCTTACTACTTCCTATCCATGATGGTTAGGCTCTGCACTTTTTTATTATAATAGCAGAAATCATACTCACGTTATTGGTATAAAAAATAATAAATAATTGAATAAAATAATTTGTTAGGATAAAATTAAATAAATTAATCATGTATAGAAATATTTATAAAAATAAAATTTTTTTCTTTTTTCTTTCGAATGAAGAATGAGCATGTATATTAATTGATGATTTGACAATATTTAATGTCAATTATTACAAAAAACAAGAAAAAAAAATATTATAAATAAATTTTTTTACTTAATATGATAAATAAATTGTAGATAAATAAGAAAATTTTAAGTGATTATTTTAAATTTTCATAAAAGTTAAAAGTTATGTGGGATATTCAGGTTGTAAAAGTAAAACTGCAATTGAATGTGAAAAGGTGGGGGTCACCATGATTTATGCTATTACGAAAATAGAGGGAGATAAAATGAAAAATTACAGAAAATACCAAAATTTACCCATATTATAATATATTTTTAGTATTAATTTTTTCTTTATATAATTTTTAATTGGAGATTTAAATGGTTTATAGGAAGCACTTAATTAAGGTCTTTTTGATTTTAATAATATAGACAAGACAATTAAATATATTTAGTATTGTTATTTTATTAAATTAATTATTATGAGCTAATTAAAAGTAGGTATATGCCATTGATAGATTGAAAAAATTTAACTAAGGTGATGGAAATCATACTTTGTAAAAGTTGGAAAAAGGTTGATTAATTAAGAACTCAAGCAGAAATGTCGGTGAATATTTAGGACTAAGAGTATATTTCCAAAATTATAAAATAACAAATCTCTTATTATTGTATATGCCTATTTGATTTTGTACACACATGATATAATTATTTATAGATTTGTTACATATTATAATATAGACATATGTTATATAATAATATAAGAATGTAAATAAATTTTTATACGATTAAAAATAAGAAATATTGGCTAATATAAGTATATTTAATTGGACACTTATCCAAGAAAAGAAAGAAAACTTTGGTAATATTTTTATATTTACATTAAAGTTAATATTCTTTTATTTTCACCCACTTTTAGTTTCTCTCTCTCTTTCACTTTCTTTAATATATATTTTTTCTATTTTCTGTTACCTCATTTTATTTCATCTCTCTCTCTCTCTCTCTCTCTTTCGTGCCTCTGACCTTCCCGCCTAAAACCTTCCTTCGAACGGCCTTCTACCCCTTTAAAACTCTCCTTCCCTCCCTCCCTCCCTCTCTCTCTCTCTGTGTGCAGGCAACAAAGCTTCATCAATGGCAACTCTGCTCTTACATGCTCTGATCATGTTCTCTCTCTTCACCTTTTCCTCGCCTTTACCTCCTTCATCCATCACCGAAGCTACAGAGATCCTCGCCAACTCTGGCTTCGTTGCAATGTCTTTAACCCTCAATCTTGTTTCCGTACCCTTAACTAACCCGCAACTTCCTTCCCTTACCATATTTTCTCCCTCCGACGAAACCTTCTCCCTCTCCGGTCAGCCATCACTCTCTCTGCTCAAATTTCACTTTGCTCCCCGTGCTTTATCTCTTGAAACCCTCAAAACTCTGCCTTTTGCCACCAAGATCCCAACTTTGAACCCTAACCATTCTCTCATCGTCACCACACCCCCTAACGGCCAAAATGCTGAGATTAACGGGATCAAGATTGTCGGTTCACCGCTATACGATGATGGCGTGTTGGCAATCTTTGCGATCGAGAAGTTCTTCGATCCCCAATTCCAGATTCTGGCTCCTGTCCATGGTCCTCGTCCAAATCATGATGTTCAATGTAGAAATGATAACTTTAGTACTTCTTTGTTGAATGAACCTTGTAGATTGCTGCAATCAAGAGGGCACTCTGTAATGGCCTCGTTTCTCGGGATGCAGTTTCTCGGGTTCGATCTCAAGGATCGAGTTCACATCACTGTATTTGCTCCGGCCGATGAAGCAGTGATCGGCAAGATAGGTAATTTCAGCGAATACCCATCGATTCTCCTCCGACATATCGTTCCATGCAAGATCCTGGCAAAAGAAATGATCAATTTTGGGAATGGGACTATGCTTCAGACTGGTTTGGAAGGATTCATGATGGAAGTCATAAGTTCTGGTGATGTCTTGATGGTAAATGGTGTTCCCGTAATGTTTCCGGACATGTACCAAGGCGATTGGCTTACCGTTCATGGCATTCGGTATATGATCCCGGCAGCTCCCGAAAGCATCTGATCGGAACCGGGGAATGGCATCCCTTCTAAATTTCGTTATGTTAATTGAAGAGTTAGGGTTTTCAGATTCATAGGCTTGCTTACACAAATTGGAATTTCCCTTTTGGGGACATACGATTAGGGTATCATCTGTTTAGGACAATGCTGTAAGTAGATAGATAGGGTTTTGTTACGGCTGCATCTTGAAGCCTATATTTGATTCTTGTTGTCATCTCCATTCGGAGTTTCACATTTGTAGAGTATGATTTCCATGGACAGTATTCTTTTTCCATTTACACAGTTTAGAAGACATGAAGAAAACGTGACATAATTCTCAAGTGGGTATTACTTGTTGCTTGTGAGAACCGATTTCAATTCAACAGTCATGAATTTCCATATCTTGCTTGTGCTGCATATTCAAATACAGTCATCTAGATGAGAAACCCGATTTCAATTTCAGACATCCTAAGTTTCTTAATTTCTTAAACAGAATTCATTCATTCAGAGAACTTAGGAGAGTTTTGTAGAATCATATGTTCTAATTGTTAAGATCAAATTAAGTCATTAGCTGCTTTAAAATACCCGTTGAATGCAACAGTTTACAGATGTGGCACAACCCATTTGGTAATAGAATCAAAATTCACAAAAAGAATGTCATTCCAACCAAAGAGTTAAATTAAATGAAAGTCTTAACAATCAATGACATTTTGCAATCCAAAATAAGCTAAAATTCTTAAGCTTCATTCCCCCAGCCCTCCCGTCTAGAGGAGTTTATTCAAGTAAGTAAGAACATGTGCAGAAAGAAGAATTTGTCCTACTACCTTAGTATGTTTCCCTCCTAAATTTAAATCAGGGTCTTCAGTATATGAGCTGGTAATAAATGCAATGATCATCGATTAGTGCTCCTTGCCTGCAATTGTGTTGAAACCATTGCAAAACCAAGTACATTTCTACTCTCAACTAGAATGTTTATTAAGAACAAGCCAGGTAGGCCTGTGACGTGTGGTAGATTTTCAATGTGGAATGAGTAGTAGCTGAATGCAACTACTAATGTTTTCTGAATGCAGAAAACTAAAACACAATATAGGGAAATTTCTCTTTTGGGTTTTCATTCCTAATTTGTGATGTATATGTACATTATAAATATAACCTCTTCAGAGTGAATATCATAACATATAAAAGAATATATAACCTTTTTAAAACAAATATTATAACAAATAAGAAAATATTTTAGACTATTTAGTATTGACAGCTCAATATATGCTTATATATTTTTTTATTTTTTTCTATTTTTTCTCTTTTTCTTTTCTAACAACATAAAATAAATACGATATATAATATTTATCTAGTAACATTACCTTTCCCTTTAAAAACCCTTGTCCTTGATAAATTAAAAAAACTCTCAATCCAAATCAAATTGGACCTTGTCCAATTTCAAGTGAAAAGTTGAGTGAAGTTGATTTGCTCATTCCAAAGCATGCATGTAAACTGTGGATTTGTCTAGTCAACTTTATGTCCACGCATTTATAGATGGTGCAGTTGTGTTGTCTATCATACGGAACTTATTCCTTGTTATAACTCTTCCCTCGAAAGACCCTAGCGTGAGCCACTCCTCGCTTTCTTCTTCCTCTTTCAAACATGCCTCAATTACTTTCTCATATTCCTTAGTGCTTCCCTTCACCATGGCTTCTTTATCCTTACTCCATCTCCTTTGTGCATTTATGAATAACAAAAGCCACTCAACCTTTTCTTTTTTCTAATTTCCCAACCTCCGATGTCACATAAAAATAGGTTTATGGATTCGATAGCGTATCGACAAGTGATGGAATCCCCTTTTGCTTTCCCAAACCTTACAGACCCTATCGCATCTATGGCCAACTCTTCTATTACAACACCTTCGTCTACTTCCTCAATTATTACAATAAATCCATCACCATGCTCCACACATCCTCTACAATATGTTTTTTCCTTTACCCGTACCTCTATATCACTCATTTCAAGCAAAACCCTTCCCATGTATCCTTCTTTTTTGGACAGACTGCTGAGATTAGGAATTTCGTTCTTGTTTCGTTGTTGCAGTAACCCTGGACCAAACCTAGGGTTTGGTTTATTAGCAACAACCTGGGGCATAATATTGGTTACCTCAACAAATGGTTCCGGCTTGGTGGAGGCTATCGCTGCACCGATGCTACAAGTTGTAAAAGACGAAATTTAAGTTTAGATTTTAAACTCATTAATTAATTACATTTCACTTCTTAAGCTAAAATGATGAGATCCAAAAAATCAACTTCAAATATTCAGAATAATCAAGAGAATCACAAGCTTAAACTAAAGTTTGTTGCATCAATCCATTCAATCTAACTTTTTTTAATATTGGCTCATACTAAGAATAAAACTTTAATTGAGCTTGAATCCAAAGGAGCTCATAGAGGATTCATTAAGGGAAGACACTGAACATTATGATCCTATGAATAAGATTAATGATTAACTCCTATACGTACTCCTTTACCATCTTTATTCCAATAAGAGATATCTTAGCACAAACACCGTTACTTTATTGGATTCTTACTTCGAAAGATTAAACATACAAATATTTCAAGAATACTATTATAGACACCTTATTTTTGCTTTCCTTTTATTTTTCAAAAATTTTAAGATAGAGTAAAGGGTCCTAAATTAGGGAAAAGTATAAAAAAAATAAGAAATTTAGAAAAAATTCAAAAATAGAAAATTTAGGAAAAACAAAAAAAAAAATAGAAAAATTTAGCAAAATACAAAAAAAATTTAAAAATTTGAAAAAGTCATAAAAAATTGAAAAAAAAATAGAGGATTTAGGAAATTTAGAAAATAATAAAATTTTAAAAACAGTTTAATAGAATATAATTTTTAATTTAAATAAAAATAAAAAGATAGTCATTAAACCTAGGTTTAGATTTGAATTTAATCTAAACTAACCTAGTCTATATATGTAATTTAAATAAGGTACAGATTAACGATCTAATTGTTAAGGGCTTCAACTTGCACTTGGGTTTGGCTTAAAGATTAAGGGTTCAAAACCTTACCTAAAGCATAAAACATGCCTTTTATTTATTTATTTTTCATAATGTATTGCCATATGTCAAGAAATCACCAAACTACGTATTTGATCATGACACGTGGCACTTTGTGATTAAGCTTTAACAACACATCTTCTCCTCTCCTTTTCCTCTTTACTTTTCTTTCCTTCCCTTTCTCACACAAAATCAGCAACCACCCCCACCTCCAATTGGGGACAACCAAAGAACACCAAATAACTCCACTCTACTGCTGTTGCTGCCATATATAACCAACTATCGAACCTCACAAACACCCTTTATGCACAACAACAGCACACAATCCCTTATCCTTTATCGTGCTTGTAGCAACCACAATATACCAAACATGCCCACAATTACAACAATAGACTTATTGTCTATGACAGCCATCGACAACACCTTAATTGAACTATGAACAATACTTGCATTGAACATCAACCAGCCCATCGCCATCCATACATACTTCGAATTACCACCACGCTTTATCTCCTTCCTCGCACAAACCCACACACTTTCTACTATTGTTGTTCATTGTTATCACCTATCCTCATCTTCACAACAGCTTACACAATAGACAAACAGTAAACACTTAAACATTAATCAAAACTGCAAGTAAGCTACCCAAACCCAACTTCACTATTCAACCACTTACCATCATCTGGATAGTGACAAACCAAAACCGCATGATACGCTTCCTCACTCTTTTGACTATTCCTCTGCTCACAACACAACACACACCCATGCTACTGTCCATCAAACCTAATTTCAACCAAACTGACACTCAACATCACCATAATCCACCGCAATCATTGACACTGTCCTCACTCATTGTTGCATTCCTAAACCCACTATTACGCAAGCCACCACCCTAACTGAACTCCCTTAGCCACCAACTTCTGAAAGCACCCTTACTTAACAACTACCGTATCCCCCTAGCTATGATTCTAAATCCATCGTAGCCAAACCCTAACTACCGTCACCTCCAACCACTACAAACACCACCAATCAACCTAAGCATTTAACCTATCCCCCCTAACTCCAATCTAAAATGCATAAAAGAGTTATTCCCCACTCGAATTAATGATCAGAACAAGTCCATAAGAGCACCCAAGCTGTTGTTGCTGAAGGTCTAAGCTATGACTTGTTAGAGCTTTAAAGATTGCAATCGACCCAACCCGTAATTCGCACTCTAACCTAGATCCGACCTATGTGCCCTATTCCTTGGTTTGGCCATTTGTTGTTTTCAACTATTTTGTAATTTTTTTATTTATTCTTATTTGATTTATTATTATAATTTGTAACTAATAAAAAAAAGAGAGAAAAAGAAAACAAAAAAATAGAAAAAGAGGAAGAGAAAAAGAAAATGAAAAAAAAAAGAAGAAAGGAAAAGGTAAAAAAACTATAAGTCTATTTTTAATAAAAAAAAAAAGGATTTTGTTACATAGAAAAATAAATTTTCCAAATAAACAAAAAATATATAAATCAGCCACTTTCAAAATTATGACACATTTTAGAATCTTCCAAAATAAACAATATCAATCTAAGACCCTTTAAATTTTTTTGAATAAAACTTGAATCTACTTAAAATATAAACTCAACTCTTTTCCAAAATTAAAATCAATCAACCCACTATATTTTTAGTAAACAAATTATAGAAGTTTAATCCTGAATAGCGAGTACATAAGCACTCGTATGTACGGGGTGATTTAAAAGACGAAAAAAATTTATTTCCCTCATTTAGTAGATATTTCTTTAAATTCTTATTTTTCTTTTATAAATAAGCATAATTTTAGTTATTGTTTGTAAATAGATATTATTGGAAGAGTATTTGAAAACTAAAATTAAATTCGGAAAGTTAGTAGTGGTTTCCATAAGGGTTTAATAGAATAAACCTCGGATCTAGATCTCTAGTTTTATAATCATTTATAAAATTAGTTTTATCGAAAAATCAATAACTAAATTATAACCAATCTACCTAATTGGTTATAATTTAACTCTCTTTCTCGATTTTGGTCGGATGGTAACTCCAAAATGTTTTCAAAGTTAAAAGAGTTGATTTTTTTTAAACCCTAATCAAGGGTCAATATAAAACGAGTAAGGTTTAATATTGATTAGCTTAAGAAATACTAGTCTATAAAACCAGAGAAAATCTAGGCTCAACAACTATCTCATTCTTCATTAATTGTAGAGTTTTATGTCTCTTGGTTTCTCTACCTGTTACAACAAGTGTTAGAGCCTTGTTAAAATCGTTTGCTCTTCCTCCTTATACTTCTCTCCCAATCATCCCTTATGTGCTATTTAAGTAATTTCTTTAGTTACGTTTAACGTGACCTAAGCCTTGCATCCATAGCCTCACACATACACAAGTTAAATGGAAAATTAAATAAGCTCATGCTCTCCACATGTTTGATGAAATGTTTCAATGAAATAGTGGAGGTTTTTTTTTTGCTTTTCATAGGTTTATTTCTCCTTTTTTCTTTGTTTCTAACTTTATCATGCATCATTAAGGTTAATAGTATACCTTCCTTTAATTTTTCAGCATCCCCAATAATTTTTACAACTACTTCAACATGCGCTCCTTGCAATTAATTCTTGTATATCACATAACTTTCAATAACAAGTGATGTATTTTCAATTGTATACTCAACACTTTTAGTAATTTTATTCGAGGGGCTATGAAGGTGGTAAAGTTGGCAGCAAAAGAATTGATTTAAGAAGAGGTAACATCACTGCTACAAAAGTCTCTAGTGAAATTTTTATATTATTTGTTTTCCTAAACTTTTCTTAAGATAGTATGGTAAAACTTAATAATTAAATTAATATTACTAAATATGATAATTAAATTAATAAAAATTTTAATAAATCAATAAAAAGTTATAAAAATAGGAAACATACCCACAAATCTTTGGAAAATAGGCATAGCATGACTTATAATCAATGAGAAGAATACTTTATGAGATGTCAAAAGAGAAACCAAGCCAAACATGAACATTGGTATTAAATTAATATAATAGGTGACACTAGAAATGTCCATTATCCCTTACATCGACTAGAAGTTTACATAAAGGGGTTTTTGAATGAAACTTTGATCATTTTAGCAAAATATGATTAGTAAAACACTCCCAAACAAAGCAAGTCTAGGTAATTATCAAAATTAGCAAAATATTAGGAAAAATAGGGTTCACGTGGCTACCCACAATCTAACATAGTGGCACTTGGGTTGTTGAAGATTGACGAAGATTGACATCGAATGTAGTTTGGTTGACTACCCCTCTTCGACTTATGATGGCTAGAGATCCAATGACAATGTGATATTATTTTTAGCTTTTAAATTAATTTATTTTATTAAAAATATTCAAAAATTATGAAACTTGATTTGCCTAGGTATTTTTGTGCATAGAATTAGAATATCAATCTAGAATTTTGAAATTAGAAGTATTTATATAGGTTTCTTAAGAAACTACCATAGTAGAATTAATTTTGTATTAATTTTTAAAAATAGTAATGATATTATTTTGAACTAATTTTTCATAGGTACATTCCTCATATGATATATTTAATTGACATAAAAAGAATTTTTTAATAAATTACTCATATAGAATTTATTAAATTTATTTTACATAATTTACTCGTTTTTTATGTTGAAGAAATAATAGGTTTTTAATTAAATTTATTAGTGAATTTGATTTTTAATTATTTTTGGAGCTTAATTATGATTTTAGAAGTATTATTTTAGATCTTATAATTTATTTGGTTATTTACTTAGTTTAGGCTAATTTTTAGCAAAATTGGGCTTAAAATTGATATTTTGGAAAATATTATATATTATAGAACTTTTGTACTTTTCATCATCAGAGTATAATAAGTATCGTTTTCTAAGAAGAAAATATATTTTTTTGTGAATTTAATGGAGTAAAAGCACTAATTATTAAGTAATTTCTTACCTTATATATATGTTTTGCTAAATATGATAAATAAGGTAAATTATATAATTAACACCATAATGAAGGGAAGTCTTAGCTACTATTATATTTGAAGTAATCTTTACTGGTTGTAACATGACATGACTAAGAAGTGGGAATTTTATAAGTTTATATAGTGTTTTGGTTAAATTAGAGACTAAAACAAATAAATAATCAGAAACTACACTTAGGGGATTCTTGTGTAAATAGGTTTGCAGGTCGAGTCAAGTATACTTGAGATTTTTAATTGGTAAAGCTAAGAACATAAGTTAGATGGTATTCGTTTAGAAATTTTAAAGTTAACCTAAATTAGGGGATAATTCAGATAGTAGTTTAGTGACTAAACTAGAGGCTAAATTAGAGACTGAGTCAGAGGCAATTTGAAATGAATATTTTCCCAAAGAATAAACTTAACTCATAAACCCTAAGTGAAAGTAAAGTATTAATAATCTAGAATATACGCATATTGCAGTTGACTTTGGTACTCTACATCTTTACTAGGTAAAGTAACTAAAGAAGAGGCTTGTGTTAATAAATAGTATTGGAGCAATCAATAAGCCCAAGTAAGTGGATATTTATGTGTGCTTTAAGTAAACTTATGTCTATTTCTAACTTTGCATGCTTTGTGATGTTTTGGCTTGGTTGAGCTTGGTTACGAGTTTTGGAAATGCTACTTAGTGAGTTTTGTAGTGTTTCTTTTTATAACCCTTACTGACAAAAAATATGCTTTGATATTAGACTTGGTTGTTGTGACTGTTTAGCTAAGTATCCATGTAACATTTATTGAGATTTGCACTAACTTTAAAAAGAATTTAAGAACTAGCCTTACCTCCTAAAGTATTCATTTGAGTATACTCAATACTGAGGTCGTAGGGATGCAAATGAAATGAAGTAAAGGCTGAGTTAAAAAGTAAAAGAATAAATTTGCTTGATGTTCTATTTGATGCATTTATGGCATGGCAAAAAAAGGAGAAAAGAGTGAAGTTTCTCAAAAATTGAAATTTTGTTAGGTCGGATTTCATATGAACAATTAGGTTTATCAAGTGAACCACTTGATTTATAAAAGTTGGGTTTTCTAGTATATAGAAATTGCATTGTATCTATAGGTTAGCTATAAATTGGATTTTTTAACTACTCCATGTAGTTAATGCTAAGCCGTAAGATTTTGGCAACTAATTGTTGCTTTGCTAGGTTCTTAAACTTTAGCTTGTATCCAAATGCCAGATTGAAGCCGACCAACCAGATGAGTTGCTAGGCTGGGCTATGATATCGATACTGATACATGCCTATGTACGCGAGCATGGTATGAGCTTATCACATTTGCATTGTTTGGCTAGACTAAAAAAAATATTATGATTAAACGGGTAACTTACCATATGGTTGTGATATGATACTACTTGTATTGTATTTATTTATCTACTTTCACTTAGCTTATAGTAAGTTAAGGGAATAAGTTGTCTTATTCTCAAGTAAAGAATGAGTTAAACAGGGCTTCACATTGTAGAGACGAAGAGACTTTGAATGCTAATAAGAGATGGGTTCTTGAAAGAAGCTATTAGCTGTAAGATACGGGTTAAGTCCTTGAAAGCAGTTCTTAAGGGAAGACTTTAGTATTATATTATAAAGGGTTTAGTTTAGCAATTGTAGTCATGGTATGTATACTTATAGTAGAATTGTATATTAAACAGGAGTAGTGTGGTTGTGATACTTTAAGTTTGGCTCACTCTTTTGAAATATTTCCGCTCTGGTTTATTACATTGCATGGGAAGAGATTTTGAATTGATTATTTAAGAAGTTGAATGACAGATAAAGTGTATATTTTGCCTTATCCTTAACTGAGGAATGTCAGTATCAAACAGTCTTTAGGTATGTAAAAGTTAAGGAAAATTTTTAAGCAAACGCCTAAAAGGCAAGATATTATAATATAGCCTCTTTAGGGCAGATATCATAACAAATAAGAGAATATTCTAGAACCATCTAATATTGATAGCTCAAAATATATTTATAAATTTTTGTTTTCATTTTTTTTATTCTTTCTATTTTTATATCTTTTTCTCTTTTTCTTTTCTAACAACATAAACTAAATACAATATATAATATTTATTCTGAATAGCCTGATGGAGTAAATGCACGCTACGATTAGACTCGAGATCCCAGCATGTTGGTCATCAAAATGAAGATTCAAAGAGATAGCAAGAACCATAGAGGTGTTGATTAGACTATTAGGACATTAAGACTATAATTGAGCCAAGAGCCCAAGGTATAAGACGAATGTCTTAAAAATTACAAATTCTTGATAAGTACAATAAGAATGTAAATGCTCCATTTTCATATAACTCAACTTTAATTGCCTATTTATATGCACAAAATAAAACCTAAATCATTTAGGAATGTCTTAGTAAAAGGAAACAAGAATAAAATCCCAATAAATCTGGACATAACATTAAATTAGAAATTAGATAATGAGTGACCATAAACATTGAGAAATGAAATCATGATGTCCATCAATAATTATGTATTTTATAAGGGCTAGATCATTTGTACTTACACCCTTTAGATGATAAAATCTAAAATAATTGATTCATTTCAAATTCTTGATGGACTTACTTAATTTTTTTCTCATTTTCTTTCAAATAACATCCTATAAACTAAGAAACAAAATAAGATCCTAAACAATATCCTAACTACTATTGCAGGATATCGTAAAATAAATTTCAAAGGAAACTAATCAAAATATTTACAAAAATCAAACTTTCATAAGATTGTAAAATTGGTAACTCGAACTAGGCTATGGACATGTCTCCATCAACTTACTTAGAGCTAATTCAACAGACGCCGATAAACTACCAGTCGGCTATTTAGTTCGGTCTATAACTTATTTCGATTTTTCGGCTTGTTTTGGTCTTCTTGATCTACGTGCATTTATCCGATTTTAATAATTTTTGTCTTCAAAATCAGCTAAATTTAGGAATGTAAACGGGTAAATCATAATAGAGTATCCGATCCTCCTGAATTATTAAAAATCTTATAGGGTACTATTTGATAGGATTATGAGATAGGTTTTGAGATTTAAGAAAAGTCTGTTATAAGATCCATTACCTGATAAAAATACTATATTAATAATATGATATTAACTAAATAAAAAAAAGAAAAGAAAAGTAAAGTTACTAAAGTATCTATCATTATCTTGCATCCCTAATCCTTAGTTTCTTCTCTTATCTCCCTCTATCTCTTTTTACTCCATGTATCTACTTTCTTCTTCTTTGTATTTTGGTGTTTTATAAATATATTATAAATGAAATATGTCATGCTTTTTTTGACTCCTCCTGTAATATATCCTCATTGTATTGCCCATGCTTGATAAATATAAATATTGCAAATCAATTTTTCATATAATGAATAATGAAGTAAAAAATAGTTATTTGAAAAAAAAAAGGGATTCACTGATTTG
Source organism: Lumnitzera littorea (assembly GCA_024138015.1). Taxonomy (NCBI): domain Eukaryota; kingdom Viridiplantae; phylum Streptophyta; class Magnoliopsida; order Myrtales; family Combretaceae; genus Lumnitzera; species Lumnitzera littorea. Next base: position 109,307,712 of record JAMXBB010000004.1, on the reverse strand, counting down.
GAAATAAGTACTCCATTAGGGTAATAAGATGAGTTTTGAGTATAAAGTTAAAAATTTTATAGGATTTTAAGATAATTATGAATACCTTATTAAGGTAATTGGATGGGTCTTGGGTTCTTATAACCCATCCTAAACCACCCCGTTTTCACCCCCTAGTTGAATTTGCATGGTTTGAAAATTGACTTGCATCTTTAACATGGAATTGTTGTACTTATAGGCATGCTTACGTTAACAAGGGTGTGTGTATGTGTGTATATTAGTTTCTATAGTTTTTTATATCACTTATTTTTGCCGGAAGTTAAAAAAGAGTCTTTAATATTTTCTAAATTTTATAAAGAAGAGATTTTTATGAAGGCAATTAAATATTTTATCTATCCTTGATACTTGTTAATTTCTAATTGATATGATTAATTTAATTAAATAATAAATATAATTAATAACTTTTTAAAAACTGTACAACGCTTGAAAATTTTCCAAATCATTGCTCTTCCTTTTTTACCCCCTTTCAACGTTAGCTATGGGCCTATAAAGAATGGATCCAAAAACCTAACAGCTGGGGTACAATAGTCTTATATTCTTTTTCATTCAAGATAACAAAGTAGTAGTTCCCTTTTAAGTGATGTATCAAAATTCAAACACAAGATTGTGTCTTGTTTTCTCTTTACATATTTGTACCCTTTAACTGATGTATCAAAATTCAAACACAAGATTGTGTCTTATTTTCTCTTTACATATTTGTAAGATGGGAATGATTCGTTTTTTTTTTTGTCAAGTGGAGATGAAGTCGGAAAGTATAAATTACATTTTGGGTACTTGTATTTTCGTTTTTTTTCATTTTAGGTATCTGTATTATTTTTTTTAACACTTTGGTGACCTATGTTTTATTAAATAGTGAAAAATAAATATCGTTAAGAAAACCATTAATTTTAAAATGATATAAGAAATACAAATCACTTTTTTTTCTATTAACAAGTCTAAAATGTAACAAAAAATAAAATGAAATAAGATAAAGCTACTAAACAGAGTAGAATTTGAAGCATACCAATTCTTCGAATCCAAAAGCATCACCGTTGCTAGAAAAGATCCATTATATCTCGCTGGAGTAAAAGAGTGGAACAAACTTTGGTGTTTACTTGTAGAAAACAGCCAAGCCAACTTAGATGCGGGATTGAATGGCTCTTTGGAATAGGAAAGAATTGACGTTTTAGACCGATGAAGAAGAATTGGCAAAAAAAAAAAAAAAAGACCAACAGAGAAGATATTTGGTAGAGATGAATGGAAGACATGGAAACAGCAATAAAATCGAGAACTTAAACTAGGAAATGAGTAATCTTGAAGTCAAGATTGGGCTTAAATTTAAAAATATCATAAAATATGGAAATTAAAAAAATCATAAACAAAAGTCATCTTCTTTGAAAAATTTGTTCAAATGAAGAAAAATAATTTTCTTTTGGATTCATTTTTTTTTTTGTATCCTGTGTTTTATTAAATATTAAAAAATAAACACCATTAAGAAAACCATTAATTTTAAAATGACATAAGAAATAAAAATCAACTTCTTTTTATGGACGAGTCTAAAATGTATAAAAAAAAAAAAAATGATGAAGCTACAAAAAAATTTATTTTTCTTTGTTTGAACAAATTCTTCAAAAAAGATGGCTTTTGTTTAGGTATCTCTGTTGTCTTTTTTAAAACTTTAGTGGCTTGTGTTTTATTAAATAATGAAAAATAAATACTGTAAAAAATATAGTTAATTTTAAAATGATATAAGAAATAAAAGTCATATTTTTTCTTTGAACAAGTCTAAAATGTAATATAAAAAAAATGAATAAAAAAATGTTTTTCTTTATTTAAACAAATACTTCAAAGAAGATGACTTTTGTTTATAATTTTTTTCCATATTTTATGATATTTTTAAGTTTGAGCTCAATCTTGACTTCAAAATTACTCATTTCCTAGTTTGAGTTCTCGATTTTATTGTTGTTTCCATGTCTACCATTCATCTCTGCCGGACATCTTCTCCGTTGGTTTTTTTTTTTGGCCAATTCTTCTTCATTGGTTTGAAATGTCAATTATTTTCTGTTCCAAAGAGTCATTCAATCCCGCATCTAAGTTGACTCGACTGTTTTCTACAAGTAAACACCAAAGTTTGCTCTAGTCTTTTACTCCAGCGAGATATGATGGATCTTTTCTAGCAATGGTGATGCTTTCGGATTCAAAGAATTGGTATGCTTCAAATTCTACTCTATTTAGTAGCTTCATTCTCTCTTTTTTTTTTTTAGGTACATTTTAGACTTGTTAATAGAGAAAAAAGTTATTTTTATTTCTTATACAATTTTAAAACGAATGATTTTCTTAACAGTGTTTATTTTTCACTATTTAATAAAATATAAGTCACCAAAGTGTTAAAAAAAATAACACAGATACCCAAAGTGAAAAAGAATGAAAATACAAATACCCAAAGTGTAATTTATCCAACGGAAATGCCAAATGTTAAAATCTCTTAATATCCTTATTTTTGAGGTTTTTGATAAATGCGACAAAAACATGTACATCTAGAGAAACAATGTGTACATTGTTCTGCATCTTTGTTGTATTTGACCCAAAATTTATGTAAAATTTTAGGATTTTGATTATCTAAAATTATTTTTGTAAAGTTTTCCTAGAATTATTCCTTAACACTATGTTTGAGATGGAGGAAGAAATTGAGGTGGAAGGAAAACATAAATTTCAAGATGTTTCCCTTTTGCTTGCCAATGGAATGAAATGGGTAGGGAATGAATTTAGGAGAGAAAGTTTTTCTTAGGGTACACACATTTTTTCTCCCTCCAAATTAGAGTGATTTTAGGAATGAAAGTTATTGAAATTTCAAAATTATAACCTTATTTTTAAAGTCTTGTCATCTTTTTTACAATGATGTAGTAATTATATAATTTAAAATATTTTTAAATATTATTTTAAAAAACATTAATCCTACATTGATTTCTCTCTCTTTTCATTAATCCAAACAAGAAAATTAAACATTTTTTTCCCTCTATAGTTCTATTTTCCTTCTTTTATAATTTTTTCATTCATTCTAATTTCTTCCTTCTTCCCCAACAAGTCATAAAAGTGCAATCATGTGTAATTGATGTTGATATTACAAGAAAAAGAAAATAACATCATAATGATATAATATGATAATTTAAAAATTGTAATGATCTCAAATGTTGAATTTGTAATATCATCTAAATTACTTTAGAGGATCCATTTCCAAAATTTTAGGATGATGTATCAAATCGTGGTCTTTAGCTGTAAGCAATGGTAAAAAATTGATTGGAGCAACTAACCTTTAACGAGGGTTGTAACCAAATATGAAAAATAGCTATGATAATAATAAAAAAAAAAAACATTCATGGCATGCTTATTTGACTTTGTAGGAGTGGAATATAGCTATTCATTTTCTATAAGCCTATTGCTATGTCTAGTTAATTTAATCACTATTACATCAAATTGCTATTATTCCAAGTGCAATTTTTTTAAAAGAGCAAATGAATAATTACTTGTTAGTTTTTGTTTGTGTATATTTACATCTACTCATAAGATCTTAAATGAATTATAAGAAATGAGGATTAGTTCTCTATTCTATTTTTAAGGAATTGTAATTCTATTTCTATCTTGTTTCATTTTGCAAACCAAACATACCACTAAATTTTAATAAACATGCTCATTTTTCATGAGAACTTTTCGTCATGGTTGATTGCCACTATCGACAAATCAACTGCCATAAGAACCCTTGCTCTGATGGATTCAAGTGTAAGCTTTCCTTATTTAGCTTTGTTGATCACAAAATTGCCTGTCTTTTAAGGAAAATTGCGTGACGTATGTTTTCTCTCCCTCTTAAGTCTCACTCTTCTACAAGACTTGCTCATCTTTTCTCTCTTTACAGAATCTCTTACTTTCTCTATCTTTTCTCCAAAACTCATGATTTTATCGGTGTTTTCGAAGGATCTATCTAACTTTCCGTCTCACTATAATTTTATATTTATTACAGTTAAATTATTGAAGTATTTATATTTTTAATAGTTCATATTTAATAACTATAAATTAAAAATAGAATAAAAAGTTATACCACTCTTACTAGAATGAGAGATGGGACAGTATAAGCTTCTTAATAAAATAATTACCCAAATACAAAGAAAGTTGTATTTTATGGTTGTTGCCATCTTTACAGTATAAAAAGAAATAAAACACGACAAAATTAGCAACGTCATATAATAAACATCGGGACCACTTTTGACCCATAATTGAGTAAGCACACCATGAAAACAAACAAAAAAAAAAAAACCTAATCTTTACTAAATTTATACATATTTTAAGTAGATAAAATAAGATCCAAGACCCTCAAATTACTAGAAACCAAATAAAATAGTGAACTAGAATCGAATATATTGATTAACATGTACTCAATGGACAACAAGATAAGTATGCTGGACAAGAACATGAAAAATAATGACGACAACAAACACAAATAAAAAGCAAAAAGAAATTGAAAATGGAAAGAAGAAATAACTAATAAAACAACAATGAGCAATATCAGACAAGCAAATAGAGAGAGAGAGGAGAGGGGTAAAAAACCAATGGGCAAATACAAAAGAAAGGGTAATGAACGAGACAACGATAAAAAAAGAGCAAGCTGTATCTACAACATTATAGGACAGTGAAAAAGGAAAATTAAAAAAAAAAAAAAATCGAACAACAAACAACGCCAATATAATACTTTTCTTTCGGAAAAAAACAAGAAGATGCTATTTGATTCTCCTTGCTTAATATAGTTACTAAATAGTTCTGTGCAGGCGCTAGAGGAAAAAAGTTGAAATAAAAGGGATTATATAATATGATTGCTTTATTAACTATTAATAGGTCTATTTGAGGTCACGACTTCTTTTAATTTTAGTAAGGTTTACTTTTATTATAATTTACAAGATTTTGTTATAATAAGCATGTACATGTAAAATTCTCTATTGTTTTGTTTTTTTCTTTACAGAAAAAAATGGATTGAAAGTGTACTTTGTTTTGTATGTTGGAATTGGGAAATTCTTGGGCTGATTTTTTAGTTTTTCTTTTCTTTGCCTTTTTTGAGTTTATAATAATATTATATTTTCTTTTATGATAATTGTATTTTTTTTTTGGTAACTGTAATAAAATGTTGGAATCTACCAACTTTTGCAAATTTTATTACTGGTGCATTTCTCTTTTTCTTTTTTATATAAAAATGTGATAAGTGATTGATAACTAACAACTTTTTTGTAACTTTTTGGTAATACATTTTTTTTTATAAAATTACCAAAAAAATGTATGTGCAGATAAGACTGAAAAATCAGCCACATATTCCGACTGATCCTAGATCTCGCCCTACCATAATAAAAATATAGTGAATACTTCGATTTATATTTTCTTAATTTCTTTAATTTTCCAACCAATAATTGAAATTTTCAATTTGGGGCAAATCGGAGAGAGGTAGACTCAGAGATGCATTTCCCGCTTGCAAACTTCGCCTGAAGAAAACAAACTTCCTCTGCTGACGCTTGTTCTCTCTCACACACTCTCTCTTGCCGGCCTGGCTTAGCTTTTCTCTCTCTTTCATACTTCCTTCAAATGCCTCACTCCTCTGTAGACACAACTCTCCTTCCTCTTCTCTCTCTTCACGATCATGGACCGCTTTCTAATTCTCTTCTCTCTATTCACTTTCTTCGCTCCCACTCGCTCTTCCACCATCGGCGTCGGATACATATCGAAGCTTCTCGAAATCCAGGACCGTGAGCGAGCTCCTGCGTCCGTACAAATAGTCGCGGCTCAAGGCGTGCTTCGTCGGCTCATACCTTCTCACTACTCGAGCTTCGAGTTCGGGATCATCTCAAAGGTAGTTAGAGTTCTGTTATATAAGTAGTGACGTACTAGAATTTTGAGTATATTCGGTTTATTTTGTTGTTGCATGCGGAGATTGGTGTGCTTAGTTAGTTAGTTATGAGACAGTTATTTTGTTTCTTATAGTCAGTTACATATATTGTAAATGGCACAATGAACATGCATAAGAAAACTGTTCCGACAGAAGATATGATCATATTTTTTAGTTTTGGCATTCGCATGGCCAAGGAACTCATAACTGTAATAACAATGATAATAAGATTATATGTGCTTTAGATACAAACAAAGGAGCTGTTTGGATGCGTGCAATTAAGAAAACTTGAAGTTATAAACGCCGTGATAGTTCTGTGAGTTTAATTCTATGCAAGTTAGTTACCTATGTGAGCTCTTCCGAGAGGCGCGGCATTGAAGTATCTGAAGCAGGTAGGACAAAGAAAATTGAGGAATATGGGCAAGAGAAGATTCCACTCATTTTAGCATTTACAAGTGCAAGGATGGTGTTTAGAAATCTAATTTGGTGGATTCTGTCTCGGAATTTTAATAACTAATGGAAATATGAATAAAAAATTGCCTTAGAAATTTATTTACTCGAGGTTCCCAATAAATAAAATTTGTGGAACCAAATTTAGTCCTGATTTGCATGAATATGCAGTAGAGTGCAGTTGGATAAATTTAGATGGGAAGTAAGTTTTTTGGATATAGAACATCTGAAAATTCCCAAGTCATGAAATGCAGAGATTATTTTGTAAATAAGTTTAGAACCATAACTAGCAAGTTGTTTTGGAGCTGAACTCAACATTGTGTCAATGCAGAGGTCCTGAGTTCAAATCCCCGTACGGTAATTTCCTCCATTAATTGAGATATCTACTTGGTGAGGTTTTGGTCAAAATCACTGCTACAAATAAGTGCGAGCATTGAATAGTAAATATAAGGCTCACTACCATACTTATTAAGTTTAAACTTTTAGATTAAATGGTTGTGATGCTAACACTTTACATATGGTAACAATATTTTGATACTTGCTTTTTTTCTTGTGAATTGAAATATGATTTTCAGCTTTTTTCTGTTCTAACTATCACATGGTACTTTCAGGAGGAATGTGCTGGTGATTACTGCTTTAAAATAAGGAATCACCCCGGTTTTGAGGGGCGAGGCACTCCAGAAATACTGTATGTTGCTATCCCAAAGTCATTTTCTTCTGCAGGAAAAGATTATGAATGCTCTATGAAAAGAATCATGCCTTCATTTTTGCATCTTTCAAGAAGATGTTTCCAATTTTTTAACCTAGTTTTCATGTGGCTTATTAACAAGTCACAATAGCCCAAGAGCCAGAAAGGGAAACCATTACGAGGGAACAAATAACTCTAGTAACTTCTAACTTCTCGTTGTTAGGAACCTCATTATCTTCCTTCGTCCTTTTTATGAGCTGTTTGGAATCAAATCTGAATTAGGATATAAGCAAAATTGCTGTTACCATTATTCCTCAATTTCCCTTGTCATCACCACGTCATGTCCTTCACTTTCCCCTGCAATAACTGTATTGAACTCTTTGAACATGGGGAAAAGTGAAGGGTTTGAGGACAATTAAGGACCTTGCTTCTAAATGCTTAATTTTTTTTCATGTTTAGCATTCTATTGTGACAGTTGAATTTGACTCTTAGGATAACTGGGGTCACAGCAGTAGAGGTCCTGGCTGGTTTGCACTGGTATCTCAAATATTGGTGTGGTTCACACATATCATGGAAAAAAACTGGTGGTCTGCAGCTCCATTCATTACCTAATGTTGAGGCTCTTCCTCGTGTTGAAGATGCAGGACTTGTGATCCGCAGACCCACGCCTTGGAATTACTACCAGAATGCAGTTACATCAAGCTGTATGGTTTCTTTTCCTGTATATAGTGCAATCATTCCTAGTCAACTTTACCAAAGTAATTTAGTAGCTACTATTTGTACCTACATGAAGATTTAGAACCCATTCTGTTCACTTGTTACTATAAGAGATGACACTTCCACTTCCACCATTTTCAATCTTAAATTGTCAGATACTTTTGCTTGGTGGGACTGGAAAAGATGGGAAAAGGAAATTGACTGGATGGCTCTCCAGGGCATCAACCTGCCCCTAGCATTCACAGGGCAAGAGGCTATTTGGAAAAAGGTTTTTCAGGTAGTTTGCTGTTTCTTTTTTCCTTTCATTTTGCAAGCTTTTTTACACTCAAGCTTCAATCTAGCAAAGAGTACTAATTAATTGTTAGGAAAAGTTGTTCCTATGGCTGACAAGGGAAGGAGGAAATTCTAATTCTCATCCACCTTCACTTGTTAGATGAACATGTCTTCACAAGAAACAGGCAAACCTAGCTAGGGAAGGTGGATGTGGAAATGTTAATTTTCTCGATCAGATTAATGCACAAACAAGACGACAGGAATGCCTTTCTTCCTTGCAGTAAACAGCCGTAATCTAACAACGGTTATATAGAGTATGAATATAAATATCTGCGTTGTTCTAGATAAAAAGGACATTCTAAGGCTAGAAATCAGTTTGCTTAATTGTACAAAATTTACCATACTCACTGTTGTAACATAACAATAATACTTCAGGAAAAGTTTAACATGAGCAACTCTGATTTGGATAACTTCTTTGGAGGTCCTGCATTTCTTGCATGGTCTCGTATGGGAAATTTGCATGGGTAAGTTTAGATGTTTACTCAACCTTGTCTATTGCCACATTTGCATTTTTCTACTCCTATAAAATCTATTTTATAAAGAGATAGGTTCTAATATGCACTATGTTAATAATTTTTTTGAACATGCTCTTTATTTATATTTTGTCTTCTCCCAAGTCAATCCTTCCTATCAAAATTTTGCCAGTTCTGATTTGCAATCTTCTATTTATCATTATCCTGTATTTTTCTGGTTTTGTAAATGCTGTGGGAGGACATCTTATAAGTGGTTATGCACATTAATTCATGTCCTGTTAAGAAAACCTTTAAGTTAAATTCTAGTATGCGTAGTAGGCAATGCAAATTCATTTCCACAGAAGGTTCTATTTTATCTAGTGAAAACATTCTACAATCATATGTTTCTATTATAGATGGGGTGGTCCCCTTCCAGAAAGTTGGTTTGAGCAACAGTTAGTTCTGCAGAAGAAAATTCTTGCAAGAATGCATGAACTTGGAATGACACCAGGTACCACTTTCATGAATAATTCTTTTTCCTTTTTTTGGCCTTTAAAGTGTTTTCTTCTGTTTCAGAATTGTTATTTTGATATAAACTATATGTCAACAAATACAAATGATCACTATGTTTAATGAGTTCTTAATTTTGCTTGGATGAACTGTATCCAACATAGTATCAGTTTGTAATATGTAAGAGGTAGCACATTATGAAACTTTTAGTTAATACAGTGCCTTTAAGCAGTTAAGAAAAATAAGCAAGGTTTGGAGAGATCTGTGCTGTAAGCAGAATAATTTGTTTTTCAAGGGAATGGATCCTTGAAGTCTTTTATATTTGTGTTTATTGCAGTACTTCCAGCCTTTTCTGGAAATGTTCCAGCTGCATTGAAAGATATTTTTCCATCAGCAAGCATCACTCGCCTAGGAAACTGGTAAGTGTCTGTTTTGTTGCTGGAATCAAAATATGACTGAAACCATATAGCTGCATGTAAAATATTTTGATTGGATGTTAACCCTCAATTGAAATATCCACCTATAGGTATATCCTTTTACTATTCAGCTAAGTAGCTTTATATTCATTTGATGAAATAAAATCTTTACTCCTTTTTATTCTACATGATTTAGGTTTTCCATCGACAGCAACCCAAAGTGGTGCTGCACCTATCTTCTTGATGCTGATGATCCACTTTTTGTTGAGATTGGAAGAGCATTCATTGAGCAACAAGTGAAAGGTGCTATCTTTATATCTATAAACCTTGGAAAATTTCCGTAACATTTGCTTAAAGTTTTGCGAGATTTCTAACTGTCTTCTTGTGTAATTCAGAATATGGAAGAACTGACCACATTTACAACTGGTAAGATCTCTCTATTATAATCTGTAATATATGACTTTTAATCAAATCTGACTTTAAGCTTTAGGTTTTCTGAACTTACAAACATTTAGGCATAAAAGACTGCTAATGAACTGACAGTGCCATAGCATATATCAAGTCTAAAAAATATGTATAATAATCTAATGTTTTTACTATTATCTTTTCCTGATCTGATAATTTTCTTTTGGAAAGATACGGGCTTTGATATATATAACAGAAACTCCAATCTGATCTAAGTATAAACCTTAGTTTTTGACTGCTAATTAGAAAGCTATTGGTTGCATCTTTAGCCACTAAATTCTTTTAATAGGAAGTGGATGGGATGAAGAATTATTTCCAATATAATATAAGCTATTTGTAATGGGAGAATCTATTTATGTTGATGCTTGCAGACTGTTGGTTGTGTGCTTTGTGGCATTTCATCCTGCAACAATACACCATAAAATGGAATCATCTTGGTTTCTAAGATCAATTTTCTTTTTTGATTGCAACATTTAATGATATGACCCGGTTGATGCAGTGACACTTTTGATGAGAACACTCCACCCGTAGATGATCCAGAGTATATATCTTCCCTGGGAGCTGCAACCTTTAGGGGAATGCAAAGTGGTGACAAAGATGCTGTTTGGCTCATGCAGGTAGAGGATACAAGCTTTTTCTTTTTTTTTTTTTTTTGTGATTAAGTTAGAGGAATATGTGGTTTTTAGTAATGAGTTTTGCCTGATGGTTTTTCATTTGACTTGGTGATCTAAATTTTCATGTAAGCTAATAATCATTCTCTCAAATTTTCAATTCTCTATATGTTATCTCACTAGCTCTCATCTCCATCCTTTATATGGATGTCATATATTCTGAAGTTTTGATAAATCTTTTGAAGGGTTGGCTATTTTCATATGATCCATTCTGGAGACCTGCACAAATGAAGGTTTGTTCCCTCTGTGCGCGCGTGCATGTGTGTTTTTGTATGTTTCTAGTATGAGTAGTCTCTCCTTTCTAATTAAAACATGCATATCTCTGAGCTTAAAGTTTACCTTAGTTGAGGATTCAACTTTACACCATAACTCAATCTCATAATTTTCAGGCACTTCTGCATTCTGTTCCACTTGGGAAGCTAGTAGTCCTTGACCTTTTTGCTGAAGTGAAACCCATATGGGCTAAATCAGAGCACTTTTATGGGGTTCCCTATATCTGGAAAGTCACTTCCCCTTTTACTACTGAAACTTTTTGTCATTGTGTATTGTGTTTATGAAACACTTTTTACTATCCTCTATGGATACATCTACTCAATAAAAGCTTGCTAGATATTGGTTGTGGTTGTGATTTCAGCCAAAAGAGACACGGGAGAGAAAAGATCGAAACGAGGAACACTTAGTTCATGGGATATATATAATAGAGTTAATGAACCTTTAAGGTCGTACTCAGATAAGATTATAACATTCTATGTTGGGTATTAAAGGATTAACATTGTGTTTTGATGTCTGCTTCAAATTGGAAAGTTATAACCATATTACCTATCTGAAGCAGATACCAAAATGTGATACATTCCTTGGCTCTAAAAGTAACAAAAGGTTGATTTTATATGATTAAAATTGAAATACAAAGCTTACAACTTCCAATAATGGAAGCCGACAAAAACTACCAGCTCTCCTATGCTAATACAAGAGCTTAAAATCTCTTCTAGCTAATTTAGCCAGTGGACTATTGTAGACCCAATCCTAACCAACTAGAACTAACTTCTTCTGGAGTCATCTAGAGAAATCTGGAAGCCACTAAAGAAAATATCTTCCACTAACTAATTACAAAATATCAACTCACTCGTAACTAAATGTGAGCTAACATTTCATTGATACAACTAACATCTAATTATATTATTGTATAAAATCATATGATTACAACCACTCTCAAAATCGCCTTGTCCTCAAGGCAGGTAATGGAAGATTTCAAGTAACAGCTTCGGAAGCCTTGGACAAAAAAACATTGTTGCTGAATAAAGCATACATATTGGATAAAACTTGACTGCTGTATCTCTCCCAATGACAAAATTTATGTTGCAGTCTTTTTTTTTTTTTTCTCCTTTCTTCCAACTGAGATTGGTGCATGTGATATTGAAGATTGCAATATCAAAATCAGCAAGGACAAAAGTTCCTTGAACTGCTGGTCAGACTTTGCATGGGTAGAAATAAACGGTGATTCTAGCCTTTGTGTGAGTAAGGGGAAGTGATCCTTCTCATTGACAACAGCAGGTAGGGTGATTCCTTGAACCTTCTTGCGGCTGTCCTCCTTCAGCTTTGCTTTCTTTCACAATTGAGAATTGATGGAATCGGATTCTTTGAAGGAAGTCAAAAAAATGCAATTTGCATTTCCTGTAATCTCTTCATCAATTCTCCTCTTTTTCTTGGCATGCTTTGAATTCAGATCTTTCAGCTCATCTTGATCCTTCACATTGTCACCAAGATATCTGGAGTCTTGAATGGCAGTAAACTCTGCTGTCTCCTTAGAAATTCTAGGTGCCTTTGATTTATACCACAGTTCTTGAATCCTTTTCTAAAGAATGTTTCCTTCAGTTGATTTCATTCTTTTTTGTATCTTAGAAACATCCTCCAAAATCTTATTGCACATTTCAATAGTTTCTTTCATGGATTTCTCCAATGACTCTACTCATGCTTCTGTTTCTTCACGAAAGACAGCACCGATTGATACAACCTTAGGGAATGAAAAACAAAGCTTACAATTTCCAATAATGGAAGCCAACAAGAGCCACCAGCTCTCCTATGCTAATACAAGAGCTTAAAAGCTTCTTTAGCCAACTACACAAATGTAGAAAATCTAATATCTAACTAATCTTGCCTAAGACTATTTATAGAGCCAATACTAATTGAGTAGAAATGACTATCTTCTTCTAGAGTTTTCTAGAGACTTTTTGAAGCAACTAAATAAAATATGTACCACCAACTAATTAAAAAACTTTGGCACAAAAAACAAAAAGAAAAAAGAAATAGAAAACAACAACTAATCAACTCACTTGTAACTAAGGACAAACTAATATGTCATTTATACAACTAACATGTAATCATATTATTGTATAAGATTATATCAAAATGATATTCCTTTTATTTAACTCACTCAAACATTGGTAACCTATTTGAATGAGACCTGGAATATTTGTGGTTTCTACTACAGTTATTTCATTTGTCATACCTTTTTTTCTGTTTTATAAGCATTCAAGGCATGAACATGCCTCCTGCCATCAACACGATTCCACTATTGCAAATACGAAGGGGAAAATTATAAGGACACCACCTGAAATGTAATAAAATTAGAGATATCTTTGGACTCTTCAATAAACTAAAACTTACCCACTTTTCTTATTGAAATGTTAATTAACCTTTTCATTTTTGAATTAGAATAGTCATGCACCTGCTGAAATTTCTGTTGTTTATGCTAGTTTCTATTGTCTAATTGAAAGCCTAGTCACATGTACTAGATTTTTTATTTTTCTCTTTCTTTTGTATGACTTCTTAAAGTTTGGTTACTGACTCTTTCTATCTATGATGTTGATCAGTACTCTATTTATTACAATTTTAGTGTCTTTATATCATCCATGCTATCCATCTAGCCAACAATGAATGTATAGTGTCTTGCTTTCAGCATTCTATATGACTCTTTGGGCTTCTCTGCTGCAGGTGTATGCTCCACAATTTTGCTGGAAATATTGAAATGTACGGTGTTTTAGATGCAATAGCATCTGGACCAGTTGAAGCATGCACAAGTGAGAACTCAACAATGGTATGTGTAATTTACAGATCACTCCCTGTCTTCGTAAGTTTAAACGGTTGGCTTTTCCTGTCAACCTCGTCATGCTGGGATTGGATTGATTAATCCATCAATGTGGAATGCAGTCTTAGCCTGCAAGAGACACATAACAGCAATCGTTTGTCATATAGATTTTGTGACATTCTGATTCTAATAAGACAAGGATGAGGTCCAGTAGACTTGTCCACACATGTAACATGTCTAGCTGATGGACCTATGTTAAGGATTTATTTACTAAAGTTAAATTTATGGTACTTTACCAGTATATGATCAATAATGGAATTGAGAATCACATGTTCCCTTGAGACCTGCAACTGCCATATCATTAAGTTTGAGCTTCCCCTAATTCCATGATGAGGTGAATTGCTTATTCAGAGAAGATAGGTCTTCAGAACTCATTTTCTCTGCCATCTGATCTTTAGTGGTCTCTTTTTATTGGCACTTTGGTTGACAACCGTTTCATCCTTCACAAGCATAGTTAGAGAAAAGTATTGGTATCACTTGGATCAATTCAATGTTTATTTATGTAATTAGCTTTTGAAGAATTTTCAACAGATAACATCCTGTCTACATAGCAGGACATTTTCCAGTTAGTTGATTGATTAATCATTCTATCATCTTTTTTGTTTTTGCTTGAAGGTTGGTGTTGGGATGTCTATGGAGGGTATAGAACAAAACCCTGTTGTCTATGACCTCATGTCTGAGATGGCTTTTCAACATGGCAAAGTTGATGCAAAGGTGATTTTCTTAGATGCTGCTTTGAATTCGCTAAACTATGATGTAATACATCTCACTTAGATGTGCTTTGATGAATTGATTTATAGAAAATATTGCAACATCTGTGATTACTCAATAGTATCTTCATGTCTTCTCTCCAAAAAGTATTGTCAAGAAATCGTAGATGATGCTTGTAACGTGATAAAGCAGCAAGCAAGTTGAATAATTCTCAAACATTACTCAATTAGGATGCTAAAATCTTAAAACCCTGCTCTTAGGTCTTGTTGCTGTACCTTTCTTTTTAAATTTTGTTATTATATGTTAATCAATGATATTTCAAGTGATATGTTACATGTTTCATATCATGCCTCTACATTAAGTCACACTAACTGATTTTTCAGGTTTGGATTGACCTTTACTCAACAAGACGTTATGGACAATCAGTTCCTTCTGTAAAAGAGGCTTGGAATATTCTCTACCACACAATCTACAATTGCACAGATGATTTATATGTAATGTCCTGATCCTTTATCTGTTTTTTCTCTTGGAAGGATGAGGAAAGAAAGAAAAAGTTGGGATTTCTTGTTACACACCTTCATTTCTCATTTTATTGGTGCAGGATAAAAACAGGGATGTAATTGTGGCGTTTCCCGATGTTGATCCATACTCTATCTCGTTGTGGCATAGAAGATATCACCACTTTGGAA
Organism: Lumnitzera littorea; assembly: GCA_024138015.1. Lineage (NCBI taxonomy): Eukaryota > Viridiplantae > Streptophyta > Magnoliopsida > Myrtales > Combretaceae > Lumnitzera > Lumnitzera littorea. Next base: position 109,292,527 of record JAMXBB010000004.1, on the reverse strand, counting down.
AGCCAGTGTCAAGAAGGGCTCTCCTAAGAGAAAAATCGGATTTGTTCGATCATCCTCATTTGTGGTATTCAACCTCTGAAGTGCTGCATGCGCTGGAACTCTTTTTTGCTGGTGGAAATGACCTACAAGGAAGTACCGCTTACAGGTTGCTACAGCTTGCTGAACTCTTAGTAATTCTAGAAGGATGTCTGGTCATGTATACTGCCAAGTAGAGCTAATACTTTCTTCTGTTATCTTCTTCTATTTTCTCTCTTCCACATTAAGTAAATCCGTTTTCTTGGATGCCTTTTATCAGGTATGACCTTGTTGATCTGACAAGACAAGCTTTAGCCAAATATGCAAACCAGCTCTTTCTGGAGATCATTGAAGAATATCGGTTAAAAAATGCTGATAAAGTTGCTCTCTATAGCCAAAAGTTCCTAGATCTTGTTGAGGACATGGATGTGCTCTTAGCCTCTCATGAGGGATTTCTTCTGGGACCTTGGTTAGAAAGTGCAAAGCAACTTGCCAGAGACGAAGACCAGGAAAGACAGGTTTGATTGTCATTCTTGAATCTATTGGCTCTTGTGTTTATTCTTCTCCCAGTATAGGAATCTTTACTTGATTGAAACATTGGCAGTTTGAATGGAATGCAAGAACCCAAATAACAATGTGGTTCGATAACACAGATGAGGAGGCTAGTTTACTCCGCGACTATGGTATGGATACTCATAATGCCTCGATGACATTCTTTTCTTTCTTGCCTGAGATTTTCTAGTCTTAATATTTTTTCCATTGGAGGGCAAGCCTTGGCCTATTAGTTAAATTGCTCCCATGGTGAGCAAGAGGATGTGGGCTTAAGAGAAGGAAACACCTCGGATGGGTAAGGCTGTGGACATGTATGGCCATTCTCCCCTATAACCCCATCTGGCTGTGGAAGTGCTTGTCACTCTTGGGATATGCATTTGCCCTCAGTACATTTTTTATTAGACATGCTTGAGTGGCCTTATATTTGATTAATCATGGCACTCATATGAAATGTGCCTGGGCCATCTCAAATGATCCTTCTTCAATCCTTCCAATTCCTCTGTTTTCTGCTCCACATTATAAACTTCGAAAGTTTCTTTTATGCAGTTGATTTCTTTCTATGTTTCCTTAGGAAATAAATACTGGAGTGGACTACTACGAGATTACTATGGCCCCCCGAGCGGCTATCTATTTCAGGTACTTAATAAAGAGTTTGGTTGAGGGCCATGATTTCAGAATGAAGGAATGGAGAAGAGAGTGGATAAAGCTTACAAATGATTGGCAGAAGAGCCGGAACTTGTTTCCAGTCGAAAGTACAGGAAATGCCTTGTACTTAGCACGATCCTTGTACGACAAATATTTGCGAGATGATTGTGTATACGATCAGTAGATGCAGTGGTCAGCAAAAATAGCAAATTAGTCTTGAATAGGTATTCCATCACTGGGAATAGCATCAAACAAGAGAGGACGAATAAGAAGAAATCATTACCAATAGGACATTCCCTTGCTTGGGTGGTTTGCTGCTTGTGAATTATGGGAACGACTGTTTATCCTGATTTTTCATTCTTATCCTTAAATACAGAATTACTAATGCAAACATATGCTCTAGACAACAGGATCATGCAGGGTCTTATGGTTACTGTCCTGTTTTCTTATCTAGTGCAAGAAGAATCACTGTCGAGAATGTTTCATTCATCTCCGCTGTTACCATGGGAATGACTCACTAACACATCCTACTGAATTGTGAGTTATAAAGGAGGAATGTCGATCACGAATTTTTCTTTCTTCTTTTTGCGCTTTTGTATGTTTGATCAGCCCCAACTGATGGGGTAAATAATAGATCGGCGGATAAGTGGTCCACCTAGTTTTGACAATACTTTTCGTTTGGCATGTTGGTTCTTATGTGACACACAGGGGCGGTGTAAAACATTGGTGGACCACTTGCCACCTACTTTTCTGTGCTAACCGATTGGATTTGCTATTAGCAGCCTTTTGGATGACAGTTCGTAGAGATGGGTCGATTGTGTTTGGTCAAAAAGGCTTCTAGATGACTCTAGAAGGGAAGAATCTTTCAATTTGGGCTGTTGACCAAATTGAATTGAGACATCGTGCAATTCTTTTGTATTTCAATTCAATTTGCATTTTTTATTGAAAAATAAAAAAATAAGCGATGTTTTTTAATTTTAAATCTTATTTTAATTTAACTCAATTTACCTTCTTTTTTTTTTTTTTATCATTTCTTATTTTATTCTTAATATTTACAATCCAATTATTTTTCTTTATAATTGTCTTTCATCTCTAGTTGACACACACCTTTGCTATCATTGAGATGAAATATTATTGTTCAATGTTACATGATTTTAATTATTACAAAACATCTCTAAATTTGAATATCAATATTGATTGGAAATTCCAATTATTATTATTATTAAATAAAAAAATAATCTTAAAAAGTGGTTCGAATTGAATTGAATACATTTAAAATGATTTGATTTAAAACTTAAATCGTTAGAAGTGGTTTGATTCATTGAAAGTTTAAATTGAATCATTTTAAATGTAGTTTGATTTAATTTAGTTTGATTCTTAAATCAAATAAATCTAATTACCAACACCCTTAATTTCAATAAAGAAAACAAAAATGATTAATAGACCGAAAAAATGCTGCCGAATTCCATCGTGAAGCTTTAAATGCATAACACGTGGAAGAAAATGAAAAGGTGGTGTTGAATTTGTTTGGCTAAAAATTTCGGCTGCCTTTTCTCATGTCATGTATCGCTGCTCTAAAGAAAAATGTTCAGCCATCTAGTGTGGAAAGAATGGAGATTGTTTGATGTCATGTAAGCATTTAAAGAGTTTTCTATTTTAAGGATCTCTTCATATTTTTTATAATTTATTATTTTTTAAAGTTTTTATGAATACTATATCATTATAACTTTTATAAAAAATCTTACCCATAAAAAACTTTTATAAAAATACTTTTAATAGCTTTTCAAAATTATTTTAGTGATAATTATAAGAAATTAATTTTTTTTCTTTTTTAAATTTATTGACGTGCTATAAAAGGAAAAACAAATGAAAATAAAAGAAAACTATAAAAGAACAAGGAGATTAATGAAGCCGTTGCAAAACAAGTCACTAACACGGCTAAGCAATTTCTTAAGAGCATCAATAACCAACATTGCTTGCAGCATCTTTTAGGAGGATGTAGGTCTCTTTTACTCATAAGAATATGCCGTACCGTTGCTTTTCGAAATATAGCAATTGTTCCACTTAGTTGCCCTCATGAAGCTTTACTTTAACGTGTGTTAATGTTAGCCTGTTGGGTAAAGTTTTTTTTTTTTTTTTTTAAATGTAGACCAACCCAGCTCGTTGCTAATTAACTTACTTAAACTTGCAGATTTAACCAGTTGAGTCACAAAGGTCTACTTTTTAAACCGATTAAAATCCTTGACTTAAATTTGCTTTTAAAGTAGGTTAAATGGGCTGACTTAATGTAAAAGTTCACTTGTATAACTCTATTTTTTTTTTTCTTTTTTTGTTTCTCTTATTGATAGCAAGTAGACTCATCTAATAATTAGATGAAACGGGTTTGAATTTTTTTTCTCTTATGTTATAATGTCATTTGATGAAAAGAAAATAAAAAAAGAAAAAGAAAATAATGGGTTCATATCCTATTGAATTTATAAGGGGGAAAATTTTCTTCGTCCTGCTTCCCATAAAAATCCTACTCGAATCATCTAAACAATCGAACCAATATCTGAACCGTTTTAATAGTATGTAATAGTCAAATAAGTTTTCTTGAATATGGAAACGATAGTTTTCATGCCGACCAAGGACTAGAACGGTCCTTTTTGGGAATCTTCTAGGCGCATAGGAATTAGGATGCTTGAAGTTGGACCATTCATTCCTAGGAAGCTTCGCCTCAACCATTATGAGAAGTTACAAACAAAAGGATAATTAGGATCTTTATATAATTTGTCAACAAGTTTTCTAGAATCATGGTATCGATATTGATATGACATGTGTTACACGAATGGTAACTTTGAGTTTTGCCATGTTATATTCTCAGTAACTTTTGCTTAATGGAATTACTATATGGTTCATCACAAATATTAAATACGTTATTAATTATTACACATTTTGGGACTTATTTTATCTTATTGTTAATGATCAATATATTGGTTTTATTCTAAGCAAGGATAAAAATAGGGCTGTTGGGCCAGTATAACGTCATGCATATTGTGATGTGACAAATTGGGTGCGAATCAGTTCTTTGAAGAGTTATAGTGAATATGAAATTCATTTTGTCCTAATATTGATTGTGATAAAACATATAGGTATGGTATACCACCGTAGGACCCAAGTATTCCCAGCCGGAATTTGTTTCAGGTCGTCTACCTTCAGATGTGTGATTTTCAACGAGCAATGTCAAAATGTGGATCATCACGTGGGCGATGGGTTGGTGGGATCATAATTCGTATGGTTCGGTTTGATCTGGTTGTCAGTGCAATAATCACGAGTTTTTTTTTTTTTTTTTTTCCAAATCACGAGTTTATTAATTGATTTTGAAACAAAAAACAAAAAGGTTGAGGCTAGCACGGATGGGTGTAATATTATTGAATCGGAGTGTCGAGTTGTGTGTGTTTGGATAAAGGTTAATATGCATACAAAAAAGAGGGAGGTGAACTATCTCAGCCTTCAAGGGCCTTCACGTTTGGCTTCTTGCTCTGATATATCTGGTACAATAGGTCAAGCGCTTCATAATGGGATAAAGTCTATATTTTTTTTATTTTAATATCTAAATTTTAAATTCATTTATTTTAATATTTTAATTTTTTAAACCACTTTTATTATAAAATTATAGAATAATAATATAAGTACATTAATTTTTATTTGATTTCCATTTTAGTACTCAAATTTTGTTTTTCATTTCATTTTAGTACATCAATTTTTTAAAATGAAATCAATAAGCATTTTTTATAACGATCATTATAACAGAAAAACTAATTTGTTTCATTTAAAAAGTTGGGGTATTAAAATGAATAAATATAACATTTATGTCTTAAAATTAAAAAATATAAAAGTTTGAATACTTCTAGTGATTTTATCCCTTTCATAATCTAGAGCGTGTCGATACGGATTTTATGCAAATTATTAGGAAACTAAGACATGAGTATTGGATCTTATTGAAGAAAAATAAAAAGCTTTATTATACAACATTGAAAAACCTAAGATGAATACCTCCAAAGAATGGATGGGTTAAACTAAATACTGATGGTCTAGTAAATAACATCATAGGGGAAGCTTATGTAGTAGGGGTGGGGGGAATAAGAGATCAGCAAGGCAAATGATGTATGTGGATTAGAAATCTAGAATGGATCTATTTTGTATTAACCTCGATTAGGGGTATGTGAATATGACTTTAGTCTATGTACTTTGTGTTTATATTAATATAATCCTATCTTATTTTACTCAAAAAGAAAAAAAAAAAAAAAATATGGTGTGTGTTTACATTTTTTAAATAAGATAACAAATAACGTGTAACACTTGTTACACTTAACGAGGAAGGGAAAAAAAAAAATCTTTACAACTTATATATATAGGGGCTAAAAGGCTTACTTATTATGTAAATATAACGATATTATATTTCATTAATCAAGAAATATATCAAATATTGATTATTTATTTTCAACATGACGATGCGATGGATTATCATAAATCCATCATGAAATAAAATTTCTACCTATGTTGCTTGCCTAACCTTAACATTGGTTTATCAATTAAAACATTTACCTATCCTATATGGATATGGATTCACCCCACCTCTAATTTTATCTTTTACAGATCCTTTTCCTCTTTTTGTTTCTCTTTGCAGATAGCAATTAGACTAGTCAAAGATAGTGGGTTAAGTCAAAACTATTGTAAATAGATTAGGTTTGAATGTCCTTTTCTTTAAATTATAATATTATTATATATATAAAAAAAAAAGAATAATGGTTGAATCTCCTATTGAAGTTATAAAGGGGTAGATTTTCTTCGTCCCGCTTCCCATAAAAATCCTACAAACAATCAAACAAATATCTGAAGCGTTTTAATAGAATGCAGTCGTCAATTAAGTTTTCTAGAATATGGAAACCATAGTTTTCGTAACGACCGAAGGACTAGAACGGTCCAGTTTGGGAATCTTCTAGGCACATAGGAATTAGGATGCTTGGTGTTGGACCATTCATTCCTAGGAAGCTTCGACTCAAACCATTATAGGAAGTTACAAACAAAAGGATAATTACGATCTTTATATAATTTGTCAAAACAAGTTCTAGAATCATGGTATTGATATTGACATGACATGTATGACCTTGCTTGATGGAATTACTACATGGTTTATCACAAATATTAAATATGTTCTTTAATTGTGTACACATTGTGGGACTTATTTCGTTTGATGTTAATGATCCGTATATGGGTTTTATTCTGTATTAGATATAATTATAATTCATATAAATAAAACTTTCTAAACTCTTAGATTTAAGAAAACAGTTAGATGGTTGAGCGACCATATATCAATAGAGGATACTTCCATTGATTTTGTAGCAAATAGTATGAAAATACCTAAATACGGGTATAATTTTCTCATATGAGTATTCTATCTTATTGTTTCATTTATTAAAAAATCAATATAAAAATAGTACATGGATGGGTGGACTCAGGATCATACAAACTTTTGACTGTACATATATAAAATTCTGCACATTTGATTGAATACATATAGAAAATTCGCCGGGAGGTCATATTCCCATTTAAAATATAAAATAAAATGGATGCATTACAGGCATGCATGTGTTAACCGAGGTATGTTATAACAAGATGCGTGTTGGAAGTCCACTCTTTTACACGCCATACATATATATATATATATGTATGTAGGCAATTACGTAATACGTCTAATATATAAACATCTCTCTTGTTTCCCATCGCAACGTAATCCTCTCTCTCTCTCTCTCTGTTATAAGAATTCACGAGAATTTTCACAAGTTTAATTTTGTAAGAAATCAGCTACTTGATCATATAGTTGAAATGGAAAATTACAATTCTTATGGCACATCATGGGCTGATCAATGGGACTACGACCAGGACACTGCTCTGGCGACAAAAACACGGTCGGCAACCCTTGGAGGTGGAGGTGGAGGTGGCGGTGGTGCGGCCGCAAAGTATAAGCAGAAGCTTGGAGAGGGGCTAGGAAAGACTAAGACGGTGGCTACACATGGCGTCAAGAAGGTCAAGGAAGGAACTGTTGGAGGTTTTCAATGGATTAAAGACAAGTATCACAAAACCACCCAAAAGCACTAGTAGAAAGTCTATGTATTAGATTTTACTTTTATTTTTGATTTTTTGGTCTTTGTATAATAGTTGATTTTGGATGTATATCATTTTGCACATTTCTCGTAATTTCATTTGTTAATTTAGACCAAGATATTTTTTTTATTTAGTATGGCATCGGTTTATCGATGTTTGTTCATTTCGTAGATTTTTTCCTCTCTTCTTTTTATGTATATTTTGTGTCATGTAATAAATGTTTCACGCTTACAGGATATGTATGATTAATATATACCATTCTTGTTTAATCTTGTTTCTATCATCTATCCCAAGTGAACATATGGTTTTATGGCATGCATTGGCATGACACATCACTCCAAAACTCTCTCTCTCTCTCTCTCTCTACTTCATCATCATCATCAGTTGGGGGCGGGGACAGATCCGGCAGGTACAAACAGCATCTCTTGTTTATCCCCCCGTTAGAGGTATTTTCAAAAATGTCTCCGGTGATTAATATATGTGACTATTTAGATTAAATTTTTTAAATGAAAATAATTTTAGTCAGTCATAATTTGAAAAAACCTAATACCATATCAACATTTTTGGGAAAGCTATACCATTTAGTTTTTGTGGTGAATTTAAAAAAAAAAAGATTTTTCTATAAGGAAGTGGAAGGGATCATAACTGATAGACATGTGAAGAGACGCGGACAAACTCCCAGACATGAGTATATGGTAATGTGGAAGGGAAGACCAGAGAGTGAGGCCAGTTGGGAACCAGCCGAAGCACTGTGGCAATTTAAAGACAAGATTCGACAGTTCCACGATGAAGGAGCGACGAGGGCGTCGCCGGATTGAATGGGGGAGAATGTTACAGACCTCTCGAAGTGGGCCATACTTAGGAGGTTCCTAAGGCCCAAAGACGAGAGCCCAAGCCCACTAAAAGCTTCTAGATGATGAAATGTTCTAGAAGGTTCTGGAGAAGACTAGAATATTGTAGTTGGTAAAGGTAGGTGAATGTAGTAGTTGGGAATCAATTGTAACCATTAGATCGAATTGATCCTGACCATTAGATTGTAAAGGCTTTCTGTATATATAGGGGTATTCCCCTCAGATGTAGGACACAAGTTATTTGAGTGAATACAGTATACTATCAGAGTTTCTCTCTCTACTTTCTCTCTCTAACATTGTGAGCGTATTACAGGCTGACTTAGCCTTCCTTAGTGAGGTCAGGAGCGCTAAGTGCCGCACGGGGTCGAGCGACGGAATCCGCCCGTGACAAGTGGTATCAAAGCTATACCATTTAGTTTTTGTGGTGAATTTAAAAAAAAAGATTTTTCTACGTGATAAATTTTTTTTTTTTAAAGAATGAAAAGAAAATCTATTATTTATCATCTTGAGGTAACTATTCATAGCAAGAGTGAAACCTACGGGTGAGCTTGAGCTTCCATCAGATCGGTTCCAGTCACTGAAGAAATCATCCTCCTTGCTTGATGTCTTACATAGATCTTGTCGTCTATAGCTTGCCTTGTACTAATCTTTTATGCAAGCATTGCCTCAACACTGATAACAGATAGGGAGACTTGGTGTTCGCCGATGATCAGACCTGTTGTATTAAACGCTTGCTTAATGGCGACCGTTGAAGCCAGAGCAGTGAGTACTTCACAGGCGATGCGAGACAACAATAGATAGTCCTTTCTATTCCTTTGCCACTACTTTAAAATATCGAAGTCCTTGATAGAGATATTTTCCGAAAACTCGAAATTTGTATTGATGTAATGCTGCATCCTAGATGTTGGGCCACTAGACCATTGCCTCTTTAATTTTTGCTTCAGTAACTGCTCACCCATAAACGGGTAATGCCGCTCCTTGGTGGGTGATGAAGAAGAGATTGATGACTGGCTACCGTACTGACTTTGATAGTAGCTGAGCATCTCTTCTATATCGGCTGTCGTTGCTGACACTTCTTGCTATGCTTCCAAGCTGTATATGTTTTAAGAATCTATTAGATCTTGAATGTAATCATAATAAGTTTTCAAATATATTAGTCATAATTTCGTTTTACAATGAGGGTCTAGAATAGTTGCTATGAGATAAAGACAAGGAATTTCTTTATAATAAGTTAACCACTTTAACGTCATATCGTATATGCATGCATGCAAGTTTGGCTCTTTACGGGCCTGAACTAGCATGCTAAATATACTGACGCTTGACATAACAAACAAGTGAACACTAAGCCTGTAAACTAGTGAAAAAGTCTTGGTAAGATCATGAAAAACTTTTAAAACTTTAAGTAATTGGATGCAAATATATTACTGTGGAAAATGTCAACTCTTTGCATGTTATATATTGCGAAGTCATATAGCAGTTCGCTGTAAGGAATTGTGCTATGCAACAACTTGTAAGTCGATTTCTAAAGATGTTGTATATTTATCTTAAACTTTCGAGGTCTCTTCCTACGCTTCATGCAGAAGTTTCTCTACTTTTTGTGAAGGGATGGCCTGTCTGTTATTGTCTTGATGATGTTCTTGATTGAAGTTATATTGTTGTGCAAAGTTGCAATGCCATCCCTGACACATAAATTAAAAATATAATATGCACAACGTATGTAGAAAAAAATCCCCTGCAATACTGATTGACAGTAATTTTGCAAATCAGATATTGATGCAATATTAGCAGTTGCATTATCAAAATCAATAGAAAAAATTTTCCTCACTAATCCGTATTTATTTAGGATTTCTTTAATAATTTTATAAATGTTTTGCGCAGTGTATCGATCGTTAAATACCTTTAAAGCCAATAGTTGTTATTTAAGTTGCCAATTATCGTATACCCAGTGAACAGTAACACCCATATAAGAATTATTATGAAAATGATCCGTCTATATGTCTATACATATGGATACTTACGTATCAAGGGAAGCAAACTTACTTGCGAGCTCCCTTTTACATTTGTGGTAGAGCTCCTACGTGACTCGAGTTATCATTCTGCGACTAAGCTGTTGTGAGTTAGGGTTGAATGTCTCCTACTTGTATTGACTTTGCCAATCTGATGCACCCGTATTGAATGAGAGGTACATGTTTGCTAAATACTGTACCAGGTTATATTTATGCCTCTCTTCATCATACCTCATTAGCATTTGTCTGGATGAACTACTGTCTCGAGCAATTTGTTACTGTGTTCTATCTATTCCCACCTCCTTAGGATGCTTTGACCTTAAGTGCCCGTTAAGGGTACTATATTCCTTTCTTGTTTTCCATGAATAACTCACGTTATAATAGTTGCAGAATGCCCTCGAGTTCCTCCTTTCGTTTGTATCTTTACGGAAATAAGTAGTAAAAATATTAGATTTACAGAGTTTAGGGGGCTTACCCGAGCTGGATGGTTTCAAACTGCTGGGCTTATATTGTCCCATATGTTGTTCTTCTGTTTCGGGAATAATTTCAACATTGTCCTCCTTATTCTTGAATATGCTTGCAGGGCAACTCATCCCGTGGGGGTTTAAATCCAGCAGGTTATATAGGGACGCTCATACGAGGAGGTTCGAATCTAACATGACGTTCAGGGACACTTATGCGTGGAGATTCGAAACCGGGACGTGGTATGTCCCGATAACTCATATGTTGATGTTTAACGTCAAAGTTAAGAGGTAGTGTGTCTCGATTACTCATGTGATGAGGTTCTACATCGAAGCTTGGAGGTGATGTAAATTTTTCTTCTACGTTCTCAATCATATCATTTGTCCTCTGCTCATTCAGGTTATACTTGTTATTCGAATACGCTTGAATGTCCTCAAACCGTAATGGCACAGACGATGTATTAGAAGTTCCAACGTCTTTACCCCTACTTTTACCACCAAATGATGAACTATGTTTTTTATTAAAAAGGTATGACACAAAAATATTTCCATTGGTGCAAATGTTTATGAGTGAAAAACAGAAATAATATATAAGAGAAAATATGGCGGAAATTATATGGTGGGTATGTGTATATTAGTGTTATTTGCTAATGTAATTATTTTATGCAGTGAAATGGAGAATTACGCACGGAAATTTGTGGTTAGTAGAAAGAAATATTTCTAACAACGTTTCGTAACTGAAAAAAATATGAAGGCAGAATGGTTGGAGTTGGAGAGATTTAAGTATTTTGTAGAATAAGTGTTTCTAGTAGGCTTGAAGTTGTTATTTATAAGGACCGAGGAATGTGAGAACGCGTCGTTTAAAATTTGAAATTTAAAATTCAAAATTTGAAATTTAAAATTCAAAATTTTAAGCAGTTCGGTGCTACAAATTTTAAATTTTAAACTTTGAATTTTAAATTTGCGGCACGTGTGCCGAAAGTAAATTATACAAATTGATAGACAGAGGACAAGGGTAGGGGTCTAGGGGGGTGGGGGGAGGGTAGGGTGACCAGCTGAAATTTTTTTGTTTTTAATAAATGTGGCTGTCCTTAAATCACCGAGTCGGGCAGTTCTGCTTAGGTGAACCGCTTGAGTCCTAAAAGCCCGGCGATTTGCCCCGGTCACTAACGGGTTAGACCGGTTAAAGGCTCACTTAGGCTAATTCACGATTCGAGACCGGCCCTTACCTAAGTCTAACTCCAACTATCTCTCTCTTTCTTTCCTTCCTTCTTTCTTTCTTTCTTCTTCTTCTTCCTTTTGTTTTTTTGTTTGTTTGTTTTTCAGGGGTAGATCTAGCAGGAACAAACAACATCTCTTGTTTATCCCTTTGTTAGAGGTATTTTAAAAAATGTCTCTAGTGACTTTCCTTGTAATGTGAAAAAAAATTCAATACTCACCATGTATATTGATGAGTTATATACAAGTTTTAATAATATTTAAATACGTGATAATAAAAACATATATTTTATAGAAAATAATCAATTATATTTTCATTTATTAGAATTTTATTAATATTTTCATTAATGCACATAATATAATTGTATCATCGAAACTTTTCTCATAATATTAAGTACGAATAGGGTCATAACTTCATCGAAGTGTTATTGCTTTAAGAGAACTTTCAAGTTTATTATAAGTACTTTGGAATTTGGATACCTATCCACACTTTAAAGTTTAAATGAGCTTTTCCATTTAAAAATACACCCATACACGCACGTGAGATTGAGAGGGGTACATTCAACATTTAGTATCCATTATTATATGGCTAGGACTATTGGAGTATCAAATCTCATTTGGGTCCTGTTTGGATTATTTTTATCTTATCTATAAATTATTTATATTTTATCTATATTTATTCTCTATTTAATTTGTATTTGTTTGAAATTTGATATTTCTCAAATTGTCTTTTTTGTTTTTGTTTCATAATTATAATGAAGGTAGTGATTTAAGTATCAAAATTAGGGAATAAAATTTTACGTATTTTTGAGAGAAAAAATTTGAAAAAAATATATTTTATGTATTAAAGATGACTATTTTAATAAGTATTTTTTTAAATATAAATAAAGTAAAGAGTAGACAAATTTAACTTTATGGAGATTAGTTAGGTAATTAACTTTAAAAGAGAGGTACATATGGAATTATATATCTATTTTTTTTTAGTGTTTTATTCTTATTAAATGCAAGATTCAAATAAATACAAAAAGACAACAATAAGATGGTAAAAAGATGAACCACACTAAGCCTTGATCTACTAAATTTTGTAGGTATGTATGTATATATATATGTGTGTGTGTATAATCATGTCTTAATTCCAAGAAGTGTTATAATCTCATCTAGATTGCAATTCAAGAACATTTGATCAATTTTATTTGTATGTATTTTCCCCATTGAAGAGCATCTCATATAGGAAAAAGTACTCAAGGAGCAAAACTAATTTAATTGGTAGTTTTTAAAAAGTTTAATTACTAGGTACAATTTTAAAATTTTCCATAAGAAGAGAGTGTTAGTTGTTGTTTTATAGTGATGATTTCTTAAGTGAATTTCTCATTCCTTGTATCATTTTGAGATATTCATTATTTTAGAGCCTTTTAAGGTTTTAGATTAATCTAATTCATGAATTCACCAAATTGGATCAATGTCATAACTTACACCTAAACTTTATCACTTTTCCAATTATATATTGAGTTTCAACTTGTCTAATTTTATATTCAATTGAACATTTACTTATCACTTGTTATACTTCAGTTAATTCTAATTTACACTATTAATCCAATAAGCATAATTAATTAATGAGGTAACTGTCCATGACCTTAAGAGGATTGGACGATCCCTGAAGGTGGTCGTTGGCTACCCTTTAGGTTGTAACCCATTTAAAAATGTGGGTTTCAAGGCCATTGGTAGTCATGGATAGCCGTTTATGGCCTTAGAGGGTTGTGCAGCCCTTTTATGATCGTGGATAGTCACCTCATTGACTAATTGTACTAGTTGGATGGATGGTGTGAATTGGTTTAACTAAGGTATAAATGGTAATAAGTAAACGTTTAATTAAGTTTATTATTACACAAGTCGAAATTTTATGTGTATAATTACAAAAATTGGCAAATTTGAGGTGTAAATAATAATATTACCCCTACTAAATTTGATTCTTAAAACCTAGGTGAACTCAATTATTATTGATTATATGAAGAATTGCAAATTAAGTTTTAAGATAAGTAAAGATCTATGAAGCATAGCTTAATAGTGCTTCATTCTTTTTCTACCACAATAATGTTGGAGTTGTTTATGAAAATGAGGTTAGGACAGTATTTACAGGGTTAAGCATAGGCTTTAGGTAAGTTTGTTGTAACGTCTTGGAACCGGGCAACTACAGCTCATCATGTGTTAATATCAAGATACTGACACACAAAAGCTTAGGACTTGCTACTATCTTTAAATACATTAAATAAACAAATCATAAACCACATTGATATTATATAAATCTTAAAGTCACAACATAGGCTACCTTATAAGTCTAGCCTTACAACATTAACAAACCATACTGTATCTATATATTCTTACATGTTCCTATAACCGTTCCATAAAACAAACAATATTGGAGTTCCACTTGCTCCTGTTACAACATACCACAACCACATAAACATTTAACAGCAAGAGGAGTCTATGCCTCCCATACAATGACAATACTATCCCTTGTACTAAGTATAATCATCATCCTCCATATTGTACACCAACTTATATCCTAGGTTGTCATAATAGTCCTGGTCTCCTGCATCTAAAAATAAGGTCTCTAAAGGGTAAGCCAACGTAACACATTCAACATGCTTTCAAAGACCGATTATTCTCTTTATTAAAAGTTGAACACATAGCACAACTTTAACATCCCAAAGCTTGGGTTAACTCATGACCCCGAACCATATAAGTATCATATTCATTATGCATATTTGGTATTAAGTGCTTCTCAATACCTTGGAATTGTTTACATCCTAATGTCTAATTGAATCAACTCAGTAGGCGACTCCAATCAGGACAATGCTACGTACAAATTCCCAGGTGTCATTCTAAGGTCACCAATACTCTTGGTCCCTTAGGTTCAGTTAAACACATTCAACACATTAAGTATTTAAGGCTGAATATTAATTAAATTTATTTAACAACTAAACTAGCAAACACATTCAACAAGCATGTAACCTTGTACCTGAAATGTGCATCTCAACTGAATATGCTCTAGCTTTACTTCTTACTCCTAACATTATATAAGATATGATGCTCAAACTTGAGTCAAATCACATTAATTGACATCTTAATTCTATCCTTTTTTACCCTTCCCAATACCTAAATTCCTATGATAGATTTGATTAATTGGCTAAAAGTTGTTACAATGTGTATTTGGTTTATTGTTTAGCTAAGTGTAGTGCTAGAATTAAGTAGGAATTGGTTTGGGTGAAAAAAGTTATAAAATGGAAGAGTTTCAAACATTTTGTTTATGTTCTATGGCTTTCCGATCGATTGATGAAAGTGGTATAGACCAGTTGCTAGAAATTAAAACAAGTCAAAACCTTTTGTGATTGAGAGGTACCCTATTGATTGATCGCCAACTTGACTACTGATTGATTTTATACTACCAATTGATCGATAGCTTTGAGTTCTACAGAACTGTAGAATTCGTCCTTGCGACCAAAAACAAAACTTGAGAATTCTCTTCCTCTCCTTTAAAATTCCTACCCCACAACTTTTAATCCAACATTTCCCTTTCCAACTACAACATTTTCAACTTCCAAATCCTGAACATATCAATTTTATCAAAAGAATCACAATCTAACTTAGAAGTAATCGTTATTTACTTGTTAGTTTTGAGTCTTCTTGTTTGATTCTTCTCTAACCTTTGTTTCTTCTGCACTCCCTTTATTAGTCATCTCCTTAGACTCAATTCAACATTCTAACAACAGTAGCAATGTTAGAAATCAATATCCGTTATACTTACCACAAGTTTATCTTCTAAACCATCGAACTCCTCCATTCCTTGGTCTCTTACTATTAAAATAAGAAATTTTATATGAGATTCTACATTCTAAACATAGAATTTTAAGGATTTTGTAGAGATTTTCCCACTTAGTACTAAGATCTTGTGTTGAGTGTACGAGAAGAGATGGAACTATTGTGTATGTGAAGAAACGTTAAGGTAGAAGGGGAAAAAAGAATAGAAATAAATATAACGTACTGTTTTGGTTTCAAAGAGGCATGTGTTGGCATGTGCCTTTTCATACTTATTTGACTAAAATGTCCCCAACTTTTAAATCATTCTAAAAAATGCCATTGCCTTTAATTAATTTATTTAATTATGAAACTTTCAAGTTATTACATTTCTCTTATTGAATTATTTTTTGTTTATTTTTTTCCTCGCTCTATTTTATATGCCATTTAAAATATTTAATCATTCCAACTCAGTTTTTTACATTAAGCAATATTTTGAACGAGCTCATGGAGTTCGTATGGGATCATTTAATTTTATTGTATGGTTTTTGGACATTTTGGCTGCCATGTGACACTGAAAAGAAAAATTTTCAAATGTCTTCTCTTGTAAAGTTTGTAGTAAGGCTTGAAAATGTAATTTTGTTTAATTTAACTGAGGCATTTACTATTTACTAATATGGCCATTTTTTTTAATGCGCTTATCTTGCCTATTAATTGAGAGTTCAATTTTCATCCAAAAAAATCAGGATATAAGTTTTAAATCATTTTTTATTGGATAAATTTTATAAATGCTCGAAAGACATAAGTACCAAAATAGGATTTTTAGGAGTTGAGATCTCTGCAAGCCCTTCTTTTGGGAATGTTCCTGAAGACATTTAAGTTCTTGATGTTTATGCTAAACTTCAATCAAATCCACTATATTTTTAAGTAAAATTATTTAAGTTTTCTATATTTGCTCTTTTAAAATATTGTTGATAGAATTTTGATGGAAACAAAAAGGACAAGATATATTGCAATTGTCCAATAAAAAGTTATAACTTTCAATGATTATGAAGTTTCTTAAGGTTAAAAGGCTTTGCCATTGGGTAAATATCATATTATTTTGAAATACATGAAGTTGGAAAGTTGGATTGGGTAAGCAAAATTTCATTAATAAAGAAATACACTTAACATTGATTATTTGTAAGGATGGCATTATGATGTATCACTTTTACAATCACGATTTCATCATGAAACAAATTTTCTTCCTATCTTGTTTACTTATGGTGTAAGCTTAATAATTGAAATATTTATCTACCAATATGCGATTTATGATCTTCATCCACAAACGTATTTCTTGTTCTTTGTAGTTGCTTTAAGTTCTTTCTTTCACTTAGTTGCTCGGTTGCCCTTTTTCTTACGTTTGTATATAACTTCGGTATACTTTTTTACTTTCTTTGTCTTTTGACTTTGGTGTTATATTCATGCTTTACCTATGATGCTCAAAGCGGTGTTATGATCAAAATGGATTGTGGTTAGATATTTACAAGGAATCTGTTGCACCAAGTGAATTGTGGTTTGCTAGGGTGAAGGCGAGGATAGTGTCAGGCTAAGGTAAATTATGGTAGGGATCTTATTGAGGAGAAGTTTATGACCAGAGTGGATTGTAATTGGATAGATATAAGGTTGCAAGACTTGAAGAAGAGGTTCATTGGGCTAGAGTAGGTCATAGTCGAAGTCTTCTTTAAAACATGGCAACAGAGGACAAAATGCCCTATGAGGAGTACCTCAAATTTCAAACATTGATTTGGTTCAACAATGGTATCCTAATTAAACGGGTAAGGGATAGCTACTAACTTATCTTGAAAAAGTAAAATACTTTATTCAACCAAGGGTAGTCCTAAAGCATGGAACCTGAAACAAGTTAAATACTTTAGTCACCCAAAGGTGATCTTAGAGCGGATGAGTCCATTTACCATGAGGAAGGCTATGAATTAGGGTCGCTTCACTTTTATGAGGCTAGGCTTAAGGAGTGGGAGGCTGGTTGCCTCAAAATAAGGTGGAGTTTAGCAAGCTTTAGTGTGAATGTAAATCATGTAGGAGTGTTGTATGAGGAAGAGAGTATTTGAAGAATGTAATCTTTATTAGCAAAATTGTGATTACAAAGGTGATAACTTAACCTATGACCTAATTAGGACCCTTGTTGTTGTTGTTGGCACAAAGAATGTTGGTTGGTTGTATTATTTAGTGTGCCTTCATTGAGTAAGGTGTTCCCTCTCCTTTATACAGCGCTCAATGTACTCCTTAATAGCCATGCTTGATGACATTTTCATTGGCTTTCTTTAGCTCTCAGCAATCAATAGTATCATGCCTCTTGTCTTAGTAGAAGTCCCAATACTTATCTAATAGCATACGAATGAGTTGCCCTTCATGTTATCCATCTAAAGCAAGATACCTCTATTCTTTATCTTTAGGAGGATTTGACCTAGAGGTCTATTGAGGGGGGAATCGTCATAGTGGGAGGGTATTGTGCCCTTCCTTCGTCTTTTGTCTTTATCACAAGACAAACCCCTTTTATCTTTGGGATTGAGGTAGTCCTTGACTAAGCCATAGTCCTTATCTCTGTTTTTGTCCAACCTGGTTTGGTCAGGCTTATGTCGAGCCTTTATTATGTCTTCAAATTTAATGAACATTAAGGCCTTCTGTTGAATTCTTCAAAACTTTTTAGACATAATGAAAGGGCTAAATTACTTGACACTATTTATTGCGGTGTAAAAGGACACCTAAATTGGCATTTGGTACTTTAACATAGCAGCATTAAAGTGAGCAAGGTAATCCTTGACAGGTTCATCCAACTGTTGCCTTATGAGGCTAAGGTAAAGGAGTCCTTAGTATACATCTTGTTCACTAAGAAGTGATTATAGAATTGAGAACTGTGGTCATGGAAGCTTGAAATGGAGTTGGGGTTCAAAGACCTAAACCAAGTCTAGCTAGCTACTTTTAGTGTACCTGGGAAGACTTTATGCATGATTGCATCACTACAAACATACGTAATCATCATTCACTTATAGTGGCTTAGGTGATTGTTAGGATCTTTAGAGCCATTATAGGGCTCAAAGCTTAGGACTTGATGTGCTAAGGGAGTAGCTCTTCTTGAATCTCTCTAGTGAAGGGAGATCAGCCAATAAAGAATTGACTATTGGCATCATTCTTCTTTGAGTCTATAATTAATGGGGATTTGAATGTACTCTTCAATTTAGTCTAAGTTCTTATCGACCAGAGAGTGGTGTAAGTTGGCCTTTGAGTAAGTAAGATGGCAACTCCATATTGATGCTGAAGTAATGCTATGTGCAGAAGCTAGTGTAATAAGTGGGACAACCTTGGGGTTGTTCTGAATTACTGGTGGTGATGGTGATGGTAGAGTGTTGTTGTTGGAGGCATCCTCTAACGCTAAAGGAATGTCTTGTTGCTCCTTTTCAACAAGCTTTGCTCTTGACTTCTAATATTCTACTTGTAACTTGAGAAACATTTCTTCTAGATGTGCAAAGCACTCTTGAGTAATCACATTAGCTAATGTGCAACTATTCTTGTTTACTCTTGGTGTCAGCTTAAAAATTGAAATATTTACCAATCCAATAGGAAATTTGTGCTCTTTAGTCACTAATGTACTACTATTCTTTGTGGTTGCTTTAAGATCTTTCTTGCACTTGGTTACTTAGTTGTCCTTTTTCTTATGTTTATGTGTAAGTTCAGCATACCTTTCTACTTTCTTTATAGTTTGACTTTGGTGCTATTGTTCACACATGTAAGCCATGATGCTCAAATTGGTGTTGTGACCAAAATGGATCGTGGTCAAATATTTAATAGAAGGAACATGTTAGACCAAAGTGAATTTTGGTCAGACATATACTAGGGTAGGGGGCAAGGCTAGATCAAAGCCAATTGTGGTTGGGTCTTACTAGGGAGATACCCATTGGACTAAAGCAAATCATGGTTGGACTGATAGGAGGCCATAAGAGACTTGAAGAAGAGGTTTGTAGGGCCAGAGATGATTGTAGCCAGACTTATTAATTGCGTAAGGGATGATTACTAACAAGCCTTGAAAAAGTAGAATACTTTATTTACCTAAGAGCATGGTCTTAAAGTATAGGACTTGAAGATGTCAAATGCTTTAGTCACTCGAAGATGGTCTTAAAGCGAATAGGTCCATTTACCTTAGGGAGTTTAAGACTTGGGGCCGCTTCCCTTTAGATGAGGTTAGGCTTAATAAGTGGGAGGTCAATTGCCTTAAAATAGAGCAAAGTTTGGCATACGTTGTAGTGTGAACATAAATAATGCCATAGTGTTATATGAGGAAGAGCATATTTGAAGAATGTAATCTTTATTAGCAATTGTGATTATAGAGGCGATAATATAACCTAAGATCCAATAGGGGGCCTTATTGTTGTTGGCATCAGAGGTTGTTAGTTGGACTTATTGTTTTGTGAGCCTTTGTTAGGTAGGGCCTTTCTTTATTAGCTAAAATTGATAGTATCCTTAGTAGCGTTCTTCAAATCCTTACGCTCATTACTATTATGCCTCCTACATAAGTAGTAGTCACAATAATTGATTACGTTTGAAGGGTATGCTCTTCATCTTCTCTAGCCAGGGTAAGATACCTTCTATTCTTTATCTCCTAAAGAATCTACCTTGAAGGTTTGTTGAAGGGGGTATGGTCTTGATAGGGGGATATTATGCCCTTACTTCAACCTTTGTCTCTATCACAAGATGAACCCCTTTCATATTTTGGATTAAGGTAGTTTTATCTTTGTTTTTGTTCGACTTAGCTTGGTAAAACTCATGTTAAGCCTTATTGTGTTTTCAACTTTAATGAACATCGAGGCCTTCTCTTTTAATTCTTTAAAATTTTTCAGCACCTTCATCACTAGAGACATGAAGAAAGGGTTGGATGACTTGACATCGTTTATTGCAATGTATGGAGTGATACCCTTGTTGACTTTTGGTATTTCAAACATGATGGCGTTGATATGGGCAAGGTAATTGCTAAGGGGCCCATCCAACTACTGCCTTATGAAGCCAAGAGAGGAAGAGTCCTTAGTAAGCGTCTTACTCGCCATGAAGTGATTGGAATCGAAAGCAGAGCTCATAGAAGATTGAAATGGAGTTTAGCTTCAAAGAGTTAAACTTTAAACTAAGTTTGGATAACTTTTTTGATTATACACAAGAAGGCTTTGCACGTGATTGCAATACAACCTAAAGTGGTTCCAGGTGATCACTGGGATTTTTGGAGCTATTATAGGACTTAAAGCTCAGGAGTCTAATGTGCTGAAGGAGTAGCTCTTCTTAAGTCTCCCTAGTGAAGGGATGTTTTCTAATGGAGAACTAACTATTAGCCTCATTATTCTTTGAGTCTATAACCAATAAGGACTCAAATATACTCTTTGATTTGGTTTAACTTCTTGTTGACCAAAGAGTAATGGAAGTTAGACTCTAAATGAGCAAGATGGTAGCTCCAAGTTGGTGCTAGAGCGTTGTTATATGGCATCGCTGGCATAGGAAGTGGGACAACCTATAGGTTGTTCATAACTACTAGTGGTGATGGTAGCAAAACACTGTTGTTAAAGGTATCCACCAGCTTAGAAAGGATGTCTTGTTGCTCCTTTTCAGCTAGCTTTTCTTTCAACTCCTGATTTTTAGGTTGTAACTTGAAATTCATTTTTTCCAAGCACTCAAAGAGCTTTTAAACAATTGTGTTAGTTGGTAGCACTTGCTTTAGAGGTGTGATCAAGGTGTTGTTTGGTTGGTTGAGCTAGTGTTCAACTATGTTGGCTTGGTTGAGCTACTGCTCAACTCTGCCAATATTGTCTTGTTGATTGAAACAAGTAAGTCATGATTTCCATGCCATTAGTGGTTATAAGATTTAAAAACCAAATGGTGCCAAAATATCAATTGTAAACTTTTTTTGGGTGTTAATGTTGGAGAAAATGTGTAAATAATAGTAAACATAAGCTAAAAGAGGAGCAACAGAGGTTGTTTTGGTGTGACACTCCAATACTTAAGTTAGTATTGGTTTAAAAGAATGTCTAGAGATATAATGTAGGAAAAGGTGTGAGAATGTGAAGATCCTTTTAACTGTGACTTTACTTAGTATTTATAGGCTCAATGGATGAGTTTAATGTGGAAAGTAGGTCATGCTCCTAAGCTCTTTTTCACATATTGAGGAGAGAATCCTGGGCTAAGTGCATGCTAGTTATAGACTTGCCTTATCCATCTGAAATGTTCTTCCATAAGCATTAAGCCGAATCAATAGTGAAATCATAATTTATATCAGTTTGACCAGTACCGGATGATCGGGGTTTTCTCTCCTCAATTATTAGTAGCCTTCTAGAATGATATTTGTTAAGTACAACCCATAGTTGTTTGGTCAAAAGGCTTCTAGATGACTCTAGAAGAGAAGAGATGAATGATTTTAACAAAGAAAAGGTTAAGAGGTGCTTCTAATTGTTATTGCTAATTTTTTTTTTTTTTTAGATAAATAATCTGTGGAAGCCTTAGATGTTACTTTAATATCATAAGAATTTTCTATTTTAAGGATTCCTTTGCTTACTTTCTTTGTAAAGTTTTCAAAGAGAGCTGATTAATATATTTTTAAAGTTTTTATGGGTTCTATGTGATATTAACTTATATAAAAATATTTTTAATATTTTTTTTGGAATTATTTTAGTGACAATAATAAGAAATTAATTTTTATTATTTTTTAATTTATTCATGTATTTATATAAGAAAAAACAAATGAAAATAAAAGAAAAAAAGGAAAAGGTTAATGAAGCCGTTGCAAAGCAAGTAAGCAACCATGGCAAGATGCTTCATAATTTTATTGGGGAAAATTGAACGAAAAAAATAATAATAAGATATAATAAATAGTAGACGTCATATGTATATACACAAAACATATAACTATAAATGATATCTAGATATGTAACAACAATGATAGTGGATTTTTTAATAATTATTCACCATTAAGCCGAATTCGAAATTGATCTCTCGTACTGTTGTAGAGCTGAACATGGTCCTTAAATTTAGTTTTGATTCGGCTTAATGCTTGAACATTTCCAACTAATAAAATAAGTATGATTTCACTATTGATTTAAAATGTTATACGAAAGTTAGACCTTGAGTTTTGCAATAACTTTATTTGATAGAGCTATATATCGTTTATTATAAATATTAAATATATTCTTACTCGTATATTTTTTGAGTCTTATTTTATCTATTTTAACAATAATCTGTATATGGGTTTTATCTTGCATATATATAGTTTATAATTTATATAAATTAAACATTTTTCACTCTTAGATAGTAGATGTAAAAAAATAGTTAGGTGGTTCAGTGATTACACATCTGTAGAGGATTCCTCTCTGTAGATTTTCTAGTAAATAGGATGAAGAGGCTTTGGTCCAAGTTTCTTACACGTGATCCCATTGTCTTATTTGCTAAGAAATTAATGAAAGGACCATGCATGAATGAGTAGTTCCAAGACCGTGTAAACTTTTGATCATATACTTGCATAAAGAAAAATTAATCTCATAGTAAAGATTTCGAATGAAAAATATAATCTATATACAATGTTGCTTATAACAGTAATTTTCCTATGCCTCCGACTAAATATATAAGATTTTGCATATATATTTAAATACATGTATAAGGTTCGTGGGGAGGTCATCATATTCCCATTAAATATTTAAAACTAGTAAAAAGCAAGAGTTTTTTTATTCGTATTATTATAAACTCTCCAGACGCAATTATATATCGGGATGCGTTTGGATATGTATTAATATGCATGGATAAACATGTATTGAGCTTTTGGCCAAAACTTTTTCCCTTTTGTTCTTGATTTGATTTGTTTTACTTATTTTATATACAAATCCACGCAATAGAGTGGTTTTCATTAGGTTACAGATGAATTTGTGTAAAAAAAACTTGATAAAAGCTGTTTCATTCAATAAAATCTTATGAATTTGTATGATGAAAGAAAAAAAAAAAAAACAAAACTTGATAAAAACTACTTGATTCCACCAAATCTTCCCTGTTTGATCTCTTTCTTCACTGCTCTAAATAAGACAAAACCAAAAAGGAAAGAGCTTCTAATGCACGGTGATAGGACAAAAGTTTGAATAAATGGCTAATTTTTTTTAAACCAAAAGTGTAAATATAGTTAAATGTTTCTATGTTTTATAAAAAGTACGTTAAGTGATTGTAATTATAGGGGCTTGATTGGAGTAATTATGTACGTGGTGCGTGAATAGCACGTTATATATGGCTTAAGAGAAGTGAAGTAAGAATGGCACCTAAAAGGATAATAGGTAAAAACAAGGCATGGAAGAGAAATGAGCAATTTTAATATTTTAAATGCATAAGTGATAAATAAGGCATCCTTAAGAGACTTCAGGCGTTCACCTATAGCTTGAGTAAAGAAGATCAATTCTTTACATGAAATGCTTATTTGATCTTAAAGAGCTAAGTTCTTGTAAAGCAATGTTACTTCTCTCTTCTCTTTAAGAGTTATAAATAAGGAGAAAATGCTGGGTATTTATAGGATTTAGGCAAGATAGTATTCGTCGGATCATCTTGATGATCAATGGATGAGATGATGTTTGTTCAACTTATGGTTATCCCAAATAGACTAGTTAATAAACTCAAGACTAATGGCTTCCTCATAAGTGCATTAGTTTGCTTGAGAAATGTTAGATGTGGATGGATTGGTACAATGATCCTTGCTTTAAGCTTACTAAGCCAATTCTCTCTAAATAATTCAAAATATAAACTGGACTCTTTAAACCCTGCCACCTAGCTTAAAGAGTTAAGCCAATATATATTAATATAATAATTTTTAGTCCGTTACATTTTGTTTCTTGACCAAAATTCTTGGACAAAGTTCAAGAATTATGGGCAATAATTGCTTACTCTAAATAGCTAGGTGGCTATTCAACACATGCACATTGCAAAGAGTTGCGCTACTACCAAGTGTGCTCATATAGTTGAAAATTTTATTATGTTGGAGTATATGGAACTAGTGCTAGCGTTGCAAGGTTTTTTTTTTTTTTTTCAATTGTATATTTTAAATGTACAAGCTTATAGCATTGTTGAATTGCACGCATCGCCCAGGCTTACGAAAGCAACGTTGCCCGATGGAAATATTATTAAATGTCTTCTTTAATAGGTACCTTCCTTTATGTGAGCTGATTTGCCTTCTTTGTTTGATCCATGTGAATTACCAGTTTAATTGAGTAGACTTTCATATTGATTCCTTAGCTGATTTTTTCATACCCTTACAAGTCATCCTTTGTGAACTTCACTGGTTAAGTGAAAGAAACATTTGCTTTCCCTCAAAACCAAGTTTGATACTCAACTTAGGAACAAATCACCATTTTGGAGGTGAAGAATTCTCCATACATAATTTGATGCTTCTTTGTTGTGTGTCATTGGCTAAATTTGCCAGTTAAATGTATTGCCTTACTTCCATGAAGTCCTGATATCAATTCTTTGTATGTGTTGGTTCGCCTTTTAATCTTTAAGTTAATTTTTTTTTTAATGTAAAGATAACCGACCAAAATCCTTCATTAGGTAAGACTTGGGGCACCTTCACCTTAGATGAAGCTGGGCTTAATGAATGGGAGGTCAATTCCTTAAAAGAGGGTGAAGTTTGGCATATTGTAGTGCGAACATAAATAATGCAGTAGTAATGTATGGTAAAGAGATTATTTGAAGAATGCAATCTTTATTAGCGAAATTGTGATTATAGAGGTAATAATTTAACTTATGAACCAATTGGGGGCTTTAGAGGTTGTTGGTCTATCTTATGGTTTTGTGCACCTTCATTGGATAAGAAGTTCTTCCTCTTTTGTATGATGATAGATGTACTCCTTAAGGTAGCCATGCTTGATGGTATCCTTAATGGTGCTTTTCAACTCTTGGAACTCATTTGGTATTATGCCCTATATCTTATTGAAAGTCACAATACTTATCTTGATTGCGTTTGAAGGGGTTACCCTTCATATTCTCTGGCCGAGGCAATATAGCTCGTCTTTATCTCCTAGTGATCTGCCTTGGAGGTTTATTGAGGGGGGCATGGTCTCGGAAGTAGGGTATTGTACCCCTACTTCACCCTTCGTCTCTACTGCAAGATGAACCCTTTTCATCTTTTAGATTGAGATGTGGTTTGGTTAAACTCTTCTTAAGCCTTTATTATGTCTTTAACTTTAATAAACTCTAGGGCCCTCTCTTTGAATTCTTCAAAATTTTTCTATGCCTTCATTGCTAAAGACATAAAGAAAGGGCCTGATGACTTGACATTGTTTATTATAGTATGTAGAGTGATACCTATGTTAACATTTAGTATTGCAAGTATGGAAGTGTTGAAGCAGGCAAGGTAATCCCTAATG
Organism: Lumnitzera littorea; assembly: GCA_024138015.1. Lineage (NCBI taxonomy): Eukaryota > Viridiplantae > Streptophyta > Magnoliopsida > Myrtales > Combretaceae > Lumnitzera > Lumnitzera littorea. The sequence continues at coordinate 109,266,416 of JAMXBB010000004.1, read as the reverse complement.
GACTCATCCAACTATTGCCTTATAAGGTCAAGGGTGGAGGAGTCCTTAGCAAGCTTCTCCTCGCCATGAAGTGATTATAGAATTGAGATTGAGCTCATAGAAGCTTTAAAATGGAGTTCAGCTTCAAAAAGTTAAACCAAGTCTAGATAGCTTTTTCAAGCATGCTCAAGAAGACTTTACATGCAATTGCATCATTGCAACCATGTAGAATCATCATTGACATGAAGTAGCTTAAGTGATCATCAAGATCTCTAAAGCTATTATAGGATTTGGAAGCTCAAGAGCCTAATGTAATGGAGGAAGTACTCTTTTTGAATCTGCTTGGTGAAGGGGGGTTGATTGCTAATAAAGGACTAACTATTGGCCTCATTCTCATTTGAGTCTTTATAACAGTAAGGATATGAATGTACTCTTTGATTTGGTCCAAAATCTTATCAACCAAAGAGTGGTTTGAGTTGGCCTTTGAGTGAGCAAGATGGTTGCTTTGAGCTACTGTTAGGGTGTTGCTATGTATGGTTGCTTATGTAGTAAGTGGGAGAACCTTAGGGTTATTCGAAACTACCAATGGTGGTAGTAGTGGTAAAGCATTGTTGTTGGAGGCATCCTTTAGTGTTGGAGGGATGTCTTGTTAATCCTTTTCAGCCAGATTTGCTTTTACCTCCTAATTTTTGGTTTATAACTTGAAAAAGCATTTATTCCATACATATAAAACGCTTTTGAACAATTGCACTAATTGGTAGGGCTTACTATGGAGGTAGGATTAAGGTGTTGTTTACTTAGTTAATCGGTTGCATAATTTTACTAGCATTTTGGTTGAGTTACTCCTCAACTTTGCCAGTATTGTCTTGCTGATTGAAACAGGTGAGTCATGGTTTTCATGCCGGTAGCGGTTGTAGGATTTTTGCAGGGTATCAAGGTTGGGGATAACCTGTAAACAATAGCTAATGTAAGCTAAAAAAGGAGCAATGAAAGTGGTTCCAACATGACCTCTCTGATACGTAAAGTCAATATTGGTTTGAGAGAGTGTTTCAAGATATGATATAGGGAAAAGTGCCAGAAGTGAGGACGCTTTTAACCGTGGCTTTACTTGGTATTTATAGTTGCGAAGGATGAGTTTAATGTGGAAAGTGGGTCATGCCCCAAGTTCTTTTTTAGATATTATGGAGTAAATATTGGGCCATGTGTGTGCAATTGTAAGCTTTCTTTATCCATCCGTGATGTTCCCTTTGTGTCTTCTTTTGATTCATTGGACTCATCCTATATGTCTTAGGCTTAAGGACCCCTGCTCTAGGAGGTTAGAAGAAGACATGAGCTCCATAGGTATCTTCTAACCAAGTCAACAAAGATGTTGGAAGCTTGGTTCATGCTATGAAGAGGTTATCCATAATGCTCGTAGCTTGACATAGGTCATAATAAGGTTGGTCGAGCTCTAATAAGCTTAGCTAAGACTCTAAATAAGTTGGTCATGGGCTTAAAGGGCTTGACTCACACTTTAACGAGGTTGGCCTAAGCTTGGAGACCATGTATGAAATGGCCTATCAACAACATGGAAATCAAATATTTGTTATTAAAAAAGAAGTTAAAAAATAAGAGGTGTCAATTGAACTTATTAGCATGGAATTAATGGTTATAGATCCATTAGGATTACAACCCAATAGTTTTAGAAAGCATGATGAAAGAATTTGTATTTTACTTGTATTAACGTTCTTGAGCTCAATTTAACGTGTCTTTGAAATAATTTCCTGTTTTCTATATTATATATACACGACCAAGTTAAAATTATATTAACTTGAATTATCTTTTGTTAGATATTAAAGTTAGATCTTTATTTATCTCTTCATTATGCATGACTATGTTAGAAATTAAAATTAAATGATAAAGAAGAGAAAACATACTCTTAGCTCTTGGAAAATAGGGTGGATTGGAGCGACAAGTTATTTTTCAAGCAATATTCTTTATCAATCTTCTAGATTCAAGAAAAGAACAACACCATGGCTATGCATAAATATATATAATTTTATCCATCATATTAGCGTGAAAATCATGAAGTTCAAAAATTCTAAAATTACTTACTAATATAATTATATCATGTAATTATAAAATTTACTTGCATTTTATCACCGAGAATATCATCCTTAGGATATTCTTCTGGGGGTTTGGATTCGCTAATGAGCTATTGAGCCTAATAATAATGATTTATATAATTTTCTCTGTTAAAATTGGGATGTCTCCCTGACACGTGCTGAATTATGAGTTATAAAGGAAGAATATAAATCCCCAACTCTTCTTCTGGGAATTTATATCAGTTTGACTTTAATCAGCACTAGCAGCCTTCTAGATGACATTTGTTAGGGATTCATCATAGCATTTGGTCTAAAAGGCTTCTAGATGACTCTAGAACAGAAGAGATGAATGATTTTAATAAAGAAAATTTATGATAAAAGCTTTCTTTTTTAAGGATCTATTTATTTTATCTATAATAATGTTTTTAAATAGTGTTTCTTAATATTTTTTTTTCAACTTTTTGTGGGTCATACATCATTATAACTTTTATAAAAATATTTTTAATACTTTTGTGGGATCATTTTAGTGATAATAAGGAATTCACTTGTACTTTCTCTTTTTTTTTTAAAAAAAAAATTCATTCACGTATTTATAAAAGAAAGATAAACAAAATAAAAGAAAAAAGAAAAGGTTAATAAAGCCGTTGCAAAGACAGTAAGCAACAATAGAAGAAGAAGAAGAAGAAGTCCTAAACGCAAGTTTTTTCATCGTGATGTAAAACGTCATGCATGTCGTCGTGATGTGCCATTGCTTGCGAGTCATTTAATGCATGCTATATAATGTTGGTCCTTAAACAAAATGAATCTTGACCTGGTGAATATGAAATTCATTGATGGGTATGTTGATACCACAGTAGGACCCAACACAAATATTCCCAACCGGAATTCACCTCGGATCTTCTAAAAGTATCTTATGGAATTTGATTGAACAATATAAAAAATATTGATTATAAGGTGCGCAATGGGTTCGTGGGTCATAGTATAGAAAAAAGATTTAATAAATAATATATACCTGTATATATATATATATAATATAACTATTAATGATATTTAAATATATAATAATAATAGTAGTGGATTTTTAGATAATTAGTCACCAACATCTCTACATATTAAAATCCAATCGATAATTATATATTATGTATATTGATATGCAATATGTATTATTAAATAAATCCTTTCTTCATATCATAGAGGATGGTTTGGTCTAATTGCTATCTCATAATGTTGAGCTTAACTTACAATAGCTATAATAAGGAATTTAATAAATTTGGGAATCTTGTAGGCACTTAGGAATTAGTATGCCTGGTGATGGACCATTCTTAAGAAGCTCCGACCATGAGGAAAGCTATAATCAAAGGACAATTACAAAATGCTTCAATTCGTTTGAAGGATTTCTTTTCATAGTTTATCAACAAGTTTTGGAATAAGAATTTCGATATTTTTTCATGTTTAGAGAGCAAGTAAAAGCCGAATACTAAATTGATCTCTCGTACTTTTATGGAGCTAAACGTGGTCCCTAAATTTAGTTTTCATTTGGCTTTAACGCTTGAAAATTTCCAACTAATAAAATAAGTACAATTTCACTATTGATTTAAAATGCCTTGAGTTTTTGTCGAGCAAAAGTGCTGCTGAGTTTGTTGATAAGAATTCAATACATTGAAAAGCTTCTCAACAAAATTGTATATTATGGATATAGAGGAAGACGAGAGTGTTCAAAAATATTAATGGGAGAACATGACTATCCAAATTCTATTTCTCTCTAGCAAACATTTATATATAAGAAGCTATATATTGTAACTAACTGAAGCTACTTAACTAACTCTAAATCTATTATAACTAACTTTTATACTTATACGTGAAATGTATATCAATAGATATATATTTTGTTCAATTGTGAAGGCATGGGTTACAAGCTATTAACCTTGCTGATTTGTTGTCACAACAAAGTGGAATAGGATGTGGATCATCAACTCCTAAGTCTTTAAGAATATAAGACACCCAAAGAAGCTCTTTGGTGGTTGAAGCTATACTGCGATATTCAACTTAAGCACTAAAGATAGATACAGTTCGTTGCTTCTTGGTTTTTCAAGAAACGAAAGAAGTACCTAACAAAACACAATAGCTTGAGATTGATTTACGATTAATAGGACAAGACTCCCAAGTAAAATCAAAATACCAACGTAAAGAGAGTGAGTTGGAGGCCAAATAAAAGAGCCCTAAGGAAGAAGTATCTTTTAAATAACGCAAGACATGAAAAATGCCTTGTAAATGTGTTGTTTGAAGAGAGCCAAGAAATTAACTCAACCGATGGAAAACAAAGGAAATATTTGGTTAAGTCAAAGTCAAGTAAAGAAGTCGCTGTACTAACCTCCTGTAAAATGAAGGATTATCCAACAATTCACTAGAAATATTGTCAAGTTTTGAGTCACTCGACAAAGGAGTTGAAACTGGTTTAAAACTAGTAAGTCTAGCATCAGTCAAGACATCCAAGATGAACTTACATTGGTTGATCAAAAGGTTTGTACTCGTTCTACAAATTTCAAACAGTTTTGCAATAACTTTATTTGATGGAGCTCTATAGCGTTTATCATAAATAATATTAAATATGTTCTTTCTTGTATATTTTTTGGGTTTAATATTATCTATTGTAATAATAATCTATATATGCGTTTTATCTTGTATAGATATAATTTATAATGTATATAAATTAAACATTTTTGACTCTTTAGATAATAGATGTAAAAAAATAGTTAGGTAGTTTAGTGATTACACATCTATAGAGGATTCCTCTCTATGGATTATCTAGTAAATAGGATGAATTCTTATCCTGTTGTCTTGTTGGTCAAGAAATTAATGTAAGCCCTATACATGAACGAGTAGCTCCTTGACCATGGAATGTTTTAGAAGAGAGAAAGAGAGAAAGTAATGGGAATGTTGAAGGAGAGAGAGAGAGAAAGAGATGGAGTAATGAAAATGTTGGATAGAGAGAGAAAGATCTAAAATTCCTAAATTGTTCTATATATATAATTAAATGTATTAAAAAAAATTATTTATCAATACTAAAAATTTTGTTTATAAGTTTAAATAAGTAAAAATAATCAATATATTGTTTTGACTGTTAATTAAAGCTCCAAACACTTTAATAATATAGATATATATATTTGAATAAATATATGAAATTCGTGAGGAGGTCAAAGTTTTTAATTCATATCATTATAAACTCTCCAAACTCGATTATTTATTGAAATGCGTTTGGATATGAATTAATGTGCATAGATAAGCTCGTATAGAGATTGGCTAGAACCTTTTTTTTTTTTCTTTTCTTCTTGATTTGATTTGTTTTAGTTATTTATATATAAATCCATGTGATGGAGTTAGCTTTTATTAGATTATAGATGAATTTGTATAAAAAAACTTGATGAAAGTTGTTTGATTCAACTAAATCTCATGAATTTGTATGATGGGAAAAAAATTTGATAAACACTGATTGATTGAACCAAATCTTCTTTGTCTGATCTCTTTCTTCCCCACTCTGAAAAAAAAAAAAACGAGGGAAAGAGCTTCCGATGCTTATTCGCAAACAAAAAGTTTAAATAATGGTTATAATTTTTTTAAAACAAAAAGTGTAAAAATAGTTAAATATTTATATGTTTTATAAGTTTAAATAGTTAAAAGTTTGAAAACAATAAAAAACCAACATTGTATTTTTTTTTTTTCCATCAAACCAACATCGATTCAATTCGCATAACATACTAGGAATATTTTGTGGATAATAGCTTGATATTGGTTTGAATCTAAATCCTGAGATGTCCCACTGGGCCATCATTATCTGGTAAGGGCATTGAGAATTGTTTTTGCTTTTTTTCTATGGTCTTGGAGAGAGAAGAAGAAGTAGGCGTATGTTTTGCACTCCATTATTATTTCATGTTACATTGAAAAAAGAATTCCAAATACAATATGAAATTAAATAAAGAATACTTAAAATTACAACTACAAATTCATATATAAAGCATTTTATTTCTATAGTTTATATTACTTACAATCAGGATCTATCTCCCCATTTCATCATCATAATACATAATTTCAATTGATCATCAACTACTTAACCAGAAAAGTATTACAGTAGAATTTGGAGAATGCATGGTTTATAGTATTACAACGGAATTTATATAACTCTAGTAAAACTTCATCTATAAACTCTTCTGTTATTCTTTTTGCTTCTATTGTTTTAATTATCCGAATTGCCTCTGTTCTCTATTTCATCTTCATTTATATAAAAAATAAATATAAAAGTTAGTTAGGAAGAGAGAAAAAAGTAATATATAGAAATATACAAAAAAATAATAATAATAAAAGAGAAAATGAAATTATAATTTGTATGCAATAGATGTAATTAAAATTACTAACTTAAACAAAGAAGAGGGTAAAGCACCAATTGAAAGACAAATAAAAGGATGGATTATGAAAGGAGGAGGAGGAGAAAAAAGAGAAATGGAGAGAGAATATAGACTAGTTATACCAAATAGAGATATATTAACATTCAGTATTAACGTAGCAACCCATGCAATAATAGAATGTCATAATTGAATAACCTTGGTTGGTTCTATTACTGTGATTGCTTTTGTATTCACCAATCAGTTTGATTCACTCCCAAATTCTTGATGCACTACCAATGCAATAATAGAATGTCACAGTTTGAATTAACTATCTTTGGTGGTTTTACTACCATGACCACTTTTGTATTCACTAGCCAATTTGATTCACTCCCACAATTTTAAAATTTTTATTCTACAAAGATTTCTATTTCCTGTTACTAGTACTATGTGTGAAATTAAAGAAAAAAAAAAGAAAAAGATAAAATTATTCTCGTTAATCGGTAAAATTTTTATTTTGGTGGTCATGTGATCCTATTAGATGAAAGTAAATTTATATAAGAGATATGTATAAGTGATATTATTTGAGAATAAAGAGTGAGTATAATTATTTTTTTATATATATCTATATGATAGAATGAATTTTCAATAATGGATTTATATTGAAAATTTATTTCATCAAATCTTATTTAGATATATTAGAATAATGAAAAGTTTTACTATCTTGTTAATATTTTTTATGGGATCGATCTTATCATTTATCGTACCATTAGTTTAATGTTTTTTAGATTTGAAAAGTTAAAATCATAATTAGTTGAATTGTTTAGATTTAAAAGATATTAAATTAAAAGTAAAATAAAAAAATAGCATCAATCCATAAAAAAAAAAAAAAAGAGGGTATGAAACCATAAAAAAAAAATCCTAGTTGATTACAGGCAGCCGGCAGGCATACCTAAATGTGCTGACCGACACGCCTTTTGAGTTATAATATAACAAGAGGCGCGTTGACTCTTACAAGCAGTATGTATATGCAATTACGTAATACTATTATAATAACATCACTCTCATTTCACGTTAACACACAGGTTTTATCACAACCTAATCCTCTCTCTGTCTCTCTCTGCTTTTTCCTCAAAAAAAAAAAAAGAAAAAAAAAGAAAAGAAAAATTACAAGAATTTCCACTATATTTAAATTTTTAAGAATCAAATTATTTGATCATATAGTTGAAATGGAAAATCACAATTCCTGTGGCACATCATGGGCTGATCAATGGGACTACAACCAGGACGCTGCTCCGGTGACCAAGACACGGTCGGCAACCCTTGGCGGTGGCAGTGGTACGGCCACAAAGTATAAGCAGAAGCTTGGAGAGGGGCTAGGAAAGACCAAGACGGTGGCTACACATGGTGTCAAGAAGGTCAAGGAAGGCACTGTTGGAGGTTTTCAATGGATTAAAGACAAGTATCACAAAACCACCCAAAAGCACTAGTAGAAAGTCTATGTATTAGATTTTACTTTTATTTTTAATTTTGGTTTTTATATGATAGTTGATTTTGGTGTATATCATTTTGCTTATTATTGATAATTTAATTTATTATTTTAGACAAAGATATTATTCATTTTGTATGGCACCGGTTTATTAGTGTTTCCACCTTTTTCAGGTTTTCTTCTCTTCTTTTTTCTGTTTTTTTTTTTTTTTTTTTATCCCCTCTTCTTCGTATGTAAATTTTGTGTTATGTAATAAACGTTTCGTGCGTGCAGAATATCTGTGAATAGTACATGTCATTCTTGTTTAATCTTGTTTCTATAATCTGCCAAGGGAATATATGGTTTCATGGCATGCATTATACAACTCCAATTTTCTTTTATTTGTCCTTCTCGTAAAGGTGTTTCAAAAATGTTTGCGATGGTTTTTCTTTTTTTTGTTAAGGCTTTTTTTTTTTTAAAAAAAAAAAATGAATTCCAGCTCATTCTATAATATTGAAGCTAACCTGTGTTCGTTACAATCATAGCATTGATTAGAAGATACAATTCCTTAGGTTTTATATACAACTGATAAAGAAGCCCAAATACGTACGAGTCATACCAGGGGCAAAACAGTCCATGAAATAATCGAAAAATGTGATATTAGAATTCTAAAATTTGCAGGTATCCTGACATAGGTCGAGTTAGCTTCCGAACGCTGGTTTGAGTTCTTGATTCTAAGTATTTTGGTGTCCTAAGCGTTCGAATGCCAGAAGTCAATTCCCGGATGTCTACGCCTTGTCTCAGGCTGGGGCACTTGAGGAATCAACGTTCGGACATATATGCAAAATTTTACAGATTAACCTCTATCTTGAGGTTTTTGGATAATAAAAGATATATTTTTGTGTAACTTTTGAGTTTTTGAATTTATGGGGGAAGGAAAATAAAAGGATATGGATGAGATAAATACTTGATATTATTTATGAATATTGAAATTGATTAGTTTACGATCAAATAAAAAATTGATATTAGGCATAATTTGTGAAGCTCTCACATGAGTGTTCAAAGATTCAATGTGTTGTACACTAATTCAATCAATGAGTTTGCCACAATCTTGATTAAGATGAATAAGAGCACAAATTATGAATGAAGAGAAAATAGGTTTCAAGAAGTCTCAATGGCAAGGTTTCAATACTGGAAGATAACTTAATGACTAATTTATATATAACTTACCACTTTATAAGATCATAATAAACCTAGGATCCTTAATATAAAGGGAAAGTTGTTAAAACAAAAAGATAACACTAAAATAAATGACTGGACTTCTATATGCTAAATGAAATAAGGAAGAATAACATAAAAGAACCAAAGATAACTTGATGCTCATGAACCTGGTCGAAGGTTGGTTTGACTATAGATTGCTCAATGATGGTAAGTTCACCTCACTTTAATCTAACTTCTTATCGACCTCCTAATTGATCTTTTCTTGGTTGTTCTAGTTGGATTTGACCTATTGAGCTTCCATAAGCATTAATTCACTTATGAACCCATCTTAGAACTTTTTGTATATTCCTTACTTTCTATTCATTTCGAAGTTTTACAATTGCTTGGAGGTTGAAAAAGATTCTTTCTTAAATCTACTTTCTTTTAGTATCAAGATTTCCCTAAACAAAAGGATAAAATTCATTGCCGTTTTGTTGACAAATGCAAACATTTTTTTTGTTCAACTTCTTCTAGACTTATAAGAAGCAAATTGAACAACTAACTACATCTATGAATGATATATGTGTTCCTAGAACCTCATAGATTGCTTAATAGTTATACTGCTAAGATCTTCTAAGCAACAAATGAGTAACATATCTATAAGAACTACACTACAAAGAATCTTGCCAACATAATCACCAATATCTTAGGAACACAAACCTATTTATGGACATAAGTAAGCCTCATGATTGTTCATCTTTAAGAAAAAGGTTTTGGATTCTCTGTAACTTGCCACTCGAACTTATTAACCAAATCTATAGAAATCATGCTAGTACAATTGCATTAAGTACTTAATATGGAAATTATTTTCCCTTTACCTTAGGTTTACCTCTATTCAAGTATATCATAAAATCTAGACTACCAATGTAGATCTACTATCCAAATAAATCACATCTAGTTCCTCTCTACTATCATTGCCTTTCTATTTTTCCCCTTCACTTTCTATCCCCCATCTTCTTAAGATCACAACTCTCCTACTAGGATATTGTCTTTCCTAAAGACCAGGCACTTAAAACATTTCATGTCTTGAATTTTCTTCTATCACACTTATACTTGAGTTTTCACTTGTAGCACCTTACCTTATCAATGTCTCTTTTAGTTTTTTCCTCTACATTAAATTGTGTCCTCAATCTTTCTATATTCTTCCCCATCTAGTTACTAATGATGTATTGCAAATATCTATCCCTATGCTTTTGATGTCCCTTTACTCGAGCTACTAATTTAGTCACATTCTTTAGGTTTGATACTACTGCAACTCAACAACACTAGCTATATATCACCTAAGTCCATCGATAAATTGAGCTTTGTATTCCTTTGATGACTCTTTAAGTTCACATTTGGTCGACAATATGTTGAATTCCTTTACATACTCCTCTACACTCCTCTTAACTTACCTCATAGTTTGTAATTCTATAAACATCTCTTGTTTATAATAATTAGGCATAAAATCAATCTATTTACTAACAACTATGTCTTGGTTCTTCTCCTTATCATCCCTATGCCTCTACTCCTACAATTTATACAACCACATATCAGTATAATCAATAAAAGCTAAATATACCATCTTCAACTTATATGTTCATCCCGTTCATAACAATTGAATACCTTCACTACTCACAACACTTAATCCAAAAACTCATATAACTTATTAGTTTGACTAAAAGCTAAAATCTTTAGTTAAATATTTTGCTATTCTCCCATTATTCCATTTTTGCACATTTCTCCACTTATCTTTAAAATTATATGTATGAAGTTCGATGACTTGTTCCATTAGGATGCCTATCATTTTATCTAGATGTTCTATCCCCTACATCCGACATGTTTATGATGATTCTTAATGACTCGATACCTTATTCATCTATTCTAGGGTAGAAAATCTATCCTCAAAACCAACCCTAAGTCCCTTTACGCTATTATTATTGGCACTTCCCTCAAACATATTTTTCGTCACATATCATCACACAAATATGACAATAAATTCATAAGATCAAACAAACCACTCCACATCAACAATATCCTCCATATTACATACCATGCACCAATTCATAATTTCAATAACCAAAAGAAATTTCTACATATCACAGAGAGCACTTCTCCCAAAACTATAATACCAAAACTAATCCTGCCCTAATGTGATTTAATACCGAACTGACATGTCTGGATGTGCTATGAGAACAATTAATTTGTAATTTTGGGCTTCAAGTTCTTAGATAATAAAAGATATATTTTTGTTTTGTGGACGAAGGAAATAAAAAGATATGAGCATGATCATTATTCAATATTATGCATGCAGATAGAAATCACACTAGTTTGCAATTGAATCATAAATTGATAATATGCACAATTTGTGGGACTTTTATGGGTGTTAAAAGAATTAGTATGTCACATCGATTCAATTAATTAGTCCACCACAATCTACATATAGATTGATAAGAACACAAATTGAATAAAGAGGAAATTGGTTACTTAATATTTAAGAAGTGTAAAAGATGAGGTTTCAATACTCAAAGCTTAAAGACTCGATGCTTTTATACCCTCATGTAACTAACTAATGTTGATTTATTAATTGGGGCTAGTCGACTACTTATAGGTCAACCTTGCTTTAGTTTGGCTTTTGGTTGGCCTTTTCTTAGTCAATTTTGCCAAAGTTAACCTCTTGAGATTGTATGAGCTTGAATTCACCACAAAATCAATCTTAACAAGAACACCTTATCTATTTCTCACTTTCTGGCTCGGTTTATGATTTATATCAGCAAATCAGATGAAATCAAACAACTTAAAGAAAGAAAATTCATATTTTACTTGTGGTCGAAGGAATTCTTTTATTTTAATAAAGTACTTAAAAGAATCTTAACTTTTTACTTATTGAAATACATATATATATATATGGGCTTTAATAACCATAAATTATCATAGTATGTATATAAATGGACTCAAAATTTATATCATGTGCTAGTTTTATGTATAAAATAGTTGTGAAGACACCTTGAAGTTCCTTAATTGCAGAATACTAACTTTTTCAACCTTTTATAGAGCATCAATACATATTATTAGAAGAATTTAGTATTTGCAATATGAGATTACACATCATGCCTTGAATTTTTTTCTTTTTTTTAATCATAAACTAGCTTGAATCAAACCAAAAATTTCTAGTTCTAAAAATTGTTAAATTAAACTATATAATTTAATTCAAAGCTGGAAAAAAAATAAAATAAAACCCCAAACCATCATGTGGTTTGTATCAAATCAGATGGATCCCCACTCTTGGAAGCGGCGGCCTAGGGCTAACTAAGACTGACCTTCAATTATCCTAACAACAGCTAATTATCAGCACGCTTTTGTTGAAAATGGTAAACGACGATTTTTATATACCGACCGAGGATTTGAAGGTCAAGTTTGGGATCTTCTGGACACTTAGGAACTAGAATGCGCGCTGTTGGACCGATCTTCGGAAGCATCGACCAGGAGGAAAATTTCGGAAGGAAAAGGTGATTGACAGATGCAGATTATGAGGATTATCTCTATGATTTGTCAACAGGTTCTAGAATAAGGATATTGATTTTTCTTTGTCTTAAAAGGAAAAATAAAATAGCCAAACACCAAGTCAATTTCTCGTAACTTTTGTAGATTTGAGTATGGTCTGAATTTACTTTTGATTCGGCTTAATGATTGAATATTTCAAACTAATTTAAGTATAATTTCTCTACGATATAATATATCACATAAATTTGGCTATCTTTGAGATTTGCCACATTATACTCTCCATTTGGTGGAATTATTATATTGTGCTGTATAAAGGGGAAATATCTTTTCTTTTGTCAAAAAATAAGAAATATCTTGTTGATGTTACGCTTTTTGTGATTTTATTTTAATAATTCTAACAATGATTCGTATATGCGATGTTTTTTTCCTTCCTTTTTTTTTTTTTTTCTTTTTTATAGTTATATGGGACCTTTCCCTTTTATCTTCCTCCTTTTTGATAAGTGTCTGTTCAATGATTTCCTAATTAGTAAGATAAAAGGAATTAAAATATAGGCTCAGTTTTTTTATAAAAAGATTACCTCATTATACGAGTAAAAAAAAAATAATAATTTGATGGAAAGACTACCTAAATATAGATAATTCTATAACGCCATATATCTTTTACTCGTAAGATTTGAATAAAAAAAAATTATGGATCTTGTAACTCGAACGGTTAGAAATATATCATTTATAAACACATTATCTATAGCAAAATTTTCTAATATTCTGTATATTCTTGAATACACATGTAAAATTCGAGAATATGCCATCTAATCTCGGTTTGAAGAAGGAAAAAGGAGAAAATAAAAAAGTAGCATATTATAGGGCATGCCTTTTTTGACCGAAATGCTTTAAGTTATAACAGAAGGCGTGTTGAAACTTGAACGTCCACTCTAATACGCGATACATACAATCCCGCAATACATCTAGATGTAGTGAATAAAAACATCTCTCTCATTTCACGTTAACACACAGACTATATCACAACCTCACGTTAACAGACAGACTTTATCACACACACTCTCTCTCTCTTAAAAAATTGACGAGAATTTTCGCCAGTTTTATTTTGTGAAAAATTAGCTACTTAATTTATATAGTTGAAATGGAAAATCACAATTCATGGGCTGATCAATGGGACAACAACTCCGACCCCGCCCCGGCTACCCAAACCCGGACGGTAGGCGGTGGTGGCGGTGCGGCCGCAAAGTATAAGCAGAAGCTTGGTGAAGGGCTAGGAAAGACCAAGACGGCGGCAACACATGGTGTCAAGAAGGTCAAGGAAGGAACTGCTGTAGGTTTTCAATGGATTAAAGACAAGTATCACAAAACCACCCAAAAGCACTAGTCGAAAGTATATGTATTAGACTTTACTTTTATTATGATTTTGGTTTTCATGATATAATAGTTTGATTTTGTTGTGTATATCATTTTGCACAAGATTGATAATTTCATTTGCTGTTTTAGAATAAGATATTATTCATTTAGTATGGCCTCGGTTTGTTAATGTATACTTTTTTCCCATCTTCGTATGTATATGTTGTGTTATATAATATATGTTTCATTCTTGTGGTATATACATAATTAGTATATATGATTGTTGTTTAGTGTTGTTTCATATTCTGTTTGAATGAAATACATGGTTTTGTGTTATGTATCGATATGACAATGATACATAACTTCAACTGTCTTTTAATACCAGCTTGAAATTAATTCTCTTCGTTTCCATTTTTATCAATTTCATTTAGGATTTCGAAAATTATTGGTCAAGTGTACAAGAGGACAAAAATAAATTGTGATACCAAAAAAAAAAAAAAATTCAAAGTTTTATTTATAATTTTAAAAAATTTCTGAAGCTTGGGGGCGGTGGCCGACCAGATCACCATCCTTATTACTTTCTCAATTTTATTCATCAAATTAAGAAATAAATAACTCAAATTAATTCTGAATTTTTCTTATGTGGAGGCTGCTTGTGTACGTAGCAGAAGTCGACCCATGAAATTTTTTAATTTAACCCATTCCACAAGCGACATCATGCAATGAAATATTATACTTCAAAAGTTTCATTTTCATTGCATATGCAATAGATGAAATATATTAAGAAATTATCAATTTGAAATGAAGCAAGAGAATTTATTCTTTTATTATAGTCAAATTTGGTTAGGTAGCATTTAGAATTAGACGTATCTAAATCTCTTCTGGGTCTTGGTCAAAACAAACATCCTTAACTGATTCACACCTGTAAAATGTATGCTTTGTCCATATGTGCGGCTGGTGTGTACGAATGCAATGCGACAGACGAGGAATCTCGCAGTGAACTTTTTTTTTTTTTTTTTTTTAATAATCTTTTTCTATTTTCTTATCATAATAGAGAAAGCCAATAAAACAAGGATCTTAGAAATGGATCTCTTTACTTTAATTAAATTTTCCTCAATTTACCCTCATAACATTCTGCTGCATGTAATCAATGATAATATTATAAAGTATTTCAAAAATTAAATAATCTTTGCCATGGTTTGTAAATTAAGGAAAACAGAGAAAATTAAAATTCAATAGGAATGCTTCATAGGCTCATAACAAATCTAGACATGAATGCAAAGATTATAATTTAATAGACCAAAATTAGGGTTTGCGTAGGAACATGGATAATAGGTCAAATAGAACCCTAAAACTGAACTATGATATGAATATATAAATAATCTAGATTGAATTGAGCGACTAACTTCTTAATGCAAACTGTTTTGACTTTTGTTTGATCAAAATTTCAAGATTAAATAATTTGGAACAAGGAAATTGATTAATTACCTAAGAATATGAAAGGAAAAAAAAGAAAAATAGGGAAATTTGATAGCATAACCGAAATAAGTTGAGAATCTAATTTTGGAATTTTTGTAAATAGGATGTACTAAGCACCATGGATCACGAAATTAGATTTTAAGGATTTCAAGCGAGTGTTATATTGCTTGTGTGTTACTTTGCGCTTATGTAAATTAGTTAGAAGTAGATTAATAAATTCGACTAAATAATTGTTGTGTCGTATTTTATGTGTTACCATGGACAAGGGTATTGTGCACTATATGTCTAAGAAGTAGATAAATTTAGGAGTAGTACTCCTTTAAAATTTTCTCAGAGCAAGGAGATGTGATTTGAAGAGGTAAGGCCATATGTCCCCTTCTTTTCTTGCATTCATGAATTTAAATTAATAAAATTTGGGCACAATAGCCCCTCCTCGTGTGTAGGGTTTTCCATTTAAAAAAAAAAGTGCATAAATTTAGGCATTAAGTTCACTAGACTGACTTAGTGGCTTGTTAATATGTGGGAGTCATGTGCAATAATATGGTTGATGATAGAAATGATATTATAATGGATTACTAATCAATGCATCGGGATGCCACTTAAATTGTTACGATTGATTTGATTATTTATGGCTAGATGGGGTGGTAAACTTAGTATGAGGAAATCTCAATAGTCAATATATTAAAAAATTGTATGGAAGGGCTACAGATCAAAATTACTAGGTAGTAGTAGAAGATACTTAGCTAACGTTAGTTTATGAGAAAGTTGAATTTTATTGAGTAGCAATAGCAACAAATACTACATTACAAGTCAATAATGTGTCACAATGGAATTTAGTATTCCAAACCTCGGTTATTGGAATAATGATATTTATGTAATTAAATCAAACATATTTGGTTAATTTGATTTTTGTTGCATTTTAGTAACTTGTAGGTCTATGTGCAAGCAATATATATGGTGTCATGTATACATGGTATTTGCTAGGCTTGTTGCTCACCTAATTTAGGAAAATTCTTTTCAAGTAGAGTAAAATATATATAAATTAATAATGTTGAGACCATAAAAATTTCATCAATTTAGAGAGGTATTAATTAATCGATAATTTAATAGTTTATTAATTTAAAGAGTGTTTTTTTTATTCAATGGATATAAATTTAATCATAAATATATATATGGTATTCAATGTTTTTAATACATTAACAATATTCATTGTATTGACTAATTAAAAAAAGCTCGGTAGAAGTTACTTGCATCTATGGGTTTATTTTACTAAATTGTCATAGTTATGTTTATAATTCTAAAAAATTATTAATTGATGGGATTGTAGATTTATATAAGGTTTTTCCTAAAAATTACTATCTTAATAATTTATCAAAATTACTAACTTTGTAAGCTGGCCTAAGTTGGGATTAGAAAAAAAAAATTTAGAGAAGTTATTAATTTATCGAATATTAATTTATAGAGGTTTAGTTGTATTTATTATTTATGAACTTAAATATTTGGAGAGTGTTAGAAACGAGTATGCTATATTCCTATTTAGCTAGGAATATGTAGTAGACTAGTGATGCCTTTGGGTTCGGGGTTAGACAGTTTAGGTGGTATCGCGTATAGGTTTAGTAAAGCTAAAATCCTTTAGAAATGTCTGCAATGTGTGAGTATAATACAAAAATGACATAAAAGATTATTTGAAAGATATATATGTGAGTAAAGGATTATTTAAAAATTGATTTAGTTAAAACCCTTTATTTAAAAACATTACATTTTAATATTTTGGATTCCTTTGCCTTTTCTTTCATATTAGTAGTTTACACATAGCAGTTTAGATGATAAGAGAGTGGTTAACGAAGAGATTACAGAGCTTTCTCTTTCTTAGATTTTTACATTCATCTAAACATAAAAATTACTCAATCTAAACTTCTAATTATTATATGTTTACTTGATTTCCATCATTTAGCATGAGAGAGCTTGTAATATCCTCACAAAGGGCTTAATTGTAGTATCTCTCAAACAATTATGACTTGAGTGCACCTAACCTATAATGTCACTTGTATTTGTTTAGGCTAACCTTTTAATCCTTAGTGAAGTAATACAAGTTCTTGAGCTCACGTACAATAGCTCAATACACTTGTTAGGCTTGACTAAGCATAAGTGAGAGTCATTCATAATAGGAACATCACATAAAACCTCATTCCGATACCTATTGCCAATGGGAAAAACCATCTTCACTTATTTCATCACTCAAATGATCTCATTGTAACAAATCAAATCATAAGGACGTAGGTAATTGATTTTAGCTAATCTTAACTTGTCTATAAGAAACATTGGTATTGGATTATAAGAGTCGTAATTAATGAGCATATGACAAATATTCCCTTGAATATGATGTGTGTAAAGATAATCTTCTTTCATAAGAATCTCTCAAGAAATTAAAATTACTCAATAGAATTCAAATTTCCTTCCCAACAATAGCAACAATTTCACAATGCTAATGCCCCCTGCCCCGCCGCCCCCACACCCCTACCCCCCCAAAATCAATCTCGCAATACATACCCGCAAATACTATCAATTTATCTCCACTAATAATTGATTTCAAATTTCAAACTGCTAAAAGCGGCAAAATAAATTCCCAACAAAGATTTACCAAAGTCATCCTCACTTAGCCAAAATGCCTAAAATACTTTAGTAAATATTCCTTCTCCATTAACAAAATCCATGAATAATTTTTGCCTTAAAAGAAGCAGAGGTTTGATAGAGGAACCAAACGATGAGAGTTTTGAAGCAAAATGAGGAAGGACCCTACAGTATTGTTCGACTGAGAAAACGAAGCAGTGTGTTGGTAGTAGAAGGTGACATTTTGAGAAAAGCTAGGTGAGGAGAAGAAGGATTGTGAAGAAGAAGCTGGAGTTGGATTTGAATCTGGTTGAAGTTAGTGTGGAGGAAGTATCTGAATTGTCTTTGTTTGGTCATGGTAGCTGGCTCAAATCCACTTAAGCACCATGATTTTTATAAATTGAAAACTGTCAGGGCCTGGATCAGCCCTCGACAGAAAATGAGCTTGAAGGTCCTAGCCGCAAATATTGACCCAATCTTGTTTTCTTAATGGAAACAAGAAATAAATCAAATAAAATTGAAGTCTTGAGAAGAAGATCGCGATTTCACATGGCATATCATGTTGAGTCAATGGGTTTGTCAGGAGGTCTAGCCTTATGGTGGAGGGAAGGAATCGAGCTAAATATCTTAGAATCTTCTACAAATTTGATTGACGCTTGGGTAGTGAATGAGCTATGTGGTGTATCTTGTAGAGTTTCTTAGTGCTATGCCAATCTCAACCTTCAAAATAGGTTAAGGTTCTGGGGAAAATTGAGGGAAATTGCTTTGTTAGTTAATGAACCATGGTTAACTGCTAGGGACTTTAATGAGATTCTTAATAGGGATGAGAAAAGCTGAGGAAGAGAGAAACCATTGAGCCAGGATATGTTATATGATTGTCAATTGTCGGATTTGGGTTTCCAAGGATCACTCTTTACTTAGCCTAATGGCAAGGAAGATTTGGTAAAATAGAGATTGGATAGTGTGGTGTGGAATTCATTGTGGTTGCAGAAATTCCCTCAACTTAAGTCACCAACTTGATAGAAAATAGCTCTGATGATCATGCCTCCATTCTGATTGAAATCGAGAAGAATGACAACAGGGGCTTAAAACAATTTAAATTTGAAGATAGTTGGTTAATGTTTGAGGGATGCAAAGAAGTTATTGAGAGAGCTTGGATGGAATATTACCATGCTACAAATATTCAAGGTTAATGAGGAAATTATTGGATTGCAGAAGAGCTCTTCTTGCTTGGAGAAAAGCGTGTGTCCACAATAATGTTACTCTTATTGAGGAAATTAGACAAAAGTTATGCCATGAACAGTGTAAAACTTCTAAACTTTTGAATCTGGTCGAGGAGAAAAAGTTACGGGTAGAATTGTTGAATGCAATGAAATGAAAGGAGATCTCTTGGCATTAACGTTCTTGAGTGAAATGGTTAAACTATGGTGACAAAAACACCAAATTCTTTCATCAATCAACACTCATGAGTGGAGTTAGAAACAACATTTTTAAAATAGAAAATGATATGGGTGTTTGTATAGACGATGAGAAAGAGATAGGAGAAGCTTTCGGCTCTTATTATTGCAGCATCTTCAGATCCTGTCATCAACAACGATATGAACAAAGAATTAGTGAGACTTGTTGAAAAGGAGGAGATTAAGCAAGAAGTTTTTAGTTTGGGCTCATCAAAGGCTCTAGATCCAGATGGATTCAATGGGATGTTTTTTCAATCAAATTGGAATATTTTTAGCAACTTTCTTCCTGAGGCCATAAAAAATTTCTTCACTTTAGGTTTTTTCCCTCCTTACTTCAATGAAACTGATATTGTGCTTATCCCTAAGGTTAAATGTCCTGAGTTTGTTTTTTAATTTAGGCGAATTAACCTATATAATTTCTCTTATAAAATTATCACAAAAATCTTAGCCTTTGGATTGCAACCTCTCATGGATAGGATAGTCTCTCAAAATCAGAGTGCTTTCATTTAAGGGAGACTTATTCAAGACAATGTGATAGTGGCTCATGAAGTTTTTTTGTAGTCTAAAGTTGAATAAAAGAAGTAAACACTTTGATTATGCTATTAAGCTAGACATGGCTAAGGCTTATGATAGCATTTTCTAGAAGCTTTATAAAGAAAATTGGGTTTCCATTCATCTTGGGTCAATTGGATTATGAAATGTATTACTTTTGTGTCATATAACCCTCTAGTGAATGGGAAGAGAGTCAAGAAAATTTTTCCTTCTTAAGGTCTGAGACAGGAAGATCCCTTATCTCCTTATTTATTCCTTTTTATAACGAATATTCTATCCCTCATGCTACATAAGGCTAAAAAAAGATTTTGTAAGGGGCATCAAAATTAGAAGAGGTAGCCTAGAATTAATCCATTGTTCTTTGCAGATGGCTCACTTTTATTTATGGAGGTTGATAGTGTTGTGTTGAAAAATTTGAAATTAATTTTGGAAGCCTATTGTAAGGCTTCAGGACAAAGGATTAACCTTGACAAATCTTTAATTTCCTTTAATAGAAATTGCTTGTTGATTTAAAAAGGAGTTGTGAGATTTTGGGGATTAGTTATGAACAAAAGCTTAGAAAGTAATTAGGCTTACCAACAAACTGTAGGAAATCTAAGGAGGCTATTGCATACATTAAGGAAATAATAATGAATAAACTCCAATGTTGGAATAACTCTCTTTTACTGTCAAAGGAAAAGGAAATTTTGATTAAAGCAATTAGGTATGCCTTTCCAATTATGCCACGAGTGTCTTTAAATTTCCAAAGACATGGTATCAAGAAATAGTAGCTCTATTAGCTAGATTTTGGTGGAGTGGTGATTATACGAAGAAGAAAATTCATTGAAAATCTTAGAATTATATGCCTTCTCCAAAAAAATGAAGGTAAGATAGGTTTTAAAGATTTGGAGCTGTTTAATAGTGTTATGCTTGGCGGATCATTCAAAGGTTAGAAGCATTATGGGTATAAATTTTAAAAAGGACTTATTTCCTTGACTTAAACTTTCTTGATTCTAAGGTTGAGGGAAAAGCATTCTAGTGTTGGTAGAGTATTCAAGTTGGCAAAGGAGTTTTTCTAAACAATAGTTGTTGGCTAATAGGAAAAAGTGACAATGTGTTGGCTGTAAACCTCGTAATCAAGTGTTCGAGGTTTGGTTTGTAAAATTTAGGGCAATCAGGTAAGTTGTCTGATTGAGTCCAAATTTTATAATAAAGTTATGAATATTAATAAAAGTGATCTCTTGAGTTTACATTTAGGAAAATAAATAATTAAATATTAAATTATATATATATTACTCATTATATATTAGAAACGCGTAAAATGAGTTCTGATAATTAACGAATTGATAAAAATAAATTATATAAAAACCAAAAATCATAAAATAACTTAAATAATATTTATGAGTATTTATTTATACCATATATATATATTTACATGTGTGTAAAAACATGCAAAATTATTTAAAATACCTGAAATATAACAAAATAATGCTAATTAATTAAAAAAATTCATAAAAAGTAAGGAAAATGTTGAGAAGCATAGAATTGTCCAAATAAGAGTTGTGGTAAGCTACAAGTTAAAGAAAGAAAATCAATAAATAATAATTAACCAACTAGAAAGTGAAAAAAGAAAAAGATAACGACACTTGGTGATTAAAAATCAAAAGAAAACCCTAAAACACTACTATAAATTTAGATCAACCCAACCAAAAATCATTTTAGTCAATAAGGAATTAGGAAAAAAATTAAGGGTTATAAGAGGAACTTATGACCAACGACCACTGAAGAATGGATGGCTACCACTACTAGATGGTGGGGGCAGTGTTTAGACCGGCCAACAAGGTTGCGGTGGCCAGAGAAAGTAACATTGGTGAATCTGATTTTTCTTTATTTATTAAAAATATTAAATAATTATGAAAAAATTACGAAATTTAGTATTATGAGATGTTTTTTTTATGTAATTTTTAGAAAAAAATATTATTTAGATAAAACTAGGTTCCGTGATATATAGTACTTAGTAAATCCTTAAACTTGAGCTTATTTTTTATTTAGAAATAAATAATCTCAATAGTGTAGTTTTGAGCTCAAAAGTTTTGTGTAGACTATTTAGAGTGTTTATAATAGTATTATGAAGATATTTTTCAAAAAATTAATTTTTGAAAATTTAAGATAATTTTTAGGTCTTAAAATAATACATAAATGAGTGATTTTGGGCTTATTTTGATAAATTAATGATAAGTTGATGTAAATATTGATTTAACATGTAATTAGGAGTCTTGAGATGTAATTTACTAACATATGATGGTATTTGTAGAGTTTGGAATGTTAATTGTGTATATTATGTATATTAGGCAATAATAATAAATGAATAATGGGTAAAGGTATATAATTAAGCTACTTTTGTGATTTGGAGATTAAATAGGTATAATTCTGATTGAGGGAATAATTAGACATTTTGATATATTATATGGTGATTAAAGATGATATTTATAGTATTAGAAATGTTAGATAAGTGATTAGGGTGTGAATTATGTGATAACACATAATATGTATATATAGGAAATTAATGAGTAGAAAATAATAGGTTAAAATTTATAATAATAATATACAATAAATTTGATATGAAATATAAATTTAGGTAATTTTATGAAAAATATAAAATTTTCTCATATCGGGAGCAAATTTGCTAGTTAAATTAGAAATATAGTGCACTGTATTGATCGGAATATTGTTTAAGAGCTACATATGAGGTTTAGGACACTTGAATATAGTTGGATGAATTTTCTATATTGATTTGGAAGGAATTCTTAAGGTTTATAGATAAAAACCATAATCAGAAGTTGAATTAGAAATGAAGTCAAAACCTAAGGAAGAATTAGTAAGCTGAGAAGTTAAACATAAACTAATTAGACACTATATTCATTCGAATTAAAGATAGTTAAATCCTATGAAATAGGTCAGAATATTTTCTTGAGACTTAAGTGTAAAATGAAATCAGGAGCCAAATCATAAGAACAATCCGATATTGGGTATATAGAGTGAATAAGAATAGAATTAGTATATAATTAAAAAACTTTTATACTTGTAACGTGGTTAAATAAACCTAGAGGACGAATCAATGGATGGCTTAAGGCTTGTGAATAAAACTAGAATTAGAAGTTATATTAGAAATTGAATCAAAAGTTGAAACAAAACCTAGCCGAAAATAAGAATAATTGTAAAGGACTTAAACCTAAATCATTAAATATAAGAAGACCATAAATTAAAGAAAATCATAATCTAAATTATAGAATGAAACTTATCTATGGTAGTTATGTGGAAATTAAAACAATATTTGTATTATAGGGATTATCGGCGATGGCAGTACGAGTCGTACCTTGAGTAAGTAGATAGGAAGTCTAGGTAAGTCAGGATCAATGTTTTATTGCATATTGGAGTACTGTTTTATAATACTCGGAAGCTTGGGATTATAGTTGATTGTATTCGTTAGATAGTTGATTGTGTTCATGTTTATGTATGCGTGTTTTTGGGTTTAATTATATGATTTTGGTTTGATGTTTTGGATTAAAATTTGTGTAACTTGTATGAAATGCTTGTACACCTTAAACCAAATCTAACTAAATATATAACTTATAAGTTTAAAATAGACTTGCATAGCGACCCAATAAGGAAACATTTAGGGTTCTTTGACTAAACGCCGACCCCTTCAAAAGGGATAGCACTGGATAATATAATGGATTCTTTTTTTATCCTTAGTCGAATTAAGTGACAGGAAAGGAGGTCACGGCAATGGTAAATTCAATAGTTCAAAGATAGTCATGGGAAGAGTAATGTCTCAATTGTATAAGCTTAGGTTTTATTGTGAGTTGTTGAAGTGCGCGCCAAACTCCTTAACTCGAATTAGAGGCAGTAAAATTTCTCTAATCTTATAACAGACCAAATAACGTCGTATGATGACGTTTACTTACATATGCATTGCATCTAACCAATTTGGTTGATAATCTTGTTTGTGTTCGATGTATAGTTTTAAGTCTTTATCCCAATTTATTGAGCGATTGGTTCCTCATATCCCTATAGATATTATTGTAGGTGCTAGTTAGGAAGCAGTCTATAATTACCTTAAAACTAGCAACTGCATGATCTTGGAAGTGAGGATATAATATAACATTGTATAACTTTGAGTCTTAACTTTGAATCTTTTAATATCAATATATGTATTTCTTAAGTAAAGTAAGATTAGGTTCCTAAATATTTTAAACATTACTTGGATTATTTAAATTTTAGTAAGTAATTTTTCATATTTTCGTAGATAATTAATATATTTAATTTATGAATTGTTTATTTCAAAGTGAATTAGTTGTGAATCTCTTGTGTAAATCAGGTTTAAGATAGCAACTGTAATGTCAGCTTTTATTTTAGAATGGTTTGCATAACAGGACTGTTATGACTCTTCTGCTTCGAAGCGTGACAATGGTGTGTATACTTGGATTCTAAACATTCCCGATCAACATCTTGAGCCAATATCTAAAAGAGTTGATAGCTAAGAGTAGAGAAGCTTATTAACAGTGAGAATAGAACTTAGAGGCTAGATTGTATTTATAATGATGTCTCGGATATAAACTTAGTTGCTATCAAGCCTATTAATCTTTCTTCAGTTGTAGAGGAGGATGTGTCGGCGTGGCTGCATGCAAGAGATGGTTAAACATTGTTAAATTTGGGTATTATAGACAGTAGATGAAATTTAAGAGACAAAATAGCTACAATAAACAGATTTTGAAAATCTTAAAGCTCATTTGGATTATAAATGTTATGCCATAGGTTAAGCACCATGTTTAACGTTGCATTAACAATGCTTTACCTTCTCTAAAGAATCTGTTTAGAAGAAATTGTTCCTCATCTCCTTGTTGTACTTTTTGTATAGAAACATAGTCACTTTTTCATTTTTTTTTTATGGATATTCATGGGTTAAATGTGTTTGGTTCTAGTTGTTGGTTTTGCGGAGTAAGTTGTTGAGGAATAAATACTTTAATGATTGTAACTTGGATTTTATTGATATGATGCAGAGTATTTGTAAGATTGGAAAGAAGTGTGACAATACACTTGTTTGATATTGTGGAATATTTGGAAGTGTGGGTGTTCTTGTATCTATGAGCAGAAAGTTCCTTTGCCAAATTAGGTTATGCAAATAGTCCAAGGAGCAATATTTGAGTTTCAAACAACAAAGAGAGAGATTGTGTAGTAAGCAGCAAAGGGACGACCAACCATTGTTTTGAAGTGGACCAAACTAGTAGAGGATTTCATTAAAATTAATTGTGATGCAGGCTTTGACACTTACACAAAAAAAGGACTTAGATTAGCACACAATGCCTTTGGTTATTTATTAGCTATAGTAGCTCAACCTTTACGCTATTTGGATGTTGAACTATTGGGGCAGAAGCAATTAAAGAAGGCATGGTCCTAGCTAAATGTCAAGAATGGGACAAGATTCGTGTTGAGACTGATGACTTGTTGGTGTTCATAGCTTTTAGAAGAAGAAAAGTGTGTCTTAGTTGAATATAGCTCTTGTTGAAGAAATTTTCCATTTAAAACAAATTTTTTCTGTTTATTCTTATCAATTGATTAGTGGAAGCGCAAATAAATGTACCGATTGGGTTGCATCCTAGGCTAAGAAGGGAATGAGCACAAATTTTAAGGATTTAGATCCCTATTCACTTTAAGTCTTTCACTCTTTTTTTATTGTGGCTTGAGACCACATGACTTGAACTTGTTTAAGGTTTTCTTATTTTGAAATAAAGTACTCTTGGCTAAGAAAAAAAAAATCCCCAACAACAACTATCAAGAAAAAAAAAACATTTTTTTTTAACTATAAATCCTAATGCTAATTTAAAATATGATATGGAATCAACAACTCAACACATATTTTCACTAATGGTTAATATTTTGCTTCTTATTGAGAGTATATTTAGCATATTATATATTTATTTTTCACTTATTCTTTTGTTATTGACCAGATGTATATAGTTGATTGGTTAGGACAGTTTTATTAATTGCTTTGTATAAATACCAGCTAAGCTTGTACAAGTACAATTAGCTAGAATTTATACTCTCATTTTTTGTTCTAGCTTTACTTGACATTAATGGAGATTCATTTTGATTATTGCTATTCAGATAACTGGTATGGTATCGGAGCTTGGTTTAGGTATGATAATCGAATACTGCTCTTCTCTTAGGGTTTAGGTTTTAGAAATATAGCAGATCCTTCAATTATGGATCCATTTTATATCTCTAGTTCCATAATCCTTCTATAACCATTGGAGCGATGATTTTTAATGGTACCAATTATCTTGCTTAGAGTAGGTCAGTTAGAATGGGATTAGGAGCTAAACTGAAAATAGGTTTCATTAATGGAACGATTGAGAAACCACCTAAAAATTCTTTAGATTTAGTGAAATGGTTATAGTGCGATTATATGATATATTGCTGAATTTTTAATTCCATGTCATCTAATCTTTCTTCTAGTTTTGTTTATGTTCAATCTACTTACAAATCGTGGAATAAAATCTTTGAACAATATGGTGTTTCAATTGGTCCCAATTAAAACATGAAATTAGTAATTTAAAATAAGGAAACCAAAGCATAGGGATTTATTATAACAAATTGAAGAAGTGCTGGGATGAATTGCAACAACTTCATCCTTATCCAAATTTCATTTGTAGATGGTTAGATTATTGTACATGTGCAATGAAAGAAAGGATTCTTGAATTTGAATTGCAAACAATACTTATACAATTTTTGGTAGGCCTAAATGATGCATACAAATCGCTAAGGAATCAAATATTAACAATGGATCTGCTTCCTTCGATAAATTGTATAGGCAAGTTACTAGCTCGATGAATTCAAATGACAAAAGTTCAACCTTTTACTCTAATAGAGGGTTAAATAAAGAAGCAAGTGTGAATTTGTTTGATAAGAATAAATCCAAAATGTTTTCTCAACATTGCAAACAACATGGACATTTGATGGAAAATTGTTTCCAAATCATTGGGTATCTTGATTGGTTCAAG
This sequence comes from Lumnitzera littorea, assembly GCA_024138015.1. Taxonomy (NCBI): domain Eukaryota; kingdom Viridiplantae; phylum Streptophyta; class Magnoliopsida; order Myrtales; family Combretaceae; genus Lumnitzera; species Lumnitzera littorea. Next base: position 109,239,272 of record JAMXBB010000004.1, on the reverse strand, counting down.
GGGAAGAAGGTTTGAAAAGCAAGAAGATTGATTGCTACTTTGGTAGTGACTAAAGGTTCAAGTGATTCTTTGCCTAATACTCCGTTAGATTGTTTTGCTAATAATGGATGTATGGTAGAACAATGAAGCTAGCAAGTGGACAAATAATTATTTTGTCTAAGTCTACCAGGAAGTTTATCAAATGATGACTAATAAAGAGAAGTCCTCAACTGTTAATATGGTTCGTTGTGCAAGTAGTCTTAATCATTCTTAATGTTCTAGTGTTTTGAGTAATCATATGGATTCTTGGATATTTAACACTAGGGCTATTCACCATATAACCCCTTTCCATTCTATACTCCATGATATATATCATTTAACCCTCTTCTAATTCTATCAAATTACCTGACTAACGAATCATTCCAGTAGGTGAAATTGTTTATGTTATAATAACTGCACATTTGACCATTAAAAATATCTTGTTTGTTGCCTAATTTTCGCATATAACTTGCTTTCTGTCCATAAACTTTTACTTGATCACAATCTATTAGCAATCTTTGACTCATCCAAATGTATTTTTCAAAACTAAAAAACTAAACAAGAAGTAGCGATTGCGAAAGTTTTCAATAGATTGTATGTTCTACAGTCAAGTAGTTCTATTGGTAATCAAAATACTGGTGACCATAGCAAAGCTGTAATGTCTTCATCTTCTTGCAATAACTCCAAACTTTCTATTGAATTTCTTCATATTGAGTTGGGGCATGCTGCTGGTTCTATGTGATAGCACTTAAATTTGTGCAAGAATTACAACTTTTAGGATTTCATTTACCATACTTGCTACAAAGCCAAACTTCATTAACTTTCTTTTCCATGTAGCTCAAGTCATTCTTCTAATGCTTTCTACTTGTTATGTATAATCTTGCTTCAATTTTAGGGGCCAAGTACTTCTTGAAAATAGTTAATGACTACTCTCATTTTACTTGGATATGCTTGCTACATCATAATTCACAAGTTTATTCAATTCTTTAAAGGTTTTTCCTTTATGTTTGGAACCATTTTTCAGTCGCGCCTAAACTTGTTAGCATTCATAATGGGAAGAATTTTTGTCACATATATGTCAATCCAAGTTTTATAGTCTAGGTATTATACATCAATAAACCATGCCTTATTCTCCACAACAAAATGGAGAGTGAAAAGAAAACATAGATGCTTTTTGAATACCTCCAAAGCATTGCTTTTGTAACACCATAGAACTAGGAATGTTACAATCCATCATGTGTTATTACTATTTAATAATACATCAGGTGTAAATATTTACTAAAGACTCCGGATAATTTAAATAAAATTTAACTCTTCAAATAATTCAAAATAACCTCTAAATAAAATGTACAAATCTATGAATAGGTATTTTCAAATCTTATTATAAAACTCTAATTGTCCGAATCTAACAACGTCGGTTCGCACCCCTCCCTAACCTGGAAATCTTGATTATTATATTCCAAGTCTACAACCTGCAAATGTAAGCTGCGTCTCGAAGTTGTAAATAGATTTACTATCTAATCAGTGAAACAATATCAATCAAGGGCATATACATGGCAGCTCTGCGTCGCGCACATTGCCAAAGAAATGCCAACTCGAGTCATGAAATGCTCGAAAAAAATCATCTGAGACAGTCTGAATTTTAAATTCATCAGTAAATTTTCTAACAGCCAATACATGTCTGAGTGAGGGAACAATGTCTGAATTTTTGAACTCCAATGAAGAGTGCTCGTACGATTCGAAGCTATTCCCCAAAAGTATGATTTTACTCAACCTATCTGCACTCCAATTCGCATGGAGAAGGTTGTCATACAAAGCTGCATCACAGTGTGGCATGTAGAACAGTGTTGGTTTTGATGCAGGTCGACGGCCATGCTCATTGAGTGAGAGGACAGAACAGCCAAGCTCCTCTAGAGCTTGAGATTCAGTTGCAGAAAGGACTGGATCGAAGACTTCTACCTCACCGATAAAATCAAACTTTCTTCTTATCAATAATGCAAGGCTGAGCTGCAGGCGTGGGTTTTCATACGATTCAATACTGCCAATTCCATAAATTACCATCCGCATCTTCATCTCAGTCCCCATAACCCGACAAAAGCAAGCCGAGACATCTGGACCTTTGACTTGTTCGATGAAACCATGGTAAAAACCAGATGTCTCCATTTTCTCCAAACAAGTCTCAATTTTCTGCATGATCTTAGAGACTCTTTCTGGGTCAGTTTCAGATTCAGCAGGCCTCCAGTGCTCTTCCACATCCAAAATCTTGGGTAGGTTCATCACCTGTCTCTTCTGCTTCCCTCGTCGGGGTCGAACAACTGTCCATTCTCCATCTGAACTATGGTTTCCAGAAGTAAGAACTTTTGCAGGTGTAGCCATTGCTCAGTTAAGTGCATCTCATAGGAAGTAGACCGCTGGATTTGAATGTGAAATTGTGTGTGAGCTCCCTCTATGGTAGTAGGAAAAAGACTAGCAGAAATATCAATATATTAGATATAAAGAACACTACAGATCTCTTTTCATGTTTCAGGGGATCAAAAGGCCTTCCTGAACCCCCTGAAATGTGAAGAAAACACAAAGAATGCATCTGCTTGCTCAATTCCACTGAATCAATCTATTTTATAACTCAAATGGTAAAGGTTAAATTTATGAGAAATATCCAGCATTTGCAAGACTGCTTCAAGTAAGAAGATGCAACATGCAAAACTCATACATAATCTCAATAGCAAATGGCAAAGTGAAATCTAAAAACAAACCAGATTGTTCATGTCAACGAACATCATACTCATAAGGTACAAAATAAATAATTGAGTTATGTCCAATAAGTATGGCATCTTTATGGGGGGAGAGAGAATAAAAAAAGGTATGTTCTAGCCGTTGATAAACCATTATGTAGCAACTTCTAAGAGTTTGGGACAATCAATGCGGTTAATGTTTACATACCAAACATCCAGCAAATATGAACAATCAAGAAAACAAATAGTCATGAACCAAATTAAATGTTGTGCTAGATAAGAAACAAGACATCCTTTGCATCAAGCCCTAAGTGCCTAACTTGTTACACCTATGCATGGGAAATAAATTCAATTCAACACATATACAGGCTGAAGCAAAGATACACCCCAGATAGCTTACCAGGCAGAAAAGCAAAGAACATTACACTAGTATACCAATCAGAGCTAACAGTTCCAGCGAGCATGGTGTCTTGAATTGTAAAATGAATTGGTGAATTTCTCCCTCAAAAACTAAGCATCATCTTGATGATCAAAATTTATTATTATTTTGGCTCTCTTAATAAGAACAATCATAATATACATAAAAAATAAATGGAAAGAGAGAGTTTTTGTCTGTTCAAGGGGTTGTACATCGATAATAGATTTGCTAAGGGTTATGAAGCATAGTGCTTCCACCAACGTAATGCACTTTTCTGTCCTTATTCATTGAAAGTATTCTCATTCTCTCCTTCCTCAAGAATTTATAACCAAACCCTCCAAATGAAAGCAACTATGGTAATTATCTGTCAGTCCTAGAGCAGGTTAATGTACTAAGAAAGAAGGGCTAATGTAATCCCATAAAATGCAGTGCAGCTATTATTTTTAGCTATTTCCGGAGCAAAGCAAATATTACATGGTATAAATTTCGGATTTGCATTCATATAGCAAAGGTGATTATGAACTACTAATTCCTAGAGATAGCTCTGGCTATTGGTAGCAAGTATACATTGACCCATAGACGAGAAGATAAGAAATGAAAGGAATAATTGAAGTCAACTTATTCATCTCACTCAGCACACCAAGTCTTTGCCCTCAGCCAGACATCTTTGTGCAATGTTTCCTATTATGAGTTCCAAGAGAAATGCCCCTAAATCATGCACATGAATGAAGAAATTCTTATCTTGCAGATTCAGACAACTTCAAGAACCAGACAGGCATATAAATAGTAGGCCACGAAGCCAAAATGGGAGAAGGAAATTATGTGTAACAGCACTCAACAGCATGCTGTTGGATCAAATCAACTTGTCTATTATCTTTGGTCATTTGATTGAAAGTAAGCATCCATTCATCCAATGAATCATATAATAGAAGGAAGGGCATAGATTCAAGGACATGAAATTGTGCCCATAGGATTCTAATTTAGAGTGGTACAAAAAGCTGATTAAATCAGAAACAAAAAGAGTGGAACTAGCAAGCAAGAGCGCACACTCTCACTTAAATAAAGCAAGTCCATGTCAATTATGACAACTTATGTAAAGCATGGAGGAAAAAACTGGAATATGAATAGTATGTGGAGTCTAGATGTAGCTCAAATAATTATCACACCGAATTATCAGACAACTATGGACACCTCAAAGAGATGCATCCCTGACAAATGGGAACACCATTCATCAAGTATGCATACATCATCTAAAACATAGTGAGCAAGCTAGACACCTCACTATGTCTGGAAATCTCAACTTCACATCATTACAACAAAACATAAAGCAAAAATATTGCAACAATGCTAGGTTCCATCCTTGCTGACATGTCTTCGATTCATCAGTAATTAGCAGCACCACTAAGACTTAATCATGCATTCCTTTTTCTTATCACAACAGCAACCATGTAAAACAACACGAAGCAGGTCATGTTAAAACCCCTTTGGACAGTGTCATAACTGAGGATAGTGTTCATATACCTTAGACTGAAGAGTATGATTCTGATTTTTTAGCCATTACAAATAATTGGGACAAAGACAATGAAGCAAGACCATTGTCCTAAGATCCCATCTAACAAGTGCTGGTTCTTAATTCACAGAGGCAGCACAAACAGCCAGCTTTTAATATTTTGCTAATGGAATATAGATAAGAAAAATCCTTACCCAAAAAAAGAAAGATATGAGAAATAGGAAGAAGCAATGTAATACATAAATTACAAACCAAAAACATTGCAAAAATGACAGACCCAAAAATTAAGCAAAATTATAGAAACAGAGGTTAGAGAGAGAGAGGGATATTAGGGGAACCTGTTCTAAATGAGTGGCAGTGCCTCGCAGGACAGCTTCGGTGGTTGGTGCAACTGATTCTTTGCTGTGGTGTGAACAATGTGAAAGTGTGTAAGAGATTATGAATTCCAATAGCCATAAACTAGTTAAAGAGATTGTAGCACAAACACAAATTTCCTGATTGTCAAATCTCAACAGCTATAATTACAAAAAAATTCTTCTTGTTGAATTTATTAAAATATGTATAAAACTAACTTAATCTTTTCATCATGTAGTTGTGATATCAATTTTGAGTATAAAATGCAGAAAGAGATCCTAAGATGACCATTTGAATTTTTGTGGTTCAATTTGAAAATTGCACCCAGAGTTCTGTGTAGCTGTCAATCTTATAGTCAACCAATCCAGGTAGAGTTTCTTGTTTTATTGAGTTGAAGAGGTAATTTCCTGATTGCTATGAGCAAAAACAATCATATATTTGTCCATCATTACAACATTTGTTAACTGAGGACATTCTATTTTTCACTATTGTTTTTATTGATATACAAGTGCTCTTCTTTGTGTTTTTTTCTCTCTCTCTCTCTCTCTTTTTTGGGGGGGGGGGGGGGGGGGGGGGGGGGGGGGCCGGGAGGGGATTGAGAGTTGGGGTTGAGAAAACTGAACTATAATGCTGCAGCAGTCATTGCTGCACTGACAAAGGTCAACAAATTTCAGCATTTTTGGTCTTCTTCTTGGCAACTGCCAGAAGCAATCCTACATACATCAGCACAATTTTGAAATCACTAAGATGAGAGTTGTGGAGGTCCAAAATACAAATTATAAAAAGTGGTTTTATCTAAAGAAATTTCATGCTTAAAGCTTAAGAGGTTCTGTAAACAAAGCCTTGCCAAACCAGGATGGCTAGTAGTAGTTTTGACATTAATTATTAAGAGATTATTGACTAAGGACAAAATGATAGAGGAACTGTAGCTTCACCTGAGCTCATATTATGCAGATACTTATTGAAATAAGATACCAGGGTAATTGACAATTTTGATGTAAAGGTCTACACAAGAAAAAGATATATGCTACAATTTCACGAGAACACTAACAATAGTTGCATGGGGACGGAGTTTATAGAGCTTATGATGATCTTTCAAGCTTCAATCATGACAATTGAATCAGAGGAAAAGGATGCTCTAAATTATGTACCCAAGTCAGAGAGGGCAGCTAAGTCCTAAAAGATACAAAGAAGAGAGAATCTGTAAGTGTCCTCTATGACTTACAAAATACTCTTGGACAAGCAGCATGGACTTTGAAAGAGAGAATTTCAGGTTTAGAAAAGAAGCAAAGTTTGATTAATGAGCCTCAGAAACACTTAAATGCCCTTTGGAAAACATAAGTTCACTGAACTGTCATACAATAGAGATGTGCAAGAAATCCATATTCACCTTTGGCTATATTTTAACACATGTTCGCCTTTGACTATAGTTTAACACATTAAGTATGTTAATGACCATGGATTGTTCATCAATTTGTCACATTGCAGATGCTAGGACAAATCCATGAACTCTTTTCCTCTCCAAGAGCTGTTATCTTGTCTTGCCAACGCAAAGAACTGGCACAATATCTTGCTTAAACTGATAAAATGAGAAAGCTAATGTAAACAATATGAATCAATTTAGCAGCTACTTGTCCTATTTGAAGATAAAGATTCAGAATGAAAATGTCCAGAGACAAATATCCTTGGCTATATTTTCAAACTTAAACTGTCACAGTATTCCACGCTAGTGGAACCATATTTCTGTTGCTGCTAGTTGAAATCTACCCACAGCAGCTGAAGAAGAACCATAATTAAAGTAGTTTACACAACTACTACAAAAAGTGATCAACGCAAGTAGGAGATTCCAATTTTTTCCCTACATATTGGACTTGGATTCAATTAAGCTAATTAAATTGGAGGTGTGAATTAGGTATTTCACTAATGACAAAGATATCTGCCACGATTTTTCAATTATTTGTCAAGAAATATGCTTCCACCCAATATCATGCGAATTCTTGTTTCACATAAATAAGTACACGAAGCAAAAAGAACGCCGAAAAGGAATTTTCCATAGTAATAGCTTCTAACTAAGACTTCTAAGAGTGACACAAACGAATATCGCCAGGACTACTCGAGGAATAACATTCTCAGACATGTTGACATCATGAAGAAAGTACGGAGATAAAACGAAGAAAGAAGGAGTAAAAAGGGTTCAATTCTGGTATTTGTCGTGTAGTTCTATGAGCTGCGTGTAATCGGAACGCATCAATGACTAAGTGATTGCACTAGCAGAGAATTGACTTGTTTATACGCCGAAATTTAACTAGTCTCTGTGAGAGTCAGAGATGGAGAGTGAGAGATACCTGGTGTTGCCGGCGAACGGCTGTTGCGTCGGCGGCTCCTGGGGACGGGTGGTGACCATCGGCTCCAAGCAAGTGAAAGGGTGGGCTAACGGCACTTAGGGTTTGTCTAATGTGGCAGGCGTGTAAAATTAAATTCCAGCTTGGCGTTATTGACTCCGGTCGTTGCACACGTGGAAGGCAGGGAAAAGATTGCCAAAAAAAAAAAAAAATAATAATCAAAACTAAAACTGATAAAATAAAAAATGCAAAGTAAATGAGAAAAAAAAAGGTAAATTACGTAACCTTCCCTAAATATTTTTATAATTCCACGAATACCTTCAATTTTTAAAATAAAGCATTTACACACTTAAAATGAAATCCACATTTATATTACATAAATATATAGTAGTTGAATTCAATAATATTGATTATTCACTTAGTGCTACATATATTAGTTAATTAAATCCAATTATTTTTTATCTTTATTTCTTCCATATTTATGTACCATTATACATATACTATAATTAGAAATGAAACATGGCTTAAAAAAATCTCCTTATTACATTGAAAATAGAAACATATTCAAGGACATCAATACATAATCCATAAACAAAAAATACACTTTTCTTTTCTTTTTGTTAATAGCAATATGAAATTTTGTTCTTCCTTATGAACAAAAAAGGAATTCCTTGATCAAGTAGACACATTACTTAATTATACATATTATCTAATTTTAGATATAGATAAATAAAAATTTCCATATATATAAGTAGTTATAATTATGGCCATATTTTTCTTAATAACATGGTACATTACATTTACTTTTTTTATATTAAATATTATGCATAGGTGTTTAAATAAAAAAAATCACACATGGAATAAAAAACATAATGATTCATTTTTCTCCCCTCATATTTGAACGGAATATTATTGCATTCAATTGCCACATATTTAAGTAATATATTTATTTTGGATGTAAATATTTTATTTTGAAATTTGGAGTACTCACATAATTATAAAAGTCCTTGAGAGAGGTTTGCACAATTTACTTGAAAAATAATGTTAGTATAAGTTGATTAAGTTAGAAAGAATCAACTAAATTTATCAGAAGAATAAGAGCAATAGATAAGTAAATAAATAATCTATCTATTTTGCTAATAATCTTTATTGAGCGTATGTTATATAAAAAATTGAATAACATGTGAGACTATATAATAGCTAGAGTTTCCTATGTGATACACTCTTAAGGGAGGGAGTTGTTAAAGTAGGTGCGATATTTTTTTTACCTTAGATTAGGAATATGATTGAATATTATTTTTGTTTTTATCCTATTTATATTTAATATGTGTTTGATTTATATTTATTTGAAATTTGATATTTAAAAAACTATTTTATCTATATATTATTTATTTTTATTTCATGATTATGATAAATAGAGTTATTAGAGTATTAAAATTAGAATTAGAAAATGAAAATTTATATATTTTTAAGAAAAAAGATTTAAAAATATATATTTTATATATTGAAAATAATAATTTTAATTAATAATTTTGAAAAAATATATTTTAATTTTTTTTTGTGTTTTATTTTTATTAATTACAAAAATTTAAATAGATAATAATAATACATCAATAACGCCGGAAAAAAGAACAGGATTTGAACGGAAATTTCGAGCCTGTAGTCGTAAAGACATGCCCTGATTGTTAGTTCCTGTTTGTTACTCTTTATCTTCTCTCTGAAAAAGAAATTAAAAACCCTAACCTACTTTATCGGCTTCTTCGTCAAAGAAAACCCTTTTCATCTGCATGTTAATAAAAAATGATCTTTCCATATCTCCCTTTCGCTCTTCATTTCAACTGTCGTCCTTTCGAGTCTCCTCATCACTCTCTCTCTCATTTTTCTTTCTAATGTATTCATCCCTCTCATTGCTTTCACGGACCAACTTCACCACAAGCCCTTTGCCATGGCGCCTAAAGGACCCAGGCGTATAAGAAACAAGAACTTCGAACCTACTGATTCCGAGCATTCCTCGACTCTTAACCAAGCTTCTTCAAGTCAAGAAAACGAAACTCAAAACACTGGAACCTTCACAAAGAATCAAGAATGTGGAGAAACAGACAAAGTACGAGAAACCATAGGAGCATCTACAGCAGAGGTTGAAAAAGAAAAAAAAGCAAAGCGGAGGAGGAAGAAGTTCGTACCTCCAGAGAAGACTGTTCTCGACAGACCTGTGCCAAGAACACGGAAGCCGAGGCTAGAATCGTCCAAGAAGTTGAAAGAAAAGAGAAAAGGTAAAATCGAAATCTGCGAGAGTGCTTATTTAGATTTTCCTTTCTTCGAGAAAAATGGGTTTTATTGGAATGAATTCCTAGATATAATTGGGTGCGGAAAATTGTGTGACTTACGAGTGACGGTTTATAGTGAGCTGATTGTGGAATTTTATCAAAATCTTGATCTGTCTGAACGAGATATGTTGGTTTCTAAAGTTCTGGAGAAGGAAATTACGATTTCTAGGCAAGATCTTATCGAGTGTTTTGATTTTCCTGATGTGAATGATGATTTAGATTTTGTTGGGTTAAATAGGGATAGAATCTTTGAAGAATTGAATGATGGTGTCAAGAAGGATTACGGAATGAACGTCTCGGTGTTCGATTTTGAACTGCTTGTTAGGCTGTTGCATAAGATGGTTGTAAGTTGTGTATTGCCAAAGAAGGGTAGTCTTACCACCATTACTGGTGAAGATGCTTTGATAATTTTTGCAATTCTGAAGAAGAAAAAAGTGGATTTAGCTAGACAGTTCATTAGACATGTACGGAGAAATAAGCAGAGCATGCCATATGGTAGTGCCCTTATGAAGCTTTTTGAGTTTAAAGGTATCGAGTTACCTGAAAGTTCGAAGGCATCCCTATCCTTAAAAAGAATTGGTGAGTTCGTGTTGCACCATATGGGTATTCATGTAAAGAATTATTTGTGGTATGCAAACGATTGGGCTCATTATATCCATCCTTCTCACAGGAAAAGGACATTTAAGTTTGGAGAATCTAGCTCTCATCCTTGGGGGGAGGATGCCAACAAAGAAGTAGAGGAAAGGAAGGTACCCATTATAGAGGGTTGGATAGAGGCTAGGCAGAAGAGCAAACCAGCTGATGAGGAGATTAGAAGAAGTATCAAGGAGAAGAAAAGGAAGGGAAAGTTTGAGGCCATATATGAGAAAACGAAGAAGGTGAAATTCATTCCCATGACCAATCTGGATATCAGAGAGCTTGGAAGCTTGGATGTATTATCTGAGGCTGCTGAGAAGGAAGAAAAAGGATGGAGAAATGAGGATACAGGCCATGTGAAGGAACTAGGAGGGATTTCCATTAAACCCCAGAAACTGGACATGTTTGTAGAACCCCAAGCAAAGGGTTCTTTTCCTACTGTTAAACCATTTAAATCTCAATTTAGTAGTGAAGAATTGAAGAGGATGTTGAGTGAGTCTTTTAAGGAGGATTTGAAAGAAATGTTCGAAAGAGTCATTTCAGAAAAGTTGGAGTCTTTTAAGGAGGATTTGAAAGAAATGTTTAAGTCATTTCAGAAAAACTAGAGTCATTTCAAGACTCATCATGAAGATCTCTTGAAAACAAAGTTCGAAGAAGTTGGTCTTTGTATTGGAAGAACGATGGAATTCAGAGTTGATCATCTGCTAGTGGATATAACAACAAACTTTGATGATCTGAGCAAGTATGTTGGGAAATTGACGAGAATATTCGATGAAGTTGATACTGAAAATTACAATTGCTTAGTTTAAGGCTTGGAAGAGTTTATTTCCAAAAATTGACTCTCATGCTGCTGACTTTTGTTAAGATAGGGATTCAGCTACAAAAGCTCTAAAAATTTTGGAAAAGGAGTTCAAAACCTTTGTCAAGGTTTAGTTTCCTTTTTATGTTAATCAAATCACTTCGTCCTCCAAACTCGTTAAAATTGAAGAAAGATCTGTTCCTGAATCTGGACAAAGTAACTGTATCAAGTTCTTCAACCAATCAAGCCAAATGCTAGTAATTCTCATCCATATTCTAGATTTAGGAAGCTGCAGTGAAAAAGCCCATTCCCCACAATGAAGCTGTTCTAATTTTATAGTATATGTCCTTATGTTTTAAGTTCTGTTGTGTTTCTTTTCAGCTATGAAATTTGTAAGTCAAGAGTAGTGCCCTAACATTATAGTTCATGTAATCAGACTTGTACGTAAATGGACTCTTGCTTATACCTTGCTTTTTCTTATCTCTGACTTTATTTAGTTCACCAGCTCAAGGGGAGCTTTATAAGTGATGATAACAAAAATGATTAGTTGGTTTTTTAACTGCAAATCTGATGTGTCAACTTGTGTTTATGTAAAAATCAACATCTCTGATATCTCTTACAAATTGGTTTAACATGATTTGGATAGTGCTATGCTGAATAATCCACTTTGTAAATAATCGTCAGTACTATATTCACTTTTTTTTTTCTTTTTTTTCTTTTTTTTAAAGAAAGGTTTCATTATCATAAAGAAAATCTAATACAGTTTTGATGATAACAAAAATATAAATGATTAACATGTCTATTTAGTATATTGTTCAAAGTAGAATCTAATATAGAAGGTTGATTAAATGAGCTAATTACGTATTATGGATGTTTAAGTAAAGTAGAGTGTTATTATATCGGGGAAAAAAAATATAGAAGATACCTTAGAAGATTTTGTGGATGAAGTTTCGTGAAGTTTGCTTAAAGTGGAACCCAACGTAGAAGGTGGTTCGGTTGAAATACATGAAGACAAGAACATAAAAAGTAGGATAAATTGTCCGGTTAATCTTCAAAATTATTGTAATTGTACGAACCCTTTATACCCTCGAAATAGTTTGAGGTTTTTTTTTTTTTTCTATAATTACATGACAACTTATATATCAAATCTATGAAAAAAGATTCAATAAAATAAATAGTATAAATCATATGTAAATAATAATATAAATCATATGTAAATAATAATATTGGTAGTTAATTTTTAAATAATTATCTATCATCAATCTACGTGTTTGAATTTAATTAATAGTTTTATTCTAAACATATTTTCATAAAGCGTAAACTATACATTGAATAAATCCATTGATATGAAAAATATTATAAAATAATTAATTTGCTATGTCATTTCGGTTTCTTACATTACAACCACGTAATTAATTTATTCAATTTCCACCGTGTTTCAAGGGAAAAAAAATAAAAAATCTATCAAGTGATGCACAACCCCAAAAATAGGAAAACATCTGTCTCAAACACTGAATAATGAACTTTCTATCGACAGTCTTGTCATCCTTTTTCCTCCTTAACTTCGTTAAACCACATTGCCTAGAACTTTAGCAGGACCACACCAAGAAAGAGTACAGAAGAAGAAGGCAATTCGAGAGTCTTTTCCGCGACATTTACTTCACAAAACTTGTCTACATGCTTAAAAAAAAGAGGATGCTTGCCTTATAGCCATTATAAACAACAACAACAAATAATAATAAAAATAATAATAATAAATCCATGCTGTCTATCTTAATTAATGTGTAAAAAATTAAAATAGAGAGCATAAAATTCAAACAAGCTACCCAAATTTTTGCAGCATTAGATGCCTCATCGCCTAATAGCCCTATGATTAATTATTAAAAAAAAAATCATATAGCATATTTCAACAATAAAATAGCGTAATCTACTAACAAAAAGAATTAGAGTATCATCCTTGCAATCGGACGGCCAAAACGAAAATTGAATCGGGTGGCCACAATTACCCTCATCAATGTTTAACATTAAATATCGGAATGTCACTCGAATTTAATAAATTTTACAAACAGACTTGTTTACTAGTTGTTTCAAGCGGCCATCACACGGTAGATTTTTTTTTTTTTTTTTTTTACAAAACATGGTGGAAATTAAATAAATTAGTTATGTATTTGCCACATCAATAACTTGGATGATATGACAAATTAATTATTTTATAATATTTTTTATATCAATAGATTTGACATATAAAGTGTTACATGATTAAAATAACGGACGTCACATCTATTTTAAGAATGCAAGTGCTTAATTTTAAAAATTAGGAGTGTTCGTGCAATTACAATAATTTTTAGGGATGATCCATACGATTTACTTTAGTATCCATTTAAACAATAGAAAGTAGAAGTTAAAGTAAAAGGTATTTCAGTTAACAATTTTGGACATCAACAAGTAAAGGTGAGCAAATATATTATGTATAGGGTATGAGATCTTATCTATAACTTATCTAGTGAGAACATGATTTAAGACTTTACTCTTTGTACCTTCCTCTGTGGCACTATAAAACCACTATATACCTTGTACCCTGTAAATTATACAAGGTATGAGGTACCATGTAGAATCTATAGATTTTGTTTTTATTTTCTTTATAAATTTTAATATGCCTATTTTTTATGAAACATGGAATAAAGTTAACTTTTTTTTTTTTTAAGCAATTGCTCAATTTAGTCAATTTTTTAAATAACACTAAAAAAAAGAAGTTCATCAAGGTTTATTTTTGACCTTTTTTTTTCTTTAATTGGTTTTTTAACCATTATTATTATTGTTGAATTTTTACGGAAGTATTATACAAAACATTCTATAGGTAAATAAATCATTTATTTTGCAATAATCACATTGTATAAATATTTAAAGGAATACGTATACCATTTTAAAAAATAAAAGCAGTAAATATTGTACTTAACATGAAATCTATAGAGTTTATTAAAATGTACATAAAAGATTCACAAAATTATACAATTCCATAATTATGGATGTGACAATAATATAAGATCAAACCATAGAAAATGAAGACATAATGTTGCATCTTGTGGTTAAGTGTCGCATATAAATTATAGAAAATTGTAGTACTAGTTTATAAGATTATGGTGATAAATATCTTATCAATACAGGATTGTAACTTTTGAACAAAGTGATTGAAATTGACCAATTAATATTTATTTGCTTGGCCATTCACTGCTTTTAGCCTATAGAGTTAAAAATGGTATTAGAGTGGACTCCTTACTAGTAGGTGGACAAAGAAGAAGGAGGAGTTTTTTTTAATAAACGAAGAAGAAGGAGAATAGGGTTTAGAAAAAGAAGTATACGTCTTAGTAAGCCAAATGGCATGCATCACAATAGATGGTTTAGCAATCTGAACATCTCTTCTAATTTATGATTTCAAGCCCGAGACAAAGCAACTCACCAGGAATCCTTCTGAAAGACCAACAACTCTATTGGAAAAAGGTCTTCAAAGGCTACTTAATACTCCAAAACTGTGCGAACTTGAACAAATTTGGAGAGCTTGCCCTAAACATTGTCATAAATGGATGGACCAAAACACTCTTCTAGAGCTTTCAGAAAGGCACTCTAGGTAGTAATTTAATTATTACGTTGCATCAATTGATACCATGTAAGGGTAACATCTTCCATAGCGAAAGAAACAATGACTAAACGTTGTTCCTCAGGTGTAACATGGAAAGTAAAAAACTTTTCTACTTTGAAAATTCATCCTAAAGTGTCTTCCCTATTGAATTTAAGGATTTTTAGTTTAATGCCCTTTAAAAGGAAATTTGATGTACCATGACCACTTGCACCGGAAAATGATGATCCTTAAGTAAGAGTAAGATCGGTACCATTCAAAATATGGTTTTGATTCCTATGAACATTGTCCCATTTCAAGTGAAGTTCCTGCATGGAATCTTGAATATTAGAGGCATTCTTAGAATACTCTTGCATTTGAGATTGCATCGTATGCATTGTCTCAACTAAAGAAAACACCGTTGCTTAGGCCACTACCAACCATGGACAAAAGCATTAATTTGTTAGGCTCACTCTAGGCCCAACCCCTTTGACCATACTTAGGATACAATAATAAAAAATATCTCTGATCTTTTCTCTCCCTCAATAGTCACCAAGCAGTATGTCTCTTGCTCTCTCCTCTCTCTTAATTTAGGGTTTGGTCTCACAATGAGATCCTAGCCCGGATCTCCTCTCTATCTCTCTTGTGTTTGGTTTTGTGTTTACTGTAAGACTAACTTTCTCTTAACTGTTGTGTATGCGAGGTACTCTACTGATCTTGGCTTGTTCAAGTAGGCAAAACTCCAAGAAAAAGAAAGAGACACCAAAATTTCTTAAGGAATGAACTTGTTTCTCTTATTACTACTGTATTTTCTTTTATACTGTTTATTTGAATCATATGTTATACTACTTACAGTTATTTCCCGCTCTTTTTAGTGTTACATTTGCTATTTTTCTGTTAGTTACAATTGTAATCTATTAGATCTAATGTGCATTGGTATAAATTTGTTATGCTACAATGTAATCTTGGTGCCACTTGGACACTATCCTTAATCTAGTCTTCTTTTATGTAACAGATGTCTCCCCTGCTGGATTATATTCTACAAAGTTAGATAAAAAATTTGCATGTGAAAACTTATATAGATCAACACTCAACTTCTGGTTTTTACTAAATTACTTAAATTGACAGATTAATTTGCTCTTGGATTTGTAAATTTTTATGATGTCACATAATGGTTTCTCTTTATGAATCAGTTTACTCTTCTACACCAAGTGTTCAAAAACCAATTGATCCACATTAGTATGTTCCACTATTTGAGACAAAGATTCAAAGAGGCATACTCTCCTCGAGCCATCAGTCATAGACTCTGTCCTACCTCATACTCCTCCTCAGAAGACATAGGAACAACAAAATCAACCTCACTTCCTCTGAAATAATACAATAATAATTTCTAGAGTGACTAAACTCTCAATCATGAGGGCAATAATAATCCTTCACAATTTAACTTAATATCTCAGTGTAACAATTACTTAAAGCACTTTAGCTTAAAACGTATTACCATTGGTATTGTTACCAGTATTATGTTTTGATCTTTGCAAAGTCTCCTTTTATAACTTCTCTTCTAACGTTCAATTACTTCTCAAATGGAAGTAGCTGTTTGATTTGAAATTTCTCTCACAATTGTGATTTTATTTGCTTTCCTCATCTTTAAAATTTACTCGGCTATCAAATGCACTGCTTCCTCATTTAACATTATTCTCTTTCTTTGCTTATTCCATATTTTGCCTATATTGTTAGTGCCTTTGACTGTTATTATCTATATTGTTCCTTAACAAATCGATTCTCATGATATGAGTAGATAAATTATCTAAATATATTCATTCGGTTGTCCTTAGCCTTCAATTCAAAAATTATGATAGCTTTGCTTTTAATCCCTCCATACAATCATATGCTTCTAATGCTTATGGTGCATTTGATCAATGCTTCTTCTTATTAGTCATTTTTATCTTTATATTTTGATGCTTGTGTTTTGAATTTTTTTACATTATGCTTCTGATTCTTCTTTTAGTTTTTTCCAAGTCTTCTTCTTCTTTTGACTTGTTACTCTTCAAGTCTTTAGTTCTAGGGATGTAAACAGGTAGATCATAATATGGTACTCAACCCATTCAATCTGTTAAAAACCTTATAGTGTATCATCCGATAAAGTTTTCAGATGAGTTTTGGAATATGATAAAAAAACCCATTTGGGCTATAAGATGGGTTTTGGAATTTAAAAAAACCCCGTTGAAAAACCTCTTACCGAATAAAAATAATATATTAATAATATAATATTAATTAAATAAAAAAGTAAATGGAAAAGTCTTGTAGCATTTGGATTGTTTTTCACTTTACTAATAATGTGACGAGTAGGTTTATATGGTGTTTTTAAGTTTTAGTATCTTATAAATATAATATATATGAAGTATGGCATATTTTTATGACTTATCCTCTAATATATCCTCATTATGTTACCTATGCTTTATAAATATAAATAATATAAATCAATTTCTTTTATAATAAATAATAAAGTAAAAAATAATTCTTTGAAAAAGATTTAAAAAAAAAAAAAAGAAACAAGTCTTGCAGATAAGAAAAAGAGTAATCCATTAAAGTAACAAGACGAGTTATGAGTGTAGAGTTAAAAACCTATAGGATTTTGGGATAGATCTAGAAACCCATTAGGATAACGGGACGAATTCTAGATTCTTATTAATCGTGTTAGACTCACCTCATTTCCATCTCTACTTGATCATTTCTGAACTTACTTCTGATTTCACTTCCTCTATAAAATATCTAACCGTGTTGACTTCTATTTCTTCTTCTGGTTTTGTCATTCATTCTAAATGTCTTATCCAAACTCCTGAAATTTGAATGGATCATCGGAATTTTAATATTTATTGCAGATGAAATTTGGAAGAAGTGTTGCTAAAAATTTGATGACAATCATATCTTGTATTCGACTAATCTCACAATGATATCTTAGCTTCAAAATACCTCTCAATGATAAATAAAATTTGAATTTAAATCCCTTAGATCTCGTGAAATCAGATATGAACATTCATGTGTGGATAATAGCACGTTGTCTCAAAATATATCTCAATTGAAAATCCCATAAAATTCGATAACGGTTATAAAAACTACTTTAATTTCTTTGAAAACTTTATTCCAATTTAGATACAATGTAATACCCAATGATATTAATCCTATGTTAGTGGAGCAAGTAGAACATATTACTCAAATATACTCAATATAAGTAGAGTCGGAACTTTATAAGTCCGATGAATCGGCTTAATCATCCAACTCTTCATATTTGTAAGATTAATTACATAATAGAGAGTAACCACTACATTATTGTCTACATTGCTTCTTTGTCTAGATCTTGTTATTTAAAGACCTACTTTTGTCCCTACTTACTAATAGGAGTGACTGGATAACCTTATCTTATAGGGTATTTACTTAAACCTTACTCAATTAGTTAGGTTTTAGGTGGTTAATTAAAGCCACAAATAAGTTCCAAGTAGTAACTTCGTAGAATTTGTTCTCATAAGGTATGGTACAGGTAAAAAGTCGGGATATCTTGTAAAGGTCCTCATCCTGTTATAGTAATTAAATAAAATTAATAAATAAATAATACTATCTTATCAAAATAAAGCAAAGTAAAGCGTATCGAAAATACTAAACTAAATGCTTGTTAGTCCTTATCCTTCCATCTCTCATCTTTAGTTTTTATTCTCTTGTCGTTTTCTTTCAACCATTTCCTCATTTATTAAATCCATCGTCTAGTAAAGTTCGAAAACGGGAATATAAGTTCTTAGTTTTTGCTTCCAATACTATCTACAAGGCACAATGTACGTCAATTACTTGTTTTCTAAAGTGGAATAATTTCTTTATTTTATGTTTAATAAAAGATTTGGTATTATTACCATAGCAAACTATGATTTTCTTAGAGTATAGGAGGAATATTTTATTTATGCATATACCTTAAAGAAGAAAAATATTTTAGTTTCAATTTATATTTTGTTCCGTTTTTCATGTTATGCATAATGCCTTAGGCCAAAAGTAGTACACAGCGCCAACAAATACTAATAGATTTGTTTCAACTATTTGGCTAAAAAGTTACAACCATATGTTGATAAGATATTTACTAACACGACCTTATAAACTAATACTACAACCTATTAAAATCTATGTGGAATACTTAACATGCTTTTAGAATGATTTATAGGTATTGAGTGGCATAAATTGTATATTAAAAAAGAGTAGTGACAAGAACGTAGCGTATTTAAGGGGATGAGGGAATGTAATACTTTATGGTTAAGTATTCCACATAGATTTTAATAGGTTGTAGTATTAGTTTATAAGGTCGTGTTAGTAAATATCTTATCAACATATGGTTGTAACTTTTTAGCCAAATAGTTGAAACAAATCTATTAGTATTTGTTGGCGCTGTGTACTACTTTTGGCCTAAGGCATTATGCATAACATGAAAAACGGAACAAAATATAAATTGAAACTAAAATATTTTTCTTCTTTAAGGTATATGCATAAATAAAATATTCCTCCTATACTCTAAGAAAATCATAGTTTGCTATGGTAATAATACCAAATCTTTTATTAAACATAAAATAAAGAAATTATTCCACTTTAGAAAACAAGTAATTGACGTACATTGTGCCTTGTAGATAGTATTGGAAGCAAAAACTAAGAACTTATATTCCCGTTTTCGAACTTTACTAGACGATGGATTTAATAAATGAGGAAATGGTTGAAAGAAAACGACAAGAGAATAAAAACTAAAGATGAGAGATGGAAGGATAAGGACTAACAAGCATTTAGTTTAGTATTTTCGATACGCTTTACTTTGCTTTATTTTGATAAGATAGTATTATTTATTTATTAATTTTATTTAATTACTATAACAGGATGAGGACCTTTACAAGATATCCCGACTTTTTACCTGTACCATACCTTATGAGAACAAATTCTACGAAGTTACTACTTGGAACTTATTTGTGGCTTTAATTAACCACCTAAAACCTAACTAATTGAGTAAGGTTTAAGTAAATACCCTATAAGATAAGGTTATCCAGTCACTCCTATTAGTAAGTAGGGACAAAAGTAGGTCTTTAAATAACAAGATCTAGACAAAGAAGCAATGTAGACAATAATGTAGTGGTTACTCTCTATTATGTAATTAATCTTACAAATATGAAGAGTTGGATGATTAAGCCGATTCATCGGACTTATAAAGTTCCGACTCTACTTATATTGAGTATATTTGAGTAATATGTTCTACTTGCTCCACTAACATAGGATTAATATCATTGGGTATTACATTGTATCTAAATTGGAATAAAGTTTTCAAAGAAATTAAAGTAGTTTTTATAACCGTTATCGAATTTTATGGGATTTTCAATTGAGATATATTTTGAGACAACGTGCTATTATCCACACATGAATGTTCATATCTGATTTCACGAGATCTAAGGGATTTAAATTCAAATTTTATTTATCATTGAGAGGTATTTTGAAGCTAAGATATCATTGTGAGATTAGTCGAATACAAGATATGATTGTCATCAAATTTTTAGCAACACTTCTTCCAAATTTCATCTGCAATAAATATTAAAATTCCGATGATCCATTCAAATTTCAGGAGTTTGGATAAGACATTTAGAATGAATGACAAAACCAGAAGAAGAAATAGAAGTCAACACGGTTAGATATTTTATAGAGGAAGTGAAATCAGAAGTAAGTTCAGAAATGATCAAGTAGAGATGGAAATGAGGTGAGTCTAACACGATTAATAAGAATCTAGAATTCGTCCCGTTATCCTAATGGGTTTCTAGATCTATCCCAAAATCCTATAGGTTTTTAACTCTACACTCATAACTCGTCTTGTTACTTTAATGGATTACTCTTTTTCTTATCTGCAAGACTTGTTTCTTTTTTTTTTTTTTAAATCTTTTTCAAAGAATTATTTTTTACTTTATTATTTATTATAAAAGAAATTGATTTATATTATTTATATTTATAAAGCATAGGTAACATAATGAGGATATATTAGAGGATAAGTCATAAAAATATGCCATACTTCATATATATTATATTTATAAGATACTAAAACTTAAAAACACCATATAAACCTACTCGTCACATTATTAGTAAAGTGAAAAACAATCCAAATGCTACAAGACTTTTCCATTTACTTTTTTATTTAATTAATATTATATTATTAATATATTATTTTTATTCGGTAAGAGGTTTTTCAACGGGGTTTTTTTAAATTCCAAAACCCATCTTATAGCCCAAATGGGTTTTTTTATCATATTCCAAAACTCATCTGAAAACTTTATCGGATGATACACTATAAGGTTTTTAACAGATTGAATGGGTTGAGTACCATATTATGATCTACCTGTTTACATCCCTAGAACTAAAGACTTGAAGAGTAACAAGTCAAAAGAAGAAGAAGACTTGGAAAAAACTAAAAGAAGAATCAGAAGCATAATGTAAAAAAATTCAAAACACAAGCATCAAAATATAAAGATAAAAATGACTAATAAGAAGAAGCATTGATCAAATGCACCATAAGCATTAGAAGCATATGATTGTATGGAGGGATTAAAAGCAAAGCTATCATAATTTTTGAATTGAAGGCTAAGGACAACCGAATGAATATATTTAGATAATTTATCTACTCATATCATGAGAATCGATTTGTTAAGGAACAATATAGATAATAACAGTCAAAGGCACTAACAATATAGGCAAAATATGGAATAAGCAAAGAAAGAGAATAATGTTAAATGAGGAAGCAGTGCATTTGATAGCCGAGTAAATTTTAAAGATGAGGAAAGCAAATAAAATCACAATTGTGAGAGAAATTTCAAATCAAACAGCTACTTCCATTTGAGAAGTAATTGAACGTTAGAAGAGAAGTTATAAAAGGAGACTTTGCAAAGATCAAAACATAATACTGGTAACAATACCAATGGTAATACGTTTTAAGCTAAAGTGCTTTAAGTAATTGTTACACTGAGATATTAAGTTAAATTGTGAAGGATTATTATTGCCCTCATGATTGAGAGTTTAGTCACTCTAGAAATTATTATTGTATTATTTCAGAGGAAGTGAGGTTGATTTTGTTGTTCCTATGTCTTCTGAGGAGGAGTATGAGGTAGGACAGAGTCTATGACTGATGGCTCGAGGAGAGTATGCCTCTTTGAATCTTTGTCTCAAATAGTGGAACATACTAATGTGGATCAATTGGTTTTTGAACACTTGGTGTAGAAGAGTAAACTGATTCATAAAGAGAAACCATTATGTGACATCATAAAAATTTACAAATCCAAGAGCAAATTAATCTGTCAATTTAAGTAATTTAGTAAAAACCAGAAGTTGAGTGTTGATCTATATAAGTTTTCACATGCAAATTTTTTATCTAACTTTGTAGAATATAATCCAGCAGGGGAGACATCTGTTACATAAAAGAAGACTAGATTAAGGATAGTGTCCAAGTGGCACCAAGATTACATTGTAGCATAACAAATTTATACCAATGCACATTAGATCTAATAGATTACAATTGTAACTAACAGAAAAATAGCAAATGTAACACTAAAAAGAGCGGGAAATAACTGTAAGTAGTATAACATATGATTCAAATAAACAGTATAAAAGAAAATACAGTAGTAATAAGAGAAACAAGTTCATTCCTTAAGAAATTTTGGTGTCTCTTTCTTTTTCTTGGAGTTTTGCCTACTTGAACAAGCCAAGATCAGTAGAGTACCTCGCATACACAACAGTTAAGAGAAAGTTAGTCTTACAGTAAACACAAAACCAAACACAAGAGAGATAGAGAGGAGATCCGGGCTAGGATCTCATTGTGAGACCAAACCCTAAATTAAGAGAGAGGAGAGAGCAAGAGACATACTGCTTGGTGACTATTGAGGGAGAGAAAAGATCAGAGATATTTTTTATTATTGTATCCTAAGTATGGTCAAAGGGGTTGGGCCTAGAGTGAGCCTAACAAATTAATGCTTTTGTCCATGGTTGGTAGTGGCCTAAGCAACGGTGTTTTCTTTAGTTGAGACAATGCATACGATGCAATCTCAAATGCAAGAGTATTCTAAGAATGCCTCTAATATTCAAGATTCCATGCAGGAACTTCACTTGAAATGGGACAATGTTCATAGGAATCAAAACCATATTTTGAATGGTACCGATCTTACTCTTACTTAAGGATCATCATTTTCCGGTGCAAGTGGTCATGGTACATCAAATTTCCTTTTAAAGGGCATTAAACTAAAAATCCTTAAATTCAATAGGGAAGACACTTTAGGATGAATTTTCAAAGTAGAAAAGTTTTTTACTTTCCATGTTACACCTGAGGAACAACGTTTAGTCATTGTTTCTTTCGCTATGGAAGATGTTACCCTTACATGGTATCAATTGATGCAACGTAATAATTAAATTACTACCTAGAGTGCCTTTCTGAAAGCTCTAGAAGAGTGTTTTGGTCCATCCATTTATGACAATGTTTAGGGCAAGCTCTCCAAATTTGTTCAAGTTCGCACAGTTTTGGAGTATTAAGTAGCCTTTGAAGACCTTTTTCCAATAGAGTTGTTGGTCTTTCAGAAGGATTCCTGGTGAGTTGCTTTGTCTCGGGCTTGAAATCATAAATTAGAAGAGATGTTCAGATTGCTAAACCATCTATTGTGATGCATGCCATTTGGCTTACTAAGACGTATACTTCTTTTTCTAAACCCTATTCTCCTTCTTCTTCGTTTATTAAAAAAAACTCCTCCCTTATAATTTTCCAAACCTTCATCATCCTCTACTCTTACTTTTACTTCACCCCCTCCTACTTCTATAACCCCTTTACTTGTCAAATGCCTTACTGCTTTCGAAATGTTGGCTTGAAGAGAGCAAGGGTTATGTTATAACTACGATGACAACTATCATTGCGGCTATAGATGTAAACCTAAATTCTTACTCCTCCTTTATAACAAAGATCAAATTTTTGAGTCTTCTGACATCCTTAATACCGATGACCATCCATTACCCACAGAATCTATTAACCTAGAGTGTCTTACCCGTAATTTAAACTAGTGTGCTATTAGCTATCATGCTCTTTCAGGCTAGCCCTTGCCACGTGCACTTCGCTTTCAAGGGCATATTAACAATCGTGCAGTTACAATGCTTGTTGATTCCAGTAGTACTCATAATTTTCTCCAATCATGACTTATTAAACATTTGGGCTTATCCATATAGAATGCCCCACGTTTTCATGGGATGATTGGTAATGGGAGTACTATGGCTTGTGACAGTTAATGTAGGGGCATCTCCCTCTATATGCAAGGCTTATGCTTTGAGGAGAATTTTTATATTCTCCTTATTCAAGGGGCTGATATTGTTCTCAAGGTTCAATGGCTTCAGAGTTTGGGGGCTATCACCATTGATTATAGTTCCCTTACTATGGATTTTCTGTATCAAGGGGTACTTGTGTTTTTACAAGTCGACTATGTTCCCACTGTTTCTCTTATTTCCAATCATCAATTACGGCATCTTATCAAAACTGATGCAATTGTCTCCTTTCTACATATGGTGGCTTAGCCGGTTTCTTCACAATCATTAGAGACTACTATCAGCAATGACTCACTTACGGAGTTATTAGGTAGATTCTCTCCTATTTTTGAGACACCATCATCATTGCCACCTCTACAAGACATTCAACATTGTATTCATTTGACCACAGGTACATTACATGTTAATGTCAAGCCATATCGTTATCCTCATTTTCAAAAAGGAGAAATTAAGAACCAAGTATGTTACATGTTAGCTTAAGGAATAATTCAACACAGTACAAGTGATTTCTCTTCACCTGTACTCTTAGTAAAAAAGAAAGATGGTACATGGCATTTTTGCATTGATTATCATGTACTTAACCATGCCACAATTAAGGATGAGTTCCCTATCCCAACCATTGATGAACTTTTGGATGAACTTCATAGGTCTTGCATATTTTCTAAGCTGGATTTACGTTTGGGATATCATCAAATTAGGATGCACCCTGAGGATATCCATAAAACTGCATTTCACACTTATGAGGGTCACTATGAGTTTATTGTCATGCCGTTTGGATTGAGTAATGCCCCTGCCACGTTTCAATTCATTATGAACAGACTTTTCTATCCTTATTTACGCAAGTTTGTAATTGTTTTTTTTTTTATATGATATTTTGGTTTACATGCTGACCACTTATCTCAACTCACAGTTATGCTATAGACCTTCATTGACAATAATTTTCTTCTTAAAGAAAGTAAGTGTCTTTTTGGGCAATCTTCTATTGAGTATTTGGGCCATATAGTATCTATCCAAGGGGTGAGTCCGGAACCCACAAAGGTAGTAGCCATTACACAGTGGCAAGTTCCTCAAAACATCAAATAGCTCGGGGCTTTTTTGGGTCTATCAGAATATGATAGGCATTTTGTGAAGGGTTATGCTTCTATCGCTAGTCCCTTAACAGATATGTTACAGAAAGATAGATTTGAGTGGGTAACTTCGGCAATGGACGCCTTTGATAAGTTGAAGCACTCATTCACTCGTGCTCCCATTTTGGCCTTACCTAATTTTACAAAGCAATTCGTCGTTGAAATGAATGCTTTAAGACAAGGCATTGGAGCAGTGTTATTACAAGATGAACACCCTATTACTTATTTTAGCAAAAAAATGCCAATTCATTTGTAGAAAGTATCTACTTATGTACAGGAGCTCTATGCTATTGTCAAGGTTGTGCATAAGTGGCGCCAATATTTACTAGGCTCTCATTGTCTCATTCGAACTGATCATAGCAGTCTAAAGGAGATATTAACCCAAGTGATTCAAACCCTTGAGCAGTAAAATTATCTTTCTAAACTACTAGGGTATGATTATACCATTATGTATAAGGTAGGGAAAGATAATACGGTGGTTGATTCTTTATCAAGACAGTTTGATGGTGAATGCTCTTATTTTGGGATGTCCGCACCATGTTTCAAGTTGCTTGACACATTGAAACAGGAGTACTCTTCCCTTTCTCAATTTCAAAAACTCATTTCTGACTTAAACCAAGGAATTGTGTTGAAATGACCTCTTTTATGGAAGAATAGGTTTTTATACTTCGGCCAACGGTTGTTTTTGGCACCTCAATCTTCCTTAATTCCCTCTCTATTGGTTGAGCACCATTCCACTCCTAGTTTAGGTCATTTTTGTTTCATTAAAATCTATAAGAAGTTGAGTGCTACATTTTATTAGGAAGGTATGAGGGAGCAGGTTAAGACCTTTATCAGGGAATGTATCATTTGTCAACAACTTAAATACCCTACATGCTCACCTATTAGGTTGCTTTTGTCTCTTCCTATCCCAAACTGTATTTGGGAAGACATCAGCATGGATTTCATCACTTGTCTTCCCAAATCCCAAAGCTACATCGTCATTTTTGTCATTGTTGACCATTTTTCTAAATATTGCCACTTAGGTGCCCTTGATACTCATTATACAGTAGCCAAAGTTGCTGCTTTATTCTTACACATGGTTGTTAAGCTTCATGGGTTCCCATGAACCATTGTCAGCGACAAAGATTTTATCTTCATGAGTAAATTTTGGAATGAGTTATTTACTTTGAATGGCATAACACTTTCCATGTCTAGTGCCTATCACCCTTAAAGTGATGGTCAAACTGAAGTACTCAGTAGAACCATCCAATAATATCTTAGAAGTTTTGTCATGGATTTTCCCTCCCTGTGGGATAAATTCCTTCCTTGGGCCGAGTTTGCCTATAATACGTCTTTTCATGAGGGAGCCCATTCTACCCCCTTTGAGATAGTCTATGGCCGACCTCTACCTTCCATCCCATCCTATGTCAGGGGTACTTCTACTATTGAAGCTGTTGACTGGAACTTGGTGTCTCACGATAAAGCTTTGCGTACTCTACACAATAATTTGGCTCAAGCTCAAACCCGAATGAAGCATTTTGCTAACAAGCACATGATTGAGTTAACTTTTACTCCAGGTGACATGGTGTTTGTCCGACTCCAACCTTACAAACAGTTGTCCCTTCGGTAAAATATGGGCCATAAGCTTTCTAAGCGTTACTATGGACATTATCAGGTTTTATGAAGGATAGGCTCTTGTGCCTATGAAATTGCTTTACCCTCACATTATAAAATTCACAATATTTGTCATGTCTCTACCCTTAAAAATGCCTATGGTTCTTATATTCCCTCTTTGGATCTCCCTCCCCACTCTTTTCATAATCCCCCTTTACTTAGACCCTTAGGGATTATGAACTACAAAACTATTTTTCATGATAATCAACCTATCTAGCAGGTTTTGGTCTAGTAGCAAGGTTTAGCACCAGAGGACATTAGTTGGGTAGATTGGGACTCTTTTCGAACGACCTACCCAGACACCAACCTTGAGGATAAGGTGGTTTTTCCAACAAGGGAGACATCTGTTACATAAAAAAAGACTAGATTGAGGATAATACCCAAGTGGTACCAAGATTACATTGTAGCATAACAAATTTGTATCAATACACACTAGATCCAATAGATTACAGTTGTAACTAACAAAAAAATAGCAAATGTAATAGTAAAAAGAGCGGGAAATAATTATAATTAGTACAACATATGATTCAAATAAACAATATAAAAGAAAATATAGTAGTAGTAAGGGAAAGTTAGTCTTATAGTAAACACAAAACCAAACATGAGAGAGGTAGAGAGGAGATCTGGGTTAAGATCTTACTGTGAGACAAAACCATAAATTGAGAGAGAGGAGGGAGCAAGAGACGTACCGCTTGGTGATTGTTGAGGGAGAGAAAAGATCAAAGATATTTCTGATTATTGTATCCAAAGTGTGGTAAAAGGGGTTGGGCTTAGAGTGGGCTTAATATATTGCCCTTGTGATTGAGAGTTTAGTCACTCTAGAAATTGTTATTGTACTATTTGAGAGGAAGTGAGGTCGATTTTGTTGTTCCTATGTCTTCTGAGGAGGAGTGTGAGGTAGGATACAGTCTATGACTAATGGCTTGAGGAGAGTATGCCTCTTTGAATCTTTGTCTCAAATAGTGGAACATACCAATATGGATCGATTGGTTTTCAAACACTTGGTGTGGAAGAGTAGACTCATTTATAAAGAGAAACCATTATATGACAATCTGACTTTCTAATCCTTATATTTTTACTTTACCGTGCATTTATATTCATATTGCAACTACATGATATTTGCATAATTGATTCTAATCCATCATACAAAATTTACAAATCCAAGAGCAGATTAAGCTGTTAGTTTAAGTAATTTAATAAAAATCAAAAGTTGAGTGTTGATTCATACAAGTTTTCACATGCAAATTTTTTATCTAACTTTGCAAATTATAATCCGTCAGAATCGAGCACCAAATCAACATATCTGCCATCACATGGAGTAGTCAAGAATTGTTTTCCATAAAAGGTTTTTAATAATCAATTAATCACCCTTCTTTTCACATTTGATACGGACCAACAGTTTGAACATCCTTTCCCATTGGAGTTTGATGAACCACCATGAAAACATGCTATTGTATACATGAAAGTTTATACGTTAAAAAAATATAAGCTTTGGTTAGTAAGAAAATCACAATTAGATAGATGAAACTGCTTTTAAATTTTAAAAGATAAATACAATAGTTTTCAAAGTAAGAGCTGGATCAACAAAATATATTGAAAGTAAAAAAACGGAAAGCTCGGATAGATAGCATGGCAGGTAGCATATTACGGAACTTTCTAGAGAGTAGTATGAAGAGTATAATATTGCTTGAATGCATGAAAGCAATACAAATTTCTACAATTTATAAGAATGTTCGACAACGCTCATTCTCAAACGTACAAATGCAAATCCATTTTTGCTTTACAAAATACTACAATGCAATCGCAATCTAATACTGCCACAATGGCTTTGAAATTGATGAGGCACTTGTTTGTTTTTTCTCCTTCGAATTTATGTAATATTCGGTTGCTTCTTGCAGCTTTTTTTTTTTTCTTTTTCCTTTGATGAGACTTGGCATTGCAAACTTATAATTATTTTTAATGAAAAAAAAGTTTTGGTAGTATTGACATTTTATATATTTTGATGAATAATAGATAAGTATTAATAAAATTTTATTATAAAAATATATTAATAAATTATTATTGATATGTATTCAAATATCATTGATATTTATTCATAATTTATTATAATAAGTAACCTATTAATATTAATAATTTTTTTTATTTTTAAATAATTATTATTGGCAAGGCATCAATGGCTGGGTCTACGCGTTTGAGAGCATGACATGCTCTTAACAGGCAGACATGACATGTCCTTGGACGATGTTGTGATCCGCCCCCATAGGCCGGATTTAGGTGGAGGTACGGGTCTAAAGTGGTCCACGCCTGTGTCTGAGTTGACCACTTAATGAATAAATTCATATTTATAGAATATGGATCGTTTCCCCATAATATAACTAGATGACATGAAACAATTTATATATGTGCATGTTTTTGTCTGCTCAGAAGATAATAGTAAGAAAGTCATACAAGCAAAGGATGTATTAAAAAGCAAACTGTTTTGTTCCCTTTTTTTTTTTTTTTTTTTTACACATGTGGGCATCTTCCAAGCATGTCACAAAACAAGAGAAGAAAACCAAAACGGAAAAAAAAGGAAAGAATCACAAGGTAACACAAAATTTAAAAATTTGCCATTTTAATCACTTCTTATTTAGGAAGGATGAATAAAATTCTGATAAGCATCATTACTCAATTATCCCAAATATATGAATTAATTAAATGCTTAAAGATTTCTACACAAAAATTTCCATATGTTAATGATAATACTATATGTTATTTTCCAAAAATAAAGTTGTTGATAAGAAGTACAATGTGGTTATACATTATATATAATATGACTGACAAACACCCATAACATGATTCAAATATTTTCAAAACTCTATTTCTCTCTTTCTAGATTAATTAGAGCTAAAGCATTGCTGAATTTTGGTGAGATACCGGCTAACTTATTTTAATTTCCTTGCTTAAATGGAAGAAAACCGCAACTCTTATGGCTCATCGTGGGCCGAGCAATGGGACTACAACTCCAGTCCTGCCCCCGCGACACCCAAAAGGGTGATCAAGCTTGGTGGTGGTGGTAGTAGTGGTGCTGCTGCTGCTGGGAAGTATAAGCAGAAGGTGGGAGAAGGGTTAGACAAGACCAAGACAGTGGCTTCACATGGCGTCAAGAAGGTCAAGGAAGGAACAAGCGTTGGAATTCAATGGATTAAAGACAAGTACAATAAGACCACTCAAAAACCCTAGTGGAGAGCACATGATTTATGCATATGTTTGTACCCTCCGTTTTTCTTGTAGATTTATGAAGTGGAAATTTTAACATAGATCCCATCTATATAGTTACTATTAAAATTTAAATTGGAACCATATTTTAACATAGTCTATATAGAACAGATCTATTTTAAAAAATTCCTAAAGAGATATATATGCTTTTGTATTGATCACGATCATTGATATTGCAGCTTGATGTTATTTTTAGATTATGCTCTTCTCTTGTGTTTCTTTTAAGTAGACATGTATTAATTTTTGTATCATGAATCAAACTTGATGTTTTAGTGTCCCTTTATTTATTTATTTTTCTTGTGGCAAAGATGTCCCTTTATTTTAACTTTGATTTTTCTGTTTTCTTTTGCTTTGAAAATTGAGGATAAGGTAGTGGAGTGAGTAAATGGGAATTTTAGATGACGAAAGTGTGGAATCTGAGAAATGTTGTGTTTCCAAACTTAAAAACCTGTGCTACATTCGATCATCTTTGAAGGAATATAGGTTTTTGAAGTAGTTGTAAACTTGTAATAAATGATTTTTGTTATCGAAATTGGGCGGGACTCCTCTTTACTTCTTTCATTTAAGGTTTAAGCTCTTTTTTTCCACCTAAAGGTAACGTGAATAAAAAAATGAAAATTTAAATGCATACATTGATTGATTCTGATTATAATTCTAGACTGATTCTAAATCCATCTCCTCTACATATCTTTCACCAATATATATACATATGCGTATGTATGTATGCATATATATATATCCTTCCACTATGGGGAAGCGCACACTGTAAGGAACTTTCGGTCTTCCATAAATTTATAGATAATGAAAAGAGTCAAAATTGGAGAGAAGTTATGTTGATGGCTATATAGAATAATAAAAATACTTATTTTTTTTATATTTGAGTAATTTATTATTATTTTATTTACTTTTTTTTTTTTGTGTGAAGTCCCTTATTTTTTTGCCATTCACCTTTTAAGAGGACGCCACCACAATGAAAACTTGAAGAGACTTCTAGTTGATTTAGGAAAAAAAGATAATAATAATAAAGGACTCAAACAAAAAAATAAATTATAATAAATTGTGACTCAAATAGAAAAATAAGTTTTTCATATGTATAATTTATGGAACCTATACTAAAACCAATGAAATTAAAAAAAAAAAAGTAATTTTTTCTACTTTTATTATTTTAAATTTATGTGATCTTAGTACTTAATAAATGAGAAAAAATAAGAGAAAAGTATGGAGAACATAAAGTGATTAAGTTTAAGCCTTTAAGGTTATTAGTTTATGATCTTTGGCTCTTTCTTTTTTCTTCTACATTTTTACTAGAACATTTATTTAAAAAATATATAATATTATCTTATTAATATTATTTTATAATTTTATAGGGTGGATACATGAATTCTAAATTTTGTACCCTTATAGCTTATTATACAGGTTCTAATATGGGTACAAGATAAGAAAACTTTGTATCTATACCTTACTTTATTGGAACAGGTTTCCAAAAGTTTCTCTTTGAAATCAGCCTTATAATTTTTAATACTTATCTTAAACCTGCATGATTGAGTAGGTAACAAAAACCCATCTCTAAATTTAACTTAGATGAAAGAACTCTATCTCAAGACTATAATAGAAAGTATCAAAAGGTAAAGAATAATTTTTGCACGTAAGCCGGAATATAAATGTATTAAAGCCATATTTGTTTGTCATCCAATAAAATTTTAATTATTTTCTCCATCTATTCTTATGAGTAAATTTTAGTTAGCCATTCACTTACTTAAAATCATGCATATATCTAAGAAAAATATTGATAATTTAAAAAAAAATGTGATGAACCTTCGTCGAAAAGTGGAAATAAATAATTTTCTTGAGTAAATAGATGAAGGTTGTCATAATGTACTTCGAGATGGGAGGAAAGGGAGATTATTGAAACAATAACGTCTTGGTTTTCTTAAACGTTAGAAGACAAACCATTTTTTATTTATTAGCATTATAGATATATATGAAGTAGTTGTTTTCTTAGAATAAAATTTGTAAATGAGTTCAACTACTCATAAGTGGAGCTTAAATGAATCAAACTATTAATGAATTATCCGAGTTCAATTAGAGTAGTTGATCCAATCAAACTTGAGCTTCGTAATGTCCAGCTGACTTGCTTGTGAGCTTGATTGTGCTCAAATCGAGTATGAATATTAGTTGAGTTTGAGTTGACTTTTAACATTAATGCTATTATTATTAAACGAAAATATATTTTTGGATGAGTTGACCTTAATGGGTTTTATTGAAGCGATCTTAAGCTTATTGAATGTCACTTTGAGTCAAACTTGAGTTCAAAATTCTAAGTTCGATCGATCTTGAGTCGAACTATAGCTCAACATGGTATCATTTCTACTCGACTAATTTATAATCTTACTGTTACTCAAGATCGACTTGAGAGCTCAACCCTTGAAGGAAATAAGAGACTGACATATGTCTTCTCATCAAGTCAATGAATTTGTTGGAGCTTGGCTTATGCCTCAAGAAGGTCATCTTGTGTTGTTGCTTGACCTTGGTCATTAGGTTATCAGACAAGTATTGGAGAGCTCGAATCGAGCCCTTGCTAAATTGGCAAAGGGCTTAGCCCATACTATAAGGAAAGTGACCTAAACTTAGAGGTGCACGTTCGAAATAACTCATCAACAAAATTCAATTAGACATGATATTTAATAAACTGAAACTCAATGTTTAAATTGATGAGTAAAAGTTTGGTATATATGATATTTAAATATTTCAAACTTTAAATTCAAAATTAAAAAAAAAAAAATCTAATTTATTACCCCCCCCCCCCCCCCCCCCCCCCCTTCCTTCTCGCTCTCTCTCTCTCTCTCTCTCAGAGATGATAAGAATGTAGCAAAGACTTTAATTTAACAAGACTTATTTTGTTGTTCTGCATCATCCATGTGCAAATATGCTGTGGAAGCATTGGATATAATATATTAAACCAACGTATGTGCATCAAAGAAGTAGATTGAACTTTGATTGAAATATCGAGTTAAATCAACTTCTTAATAGCAATAGCATGGTAGTTGCAACGTTTAACAACGCTAATTGATGAATTTTTTTTAAATGCCTTTAAGAAATTGTTGGTTGTTAAATACGTTTTTCTAATTAAGTGAGAAAACCGGTAGGTTTTAATTTAAAACTGAGGATTTATGGTTGTTTGATCTGTTTAGGATTCAAATATAGTTTTATATACATACATACAGAGTTATGAAACAAAAAAAAAAAAAGGTAATATCTTAGCCATTGTTGATTAAGTAGCTGGAGTCCCTTACTTTATTTGCCCTACTTGACATCTTGCAATTTTTGGATAATCCATTACCACTATCCTTTTTACATATTTCTAAAAGAAAAGAGGTAGGGTGTATATATATATGTATGTATGTAAAGAAGAAGAAGCTTCCTCTAAATCTAACATTTGCATCCATTCGATAAGGTTGCTTGCAATTGCAACAATGTTTTCTCATAAGTAATAATTACATTACATTAGGGTACTTAGTAGCAAAGTAAAGTAGCCATTGTAGTTGAATTATGAATCATTATATGTAAGAATTGTTTTTGCAAGCGAAATTTGATCTTCGGATAAATCGCCCATGTTTCTACTGTAACAATATCTAATTTGCTAATTCTTTTTACATGGCCAAACATGAAACCCATTTTCCTCTACTGTCTCTCACTACTCCCCCTATTGTTGTAGCCCAATTTTTAAAGACTGATCCATCTATATTTAATTTAATCTAACCTATTTAGGGCAGGACCAACATAAACCTCTGGTTTTAATTAATTTATCTTGACTTTGATTCTGGCTAAATAACTTGTCATTTCTTGAAAGTCAAATTCTCTGCAACATGAAATAAAAAATGTATTGCTTTGAAGGAATAAACATCAATAGTATTCTTTTTGTGAACTTGACAATTCAACTTGATCTAGTATAAAAAATCAAGTTTAGATAAAATGTTAGTCATGATGAGTTTGCTAGATTCTAGAAATGTCTCCTAACTCTACGTAATTTCTAAAAGGATGCACTAAGTCCTCAATCTTTTCATGACATTATGGGCATAACGCCTGATCTAAAATTCTCCTAGCTTTAAGGTTTGCCGACTTAGGAAGGCTATCATTTGGAATTCACCACAAAACAATTTCAATTTAGGGGCAAAAGGGCAATTCGATATCTATCTCAAGGTTCTACTGGTAGAGTATAATGGGCCCCTAAGGTCGAACCAACTGGATTGTGGTGGCCTCTTGTGCCTTAGCCCCAATTGCAAAAACAAACAAAGGTAAGTAGAATTGTTGGGAGTTGTCCCTAAGGCCACTTTGATGCCTAAATTATGGATACTTGTAAAGAAATATGTAATGCGATGGATGAGAGTTGAAAGAAAAGGGGTGGAGTGTGAATGAGTGGATAGTCTTACTTTTTGAGGGAGAGAAATCAAGTATTTATATATTAATTGAGCCCTTGTTAACTCATTGTGCGCGACCTTACGTTTTAAGGGCTTGGGGTTGGTGAAATCTTTTAATGATGGTAAGGAGTGATTATTGTTATGCCCTGAAACGGCGAAGTCGTAACAGTCCTGTCGTGCAAACCATTCTAAGATAGAAGTTGGCCTTACAACCGTTATCCTAAACCTGATCTACACAAGGTGTCTACGATTAACCTGTTTTAAAGTAAATAGTTCATAAATTAAATAAATTGTTTACTTGTGAATTTAAGAAGAATAAATATTCACATTAAATTAATTTGAGTGTATTTACAAGATTTAGCAATCTATTCACAATTTAATGGAGTAATTTGTAATCTAATGTTAAAAGCTTTAAAATAAATCTAACTAAAGAATGAATTTGGTCTTCTATTTACACCCTCACTCCCTAGGATCCCGCAGTTGCTAGCATTAAGGTGATTATAGGCCGCTTCATCGCCAACACCTGCAACGACGGCTATAAAGATGTGAGTAACCACAACTTAGTAAGTTATAACGGAAACTTAAAACTATACCATAAACACAAACAAGGTTATCAACCAAAGTATTAGGTGTAATGCATGTTCAAATAAATGCTATCGCACGATGTTATCTGGCCTGTCATGAGATTAGAGAAATTACGTTCGCTCTAATCCTGGTTGAGGAATTACCATTAATGCAACAGCTCATAACTAAACCCAAGCTTGTGCAATGGAGACATCGCTCCTCCCGTGATTACCTTTGAACTATTGACTTCACCCTTGCCGTGACCTCTTTACTTGTCATTTAGTTCAACTAAAAATGAAGAAGGGACCCATTATACTATCCAGTGCTATCTTTTTTGAAGGAGTCGGTATTTGGCCAGAGAATCCTAAGTTTCCCCTAATGGGTTGCTATGTAAGTCCGATTTATGGTTACAAGTCATATATTTGTTAAGTCTAGTTTAAGGTGATTAATCATCTCATACAATACAAGCCAGAACAACAAATAGAATCATAGCATCACTTATAATCAAGCACATGCATACAACCAACTATTTAACAAGTACAATCAAGTATAATCTCAAGCCTTCAAAATACAGCAACGTATTAATCTCAACTTACCTTAACTCCTCGCTTGCTTACTTGAGGTGGGACTCGTTTAGTCCATCGCCAATGATTCCTATAATACCGACGTTGTCTTAGTTTTCATATAATTATTATAAGTTTGTTTTATTCTACAACACTTATTATTATCTTTGGTTCAGGGTTTAATATGTCCAATTATCCAGTTTCTCAAATCTTTTACAATTATTCTTGGTTTGGGGTTAGGTTTTGGTTCAGTTTCCGCATCGATTTCTATATCAGGTTTTAGTTCAGTTTCTAAATACCGTTTTATACATAAATTTTAAAAACTCGTTTCAATACATAATGTGAAATTAATCACATTATTTTCCGGTACACTAAATACCATAATTATCCCTAATTAGTATTTTATTTTACCCGGTACATTTAAATCCTTATTAGTGTATCGAATTTACTCTTAATGTAAGAAATTTTTATATTTTTCATATAATTACCTAAATTTAAGTTTTTTATTAGATTTATTACATATTCTTATTATTTATATAATATCAATTTTTATTCTAATATCTTCTATTTATTATATTTCTAATAATTACATATCATGTACTATCACTTATTATATACATAATACACATCTAATATTTCTATCACTCTAATATTACCTTTATAGGACCAACTCGTATGTCATATCAAGTTGATTCATGAGTCCTTGATAGTTTTGTAGTGGGTCATACCTTGGAGCACGTTCCATCTCCGTTTTAAGCTTTTAGTAAGTTTGAACACATCCCTAATAAGGCTAACCTTATCTGCTCTTGGTACGACCTTATCAAGATCGAAGATGTGGCTTACTATCTTGACTTAACCATTCAGGCCTCCATCTACCACACCTTCCATGTTTCCCCACTGAAGAAGTTCCATGGATCTTTACCTTCTCACATGATTGATCCACTTGTAGTTATGGTTCTCGTGAAGTGGCACCATCGACCCAACACCGATGCAACCTGGGAATTTCTTGTAGATCTGAGGCTTCAATACCCAAACTCACCATTGTAGACAATGGTTTCTGAAGAGGGGGGCTGATGAAACACAAAATTAGGCATTAAGGTTTTGTTTAGAGAAACAGTACGAATAGAAGCTTCTTGTGCACGATAGAAATAAAAACAAGTTAAAAGTGGGAACTGAAGAACTAACTCCAGAAGTTGTAGACAAGACACCGTCTTATGAGAATAGGCTGGATAATGTCATTGGACGCCCATGTTAGGCTAAGCCTTAAGGCTAAGAAGCTGCCCAATTAATGAGGCCACCGATTACGACAGGAGCCAAACATAATTAGCTAAAAATGTAGGCTAATACTATAATTATTATAAATTGTAATTAACCTAGTGAGTAGCACATGGATACACAATGGAAAATTTTATTACACATGGGAGGGTTTTATCTACTATAAATATACACAATCTATGTACAAAAAAATCAGATGAGAAAAAAAAAAAAAAATATATATATATATATATATATTTCCTCCCAACTCTTACATTCGAGAGTGTTCTTATATTCGGGAATATTGCGTATTGTTATTGCCTTTGATTTTTGTAGCAAAACAATGTGAACAATGAAGATCACATGCATTTTATTTGAAAATCCTAATATATCAAAATCTTGTTTCTTCAAAGCAACAAGAACTATATTTGTTACAACGAGGAAAGCCTTACATGGAGAATTAAATAAAAAAAAAAATCCGGCTGGTCAAATGTTAATTCAAAATTAAAAAATCATGCTTTTTATGGACTAAGAATGAAGCACCAAATTAAGGCAACATTCATTACCTTTCAAAGATTGCAAGAAATAATTATGGAGAGACAAGTCAACTATACTTAAAAAGATGATCAACAAGTATGGAATCAATATCAGAGCAAAGATTTAAGATGTTCAGCAATTCAAATTTCAAATTGATAACAATTTACATGAGATGGAACAGCAGGAAGCAAATGATATATTTTCTATATTTACATTAATCAATAATTATTGAAAACTTTCCTTATCCATCAATTCTAGCAATTATGAAGGAGTTTATCTAAGTTAAAAGCTTTTAAAAATCGAGTACAAGAAGATAATACTGAGTTTTGGAGTGGAAATTCAAAAAACTCTTCATACTAGCAAAATTAGAGGATACTTCTATACCTCCATATTTCTTATTTACATTCTATACTCATGCTTATTATTGAAGGATCAATTAGTATTATTTCCTTGAAGTTTTAATTCTTCTTTTGAGTGCTAGGATTTGTTGTTAGTTAGAGGATTACACTTGTGTCTCTATAAATCTAAATTTAGTCAAGGTTGTTAAGAAGTCAAACTAAATAAATTGATCATAATCTCTTAAGTTGATTTGTTTGATTATAGTGGATAGTGTAACAAATTCGATGTGGAATACCAGGTTCCCAGCTGTGAAGTTAGAAGAGTGTAATAGATACAAAGTCGAAACACTATAATTTGAAATCTTCTCTTCCCTCTCTTTTTCTTTTCAATTATATTTTATTGTTTGTTTATATTACTAATACTTTCATACCAACATAGTTAAGTAATCAAGAGGTTTTATTATTTGAAAAAGTGCTTTTATTTTTAATAGTAACCAATTCAATCCCCATGGTTACTTAATCATAGATGTATGCAACTAGGTTAAACGAGCTAACTTAACCCAACTCACTTTAGATTGTAGGATTAATGAGTCAGATTCATTTGGCTTACTTTTTAAACATAATGTTAAGCTTGAATTTTTTAGGTTTTTCGTTTATTATTTTTCTTAACTTGACTTATATTGAAACCGATACCTATTCGATATAAGCCATCAATCAAGAATTAAGGAAAATCTAATATTCTATAAATTTGAAAAAAAAAAAAAATTGGAGTCGCTACTCGTTCAAAGTTAGGAAAAAAGTTTTGGTTAAAATCAATAGGGTGAATTAATTTTAACCTAGCCATCAATCTGTGGAAAAATCATTTTTGGAAAACCTAAGTTTTGAATATAGGCGGCTAATCTATTATACCCTAACAGGTACCTTCTTAACCTTTTGAATTTGAATTTACTTTCAAAATTATTTAAAAAGAATAATAACAATAATTCTAATTTACAAGTATTGAATAACTTTTATGTGTTAAAAAAATTAAGTTTATTTATTTATAAAAGGGAAAAAAAGGAGAAAATTTTGTACATTTTAAGTTGTCCCGTTATTTATGTATAAGTGCTTACATACTTGTTAGTTGGGATAAAATCTTTATAGTTCATTCTCGAAAATTTTAGAAGGTTGATTCATTTTAATTTTGAAAAGATAATCAAATTTACATTTTTAACCAATTAATTTTATTTAATAAAAATTCCAAAAATGTCCTAATTTGGTGTATTTATTTTTGGAAATTCTAAGAGAAGTCCTAAATTTGAAAAAAAAAAATTGATTAAATCTTATTTTCTTTTTTTTTTTTGGAAAATAATTTTTTTCGATGATAAAACACTTTTATTTTCTATTCTTTTTTTATATAATTTTTATTTTTTATGTTTATTTTTATTTTCTATTTTTGATCAAAACATGGTTTAAAAAAAAAAACTATCCCCTTTTTTTCTTTTCTATTTTTTCTTTAATTTTCTTTCTTTCTTTTCTTTTTTTTTTTTTTTGCAATAAAACATTAAAGAAATGAAAAAAAAATACAACACAAAAAAGTAAAAATAAAATACAAACAAAAGAAAAAGAAAAGGAAACTAGACTAAGGAAATAGTGCATAGGCCAGCACATGGGTCAGACAATTGGGTCTTGGGTTAGTTTAGATCGGATCCAGGTACTTGGTTCACACAAGAAAGAGTATAATGCACTTGCGATGGGATGCTTCTAGGTGATTTCAGTAGCAAAATGAGTTGGGAATCGTGTTTTTATGTGATTTAGATTGGTAGATTGGTGATAGGTCCGATGAAAGATATAACGCATTAACGCCTCACATGAGCTCAGGTCACACTTGATATAATACATAAGTATGACCAAAGGTCACTCACCACTAGTTCACACTTAATGAACTAGATAAGAATAGCTCGAAAGTAAGTAGCAAAACATTTAGCTAAAGAGAGTATGTTTGAAAAACCAAGATTGTATTCATTGTTGTAGCTATTATAATTCATAAGTATTTATATGACCTAATTAAGATGAATCATAGGTTAGAGTAAATTACAAAAAAGGATTTCTACTATTAAAGGAAAGGGAATAATTTTACAAGGGTACTGTTGTAATTGGGCAAAAAAAAAAATCCAATAACAACAAAGGACAATACGAATGTTAAAAAGGACAGTGTGCATGTTGTTTGCTTATTCTGTAGTCCTAATGACACTACTGGCTAAGCAGGGTAGGTCTGAATTGGTCAGGTCAGTATTGATAGTTTAGCAGCTCGATAGCTTGGATAATTGAGATTGGGAAAGGATTGGTTCAGGAGGTGGCTCATTGTTAGAATGACCTTGACATGGCTTGGGTCAATGGTATGTTGATTCGATTCTTGAATAGAGATGTTGTATAAGGGTTAGCTCGGCACATCAACTGATCACCTTAGTAGCTTCTTAGATGATGTGGAGAGCAAAGTAACTTGACAAGTCAAACTAAGAGATGCGCTGCTCCTTGTTGTTTAACTCACCTTGGATAGCTCGATGAACCATTTGAGCAAGCCTTCAAGCTCAAGAGCGCATGATTGATCCATGATTCCTATTATTCCCTCCGAGTTGTTTGAGATTTAGGATCAAATCTAATTCAACTCCATGTTACTCATCTTCAAGAATATACAGGTAGAGATCGGCAATGTTGAAGGAGTCCGTGACTCTATATTCTTCAGGTAGTTCAATCCTATAGGCATTAGGATTGATCTTTTCAAGTACTTTGAAGGGTTAATCAGCTTTGGGAGATAACTTGTTTTTCCTTAAGTTTAGAAACTGTTCCTTATTAAGGTAGATTCAAACCAGATCATTTGGTCAAAATTCTCTCTTCTTTTGTCCTTCACCTCACCTCTTAAGCTTGGTAGTAGCTCGGCTTAATTGTTCTACAACCTTTTAATGCATGCCTCTGATGGCCTCAACTCTTTCTACTGTTGGCTGGTCATCGTTTAAGCTTGGAAGGAGTGTTCGGTCAATTGAGGTCTCAAGGTCGAACCTATAGGTGACCTTAAATGGAGTCATGATTGTTACACTGTGGGCAGTCCTATTGTAGGCGAACTCTATGATCAATAGGCACATATCCCAATCAACCATGTTTTGGCCAATAGCAATCCGTAGTAAAGTTCCCATTATTCTATTGACAACCTTGATCTATCTGTTTGTTTATGGATGATAGGACGTGCTGTATAATAGCTTGGTTCCCATCTATCTCCATAATGTTTTCCAAAAGTGACTTATGAACTTTGGGTCCTGGTCTAAAACAATGGTTATGAGTACTTTGTGAAGCTTGACCACTTCCTATAAGAAAAGAAATAGCTGAAGCATCGTTGGTTTTTTAAGAAGGCACCAAGTGTGTCATCTTGCTAAATTGATCTATGAGCACCACGATGGAGTCTTTCTCTTAGGACGTCCTTAGCAATCCTAACATAAAGTTTATATTTAGCTCGGACCATGGTTTAGTCTGGATGGGCAAGGGCAAATAGTATCCTTACTTAGTTCGGCTCTTCGCTTTTCTATAGGCAACACACCTTTCTAATTCAGATTAGACGTCTCTCATTATTCTTGGCCAAAAGAATCTTAAGGATAGTACCTCATGAGTTCGGTGCTGGCCAAAGTATCTTGACAATCCTCTTCTATACGCCTTACGTACTAACAATTCTCTCACGGAATAGGTCAGGATACATAATCTCCTCTTCCTAAATAAGTATTTGTCCTCCCTATGATAGTCATTAAATGTTTGTTCTTCCTTACACTTGGCATAGATGGGACCAAAATGTAGATCTTTTGCTTATAAATCCTTTATCATTGAAAAACAAAGTAGCCTGGTCTGTAGCTCAATTAGGAGAGAACATTGTTTTGATAAGGCATCAACTATTACATTGTTCTTCCCATTCTTATACTTCACAACATAAGAAAATCCCTTGATAAACTCAACCCATTCGGCTTGTCTTCGAGACAACTTGTGTTGACTCTTAGGTATCTTAAAGATTCATGATCAATGTAAATCACAAACTCTTTAGGTTGCAGATAGTGTTGCCATACAAGAAAGGCTTGGATCAAGGAGTAAAACTCCTTATCATAAACGGAATAATAGAGTATAGCTCTTCTAAGTTTCTCATTGAAGTAAGCAATAGGTCAACCTTCTTTCATTAGCATAGCACCTATGCCTAGTCTGGACGCACCACACTCCATTTCAAATACTTTGTCAAAGCTTAGTAGAGTAAAGACAAGGGTTGTAGTCAACTTCTCCTTCACCTCTTCAAAGTTCCTTTACTCCTTATCTCCTCATCAGAACCCAACGTTCTTCTTCGACAATTCGGTGAGTTGGGTTACAATCATACCGAAATTCCTTATAAATCTCTGATAGAATTATGCTAGGTTGTGGAAGCTTCTTACATTAGCTAAAGTGGCTAGCGGGGGCCATTTGACGATCACTCTTATCTTCTCACCATCAACTCATATTCCACCACCACCTACAATGAACCCTAAGAAGATTGCTTCGGGTTGGCAAAAGTCATACTTCTTTAAATTGACGTAGAGCCTTTTAGCTCGGAGTTTTGCAAAGACTGCTCAAAGATGCTCTTGGTGAGTCTTCAAATTAGGGCTATATGCTAGGATGTCATTGAAATAAACCATCACAAACTTCCATATTAGTTCTCGGAGCACATAATTCATCTGTGACATAAATGCGCTTGGTGCATTTAATAGTCTAAATGGCATCACAAGCCATTCATACAATCCATGGCGTGTCTTGAATGTGATCTTCCACTCATCACCCTTGCGCATTCAGATTTGATGGTATCCAGATTTGAGGTTGATCTTAGAGATTACTTTTGCTCCATTCGAGTCATCTAGCATATCATTAAGCCTTGGTATAGGATACCTGTACTTAATTGTAATGTGATTGATTGCTCAGCTATCTACATATATTCTCCATGACCCATCTTTCTTAGACAACAACAAGGCCAGCATGGCATATGGGCTAAGGGATTCTCGTATATTCCTTTTCTTCGTCAACTCATCTACTTATCCATGTAACTCTATAGCCTATTCAGGGTTTAGCCTATAGTCAGGCTTGTTTGGTAGTGTGGTTCTTGGTTGCAAGTCAATTGCATGTTTAACGCCTTAAATGGGAGGTAGGCCTTCCAGTAGCTTACATGGGAGTAGATCGACAAACTTATCCAATAAGATTTTCACCTCGGTAAGCACCATTCCCTCCTTGAATCTCATTTCTAATACCCTTTTAACTAGCAAGTAGGTCGACTCTTTAAGTTCCATCTCTCTTTTCAACTCAACTCAAGTAGTCACCAAAGCCTCTTTCTTCAAGACTCGATTTGACTGGGTTTGAATGACTTTTACTTGCTTGGTAGTCATAGGGCTCAACTTCACCTTTCTACCCTCGTGCTCCATGGAACATGTATTTCTTCTTCCATCATACATTACGATTCGGTTGAACATCCATGGTCATCTAAGCAAAATATGGGATGCACTCATGGGTAACATATCACAAAGCACTTCATCTTGATAGTTACTAATACAGATCAACACTAATACTTGTTTTTTCACTTGCAAGGCTCTCTTGTCACTAAAATAATGTAGCTTATAAGGTTTTGGGTAAGGCTTGGTCGGCAACTTCAATTGTTGGGCCATGAAAGTAGAGGCTACATTGGTTTAACTCCCGCTGTCAACAATTAGGGCACATAGTGACCCATTTACCTTGCATCCAATGTGAAAAAGATAGCACAAGACTTACATTCATTGTCCTCCTCAACACTAGAATGGTTGGCAAAAAATTACCTTCTTCACCATAGATGACTTCCTCCTCTTCCTTGGATAGTTCGGTTTGCCCGATCTCTTTCGGCTCTTTTACTTCCTCATAAGTACTATCTACCTCAACAGTTAGTGCTTTACCTTGGATTACTAGGGTTCTTCTATTTGGACATTAGGTGCGGCTATGTGTTTAAATCCTTGACATTTGAAACACTTGATCTCACTCGTCTTTCATCTTAAACTCTAACCTTTCTCAAACTTTCTCAGGATCTCGTTCTCCTCTACTTGGGTAGTTTGAGCAAGTCAAGTCTCAATAACCTTACTTGGTTCCATCCGTACAAGTTTGCTTGGAACAAATCGGTTACTA
Organism: Lumnitzera littorea; assembly: GCA_024138015.1. Taxonomy (NCBI): domain Eukaryota; kingdom Viridiplantae; phylum Streptophyta; class Magnoliopsida; order Myrtales; family Combretaceae; genus Lumnitzera; species Lumnitzera littorea. The sequence continues at coordinate 109,195,280 of JAMXBB010000004.1, read as the reverse complement.
CTAGGTTAGCTGACAGGGGGTTAGAACCTTCCTGTTTGGCGCCTTTCTAGCCTTTGGGCAGCTCAGATATCTCATTAAGTGATCTAATATCTATGGTTTTCTAGAACATCTCCAATCTCGTACTTCAATCCATCATTGAACCTTTGGTCTTCAGGCTTAATGACTTCGTATTGAATCATTAGCATTTGAAATTCCCTTATGTAGGCATCAACAATCGATCCTCCTTACCTCAGCTTTTGTAAGCTTTTGAAGACATTCTACAAATAGTAGCTTAGAATAAACCTTCTCCTCATGACCCTCTTTATCTCATCCTCACTCCTAAATTCTCATTCTCGTTCTCGTTCTCCTTCTCTTCTTTGAGTGTCTTGCATGTTCTTTCCCTATAGGGCTACATAACCAGTAAACTCTAACATAGCAAGTCTAACCTTTGCATTATCTAATACTTTGTAGCATTCAAATTATTTCTCAATCTTATCTACCCAATCTAAGGAGTCCTAAGCATCACCATTCTCAAAAAAACTTGGAATACACATTCTTAACCTTTTAACTCTAGGGGCTTAAACATTCCTCTCTTCTAGTTCATAGTACTACCTTGCTTTGTCATCTCCTTCCTCTTCTTCTTCTTCTTCTTTAATTTCGTTGAGTGCTAGCATATGCCTAATAACCTTACCCATTCCTTTAGCTTGAGGAGGTTAAGTTGGGGCATTAACTTGGCCAAATTGACCATTCCCTCTCTCAAGCTGTTCACATCCTTTTTTGGTTTGTTTTTAGCTCACTACCTATCTTCATTGATGCTAGTCACCAAACTATCTACCGGGTCAATAAGCCCATCCAATCAATCACCCATTAACTAAGGTATAAAGCTTCCTTATTGTCCTTGGCCATTCTGAGCACTACTCTTTTGGTTACCTAAAGTTCCTTAAACACTTGAATTTGACATTGTCGGCTATCTCATAAGATTGTTGGTTAAAATACTACTTCAAGTTCTCTCTGTGAATAACAACAGCAGAACAATAACTAATACTCCCACCACTATGACAACTACATACAAGGAATAAGCAAAGACTCACACTCTATTTTGTGTATAAGAAATAAGAGAAAACAGAGCACCGAATTTCTTCAACACTATTCACCTACCAAACTCCTATGTTAATAACAGAACTTCTAATACAAAAAAGTAGTAACAAATTACTCAAAGAACAAAGTAAAAAGAACTAGCTTTGAATATAGCTAACCTCTAATACCAAGATGATACAGTCTAATGTGGATGAACATACAACGTCTGGCATTGTATGAACCAAAGGTGTAGGTCCAAACCTCGAGATGGTTCAAAGTGTAAATGAAAGTCGAAGGTTGAGTAAGGAGTCCTTGTGCACTAACAAACGATATGATGCACCAACGCTTCACATGAGCTTAGGTCGCACTTGATATAACGTACAAGTGTGGTCGGAGGTCATTTGCCACTGGTCTACACTCAATGAGCTAAATAAGAATAGCTCAAGAGTAAGCAACAAAATACTTAGCTTAAGAAAGTATGTCTAAAAAGTCAAGACTGTATTTACTGTTGTGGCTATTACAATATACATGTATTTATATGACCTAATTAGGGTAAATCCTAGGTTAGAGTAAATTACAAAAAATAAGATTTTTACTAGTAAAGGAAAGGGAATAATTTTATAAGGGTACTGTTGTAACTGGGAAAAAAGAATATTAAGTGGCAGCAAAGGGCAATATGAATGTCAGAAAGGATAGTGCACGCGTCGTTTGCTCATTCTGTGGTCCTAATGGCATTATTGGCCGAGTAGGGTAAGTCTGAACTGGTTAGGTTGACATCAGTAGTTTGGACAATTGGGATTGGGAAAGGATTGGTTTAGGAGGTGGCTCATTGTCAAATTGGCCTCAACATGGTTCAAGTCAGCAGTATGCTAATTCAATTCCTAAATAGAGGTGTAGTACAAGGGTCAACTCGGCATGTTGGCTAATCACCTCGATAGCTTTTTAGATGATATGGAGAGCGAATTAAATTAACAGGTCGAGTTGAGGGATATGCTGCTCCTTGTTTTATAATTCACCTTGGACAGCTTAATGAACCATCTAAGCAAGCCCTCCAACTTGAAAGCCTGTGATTGGTCCATGATCCTTATCAATTGGGGTGTAAAGCAAGTACTAAGGCTTAAGGTGGTCATTCGATGATAATTCCAAAGTAGAGGGTTGTAATAGAGTTAAGTTGCACGTGGTGGTGGCTACTAAGAGTAAAAGGAGGATGTGGCCTTAGGTTTTCGGGTGTGATGCCGGTAGTTTCGAGTTAGGGGGTAAGGCATCAAGCAAGGAAGGAGGCATTGGAGAGCTTGTTGAATGGAGATGTTAGCTATGGTGGTGATTTGGTTCAATCACCACACATGAACTATAAGGCTGGAGAGAGAAACAACCACCTTAGTTAGAGAGAGAGAGTATCGAAAGAGAGAATGAAAGAGTGAATGGGAGTGAGCTGATGGCTTGGAGTGTTTTTTTTTTTAGCTCCAATTTGTAGTATTATAGCTCAAATCAAAGATGGAAATAGATTGAATGCTACTAAATCGAGGTTGAATGTAGGAGGATGACCAAGATTTGTTCTTCAAATTTGGGTGCAGATTATAGTTGTTTTTGGTCAAATACGTGTCTAACATGTCCATTCTTGCTAAAATGAAAGATCATAAGCTTTGATTTGCATTGAATAAAAAGAATTACTCGAATTCGATTCATTGAGAAAATTCAAGTTTCTAGTTTTTTCTTGATTTTCAATTCCAAATTAAGCCCTCTAAATGAATGTATAAGGACATAATCTTAGGTTTAATGCATAGTATCCCGAGTCTACTTCACGATTTCATCATTAATTTGATGAAATCGCAAAAAAAAAAAGAAAAAAGGGGATGAAAAAGAGGTTGGAAGTACATTGTTCAAATGGAAAAGTACGAGCATCCTAGGGAAAGTGAAAGAAAATTGATATGGTTAACCAATTACAGGCTGACACGTGCTCACGCAAGTAAAATAAAATGTAAAAGGCACTCAACACCTCTAGTGAGAATTGATACCAAGACTTTTGCCTCTCTTCTAATACCAAGACTAAGTGTAGTACCATTGGGCTAGTTGGCCTATTCCATACTCTCTTTTGCAAGCAAAATGTATATAAGACATAAAAATAACCTAAGCTAAATTAAAATAATAAGCCTATCCCAAAACCAACCCAAACAGTACCCTTAAGCTTTTCATTTGCTTACTATTCTAACATTTTTCCCAACCTTTCTATTTTATTCAATTTCTTGAAAATTTCATTTATTATATATTTTCCAATTTTCCAATTTTTTGGTAATTTTCTTGAAATTTTCTCTTTTTTATTTTTCTAAATTTTCTTATTTTGTGTTTTTCCAAATTTTTTATTTTTTTTTGTATTTTTGAATTTTCTTTTTTTTTTGGGTGTTTTTCTAAATTAGGACTCTTTTTTTTTTTTATTCTAAAAGAAACTCTAAAATTACAGGGGCGGAGGTGGAGGTAGGAATGAGATGTCTGCAATTGCCTCTTTTTGTGGCTAAGTTTAAAGTAAAACTACACCACAAAAATAAAAGAGATACCATTTTTGCCTTATGGATAAACTTATATTAAAAGGTGCTGCAATCGGCTAGTTATCTTAAGCCTAATCCAATGGGGATTTTAGTGAAAGGTACAAGATGTTCAAGAAGAGAAGGATGGTGCTCAAGAGTTGGTAGATAAGAGATTGAAGAAAGGGAACCATTTTCAAAGTTGGTAAGATCTTAAAATTAAATTAAATGGAGGGTAGGGCCTCAAGAGATAGGCAAGAACCTTAAAATTGAACGAAGGTTAGAGCGTTGAGAGTTGGCAAGAACCCAAAAGGAAATTGAATGAAAAGTAGCACCATAAGAGCTAGCAAGAAACCTAAAATGATATTGAATGAAGGGTAGCACCTCGTAAGTTGGCAAAAACCGTAAAATGGTACTGAATGGAGGGTAGTACCTTATGAGCAAAAACCGTAAAATGATAATGCTCTGTGAGTTAGCTAGACTAGCAACCCTAAATGAGAAATCGATTTAAAACTTAGTCATGCTCCTTTGAGCTAACTAACCTAGGCAAGAGCATCTTTAGGGTATTAGCAACTCTTAAATAAGAATTCATTTAGAAAACCTGATCATGCTTGTCACGCCCCAAAGCAGTAAAGTTGTAACAGCCCCACTATGTAAACCATTTTAAGATAGAAATTGGCCTTACAACCGCTATCCTAAACCTGATTTACACAAGGCGTCCACAACTAACCTACTTTGAAGTAAACATTTTGTAATTTAAATAAATCATTTACCTAAGAAAGTGAGAAAATATATATATACACTAAAATTTAATTATTACAATTAACGTTTACAATATATCTCCGTAATATATTTCCTAGTTATTACATTATTCAAAAATGAAAAATTCTAAAATAAAAGCTTAGACCTTAAAAATATATATTTGTTCTTCAAATGTTTTTCCTCACTCCCTAAGATCCAGCAATTACTAACTTCAAAGTAGTTATAAGCCGCTTCTTAGCCAACACTTACACGATGTCTATAGGGATGTGAGCAACCATAACTTAGTAAGTTAGGATGGAGGAATTAAAACTATACCGTAAACATAACAAGGTTATCGACCAACTTATTAGGTGCAATACATATTCAAGCAAATGCCATCGCACGACATTGTCCAGCCCGTCGTGAGATTAGAGAAATTGCGCCCGCTCTAATCTGGGTTGAGGAGTTGCCATTAATGCAATAGCTTACTACCAAACCTAGGCTTATGCAATGGAGACACCGCTTTTCCCATGACTACCTTTGAACAATTGACTTCACCCTCGCCGCGATCTCCTCTCCTGTCACTTAGTTCGACTAAGGATGAAGAAGGGACCATTATGCAATCCTGTGCCATCCCTTTCGAAGGGGTCAGTATTTGGCCGGAGAATCTTAGGTTTCCCCAATGGGTTGCCATGTAAGTCCGATTATGATTACATGTTGTATATTTGATTAGGTCAAGTTTAGGGTGATCAATCATTTCATACAAATCATACAATACAAGCCAAAACAACAATTAAAATCATAGCATCACTCATAATCAAGCATATGCACACAACTAACTATCTAACAAGCACAACCAAGTATAATCTCAAGCCTCCAAAATACAATAACGTATTAATCTCAACTTACCTGGACTCTTCGCTCACTCACTTGAGGTCCAACTCGCTCAAGTCATCGCCGATCATTCCTATAACACAAACGTAGTTTCAATTTTTCATATAATTATTATAAGTTGGTTTTATCCTATAACGCTTATTGTTATGTTTTGTTTAGGGTTTAATATATCCAGTTATCTAGGTTCTCAAATCTTTTACAATTATTCTAGGTTTAGGGTTAGGTTTGAGTTTAGTTTCTGCATCGATTTCTAAATTAGGTTCTAGTTCAATTTCTAAGTACTTTTTATACTTAAACTCTAGAAATTCGTTTCAACTCATAATGTGAAATTAATTACATTACTTTCAGATATCCTAAATACCATCATTACTCCTAGTCAATATTTTATTCCACCCGGTACACTTAAATCCGTATTAGTGTATCGAATTTACTCTTGATGTGAGAAATTTTTACATTTTTCATATAATTACATAAATTCAAGATTTCTATCAAGTTTATTATATATCCCTATTATTTATCTAAATCAATTTTTATCCTAATATCTTATATTTATTATATTTTTAGTAATTACATATTATGTATTATTACCTATTATGTATATAATATATATCTAATATTTCTATCACTCTATTTACCATCTTCCAACATCAATTATCATTTCAAAATATATAAATTCATCCTAAATCAGATTTTACACCTAATTACCCTAATTTAGAAAATTAACTTAAAATTTACTATTTTTCCCTATTACTTATTTACTATATAATTAACCTAATAATTACATCTAACACCTTAAATACTACAAGTATCATACTTCATCAGATTTTAATATCCTAAAACATATAATTATTCACTAAATCAATAATTAACTATTTAATTACTTAATTAACCCTAAATTACCCATTTTATGCCTCATTTTAAGGCCTAAAAATTATCTAAAAATTTTGAAAATTAATTTTTGAAAACGGGCTTCATAGCACTATTTTATATCATCTAAGTAGTCTATACAAAAATTTTGAGCTCAAAACTACACTCCTAAGGTCATTTATTTCTAAATTAAAATATGTTCGATTTTGTATGATTTCTTAAGGACTATATATCACGGGACATATTTTCATTAAAATAATATTTTTTTCTAAAAATTACACACTAAAATATTTCAGAATAACAAAATTCATAATTTTCTAAGAATATTTACTATTTTTATAAAATTACACAAAATCGAGCTGAAAATTGAACTCACCGATCTAGGTGGCTCCGACCACCGCCGACCACCGTAGCCTTGTCGATTGGTCTAGGCGCTGCCACCACCATGTTGTGGTGGTGGCCGTCCACTCCTAGGTGTTCGTTCCCCTTTAAGGCCCTAATTGCATAGTTTTTTTTTTTTCCTAATCCTAATTTTTCTCTCAATTTCGCCTCTCTCTATTTTTCTCACTCTCTAAACTGACCAAATGAGCTTCTGAAATTTTCTTGCTATTTATAGAGCTTTAGGAAAATTATTATGTATTAATTAGACAAGACAATTGCCTTATCTTTTCTTTTTTCCACTTTCTATTTATTGCATTTTAATTGGTTGATTTCCTTCTTTAATTTTCAGATTGCTACGCCTCACTTCTGGACTTTTCCTCATTTTTCTATATTTTTCTTGATTTTTCCTTAATTAATTATGAATTTTATTTAATTATTTAGTATTATTTTAGCACATTCCGCGTATTTTAAGTAATTACGCGTATTTCTACCTACATGTAAATTTATATATAGTAAAAATAAATATTCCTAAATATTATTTAGGTCATTTTATGATTTTTAGTATGTATGTAATTTATCTCTAGCGATTCGTTAATTATTAGAATGCATTTTACGTATTTTTGATAAATAACGAGTTATATACTTAAAATTTAGAATTTTTATATTCTTTTATTTTATTGCTTATTTTCTTAAATTCAAACTTACGGGATCATTTTTTATTAATATTTCTAGCTTTACTTATAATTTAAGCTCGATCGGAACCTTAAGTGATTGGTTGTAAAGCTTACAATGCTCCTTTAAAATGACTAACTTAGGCAAGAGTGTCTTTAGAAAACTAGCAACCCTAATTGAGAAATTGATCTAAAACATGGTGATGCTCCTTTAGGCTAACTAACCTAAGCGGGAGCATCTTTGGGGAACTAGTAACCTTAATTGATCTGAAACCCAGTCGTATTCCTCTAAGTTGACTAATCTAGGTAGCAACCTTCACTAAGAAATTGATATGAAACCTAATCGTACTCCTTTGAGCTAATTAACCTAGGCATGAGCATTTCTAAAGGACTAACAATCCTACATTGGGAAATTGATATGAAAACTAGTTGTGTTACTTTGAGCTTACTAAATCTTAAAAGCTGGTTGAAATAGGGGAAAGCACCTTATAGGTTGGCTAAGACTTTAAGAATGATTGTTGAAAGGGAAAGTACCTTAGCAGCTTGAGAGATTGACAAAGGGGAAGTTCCTTATAGGCTGGTTACTGCCTTAAGAGTAATTGGTAAGAGGGAAGCGCCTTACAGGCTTGCTAAAACTCTAAGAAAGGTTAATAAAGGCAAGTGCTCTATGATCTTGTTAAAATCGAGAAATTGATGAAGGAAAGCACTTTATGGGCTTGCTAAACCTTAAGAGAAATTGATGAAAGGAAGCCACTTATGGGCTTACTAAAACCTTAGGAGAAATTGATGAAAGGAAGTACCTTGTGGGCTTGCTAAACTTTAAGAGAGATTAGTGAAAGGGAAGTTCCTTATGGGCTTATTAAAAACCTTAATAGAAACATGAGTCGGGATAACGCTTTATGAGGTAGTTAGAACCTTAAAGGAAATGTAAGTCGGGATAGCGCTCTTATGATTTGACTAAAAACCTAAAAGAGATTAGATAAGCCAAAAAAGAAAAAAGGGAAGGGGGAACGAATGCAACCAATTTGAAAATTTTACAAACAAGGGATTTGTTGATTGAAAACTATTTATGATGAAAAAAGGCATGAGGGGTAAGGTCCCTTGATTTGAATATGAGTCAATGGATATCAATCATGAGGACAACTACATCAGAGAGAATCACTTAGACAGATAAGGTCAACTTAAAAGATGTGACCACATTGGATGAAAGTAAACAACTTGATTTAAAAGCCTTGACATAGATTTGAAAATGGGTGGAAAACTTGTAATAAGCCTTTACATTCCCTCTTTCTCTCAGTATTTTTTATTTTGTCTTTTTTTTTTTTATATTTTTTGAAAGTTTGCTAATGGTATAAATTCTTATTTAAAGAGCTATAACAATTCTCTTCCTTGATAACCATATAGTGTATCTTACTCTTCTCAATCTCAAAAAATATCTCTTAACCCTAATATCGTTAAGGCTAAACTGGTGACATGCTAAGCTTCTTAATGGGGCTATACGAATTTTAGTGTTCTCTACTTAAGGAAAAGATAACTCATGATTAGTTTAGTTGAAGAGAACTTCCTTACATACTCTTAGTTTAGATTTCACCATTGACTACTGTTCTAAAAAATATAGTCTAGTTTTTAAGTGATATCCTTTAATCAATTGATTAGATTTTTTTAGGTTCAATATTGTAAATTAGGCCTTTGGTTGAATGGTTTCAACAGGGATTAATGAGAAGGCCTATTTTGAAAGATTTACTTATTTATCCTAGGTTTATAAATCAAGAACCATTTAGAAAAAAAAAAAAATTAAAAGTGTGCTTGCCCCAATTCAAAGACAACTTTTATTTAAGATGACTTATTCTCTATGGTTAGAAGAGCTTTTTATTGAGTATGGGTAGTATTGTGGGTAGGGAGATCTTATGTGATTCAAGTTGGGTAAAAAGGTTTTGTGTTTGTGATTTGGAGTGTGATTCAGAATGGATATAGAGGCTTTGTGTTTTTAGGCTTGCAATGAGGGATTTGTGTTTCTTGGGAATGTTTGGTCTTTGATTCCAAGCCTTTTGATTCAATTTTGCTACCTTTATTAGGATGTTATATATCTTTTAAGGCTTTTATCTTACATTCAAGCCCAATTTTTAAGTCTCTTCTTCTTATCCTTTTTTTTTTTTTAGTCACATTCTCTCATTGTTTCTTACCCCTTTTTCTTAAGCCCAAAAGCAACAACCTCCCCAAAGTGTTTAGATTGCGTGTATAAGATTCTTGTAAGCTCTTCTTTATTTTAGAGAAAATAAATTATTAGAAATAAAAATTATCCTTGAATTAACGCCACTAAAGCAAGCACCAACCTGTTTTATCCCTTTCTCCTAATTAAATACTCTAACCTCCAAATTGCTCTATCTAGGGTGGTTTTTAACAAGGTTTAGTTTTAAAATACTCCTAGAATAAGCTTAATGGGGTTAGCGAAGGTTAATCATGTTTGGGATATTAAAAATGAATGCCTAACTTCATTTTGATTTGTGTATCATGTTCAAAATAGACCTCTTTTAAGGAATAAGTTAAAAAATCCTCGCCATGATATCACTCAACTCTCAAAGTGTTTAATTGTTAACGTGTACGATTTAGTTTGCCTCTTAGCATCCAAAAACTTTTAAAAGTGAGTCACCATTTTCCTAAGAAGGAATTCATGTTGATTTGCCCTAGGGTGGAAATTGACTTTACCCCCTAGTTTTTCAAAATATTCCTTAAAATATGCCTAGGTGTGAAACAGTAGTTTTCATTCGATTTGAGTTCGAGATTGAGTTATGTTTGGCTTCAAGTTGAGCTTGCTTTTTTCAATGGACCAAGTGTTTTGGCTTGATTTGTCTACCTTGATGGATTGGGATTTATGTTTGGGTCAATTACCCTAATGAGCTAAGTGGTTATGTTTGGGTTAGCTGCCTTAACGGATCAAAGCTTTGTGTTTGGGTTAGCTACCTTGATAAGCTAAGTGATCGTGTTTAGGTTGGCTACCTTAACGAGCCAAGGGTTTGTGTTTGTCCTAAATCTTATAAGAATTTGTAATGTCAACAACTTTCATTTTTTTTTTTTTTTTTTGTGAGAGAGAAAGATATGGCTATATTTTAAAGAAACCAAGTAATCTAGTTACAAATAAGGATGGTGATTTTGGGGTTTTATTTACAATCCTATGGAATTTATTTACATTTCTTTGAGTGTTAAATGAATTCTCTTAAAGGACTATTTACAAAAGTGGAAAACCAAGGAAGAAGAATGATATGGTAAAGGGTTATCTTGACATATTAAAGTACGAAAGGAAAAAAAAAAAAAACAAAGGAAAGGAACCTAACATTAATTATCGATTATTATTTAATGAAACTTAACATTTATTCGAGGCCTTAGAGCCACAATTTGGAAAAATAAAAATAAAAACCCTACTCTAACTCTCGTAGGCGAGCTTTAAGGTCCTTTAGTATTTCTTGGGTTCTTCTAAGGACTTGTTCAATAAAGGCTTTTAAGGCCAAATTGTGAACTTTAGAATATTCGAGCTTCTCTCTTAAATAGGTAATCTCGACTTCTAATAGCTATCCATGAATCCTAGGGAGGTCTTATAGTCTATCAATTCTCTAATTGTTCACTTATTGATCAATTGCCATTATCTATAGGCCTATATGTTTCATGGATAAGAATAATTTATCAATGAAACAAAAGAATGCATGTAGAAATATAAAAATGCTAAAACCATTGAGTTAATACATCATTCTTTTAGTTGTAAACCAACTTTGATTCGGTGTTTATAAAATATCCATAACTTTTATAAAAGAATGGGCGCAAAAATTTGATTACATTTCTAAGTCACTTAAATATTATTAGGGTTGCAACTTTTAAAAGTAGTATGTTAACTCATGGTTTAAGGGAAGTGTATGTGATTAGGGTAGGTTCTAAAAGTCTTTAAGCCCTGTGATCTTATACATTTCTAAAGAAACAATTCATTAGTCACATTGAAGTTTAAATGGGGTAGCCTAATAAGTCTTAAGTAATGGTTACACCACAAAACTCAAAACCTACACGAAGACTCTCAATCCTAAGGTCTCAAGACGGTTTGAGTCTAATCGTATCTCCCTTACATCCTTGATGTAATCATCCCCCCTAATATCCCAAAAATGTTGCATGCAAAAGTGAATATGACAGTTAAAACAAAGAATATTTACAAGAAAAGAATCAAAAAAATAATATGAATACTTTGAAAGATAATTTTAATTTTGAAAGGTTTACGTAACTAGCCCTTTTAACGCCCCCAATAAGGTCACATGACTGTTGAACTTGAATTTTTCGATTTTTCATTTATTATTTTCCTTAACTCGACCTAAATTAAACCTTATATCAATTTAATATAGACCATTGACTAAGAATTAAGGAAAATCTAATTTTTTTATAAATTTGGAAAAAAAAATTGGAATTGCCACTTGATTAGAGTCAAGAAAAAAGTTTAGGTTAAAATCAACTAGGTAGATTTTAACTTAGCCACCAATCTGCTGAAAAATCATTTTTGAAAAAGGATTTTGAAAAACCCGAGTTTTAGATTCAAGAGCTAATCTATTAATTCCTAACGGATACCACCTTAACCTTTTGAATTTGAATTTACTTTTAAAATTACCCAAAAAGAATAATAACAATAATTCTAATTTACAAGTAAATAACTGAATAACTTTTATGTGTTAAAAGAATTAAGTTTATTTATTTACAAAAGGAAATTTTTTTTTCATATTTTAAGTCGCATCGTAATTTGTATGCTTACAAACTTGTTAGTCCGGATCAGACTTCCACAATTCATTTCCGAAATTTTAGTAGGTTGATTCATTTTAATTTTGAAAGATAGCTAGATTTACTTTTTTAACCAATTAATTTTATTTAATAAAATTCTAAAAAGGTTTTAATTTGCCGTGTTTGTTTCTGGAAAATTCTAAGAAAAGTCCTAATTTTGAAAATGATTGATTAAATTTTATTTTCTTCTTTTTTTTTGGAATATAATTTTTCTAGATGATAAAACCCTTTTCTTTTCTTTTCTTTTTTATATTTTTTTTTATCTAAACATGGTTTTTTTTTTAAAAAAAAAGCAAGGTTATTCCCCCTTATTTTTCTTTTCTATGTTTTTTTTTTTTTTTTTTTTTACAGTAGAACATTAAAGAAATGAAAAAAAAAAATAATAATACAACATAACAAAATAAAAGAAAATATAAAACAAAAGAAAAGGAAACTAGACCAAGGAAATAGCGCACCAATTAGCACGTAGGTTAGAGAATCGAGTCTTTAGTAGGTTTGGATCAAATCGAATCTAAGTGTTTGAGTCGCTAATAAGGTCACATAAGTACAATACAGTTGCAATGGGGTGCTCTTGGGTGATTTCGACAACCAAATGAGTGGGGAATTACGTTTTTATGTGATTCAAATTGGTGAATGGGGGTATAGAGCAAGCACCATGGCTTAACGTGGTTATGAAGTGGGGAGTAGCGATGGAGTTAGGTTGTGCAGTAGCAGCTATTAGGAGTGAAAGGAGGATGTGGCCTTGGGTTTTTGGGTATGATGAGGATGGTGGTGTGAGTGGTTCTGCACGGGTATGCATAGTGGCCTTGGCTTAGGGTTTTTAAAACCCTTGGGGTAGTGTTACTTGAGCAATAGGGCACAACGTCAAGCAAAGAAGGAGGCATTAAAGAGCTTGTCATGTGGAGATGTTGGCTATGGTGGTGATTTTGTTCAAAATCAACCACCTCAACTAGAGAGAGAGCATCGAAAGGGAGAATGAAAGAGTGAATAAGAGTGAGCTAATGGAAACATATCAAATGCCATTAAATTGAGGTTGAATGTGAGAGAATGACCAAGATTTGATCTTCAATTTTAGGCAAGAATTATAGAGTTATTTTAGGTTAAGTACGTGTCTAACATGTTTGTTCTTGCCAAAATGAAAGATCAAAAGCTTTGATTTGCATTAAATAAAAAGAGTTAGTCAAATTCAATTCATCGAGAAAATCTAAGTTTCTAGGTTTTTCTTGATTTTCATATTTGAATTAGACCCTCAAAATAAATGTATAAGGACATAATCTTAGGTTCAATGCATAGTACCTTGAATCTACTTAACGATTTCATCATTAATTTGATAAAATTATAAAGAAAAAGAGGATGAAAAAGATGTTGGAAGTACGCTTTTCGAGTGGGAAAGTGCAAGAATCTTGAGAAAAGTGAAAGAAAATTGACATGGTCAACAAATTACAAGCTGATACATATCAATGTAAGTAGAATAAAATGTAAAAGGCACTCAATGCCTCTAGTGAGAATCGATCCCAAGACTTGTGACTCCCTTCTAATACTAAGACCAAGTGCGATACCGTTAGATAGTTAGCCTATGCCCTGGTCTTTTGCAAGTAAAATGTGTCATGCCCCAAACAGGAAGAGTCGTAACAATTCTGCTATGTAAACTAATCTAAAATAGAAGCTGACCTCACAACTGCTATTGTAGATACAGTTCACACAAGGTGCACAACTCAACCAACTTGAAACGTCTGTTCTGACACCTGTTAATAACCAAACTTATGGTAGAGCTTTTACAAAATACCTGCTTTATACAACTTGCTATTTAGTACCACAATAGTATTTATACAAACGTTTTACGTCCAATGGTAAAGTTTACAATTAGAGTTTATTAAAAACCATAGTTTTTGCAATTTATATACAATAAGTTAGGAAACTAGTGGGCTCCCAGGGAATTCCCAATTAGTTTCCTCAAAACTCAAAGACAAAGTTAAAAGCTCAGGTTCAATTGATTCCTCAATTTTCACTTTCTCAAACAGCAGCACACTAACCTGAGAACAGTAGTACCTGAACATCCTGTTCTTACTCAATACCGACAAAAGAGTCTGTACGGATGTGAGTATAACTAGCTCAGTAAGTGAGTCGGAGTCAGAAGAGTACTACACAATTACAAATAAAGTTAATAATTATGATGAAATGCAATGCAATCACTCAAATGAAACATTGCACAGTATTATCTGGTCCATTGTGAGGTTAGAGAAATTACATCCGCTCTAATCTAGATAGAGGAGTTTCATCGCGACTCAAGTCAAACCAAACCCAGGCTTGTGCAATGAAGAACATCCTCCTCTCATGACCGCCTTCGAACCACGACCCCCAACCTGGCCGCGACCTCCTCGCCCATCACTTAGTTCGACTAAGGATGGGGAAAGGATTATTTCAGCTATCCTCATAAAAGGAAGTCGGTATTTGGCCTAATACTCTTAATTGTTTCCCCTAACGGGTGTTATGCATGTCTAATTTCATTTTAGTCGAATAATCGTTAGTTTTAACCAGGGGTGACCAATAAGTTCACATAATACAGAATCCATGCAAATATGCAGAATAGCACACCAAGGAGTTGAACTCTTGTCACAACCGAGTATCATCCATACACATAGCATGCGCATAATCATCTAACTACAAACACAACTAGAAGTACTCTTGGGTCTCCGGATACTTTAAATAGTACTCAAACAAGCGGTGAAGCCACACTCCCAACTTACTTGTTTAGATGTTCGCTATTGCTGACTCGAATTGTCAACCGTTTTTGTATTGGAAGGTCTTAATTACACAAAAGACCCAAATTCAGTTTTCGTAATAATTACGAAAACATTAGGGTTTAATCTCTAATGGTTATATATATATATATTATTTCTATAATATACAGTCATGTTATTACTATATATCGAATTAAGTTATTAATTGTTGATACTGTACATCATATATACTATTACGTATTATATATCGTTTCGATCGCATCGAAACGTATTTATTTATTTATTAATTCACGTTTTAATTCCGGTAAGGTTACCGAAATATGTACATTCTTGAATATAATAAAGTTATAAGTTAAATTACTTAAGGTTGTCTAATTTTAATAAAATTAGTATCATTGGCTTCGTATAAACCTAACAACACGTTTTATGAATCCTATTTCTAAAGACTGCTTTTAATGGGTAGTTTGAGTTTTTTAATACAGTTATACATAATTATATAAATATGGTCGTATTATACGTAATTTACGTTATTAAATTGTATTTTATCTAATTTGTTCATATATTGTTACAATATAAGTATTACCCAATTTTTAATATACCTAAAGTGTATCCCAATCAGAAAATATTAATAAATATAATAATAATATCCATTTAATGCAATCTGATCAGCAATCCCATATATAGTTTTTATTTAACTATTTAATTTATTTTAGCTTATTAATATTACAAATACACCCTGACTTGTAAATTAAGCTATTTTACTTAATAAATTCGTAATAAATAGTTTGGGTTACCAAATAATTTCCCAAAAATTTCTATAGACTCCTAAAAATATAGGGGATTCAGTTATCACTTGGTTTCAAGTTTCTGATCTATTGCCTATATATTCGTATTTATAATTTTATCCCTAAATTATCATAAATTACCCAATTATGATTCTTTTAGTACCAAATTAATTTCAACCTGACTCAATACTGTTATTATTTATTATAGATCAGTACATGTCCATTTCATTAATTAATTTCATAATTTCCTATTAAATTCATAATTTCAGCCTATTTTCGAGCTATTTTCAGGCCTAAAAATGCAATAAATATTAAAAATATTCAAATCAAAATTTAGACTACATAGAAATTATCTATATATCATACACATCCTATGCAAAAATTTTCAGCTAGAAACAATATCATTTAGTATATTTATTTTATAAATATAAATTTAGGTGAACAGTAGATTTCTTAATAAAGTATATTAAATATTACGAATTTTTCAAAAATAAAAATATCACATGAAAGAATGTTTAAAATAACCTAAGTACAATTTTTTTCATAATTTTCTGGGCGCATTTACTAATTTTTAAAAATTATTGAAAAACAGGGCAGGAAATTAACCTTAGTGTTCTTGGGTGCTCCAGTGGCCAGCGGCGGTTGGTTAGTTGTCGGACGTCCTGCGCAATGGGTGGACCGTATGGGGTTAGCTGGGTTTCACAACAAAACTACTCTAGGTTATGATTCTACACTTTCACGAATTTTCCCCTGTTTTTTGTTTAATTTTCCTAAATTATTCTATTTTCCAGTTTTTTTCTTTTTCTCTATTCTTGGTTCCTAACTGCTAAAATGTTGCTAATCTGCTAATAGGATAGTATTTATAGAACTCTTTCACCGCCTATGAATTTTTCTCTTTTTTTTTTTCTTTTGTTTTCTCCATTAATGAAGTATGAGGTGTCATTTTTTCCTCCTTTCACTTTTGATTTAGCAAATTCCTTTCTTCTGTAGTAGCCACATAAATTTCTAGCAAGCTCCAATGCATTTGGATAAGTATTATTAATTATTTACTTAAATATGAATATTATATGTTAGGATTTAGTTATTTAATTAGTATATAAGTATATACCTTATGTAAATAACATGTGAAATATATAACTTTACTCATATAATTATGTTTCTAACATATCTTTTATTTTAGGATATGTTCTAAAGTTAATTTCATGAATTTAACATAATATATATATATATATATAATTACATAATTTAGGGTTAATTTACGGGTATAATTATTATTTATACCGGGTATACTCATGAAATTACCGGTATTTTTATATATTAAATTATATTATATTATCTCATTTTATAGCTCAATTAACTTATCTCTAAATTCTCGTTGTAATCTAAGTTCGATTTTTGGAGCTCTGAATATTTTAGTGCTATATTAAATATTCCTACTTTTAAGGGCAAAATTGAGATTTTGGGTCATTATTTCTAAAATCTAACTTTACTGTAATATCTCGACTAACTTTTTTATTTTAGTCGTAAAGTTTGGGCTTAATTGGATAAGTTTCCCTAACCCTAAGTCTAAGCTCAGTTCAATTTTGGGAGTTTACAAAATGTATATAAGACTTATAAATAACTTAAGCTAAATTAAAATAATAAGCTTATCCCAAAACTTACCCAAGTATCCTAAAGCTCTTATTATTCTAAACTATTCTAACATTTTTCCTAGCCTTTCTATTTTATTCAATTTCTTGAAAAATTCATTTATTTTATATTTTTCAATTTTCCAACTTTCTTGGTAATTTTCTTGAAATTTTATTTTATATTTTTGTATTTTTCTAAATTTTCTAATTTTAAATTTTTTTTGTATTTTGTATTTTTTTTTTTTTTGTGTTTTTCTAAATTAGGATCATTTTCTTTTATTCTAAAAGAAGCTATAAAATTAGAAGAGGCAAAAATGAGGTATTTACACAAGGCAAAAAAACCTTAGCCTTAATTCGTTTAAATACTGGGTTAAATGAGTTGGCCCACAGATTAAATATATAAATATGTTAAACAATCTAACCTAAACTAACTTACTTTGGTCCACAAGTTAAACCGGTTGAGTTTATTTAGCCTGGTTTTTAAATGGGCTAAAAAACCTTAGCCAAAACCAATTTAATAAGTAGGTTAAACAAGCCGACCTGTAAGCTAAAATTTATTTACACACCTCTACTTAATCAAGACCCACATTTGGTATCAGTTATACACTCTAATATCATTTAAACTTTAAGGATCGTAGCTGAAAGTATTGGTAGTTTGACTGTTTAACCTAGAATAGCATCTTTCTTTAATGGCACCAATTTTCCTTATTGGAAATTCAAGATGGAGATGTACATGAAGGCCATTGATTGTCAAACCTGGCAAATCATCAAAAATGGCGATGCTAATGTTCTTGTAATATTTACATCTAATAGTAATATCACAAAAGCAAAACATAAGTCAAAAGCTAAGAATATACTTTTATCTACTATTGCTTAATCTGAATTTTATCTAATTTTTTCTTTTGGTTTAGCTAAAGAAATACGGGACACATTGTTGCAAACTTACAAAGGCACAGAAACCGTTAAAGAGACTCCGATCAATTCTATAATGCAGCAATATGAAGCTTTTCATCATTTGGCCGGTAAAGAAATGAAAGATTCTATTAGTAGATTGACCACTATAACTAATGAATTGTCTTCTCTTAGAAAGAAAATAAATACTGTAGATTTAGTGCAGAAAATGCTATGAATTCTACGTAAAGAATGGAATGCCAAGAAGATATCCATTGAGGAGGTATATGATATGAAAACTTTCATTGAGTCAACTAAGAAGCAAATTGATGGCCTATGAAGTAAATTTCCTCATGGAAGATAATATCTTGGTGGATACAAAGAAAAAGACGAGCTTTTAAAGCTTAGGATTTGAATTTCAAGATGAAATCATAAAGTGATAGTGATGATAATGAGGACATAATATTATTGGCTAAAAAACTTAATTGAATGATCAAGAAACAAGGTAAAAAAAATTGTTCTAGTAAACATACTTCCTCTAACCATGGTAAATATGATGTGAGAGAAAGTTATAAGAAAAATGAAGCAAAGAAAGAAAAAATGAAGAAGAAGGAGTTAGTTTGTTATGAGTGCATAAAGAATGGACACATTAAGTATGAGTGTCCAATACTTATGAAGAAGCTTCAGAAATACAAAAAAAAAAAAAAAACAAAGAGACTTACCATCTATAACAAATCAGTCAAAACTCTTTACACTAAGGTATTGTTCTCTTTGAAGTTGGATGCTATACAATTTTGTCTTTTGATTCAGTCGCTTCCTAAAATGTTACCTATCTTAGGATTGACTTAACTCGAGTACACTTAACTTCAAAGTTCTGATGTGCTTTAAGCTACTACATCAAAAGGCGCCTCAATAATTAAACTTTCGTCACCTAGTATTTAAGGGGTATTACATTAGTCACATGCAATGATTTAGAGAAATTAGAGAACGAATCAAAGGATCTAGCAAAAGAAGAAGTAGAAGGGGCTAATTTGTGCTTAATGGCCATGTTGGAGGTAAATTCTGAATCTAAGGATGAAATGCTTGAAGGTTTATGTAAATAAATCAAAAAACTATTATAAGCTCTAAAAAAGGCCAATCTAAAATTAACTAAAACTAATTATGAAGTCAAGACTCTAAAGAATGAAAAAGAACAATTATTTCAAACTAATAACTTGTTGGCAAAAGAGAAAGATATATTGAAAATTGATAAGGAAGTGCTATAAATAGATAATGAAAATCTTCGATCAAATCAAGATAATCTTGAAAAAGAGAATCATGTTTTTAGAAAGGAGATAAAAGAATTAAAGAATCGGATTGATGAGCTCTCCAACACAATAAATTTAACCTTTCATAAATTTTGTGGAAGTGATAAAAAGTTGCAAATACTTATTTCTTCTCAATAGATGAACAATTCTAAGGTTAGTCTGGTGAATCATCTAATTCCATGAAAAAGACAATTTTTGTTCAATGAAAAGAAGTAATAGATAATGAAATATTTAAAAATAATAAATTGCTTGGAGATACTAGAACTATTAAGCAAGGAAAAAGGTACGTCAGAAGATACCAGAACAAAATGAGAAGTATCCTATTAGAAAGATACCTCTAAGGGTCAAGTTGAAGGTATGTTAAAAGGTACTCATACCAAATACAAAGGAGATAGGTAACAAACATGTATAAAATATCTAATCCTTATACTTGTTTTTCTTGTAATAAATTAGGACATGGCAAGAAATATTGTTTTTACAAAAATAATAAGCTCGACAAACAACAAAAATAATCTCTAAACACTATAATTAGTTTTTTTTTTTTTATTGGTTATAAGTCTATGAGGTAAAGTGTAACTGGATATAATTCTTAATCAATAAGAACCTAATTGAAAGTATGAGATTTGCGATATAATTTGATTTGATAATCATATTCCTGTCACTCTTACTTTTTTTTGCTCTCTAAATGTATAATAGTTGTGCCTTATTATTTATCATAAAAAAAATTGTATCGTTTTGAGGGGAAGCATGTATTCCGAAATATGACTATAAAAGGAAAGAAACTCTTATTTTAGTTATTTATCAATTGAGAAATCAGTAATGGTTTATTATATTACCAGGGAGAAATTTTTATCAAACAAAAAGTTGGTATCATGCAATCTTCCTTTAGGCCATCCTTTTACAAGAAAAAGGGGAGAAAAGTTTTCAAAATTTTTATAAAATATTTAAGATTATTTTTATGGTAATAGTAAGGAGGAGAGAAAAGGTATAACAAAAAATATATAATTTCAAAATGGAATTCAATGCATTTTTCATATTTAAATTTATTATATCTTTTGTATACTGTTTTGTTATTATAAAAGAAAGGAAAAGAATGTTAAGTTTTCTAATTTAGTTTTCACGATAACAAAATATATTAAATAAATACTAATATAGTTGTTAATTGTGCAGGTTGTTTAAATGATAAAAGTAAATATGTTTGATCAAGTTAAACAATTTATTTTATATATGGATTAAGTGGACAAGTGATCTCATGAAAACCCAACTCCACCTATCAAGTATATTTGACAAATAAATTTGATAATTTTACTTAAGTTGGATTTATACCTCAATATTTAAACTATGATGCAATATTATATTTATTAAGTTCAATAATGCGGAGCATCAAAGGACGGAAAGCAAATCAACATGTTTTAATCGAAAAAGCTCAACAGTAATTCCAATGTTTTTGAGGGCGAAGCACCTTGAATGGAAATGGAGAGAAATAGATAAAAGATAAGGATTTATTCAATGATTTGATGAATATCTACGAGGAAACTTATATTCAAAATAAGTAGTAGTTATGGATATGTCATATGATGAGTTTTAAGAAGATTATCGAGGATTTGGTGGAAAATATCAAGAGTGAAATGTTAGTATATATTTTGGACGAATTTTGAATAGATTATAAAAAAAAGGGAAATTCAAAGCGATATATTTCAGAATTTTGGGGAGATTAATTTAATTTTTAAAGTACAAGATTTGTTATGATTCAAATTTTATTTATCTTCAATTCTACAAGAAAGTCTCGTAAATTCAAAAAAAGGATTTGCTAATTATTTTGATAAGTTATGCATATTTCATGTAATAAACGAAAAATGAAGGCAGGTTGTGAAGATTAAATTGAATCTTATATTTATGGAAAGACAATATATGAGATATGAATGTATCTTTACACCATAAGATCTGGCTCATATGTTTCCTACAAATCTGCCAGAACACGTCAGAGGAATATTACTGCAGATCTAATTAAGCAATTACAGGTCAAGAACAACATGGATAATGACGACGACATTCATTTTATTCAAAAGTCCCAATATATTAATATCTTCTTTCTTTAATAGTAACGAAGACCATATTTGTTACAGCAATGAAGCTTCACATGAAGGATTAAATTAGAAAAATCTCGTCAAATATTAATTAAAAACGAGCTAAAATTGATTATTATTCCTTTCCAGTTCCAACTATTTACGAGGTATTTAAATATCATGCTTTTTGTAGACCAAGAATGAAGCACAAAATTAAGGCAATATTCGTTACCTTGCAATTTCAAGGATTGCAAGAAGTATTTTTAGAAAGACTAATCAACTATACTTAGAAAGATGATGAATTGGCATCGAATCGATATCACGATAAATATGTAGAATGTTTAGCAACTCAAAATTCGAAATTCAAAATTCAAATTGATAAAATTTGCATGAGATGGAACACGAGCAAACAAATTATATGCTTTCCATATTTATATAAATCAAGAATTAATGAAAATTTTCCTAATACATTAATTCTCCCCGTCATGAAGGAGTTTAATAAGTTAGAAGCTTTAAAAAAAGTCAAGTAAAAGAAGATAATATTGAGTTTTGAACTAAAAATTCGAAAAAACTCTTTATAGTAGCAAAATCAGAGGAAAAATCAAAGGATATTGCTATACTTATATTTTCCTTATTTACATTCTATATTTGTGCTTATTATTAGAGGATCGATTATTATTATTTTCTCAAAGTTTTAATTGTTCTTTTGAGTGTTAGGATTTGTTGTTAATGAACAACACCTAATGTTTATTCAAGAAAGACTTGATTAATGCTAGAGTTGAACAAAGTAACTAAAGAAAATCAGTTTCCGTGGTGGAAGAAATTTTGAAGAAAACAAAGACACCATATACTTACATGTAATTGATATAGGAACACTACTAAAAGAAACGATAATAATAGTTACAATTCATTACATATTTAATATTAAATATTTTCCATTATTTCTTGATTTCACATGGTTTATGATGTTGGTATTAACATTAATATTTCATAAATAATCTTCTTCTCAATTTTTCATAAATTCTTAACCTCCATGTTTTGCTTGATTTAACGAACCATTTCGATAGCTTGGTTTTAAGAAGGGCAGGATAATGATTGCTTTAACATAACGTATATGAGTAATATCACTTTTGTAATTTGAGTTACAAAAATATTTGTAAAATAACACAGGAAATATTGAGGAACACGTAAAAAATAAAAAAAGAATTCGGTTCGATAGGTCGAAGGACCATAAACCAAGCCCGTTAGAACCAGCGAGGTCAAGTACCTATCCTAAAGCTAGCCTAGAGCTGATCCTAATTCTCATATTTTAAAACCAGTAAGCAATGGGTTCATAGCGGAAAAATGATTGATTACCATTTATACGCCATATTAATATGTTCTAAGTAAATACCAATAATATACAACCAAATACACATACTAATGATAACAGATTTATATTATACGTGTTAAAATATTATTAATCACCTGATAAATACATGTTATATTCATACAATTGAAATCTTTGCTGTCCTTGACTAAATAGAAGTTTGGCAACCTGTTGAATGAAAGAAATGAAAGGGAATAGAAGGAAAAAAATAATAGAAATGAAATGAAATATGGTTTTAATTTTGTGTTTGATAATATATAAAAGAAATAAAAGGAAATAGAAAGAAATCTTTTCATTTTGTTTTTTCGGTTTATCTTTAAAGATAAAATGAACGGAAATAAAGTTAATATGGGACAAAATTACCTCTATTTTTATTTTGATAAACTTGGTAATAAGAGATAATTATGTAATTATCCTTCATTTATATCTATTTCCACCTATTTCTCTCCAAAATTAAAGAGAAAAAAAATTGATTTGAAAGTAAAAATATTTCTGCTCATTTTATTTCTTTTTTATCCATTTCTACCTTTTATTTAAGTTGCCAAACATATCACTTCCCCTCGTTTCTTTTCCGTTTCTTGTGATAGTGACAAGGTCAGTACCGAATTATAGTAGCAGTAGTCCACTAAGTTTGGCAACTTGTGAAAGGAAAGAAATGATAAGAAATATAAGAGAAAAAGAAAAAGAATGGAAATGAAATAAAATATGGTTTTAATTTTTTGTTTGGTAATATATAAAAGAAATGAAAGGAAACGAAAAGAAATCTTTTCATTTTTTTTTTGTTTAGTTTATCTATAAAGATGAAATGAATGGAAATGAAATTACTATAGAACAAAATTACCCTTCATTTTTATTTTAATAAACTCTTTTATAAAAGATAATTTTATAATTATCCTTCATTTCTTTAGCTTAAAAGTGAAGATGATTTCACCCTTTTCCTTTCATTTTTATCTATTTCTACTACCTTCTAATCAGGTAGCCAAATATACTACTTTCCATTTCTACCTATCCAAACATACCAACTATTCAACTATTAAATTTAAATCTTCTCAATTTTTTCGTTTCTTAATTTTCTTCGATTTACAAATTAATCATTAAGATTATATAAAATTTTTGAATAACTTATAATAATATAATATTATTTTCTTTCATCTAATATCAACCGTGAATTATATATAAAAATATTTTTAAAAAATAAATTAAAAAAAAAGTTAAAAAAATATACGGAGAGAATCCATTTCTTCGGCTATTTATAACTTACTTATCTCCCACAGAAGCAGTCGTGGTTTTGAGTATCTCATAAGAGTGAACAAACTTAGTTGGGCCTCGAAAACCTCTGCTGTCAGATATTCTCTGTTTCTGTTTTATCATTTTCTGAAGAAGGTCAACATGTCGATCACAGTACCTAATCGTTTACTGTTCGTTGACGGCCAGTGGAAAGAGCCTGTTCTTAAAAACGCATCCCTATCATTAATCCTGCCACTGAAGAAATCATTGGTTCTCTCTCTCTCTCTCGATCTCGAAGGTTTTTTTTTTCTTTTTTCCCTCGGTAAAAGGGGATATTTCATTATGATATAAGCAAAGCATCCATTGCAAGCATTACAAAAAACCAAACCCAACAGATCTGCAACGAGTAACATTACAGATTGTCTGTCAAACTACTTAGCTAGGATCAAAACAAAGATCAACCAAGATCCAGTTGCCTCCTGCTATGCACAAAGGGACTAATTTCATTCTTCAAAATACTGAGCATACAATCTAGCGGCTGAAAAGCAAGTACTTCATCCTGTTCCATATACCAACCAAAATTTGCCAAAGCGTCCACTCTCTCTCGAAGTTGATATGGGTTTTGTTAAATTGATTTAGAACATGGAACAAGTTAAATGAAAGACATAAAATGACATAATTATGGATCGTACGGAGAAAACTTGGCTGTCTTTGTATACTGAAAATGCGTGGACAAAAGCATAACTTCCCCATGGTTTTTAGTTGTTCTTGTTAAAACTTGACACTCGTAAATTTGGGTAATGAGAAATAAGTATAGAAAAACTCGATCCTGATTGAGGGACTCGGGGTTTTTGAGGTCTTCTGGAACCGTGTTTATTTTATTTTTGGTTATGACGTGAAACCCATAAAATTGAGAGGTTAAAATTGATAAAGATTTGATCTTATAGTGCAATAGGAGTTTTTTGTATTTTAGATTGGTCTATGGAATTTGTGTTAGACTTGATTTTTTGGGTTTAGAAGTGCGCTGTGTGTGGCATTTTTGAGTTATTCATGAACTAGGGTATGAGAACATAGATGAACGGTTGCAAATGATGGTGACTGACAAGTTGATCTTGAGTATGTAATTGAGGTTCCTGAGTTCTAGAGTGGTATTGTGGAAAGGGGTTAATCTTACTTTATGATTTAGTACTAGCTCATGTGGTGTTTTTAAGTCATTTACATAAGGGTATGAGAAGAAACATAGGAAGTAGCAAAAATAGCAAATAAAAAAGTGATCTTGATTTTGGTATTGGGGCTTGGGAGTTCTAGATTGGCATTGTTAAGTTGGTTTCATTTTAATTTTTGGTTCGGTTGTAGCTTATGTGTGGTGTTTTAATTTACTCATGCATAAGGATACAAGAAGAAAGCTGAGGGTAGCAAAAAAGGCAATTGAAAGATCGATCCTGATTGTGTTATTGAGGCTTTTGAGTTCTATAGTTGTATTGTGGAAATGAGTTATTTTTAATGTTTGATTTAGTTGTAGCTCATGTCTGGTGATTTAAGTTATTCGCGAATGATGGGGCATGAAAAGAAGATGGGGGGTAGCAAATATATATTTCGGAATGGGTCTAGGATGTGTGATTGGGGTTTTTGACGGCTAGAGGGGTGTTATGGAATTCAGTTAGTTAGCTTATGTGTGGTGTTTGGTTATTCGTTAGGTGATATTCCAGCTGCCACAGCCGAAGATGTGGATATTGCAGTTGCTGCAGCTCAGAATGCTCTCTGGAGAAACAGAGGAAAAGAATGGGCAACGGCACCTGGAGCTGTGAGGGCAAAATATTTGCGGGCAATTGCTGCCAAGGTATGGAATCTCTCAACAAACCTTGAGCTACTCTATTGGTCATGGCATGGATACCGAAAATGTGTTTTGATTTGTGTTGAATATTTTCCTTGAATACATCAAGATCGCTAGCTTTGATTGTTTGCTGTAGTGTGGAAACAATGCCTGTTATAGAAGCAAGACCTCTCTCTTTAATTGTTTGGTACTGAGTCCTCCATTCAGCATTTTTTGGGTCTGCTTTGACAAACAAAGATCAATGAATTCAATTAATCTTAGGCTTTAAATAGAATTCAAATGGCCTTTTGTGTACTGCTGTATATTAATAATGGTATGATTCCCTGAAAATCCTAAACCTTTTTGGCTAATGTTTATATATTTCTAGCCCTTTTAGAATATTCAGTTGCCTTCAATACCTTTTCAAAATGTCTTGCTGATGTAGTGCATTACATGCATGCTAGAGAAAAATTGCTTAAGAACAGAGCTGATCACAAGCCTTAAAAGCTTTGGGCTCAGTTGTACATATTTATAGTTTTGGGACTAGATGGAATGTTAACAAGGACTTGGCAGTATACTTCATCTAGATTGGCAAACCCACCAATGTCTGACTCAATCTCTGAAGCTCGCAAAGCTGCATGCTTTTTCTTGTTTCTTTTTCCTTTTCAATTTTTTGCTTATTATCTTCATTTTATGTTTTTTCCTTTTCGTTTCCCTGCCATTCAGATAACAGAGAGGAAAACTGAGCTAGCAAAACTTGAGGCAATTGATAGCGGAAAAGCTCTCGATGAGACTTCATTGGACTTGGTAAGTCCACAGAATTACGTAAATACTAAATTTTGGTGTAATCTCATTATGTAATTTACCAATATGCTTCTTGCCATCCAGGATGACGTTGCAGGGTGTTTTGAGTACTACGCAGATCTTGCTGAGGGATTGGATGCCAAGCAGAAGGCTCCTATCTCTTTGCCAATGGAATCATTCAAAAGTTATGTTCTCAAGGAACCCATAGGCGTGGTTGGTTTAATTACTCCATGGTAGCGCTTCTTCAGCTCTCCCTTCCCCTTTCTGCTTGTATATGCGACATGAAGATTGCTTCGACATATTTTATTGTCGCTTTTGATTTTTTTTTTTTTTTATGTCATGTTTATTTCTTGCACTGTTTGGTTAGTAGTGCCTTTGCCTTCTTATAATTCTCCAAACCCTCTCCCTTTTTCTCTTCTTAACCTTTTCTGTGGGTGGGAATCCAACATTTGTATTCATGGATTTAGAATGCCTCAAGCCTTCCTCTCCTTTAGAGTTAATGCAAAACATAAGATTTTCCACAGTTGAGCCAGTATATAGCCTTTGCCGCACAAATCTGCTGAGTGCAAGGATGGAATGCAAGATATACCATATCAATTTTTGAAAACTATGCTGTATGTTGTCATGAGTTTGCAAGGTGCATAGCACAGAAAGTCATAGAAATTAACCTTGGTGTTCAATGACCAAGCAGAACTCTGTGACGATCAGTGATAATGTACTCCAATTTTCTGTTGAAGGAACTACCCGCTTAAAATGGCTGCCTGGAAGGTTGCTCCCGCATTGGCAGCTGGGTGCACAGCAATATTGAAGCCATCTGAATTGGCATCTGTGTATGAATCTATACACAAACATGTTTCTCCTTCAGCACATCCTTTCAACTCAAGCCCATGTTTCTGAATTTCCCTTTTGAACTGCAGTACCTGCTTGGAGCTTGGTCAAGTGTGCACAGATGTTGGACTTCCTGCTGGAGTTCTCAATATACTTACTGGACTTGGCCCAGAAGCTGGAGCTCCTTTGGCATCTCATCCTGGCGTTGATAAGGTTAATATCTTTCAATCTTGATTCTCTTGGAAGCTAGCAAATCATTCTTTATCTCAAAATTCCGTTAACTTTTATGTCCATGTCTTCCCTTACTCAAAAGCTCGTCGACTGGTAATTAACGAGGTTTTTTTTTTTGCATCAGATTGCTTTTACTGGCAGCAGTGCTACCGGGTCCAGAGTAATGACTGTTGCAGCTCAAAATGTCAAGGTAAATTTGCTTCTCATGTAGCATCTTTCTTACATTAAAACTGTCTATTGAGAAACTCATGGCATATGCATGTTTACTGGCAGCCAGTGACGATGGAGCTTGGTGGAAAAAGTCCAATTGTTGTGTTTGAGGACGTTGATCTTGATAAAGGTTAGTGCACTTAGCAACTTTTCAAATTAGTAGATTGCTCTTAGTTAATTTTCTTTGATTTTAACAAGTTCTAATTCCAAGAAATAGGTTTAAATGAATGATTGTTATATATTAACAACTTATTGATGACCCAAAAATGTTGTTTCTAGCTGCTGAATGGACACTATTTGGTTGCTTTGCGACAAATGGGCAGATATGCAGTGCAACTACTCGTCTGATTGTGCAAGTAAGTACTTCAATTTTATTTTATTTGGTAATCAAGTAAAATCAAGTAAGTATTTTATTTTACTTTGTCATATAGATTGCTAAAAAAAAAAACAAAAAGATATGATTGATGTTTCTCTCTCAACCCTTCTTCTCTTACATGCATTCAGTAGTTCGATTTAAAATTCACCTTTCAGGTCAGTTGAGAATACTGAGTATTAAAACTTCCTGCTCTATATAGAGTTACTGTATATATTCAAACAAAGGAAAAACATGAACTACAAGAAACAAGGGACTAGAACACATGTCATGTCATGGAGAGTTTGGCTTTATTTATTTATTTTTTGTTGATCAAAGGAGAGTTTGGCTATTTATATGCAGATATTGAAATCTAATAATGCAAGACTGTTTTATGTGCTCTTTTTTTTTTTTCTTAAAAAAAAAAATTAAATTATATGCTGGTGTTTTATCTTCACATGTTATTCAATTTTCTTCTCATATCCA
Organism: Lumnitzera littorea; assembly: GCA_024138015.1. NCBI lineage: Eukaryota > Viridiplantae > Streptophyta > Magnoliopsida > Myrtales > Combretaceae > Lumnitzera > Lumnitzera littorea. Next base: position 109,166,607 of record JAMXBB010000004.1, on the reverse strand, counting down.
GTCTGTCTTAAGAAGCATGTTTCTGGCATGTGTCTAGGAAAGCATCGCCCCAGAATTCATTAACAAGCTTGTTGCATGGTGCAAGAATATCAAAATATCAGATCCTTTTGAAGAAGGTTGCAGGCTGGGTGCAATTATTAGTAAAGGACAGGTGAGTGAAGATATAAATCGGCTATCCATCCCAAATGATTATTCCACTGACACATGGAATAGAGATGAATTGGCTGGATCAGGATATCTCATGGCCTTAATTTCATAGACACATAACTCTTACTTTATGACATAATTATTCTTGCTTGAGTTTGAATTAGCGGCATTATCTCTCTAGTGTTGATTTGTCATATAACTGCTTCTTATTTTTGCTTCAGTATGAGAAAATTATGAAATTTATCTCAACCGCTAAGAGCGAGGGTGCAACAATTGCATATGGTGGAGAACGACCGGAGGTACTGTCTCCACCTTAGTGATTATGCTGATTCGTCTCCTTCCTTGTTTTCGGTAGTCCCAATTTGGATTATATCCGAGTGATTTTGCAGCACTTATCGAAGGGATACTTTATTCAACCAACCATCATTACTGACGTTACAACATCAATGCAAATATGGAGAGAAGAAGTCTTTGGGCCTGTTCTATGCGTTAAAACATTCAGCATGGAAGATGAAGCAATTGAATTAGCAAATGATACACAGTGAGTTTATTCTCTTCTGGATAGATGATTGATAATATTGTTAAGAGCCACCCTGGTCCACATATATTTTGCAGAGTTATCTGCCACTATGAGTAGTAGTTGCCAAAAAACCGACCAAAGTGGAACAATCTGAAAACGGAATCAAATCGAATCGATAATTCATCTTTTTCGTTTTGAATGGTTTGGTTTGGATTGTGGAGTAAGGATTGACAGTTTGGTTTATGGTCTCAAAAAGCAAAACGTAGAGTTTGGTTTGGTTTGCTCCGATTAGAAATGTAGCTAAACTGTAATTTGTTCACGTCAACTGAATGCAATTTTGAGCCAAACTATAATCAGAACCAAATTGAAAGTACTGTATTTTTTGTAACTGTTCAGTTTACAGTTTGGTTTGGAATAAGGTTTATTGTATACAGTATACACATCTTGGTTTGCAGTCTGAACCAAACTGTGGTTCGGACCGTAAAAAGAACTGAACTAGACCGTGCCAATCGCGGGACATATAGGTTGATATATAGGAATATACTCTCATTCTGTTGGAATTTGGCAGATACGGTTTAGGTTCTGCTGTCATCTCAAATGACATGGAGAGGTGTGACCGCATGTCCAAGGTGAGGCTCATAATTTGAATGTAGCCAATGTATATACATGGATATGAGCATGGATAATGACGTTATTAACAACGCAAGTGACATTCTTTGGTCCTTCATTGCAGGCTTTTCAAGCTGGCGTTGTTTGGATTAATTGCTCGCAGCCATGCTTTTGCCAAGCCCCATGGGGTGGGAAAAAACGCAGTGGTTTTGGCCGTGAATTAGGGGAATGGTAAAAAGTTTTGATAATGGTTTGAATTTTAAATTTATATTTGATGTGTTTCTAATAAGGGTCAAGTTAGATAGGGCAGGCTTACTCTTTTTAGGAGATGGAGACTGGTTTTATCAGAACACCAATTATCATCATATATACTAAGCTTGATTTCTTTATGCAGGGGGCTTGACAATTACCTGAATGTAAAGCAGGTTACAGTATACACCTCGAACGACCCATGGGGATGGTACACTTCTCCTTCCATGCTGTAACGTTTCTTCCAAGGTCATTCTCATTGAAAATAAAGTGATGGTTGGTGTTGAAGGGGGAACATGGAAATGGGAATGAGAGGCTTCATGTTGAGTTTAACGTCTGCCATTGTTAATTGCATTGTCTTTATCTTCATTCTACAATTCAAAGGGATGGTCTTGTAGTGAATAGAATGGGGAAGTTGGAAGGTTAGGTTGTTGCTTGGGTTTTATGATATTAATCATAATATGCGACCATGCACTATGCGGCTTATTTGCCAAATAAGGTGCATTGGTTTTCTGAATAATGTAGTAAAAGCATGATGGGGTTGCAAAGTGATCGTGAACATAAATTACCCTTGGCTAGTTCTTGCATTATAGAGTTACTTGTGATGTTTGTGTTCTCATATTTAGCATCATATCTGGGGCATGTTACATAGTCATAATGGTCCGCTATGCGACTCGGAATCGAATGATAGATCTTGAAAATAAGGCAAAGAATGCAAATATCAAGTCGTAATTTTCAATGAGACTCCAACCACTCAAGGTGGTCTAAAATGCTCCACTGTTAAGGCATTTATATTAGGTGTCCTAATTAGTTGATAGGGTAATTGATTCAAAGAGACATCATAATTTTTTTTTTTTTAAGGTCAGGGTTTTTTTTTTTTTTTCAACATATGATAGAAAGCATAACTAAGATGTACAAAAAATAAGACATTGATACATAAACCAAACAAAATTAGGGTATATGGATCCATGTCCTGGAGAACATAGAACTAACTATATAGCTGAACCAAACAAAATTTTCATAGCTAGCACAAAATCCAAGGTAGGTTGTCTTTCCGACTTGTCTAAGGTTTCTCTCTTTCCAAGTATAGTATACTACGGTGAACAGAATTTTTGAGCAAATAAGATCTCTGAATTTCTTGAATTCTCCTACTAGTTTAGTCATTGAAGCCGACAAAAATATGTTCTCATAAGAAAGTTGGATGCATTGCTGAATTTCTAACCAATTAGCTCTAGAATAATCCCAAGTAGAGAAAAAATGCACGTGGTTTTCTTCCTTTGATGAACACAAATAGCATTGGTTATGAGCTATAATTACCCAAGTAAGCATCTTATCTTAAGTAAGGAGCCTTTATCAAGTTGCTAACCATAAGATAAAAGATTGTCTAAAAACATTTATCTTGTTCTTGGCAACATTATACTAAGGAATTTAAGGCTGCTACTATCTCAACAAGTTGTTCGTAGAGCTGATAGCAAAAGATTCAAAAGGATTAGCCTTTTAAGAGAAACGATCACACAATCCAAGATTATGAGCTATTATATAGGGGAGCTTTTGTTTGATTCTTTCTTACTTTTCTCGATAGGAATTTGATTACTAGGTCTTTAACCTATAGTTAAGCCTAAAGGTTAAAGGGATTAGAGAAGTGAATCCTCCTGCTCTAGCCATCTCATTCCGAGGCTAAGTTTCTCCTTATTGTCGATCAACTCTATATGTCGAACTACATGACTACCCACCTATCGGAAGTTGTGTGTTGACTTAAAGAATGCTAAGATAACATCAAAATCTCGCGAGCCTGCTCAATCATATCTGAACCGACTACTTGCTCGGCATACACTTGCTCGGCATCACTCTTACCAAAAGGCCGAGAGAGCTTCCCTAGATTAATCCTTAATCACCCTTACTTAGACAACTAATCTGCTCGTACTCTTTTGTCTGCATCCTCTAATAATATCACCAATGCATCTCTGCCACATGTATTGGACCACATGTAGAATATGATGTACTAATTATTGTTTTTCTTGAATATTCATTTTTATCCTTTTATATTCTTTGTACATTACTTCTTTAAGGCAATACCCTTTTTGTCTTTTCTCTTTTAGGCAAGTTTCCTTAATTTCTCGAGTATAAATACTCTTTATACTTGTAGCCGCAATAACCAAATTATCATTAATACACCGAATATTTTCCTCTAGTAAATACTGATTATTTAATCTTATTTCACTCTATCCTAACCCTTAAGCAAGGTTAGGTGACGAGTAATCTTATTAGACTAACTCGTATGCTGTATTGAGTTATGCCGTGAATCTTTGAAAGTTTCATTGGTGCGGCATATTCTTTGGAGCTACTCGTGGGTTTTTACTTACTTTTCCATTTGTTTTTCGGTTCTTACGCACGTTTCCCCATCATCCCTTTGAAGCTTTTCGCAAGTTTAGACTCATCCCTACAACCAGCCTTATCTATCCTTGACTACGGTATGCATCACCTCCTCTAAAAGCCATGTCTACTCACCACAACTGATAATGTTGCTTAATTTAGCTTCCTTTGACTAGCCTAATCTATATATGGTTCTTTCTCTTAACTAGTTAGCTAAAGGCCCCCTCAAATGCCAAGAGTCATACCATAACAAGATATTCTGCTAACTTTCAATGTGCCACTCTTTAACATGAAGGATTTTTTGCCAAGACCACGAAGCTTGGGATAGATAAAAAGTTTCTACCCTAAGAATTTCAACTCAGATATAGCTTGGCCATAAGGAGTTTGATTCATCCACGTATGAGTGCTAAATGTGTTTTAATCATGCCTCTTTGTTCCATAAAGAAAGATCCAAAACGCTCAAGCCCCCTTCCTTTTTAGGCAAGCAAATATTTTCTTAAGCTACTTTAGCTTTTGCTTTTCCTCATCCAATCCATTCCAAAAGAAACACTTCACTTTGGAAGTTCATTCCTTTAGAATGCTGTTTAGAAGGAGAAAAATGGAAGCCAATAGACTTGTAAGGTAAACAAAATACTCTTTATTAATTGCTTCCAGTGATTAATTCTTATGGCAAACCTCTCTACCAAGATACGATGAGTAACTTTAGAGAGTCTTAAGGAAATGAGAGGCACACCTAAGATACAGTAAAATACAGCATGTAGTTCATCCTCTAAGAATCCTATGACACCTAAGATTTGCTATTTCACTTCCTAACTAGCCCCAATGAAAAATACTTAACTCTTGGCAAAACTACTTTAGAGGCCTGAAAGTGAGGAAAACTCCTCTAAACATCATTTGATTAAACTAGCTAATTGAAGGTTACCTTTAAAGAAGATTAATAGATTGTTTGTAGAATACAAGTGGTTTAGTTTTGCCTTCTTGCATCTCTAATGGAACTTGAAGGAGGGATTGGATTTCAAACTATGCAAAAGACATAAAAGTACTTCCATTACTAGAACAACTAAATAAGGGGATAGAGGATCCCCCTAATGAAGCCCACAAGTGCTAGCAAAGTAACCAACAAAATCCTCATTAATATTCAATGAAAGCCTAGAAGTGGTCACACACTGCATTTTCTAATAGGAGAATTAAGGTAAGAAGTTCAAAACTATTAGAAGATGCTTAAAGAAAGCCCATCTAACATGATCATTGCCTTAATGATATCTATCTTCATAACACATATGGTACCATGAGAATTTTCATTATATCCATTTATGAGTTCTTGAGCAACCAAGATATTGTCTCCAATTCTTCTATTCTTTATAAATCTATTTGTTTGCGTCTTGCTAATCTTAGAAGTTCTACTATAAGGCGATTTGCAAGACTCTTTGAAATGCACTTGTATAAAGTATTACAACATGTAATAGGCGTATAATCTAATAGAGATTCTAGATACTTACTTTAGGTACCAAAGCCAAATAGGTGAAACTAATAGATTTTAGTAAGTTCTTTGTAGTAAAGAAATCTTTGATCACCAAGCACGCATCCTAACCCACCATGTCCCATGTAATTCTAAAAAAATTGGCATTATGCCCATCCAGTCCAAGGGCTTTATCCTTAGAAAGAGATTGAATATCATTCTTATGTTGCTTTTGTTTTAAAATATGAAAAAAGAAAGAGGAATTGTGTTCACCTAATTTAATTCAAGCCTCCTTAGATTTTTGGTGTAAGAAAGATTCTTCAGCTTCTCTCAACAAATGAAGTCCTTAAACAATCTTCTCTTAGCCTCTTAATCTATTGCACTAGGATAAGTTCTATTAGCTAGTTGGATTAACTCCAATTTCTCATTCATTTCAATCATGTACCTAGATATATCCAAATAGCATTGTTTGTTGAGGTTCCTTAATTTTTTTTAAGAAACTTAAGTTTAGTAGCAATCCTAAACATGAGGATTCCTTCAACCTCCATCCTCTATACAAGTTCTACTAAAGGTAAAAAGTTTAGATCCTTACCCCAAAAATCAAAGAATTTAAAGGGAGTTTTCTTCAAGGAAGAGACCACATTAAGATTCACAAGTAATTGACTATAATTGGATTTACCTAGAGGACCAGCTGCAACCACGGATTCAAGAAAAGATTGGGTCCAATCTAAGTTAATCAAAGCTCAATCTAATCTCCTCATGAACAAACTCAATGAACATTTGTCAAACTATGAGTGAAGAGGACCATATACTCTAGCATCATTCACCTCTACTTTAAAGTGAAAATTGTTGAAATGATCCATGCCAATGATAACAAACTCCTTACCACCTAATTTTTCTTTCACATAACGACATTCATTGAAGTATGGCTAACATTCAAGGGCCTTGAACAAATGTTTTCATTCTAAGAAGGCCAGACCATAGGGAATATCTATTTACAATAAAATTAGCTCCATAAATACAAGAAATGAGAAAAGTTTTGTCTTTGCCAATAATGACATTGATAATGGATGAATTGTCTATCTGATTGAATGATATCTACCTTCTAAATTGAAGGATTCCAAGCAAGCCAAATGCATCTACCTGGATGCAATTAAGTGCACTAAGATGAAAGAATTTTATCCAAAATTATAGTTGCTTTATTTGGCTTCACTTTAGTTTCAACCAAACCCAACAAGGAAATATGATTACGAACACAAAAATCTTTAACTACCTTTGCTTTACAGGGATCATTGGCCCCCTTAATGTTCCATGTCGCTAATATATTATTTACAAACATAAGAAGATAAAAACCAAAGGTGCAAGCCTCAATCTTTGACTAAGAAGGGTTGGAAGTCTCACCAGCCTTCCTTTCTTCCTTCCTTTTCTTACACGACTTCTTCTTCTTCACTGCATCCAATTTTTTCCTTCATTTTTCTCCTCTTGGGGAAGGTAAGAAGTAGCTTTTGAGTTTCTTGGACAAAGGAGGAGAGGGAATTTATTGACTCCTAATTATAATCATTTGAAGAAGCATCCTCCCGAGTCTCTTTACTTTGAGAGTTAAGCCCTTTAGTCTGAGAGTTAAGCCCTTTAGTTATTGCATGGGAAGATTTGCCCACTAAGAACGTCTGTTTGGAAGGGGAGCTATTAGTGACTATGTTCTCCATTGCAAACATGCTTATCCCTATTCAAGTAACCGGATTTTGGACATACATGGTACCACCTTCCATAAGCATAATTGTTATGCCCTGAAATCACAGAGTCGCAACAGTCTCGCCGTGTAAACTATTCTATGATAGAAACTGGCCTCATAGTGCCTACCATAGACATGATCTACACAAGGCGTCAACGACTCCTCGCTTTGAAGTAAACAGTTCGATTAATAATTATACTACAATTATGATAAGTATTACAATTTCTAATAACCATAAATAAGTATAAATAAGTCCACAGAGTTTCCCAGAAAGTTTTACATAATCACTACAGTTTACTAATTTACAGAATAACTATCAGTCTTCAACCTTTAACTACAAGGTCAGTCTCATTACACATTATACTAAGTAACTTGATCCTCACACCCCTAGCTTCAAAAGGACTAACCTCTGGGTAATTGTAGGGCGGTACAGTACTTGAAGTGATCACAAATCAGAACCTGCAAAAGGATCTATAAGGGTATGAGCAACTACAGCTCAGTAAGTTGAATTGGAGACTCATGAATGCATATAAGCACAAACAGGGTTATCAAACAATTATTTTCATGCAATGCAACAATCAAATGCCATCGCACAACGTAGTCCGGTTCATTGTGAAATCAGAGAAATTTCACCCGCTCCAATCCAGGTTGAGGAGTTCTATGTTATGCAGTAGCTCACAACCAAACCCAGGCTTATGCAATGGAGGCCTTGCTCCTCCCGTAACTACCTTCGAACCATTGACTTCACCCCCACCGCGATCTCCTCTCCTGTCACTTAGTTCGACTGAGGATGAAGAAGGGACCATTTTGCAATCCTGCGCTATCCCTTTCAAAGGGGTCGGTATTTGGTTGGAGAGTCCTATGATCCCCTAACGGGTTGCAATGCATGACACTTTTGGTTATTAGGGTCAACTAAGATTATATTCCATTTAGGGTATTCAAACAATTTCATACCAATTCAATCAGTCACAAATCACTCACAAAGCAAGTTTCAGCACGGATTCAGATACATCAAACACATGCGTAAACTACTTATAATCACAAGCATATACAAGCCTAAGTCTCCGAGCACCACAAAACTAGTACTCTATTACAATAAGCAATAACCCAACTTACTTGAATTTGCTCGATCGCTCGATCCTTTAGTCGCGAGCTGATTTGTATCTGGGTATCTTATAATATAAATAAGTCTTTTTAGTACTCATATTTTATGGATTCTTATTCTAATTCAAAATGTAACTCATTTTCCCCATGTATACCTATAACGCTCTAATGATTCGTTGTACTCTATTTCGAGGTTCGACTCTTAAACTAGATTCTAGTTTTAATTCCTAAGTCTTAAATAAGCTCAAATCCCAGTGTGACATCAATCGCATTACGCTCGGTTACTCAAATATCCTATTGGGTCGTAATTTGGTATTCTAAACTATTCGGTACACGCTAACCCTAATTGAGGTATCGGATTTATTCCTGATGTGTAAAAATCTTACATTTTGAGATATTTACTTAAAATTAAATATTATTTCAGATTTATTATTTTTCTGATTTCTATTATAATATTATCTAAATAACCCTATTTTTTTTAGATTTAATAATTTACACTTTCACATATTACTAATTTCTTATATTACTTACCTAATTTCCCTAATTAACCATACTTAATACCCAAAGGCTAGGATTAAGGTTCCACTTTAGATATTAACATCCCTAAACATCTAATTAAGATCCAAATCAGTAATTAATATCCTAATCACCTAATTAATCCTAAATCACTCAATTTTTCCATCATTTTAGGGCTAAAAATTAACTTAAAATTTCAAAAATTAATTTTAAAAAAATGGCTTCATAGCACTGTTCTACATCATATGAGCATCCTATAAAAAAATTTTGAGCTCCAAACTACACTCCTAAGCCTATTTATTTTCCGATTTAATCATGCTCGGTTTTGAACAATTTGTTAAGGAACCTATATTTCCAGACATAATTAAACTAAATCAATATTTTTTCCTAAATCTACATACAATAAAACCTCAGAATAACAAGTTTCATAATTTTCTGGGCAAAATAACTAATTTGACAAAATTATACAAAAATCAGGTGAATAAATGACTAACCGGTTCGAAGCTTTTTGGCCGTCCAAACCCAGTCCAATGTTGTCGGCCGGTCCAGGTGGTGGTTCTAGTGTAGGGTGGTGGTGGTGGTTCGGTCCCAGGTGGTGGTGAGTGGTGGTTTTAGTTTACTTGCCTAATCTGCACAGTTTTCTTTTCTTTTTTTATTTTCTGGATTTTCTCTCGATTTTTTCAGTGTTTCAATTTTTCTCATATCCTAAACTGACCAAATGACTTCTGGAAATTTTTTCCTTATTTATAGACAATTGTAGTAATTAATATGCATTAATTTGATAAGACTTTGCCCCAATTCCTTGATTTTTGGCTTTTTGTTTGTCTAATTCTCATTGGATAATTTTTCTTTTTCTGATTTGAACCTGCCACGACCTGATCTTGCTTCAATTTATCCTCTTCTGATTTTTTCATAATTATTTTATATTTTTCTTTAATTATTTGCTTAGTTTTCGGCCAATTTAGGTAATTACGCGTATTTTTATCCACACATAAATACATGTGGGATACACGTGAACATTCCTAAATATTATTTTGGTCATTCTAAAATTTTTAGTATACATATAATCTATCTCTAGTAATTTATTAGTTATTATATGACACTTTTCACTTTTTTGGTAATTAGCAATTATTATGCTTAAAATTTGAAAATTTTATAGTCTCCTATTTTACTACTTATTTTCTTAAATTTAAGTTTACGGGGTTATTTTTACTAGTATTTCTCTCAATAGTTTATAATTTGGGTTTAATCGGATCCTTTAGCCAATCGCCCTAAACCTTGGGTTCTAAGCTCAAACCTACGGTTACTTGGCTTAGTTTTAGGGCTTACAATAATCCCCATTGAGGATGGAGTTACAACAAGGGCTCTCATCACTTTGCTTTTTATTACTTCTATTCCTAACTTCTTACTTGTTACCATAGTAGAATATTCCTGTACTATATTACCTCTCCTTAATCCCTCTTCATATTTTTCTGTGAAATGGCTAAACATTCATTTGCTACATCGAGTAAGCATGTTTTGGTACTCAACACCAACCATCACCAAAGTACCATAAGACTTTCTCACAGTAAATCTAAATGGAAGCTTCACATTTGCTTTAATTTCAAAAGAAGCTCTAACATAGCCAATTCTTTCATTCTTAATTGATGCTAAGTTTATTTGGAGAAGATGTCCAATTGCACTAGCTACATAGCCAATGCCATCCTTATATAGGTACTCCATTGACACATCCTACATTTTAATCCATATAAGAAGCATTTTAGGTAGGACTCAATCATAATCAACTCTAAGTTTCCATCTTTCCAACATGATAGGTTAAGTAACAAAAAACAATGGTTACCCCAAAGCCTTGGATAAAGAAAACTCATCTGTAAACTCAAAGAAGAAGAAAAAACGACATCTATTAGTGAGAACCTCCTCTAAACCCTCATCCTTCTACAGGCGTATGCAATCTTCTAAACCAAGAGAAAAGAGAAACCATGCCTAAGGAAATAACCCACATGTATATGCCTCCAGATTTTTTTGCCCACAAGGAAACAACAGCAGGTGGTTCCATGCAAAATAAGATCCCTAACCCTCGAAGGTGGGTAAAGATCTAAAGAAACATCAATTAGGGTTTGGGAAGAAGGATTAGTATTGCCAGAAACCCCCTCCGCAAAGGAAGTTGGTTTAGATGAACTTGCATTTTCCTTTTTATCAAATGCTTTTTTGCTTAGGTCGGTGTTCTTTTCAACTTTTGCTATAACCTTAGCAAAAGCCTGTATAGTCGATTAACTAGGAGAACGTTGACCATTACTATTTTGGGATAAAGGAATAGGGCACTTTTTTCCCTCAGGGGAAGCTACCAATACTAAGAACAAATTTTTTTTTTTAGCCTACAGCCTTTTTGTCAAAAGCTTTTTCAAAGGACCTAGGACTTGTCATATCACAAACTTTCGCCTCTAAGTTGGACCCCAATGCATTTTTTCTACTTTGAAAATAAAGAACCACTCCTTCATTGACACTAGAGGAGATGCCAAAAGAACATAAGAAGCCTTTCTCTTCTTAAACTTCCCTTAACAAGTTTGGCCTTGGATCTCATGGCCAAGGCTTTGTAAGCTAAGGCTCTAAAGGATACATTTTTTTTTTTTCCTTTTTACAAACATTCTCATGCCTCCCATAAAGGCAAAACTTGGCTAATCAAATGACTAACCAAAAGCACAAAATGATTAAGAAATGAAAAAAAAAACTCATAATTTAGAGCAAACATTACAAACAAAAGAAAAAGGAGAAACAAGTAGAGGTAAGGTAGAAGATGCAAAAGGTAGTAAGGGGATACAAATGGAGTAAAGGGAGAGTCAAGAGAGTCAATGAGAAGGCGAGACAAACGAGAAGGGGGGAGGTAAGGGTAAGAAAGAGAAGCAGAGGATAGGATAGAAAAGGTAGAGAGAAGATAAAGAACTTTCTATCACTATATGCCTTTTCTAGATTATAGAATATGGAATAGAGACTTCGGAATTACCATTGTGAAACTTTTTTTGACAATGAGCATTTCATTTTCATTGGAAATGCCATCTCTAGGTCTCTTTTTATGATTTAAGAGGCTAAATTAAGAGTAAAAAAATTAAGCGATTTAAAAACCACATTATAATTTTGCAAATAAGATGACAAATATATATGTGCTTAAGGCCTTTTAACAAAAACTAATTTTTCTTTCAGCTTCATCTTAAGCTTGAACTTATTTAGGTAAGGAAATATATAGATATAGCTCTACTACATGCTTATTTGGGGAATAACTATTCTATTCCCCCTTTATTTCTTAAAAGCCTTCAATTACTTTGTTTACTTCAATGAATTGCAATTCATAAGAATTGGGACTTGGAATTTAACATTTAAACCTAAGAATTGTCATTCTAAGTAAAAAAGATATTAAATACCCTTCTTCTTCTTCTTCCTCTCTACAACATAGAAAATCATCACAAACTACCACCACTAGTAACCATTACCACTAGTAATCACTCCACTACTACTAGTAACCACTAACAAGAGCTCCTCCTCCATCGATAATAATTACCATACTTATAAATAACTAGCATCAATAATTACTATAAAAGAAACCCAAATGCAACCCCCTAAAATCATTACAGTCTCTACGTCCCATTATTGATTGTCTATCTATATATATATCTCTCTCTCCCTCCATCCCCAAACATAGCCTATGAATCTCCTCCCTTTCTTCAGCCCTCAATATAATATCATTACCCATAAAAGGAAAAATAAGAAGAACTTTCAAACAACTACCTACAGTAAGATAAAATTTAAAAAGAGTGTATTCTATGAAATGGGTATGTGACAAATTCTATTTAGGTTTCAACTTTAATTTAAAAAAAATATACACCCTAGTCTTAGTTAGAGATAGAAGGGGAAAGAGATGAGAGAGAGGGAGAGTTTGGTAAAAGGAGAGATATTTATGTCTTCTACTCTTCTACTTTCACCACTCTTACTCGGAAACTAGACAAAATGATTAAGAGAGAGAGAGAGAGAGAAACATAAAAAATGAACTTCACTTTTTAGAGAGAAGAAGAGGGGGTAGAGTAATTTTATTTGTATTACATGTATATTACTTATATGCTTATTTTATCAAAATGAAAATCGTAATAGTTATTACGAGCTTATTCCAATTCCTTGGATTGGAATTACATTCCCCGTATATTCCATTTAGTAAAGTGAATGAGCCATTAGTATCAAACTAGAGGCTAAACAACTTAAATTGAGTATAATCATATTGTGTTCAAGCTCGAACTCAATTTGAAAATCTAGAACGCTTAACTAGAAAATTCAAAGTTTAAATTTGAACTTGAGTTTAATTAAGCTCTTAGGAGCATGAGTTTAGATAGCCAAACTTGTATAGACTTTGTTAGTAAAAAGAAAATGAAATTCATTAGAAAGCCTAACTTGCCATAAGCCCAATTGAGCTCTTTTTAATTAAATTTATACTAAATAAATAAAATTAGATATCTAGCTCTTTTGGTTTGATGTAGGTTAGATGTAACCTATAAACTACAGAAAATGTAAAGATGAGCATCGGAGTTAGTTATAGCATAACCATTATGATACTTCAATTAGTATGGGTTAAAAGAGTGATTAAAGAGAAATTATGTAAGTAATAGAGTGAGAGTGTGGATTTCTTTGCCCATGAGGTTACCAGGTATGTATAAGCATGGTCAATGAAAGCAGATCTCTCTCCAAGATACAATCTAGACTTCATGGAGAAGATCTCTAACCAAGAGCATGCTAGCTATGGACTTTCCTTATTTGGTCAAGCTATTCTTGCCTTATCTGCTTTTGACTTTAGAAACTAAGCTTGCACATCATAGGCTTAAGGGTAAGGGTCTAATCTCCAAGGGTTCAGAAGGTGTCAAAAGCTCAATAAACGTCCTTAAATCAGGTTGGTTGAGCTATTGAGAGCTTGATCCATCTCTTCGGAGATTGTTTGTGATGCCTAAAGCTTAACCTAAGTTGTGATGAGGTCAACTAAGTTTTGAGGAGCTTGGCTATGGTACAGAACAAGTTGGTTGTAGGCTTTTAGGCTCATTGTATACTCTAAGAACGCTGACCTAGACTTAGATATCCATATTCGAAATAGCTTATCGATACTTACTTCCCTACCCCCTCCTTCCCCCCCAACTCTTATTAACGATAGTCGGTAAGGAGAGTGAGCTCTCTATAGGGTTCCATATCTTAAGGTGAGCTACTGGATGATGTGGGGCCTATGGACCAACCATCTTAATATGACTTTGACCTTAAACTTGAGTTAAAGCTTCAATCTAGATATGATGGCTAAGCAAGCGAGTGGTCCAAGCTAAATTGGACACGTATTATAGACAGGAGACTTTATGGTAGCTTTTTCAAGTTGGTGTGTTAATAGTATACCACATAGTTTGATGTTTGAGTTGCTTTAAGCTTTTGCTACTTGAGACTAAGTTGTAATGATCTAATGATGAAGTTAGCCAGTATGATTTAATCCTATTATCAACCATTGGGTGCAAGGTGTTATGGCTTCTTTGAGAAGCTCTAATTTAACTTGTCTTCATGCATTAATTTGATTGCATTTAATGCCAAGAAAAGGTATCAATAAGCTATTGGTAACATCTTAATGAACTATCAACCATCGATCCCTTTACTTGCGCACAACTTCGAGAACTCCAACCCCTCACTCGAAGAATCCTCTCTTAGCAACCTGCTAATGATAAGAAACTTTACACTGAAGGAATGTGGTTGAACTCCTTGAGCTCCTCGCATTGTTATACATTGATCTAGACCCTCAATAGTAATGTTATTGACCATTCCCTTTACCAAGGACCTTGTGCCGAATAATTTGACTAACTGCTGCCAAGATGTTCTTACCCAGTAACGAGAGACTTAGTTACTAGCTAAGTAGTTTTCTCTCGACATGCTACCATTTTTCTCGTCTCAACCACTTTATTACCATAACATCTTGATCCCTCTCGCCTACAATGTTCAGAGAATCTTCATACAGGACCAATATTTCACTACCACTTATTTACCTCATCTGACATTGTATTACCTTTTCATTTTTGTCTTTTGCCCATTTTACCTTTTTTTGTATATACTAGGAATCCCCTTTTTTGTATATACTTTCTTGTAATTTTTTTATTTGTAACGTTGCCTTAGGGACTTACTGTAAATAGTCCCTTTCTCTTGTAAGCCGCAGATAACTTATAATTAAGATTGAATATTCTGTTCTTGTAAGACTACCCTCTCCAAGTCTATTTTTCATATACTCTTATCTAATCTTGCTGAGTAGCTCAAGATTAGCAGCGAGTGGATCTTGACATCAACTTGTACATCATATCAAGTGAGGTGTCAAGTCACGTTGTATTCGTTGGTGAGTCACATCCTTTAAGCAGTTTCACGTCAGTTACTCTTGTTCACCTATATACCATTTCCCCCTAATTTCTTCGATATTTCAAAGGACCCATTAAGTATAGATTTACCATGGTAAGTCCTAATGATAACTAAGCTCCTAGGTACACCATATAATCCTGGTATTAAAGCTTGAGGTTAAAACCAAGACTTGTGTAGTGATAGTCAATTTGCTATTTAAGATACTTATGTGTGTGTTAAAGGCATCCGAATGAAGTGTGTTTACTAAAGCTTTAGGTTGAGAATGTCGAACCCTAGTGTACAAAGAGAGATTAATGATGCTGAGAGTGATGCTCATGGTCGTGGTCGAGTTACCCAACAAATACCACGTATTACTAATGAGTAGATACAAGATCTTGCTGCTATTGTGACCAACTTAGCTATCTCAGTAAACAAAGTACTAGAGACTGGACTGCGTGAGAGAGTTGCTAAGTAAGGCCTAAAGATGAGAGATAAGTCAAGAAGGCAGATGAACAAGCAAGCTCCAGAAGCCTTTCTAGTGAACCAAGCACCACCATGACGTGCCAACAAAGTCGCGAAAAGGAGGTTAGAGTTGGACAAAATGGAAGAGTACAAAGAAGAAGAAGAAGAAGAAGAAGACCAGTATGTTGGGATTGATGAGCATGAGTTTAGAGCACCAAGGGATGCGATACATCTTAAGGTGCAGATTTCGAGCTTCAACGGGTCTGGTAGTACTAATGATTACCCGGATTGAGAAGAGAAGGTTGAAAAGATATTTGACTTCTACGATTACGAAGATGCTGTCCGCATTTAAGTGGTCGCATTAGAATTTTCTAGGTATGCGGCAATGTAGTGGAAGAAATTATAAAATGTTCACTTGAGGGCTCGATGCAAAGTCTGAACATGGAATAAGATGAAGAGAGTTCTTATAAGTAGGTTTGTTCCCAAACACTATGAACAAGAAACTTTCCAATGACTCCAAGACTTGAGGCAAAGTAATAGATTTGTAGAAAACTATGTCCGAAAGTTTCAGTTGCTCAAGACACGATGTGATGTTGACGAACTTGAGACCCGAACTATAGCACAATTCATCTCTGGACTATAAGCTAAGATTGGTAACATCGTGGAATTGCATAACCTCATAACTCTGGATGAAGTCATCTGTGTAGCTTAGAGAGTTGAAAGGCAACGATAGAACCAAGGTAGTCGAATGTTGAGTAGCCAAACACTAGTGGCGAATAGGAGTGGTCTACGAGGTGGAACGCCGAGGTCAAATGCTAAGCAGACTAGAGGAAGGCCAAGAAAAGAGCAAAATAGAGGAACCTGAGATCCAAAGAGATCTAGGTCAGAGTTCAAGAAGGAAAACCCAAAAAATCAAATGTTTTAAATGCCTTAGCTATGGACACATAGCTAGTCAATGTCCGAACTGCCAAGTCATGACCATAAAAGGAGACAAGCCCCAGTTTGAAGTAGAAAGTGTAAGTAAAGGAGAGGAAGAAGTGATAACCAATCTGATGCTGGAAGAATTTTAAGAAGACCCTGATACTGAGATACCTCTTAAGGGCAGAGCTAAGTATTGCTTTGCTGTTTAACGATCTCTCAATGTTTTTATAGCTAACAAGAATGAGCAAAGAGAGAACCTCTTCTATGTGAATTGCCAAGTAAATGACAAGCTATGTGTTGTGATCATTGACGGAGGGAGCTGTACCAATGTCATTACGCAAGGGGTAGTTAAGACCATGAAATTGCCAACCCTTCAATACACTAAGCCGTACAAGATTCACTAGCTGAACAAGAAAGGATGACTATACATTGTTGAGCAAGTCAGAGTACCGATTACCATTGGTGATAGGTACAAAGATGAGGTGCTGTGTGATGTCCTTCCCATGTGTGCATCTTACATATTACTCGACCGACCATAGCTATTTGACTTGAGAGTGTTACACGATGGGTTTAGAAACACTTACATGTTTTAAAAGGACAGGAAGAAAATTATATTGACACCTATGAGTCTTAAGGAAGTGCAAGAAGCCCAAGAAAAGGTTGCTAGATCTCTATAGCGGAAGTCATTGGTGATTTCTCGAGCTCAATTTGCCTAAGAACTCAAGGTTAAGGACTATGTGCTCCTTTTAATCAGGAGCTTCTTAAAGGTTAGAGAAGTTGAGAACTTACCTATTGAAGTGCAGCAGCTACTTTAGGAATTTCCTAACCTATTCCCTATTGAGATGCCAAAAGGTTTACCTCCTTTGAGAGGTATCAAGCATTGCATCGACCTCTAACCAGGAGCTGCCTTACCAAACTGACCCGCTTACAAGCTCAATCCAGAGCAGGTAGCTGAACTAAAGAAATAGGTAGATGAGTTGATGGATCGTAGATATATCCGCGAGAGCATGAGTCCTTGTACTATACCTACTATGCTCGTATTGAAAAAGGAGGAACGTAATGAATGTACATTAACAATCGAGCTATTAATAAGATTACTATCAAATACAAACCTAATTCTACAGCTTGATGATATGCTTAACGAGTTACATGGCACCTACATCTTTTCTAAGATTGACTTGAAGAGAGGTTACCACTAGATACGAATGAGACCTAGGGATGAATGGAAGATGGCCTTCAAGACAAGGGATGGTCTGTTCAAATGGTTGGTGATTGTTTGGTATGACTAATGCGCCTAGTACGTTTACGTAGCCGATGAATCATGCACTCAGATCGTTGATCAACAAATGCGTTGTGGTTTATTTTAATGATATTTTGGTCTGCAATACCGACCTCCTCATTCATGTCGAACATTTGAGATTGGTGTTTAACATACTCTACACCGAGAAATTACTCAATAACCTGAAGAAATGCGCGTTCTGTTAAAGCAAGATTGTATTCCTTAGATATATCATTTCAGGGAAGGGAGTTTAAGTTAATAAGGAAAAAGTCAAAGCTATTAATGAGTAGCCTACGCCGACCAGTGCTACCGAAGTCAGGAGCTTCCATGGTTTAGCCTTGTTCTATAGAAGATTTATTTAGAACTTTAGTTCCATAACTACGCCGTTGACTGAATTGACCAAGAAGAACATTGAGTTTTGACGGATAAAAATGGCTCAAAGGAGTTTTGAAGATGTAAAGTCTAAATTGACATCTTCTCCAGTACTTACCCTACCAGATTTCAAGAAGGTTTTTGAGGTTAAATATGATGCGTCTGCTATTATCATTAGTGCTATCCTTATATAGGAATGCTGAACTATTGCCTACTTTAGCGAAAAACTCCAAAGCACTACCCTGAATTACTCAACCTACGACAAGGAGTTCTATGCTCTTGTCCATACACTCCAGAACTGGTAGCATTATCTGTTGCCAAGAGAATTCATCATTTATTCAGATCATGAATCTCTTAAGCATCTTTGTAGGCAGCAGAAGCTTTCTTGGCAGCAGAAGCTTTCTTGGCATCACACCAAGTGGGTCAAGTTCTTGGAGACCTTTTGCTATGTCATCAGATATAAGAAGGGAAGCACCAACACAATAGTTAATGCACTTTCTCGTCATCATACCCTCATCACAACGTTATAAGCTAAGGTGCTTAGATTCGACACTTTACCTAATTGGTATGAGCATGACTCACATTTTGGGCCTTTAGTAGCTAGGTACAATACTAAAGGAGTTGTAGAAGGGTTTTACTTGAGTGAGTGGTTCTTAATGAAAGGCAAGTAAATGTGCATACCTAGTGATTCTACAAGGGAGCTACTTGTTCGAGAAGCTCATGCCGGGGGTCTAGCTGACCATTTTAGGGAAAAGAAGACAATTGAGATGTTAGAGGAGCATTTTTATTGGCTTGGGATAATGAAGGATATGCACCGTATACTTGAGAGGTACGAGATATGTAAATATGCAAAGGTGAGGAGAGAGCCCTATGGAGAATATGCACCACTACCAATTCCAAAGCAGTCATGGACTAATCTAAGCATAGATTTCATGCTCGGTCTTCCTCATACGCCAAGAAGACATGACTCAATCATAGTGGTGGTCAATCAGTTCATTAAGATGGGCCACTTCATTCCCTACAATAGAAATAATGATGTTTTATTCATTGCTAACTTCTTTTTACAGGAAATTGTGTGATTACATGAAGTGCCAAGAAGTATTGTGTTTGACCATGATTTGAAATTCGTGAGCTTCTTTTAGAAGATCCTATGGAGAAAACTCAGTACTAAGCTCCTGTTCAGTACCTCTTGTCACCCCTAGACAAACAACTAAACTGAAGTAGTAAATAAAACTGTCAGTAATCTCTTATGCGCCATGTTGGAAAGAACTTTCGTGATTGGGATTTATGTCTTCCCATTATTGAGTTTGCCTACAATCACTTAACTTACAGCTCAACTAGAACATCACAATTTAAGGTTGTTTATGGACTTAACGCAAACCTACCCTTATATTTAATTAACAGTCTGATTACACAAGAGGAAAGTCAATCTGACCTACAGTATATCGAGGAGTTCTAGAGGATATATCGAAAGATTGTCAAGCAATTGGCCAAAACTGTAGCTGATAGAAGGAAGTGTGAAACTGTGAAAGGAAGATAGTCGTTTATACCACTGGGGACCTTGTTTGGGTTCATCTTAGCAAGGAACGCTTCCTTAGCAAAAGGACAAACAAACTATCTCCTAGAACGGATGGACCCTACAGGATCTTAAGGCACATTAATGATAACGCTTATGAGATTGAGCTACCCGAAGGTTTTGGCATGTCTACCACATTCAACATCACTGATCTGATTCCCTATGTGCCTAATGATGACGAAGACCAAGATTTGAAAGCAAATCTTCAATAACCCCGAGGAACCGATGAACTGCTAACCATCGATACCATTACTTGCAACTCCAATCCCTTATCCAAAGAATCATCTCTCGACAACCTGCTGATGATGAAAAACTTTACACCGAAGGAATGTGGCTAAACTCTTTGAACTTCCCGCATTGTTATACGTTGATCTATGCCCTCAGTAATGATATTGCCAACCATTCCCTTACCAAGGATCCTATGCCAAGTAATCCGACCAATTACTGCCAAAAGATTCTTACCGAGTGACAAGTGACGAGAGACTCACTTACTGGCCAAGTAGTTTTCTCTTGGCATGTTACCGTTTCTTTCATCCCATCCCCTTTATTGTTGCAACATCTTGATCCCTTTCGCCTACTATGTTCAAAGAATCTTCGTACAGGACCAATGTTATAATACCATTTGTCCACCTCATTTAACATTGTATTACCTTTTCATTTTTATTTTTTGTCCTTTTTACTCTTTTTCGTATGTACTAGGAATCTCCTTTTTGTAATTTCTTTATTTGTAATGTTACCCTAGGGACTTACTATAAACAGTCTCTTTCCTTTGTAAGCCGCAGATAACTTACAATTAAGATTAAATATTCTGTTCTTGTGAGACAACCCTCTCCAAGTCTATTTTTTATACACTCTTATCTAATCTTGCCGAGTAGCTCAGGATTTGTGACGGGTGGACCTTGACATCAACTTGTACGTCATATCAAGTGAGGTGTCAAGTTATATTGTATTCAATGGTAAGTCACATCCTTCAAGTAGCTTCATGTCAGTTACTCTTGTTCGCTTGTAGATCATTTCCCTCTAATTTCTTCGATATTTTGGAGGACCTATTTAGTTCAAATTTGCTACGGTAAGTCCTAATAATAATTAAGCTCCTAAGCACACCACATCTACTTGTAACAATTGTGGTTGGCATATCTCAACCATTCATTTTATTGGTGAGATTCATGGAGAGATCTACTTATAGAATGTTTAATAGCCAATGCTTTGGTTTCTATACATGTGCATCTAGTTATAAATAGGGAAGATCATGTCTGAAAGAACTCTTTTTGCATCCTCCAATACTCAAAAATCTTCTTCCTTCAACACTCGAGAATCCTCTTCCTCCGTTCCTTGTCTTGAATTCAATTTACTTTCTTTGAAAATTCTTCTAAATTTGCTTCCTTGATACTTTATGGAAGGTATGCAACAAGTTCCTTTTTCTTCTTCTCATATTCTAATAGACAAGATGATTCAAGAAGCTTCTTATCCCTTAGTACCCCAACTCCAACGCCACTACAATCGATTGGAACATGAATCCCCTAAAAGTTGTCTTAATTCAAATCTGAAAATCCATAAGCATTCCAATAGAGCCACATAGAGACTAAGTATCCATAATTACATGCCTTATATATAGGACATATGGACTATGAAGGACTCTAAATGCTCGTAATGATGAAAGTAGAATATATAAACTTTATGTACAAATCCAATAAAATGGTTAACTCATATATCTGTAGCTATGCTTTAAGAATCAACACTGACTCTAAATATACCCTTTATTGATAGGCCAGAATGGTACAAACCATTCCTTCCTTTCTAGTTAATAGGAAAATTTCTCTTTACATAACCATTTGATTCAACACGACTAGATGTAGCTGGTTGGAGCTTTTATTGGAAGGTAGAGATCCAGATGATGGTAAAGAGAGGTAGCTAACAACACAGTTATAGAAGGATTCAGTGGTTTGGTCAATCCTAAATGGTGTCAAAAGTATGTCAATAGATGACGAAGTTTGGGTAATTTTGTAATGTTGCATGGCTAGCATATGGAAGGGCTGAAGAGAAATGATAGAGTAGTCTTGACGAAGCCCAATTAACTTTATTTGTACTACAAGCACTTCAAATTTAGGCTTCATCATTCATTTTCTAAGTTCTAGAAATCATTCTTTTGCTATCATCTCATCAACCTTAGCCAAATATCACTAAATGCATATCCCATCTTGGTTACATTTGAGCAACTATATGAAGAACTTAAGGTGAGGTTGACCCCACATTTTTTTCAGACACTTATATCAAATTAAGATCAATAAGTAATCTTAAAGTTGATACCATTCGATGAATTAAGCTAAGAAGAGGTTATTTGATAGGTTGTGCTCATTGGTTTATGGTTAAGAAGAAAAGTTTTTTACAATAAGGTCGAAGGTAGGTTTTGACTTCTAGATGAGTTGGGTCCAACTATTAGGACTTTGAATCTCAAAGATCTTCAGCCGAATGAATTATTAGTCACCAACAAAATTAAGGAGGTAATGAAAAGGAGCCTATATTTTACTAAGGAAAAGGTTCGGAAGTGCCGCAGTATAGCTGAGGTCCTTGAAGATATGGAAGGAAGGGAAGATATATCCCCTTATCGAATTGGATTGGTTATTAAGGAGTTGATTATCCATTAGCACTTGAGGAAGATGTACCCTAGAGGTTTATGCTCAGTACAATGTTGTTCTTTTATAATTAGTTTTCTTTCATACTTAACAGTGTTCTTACCTTATAAACTTAAGGGAAATTGACCTTGACCATTAAGGTGGCAACATGCCAGTTTTCACAAAGGGGAAGAGGAAGGTGCTAGCAGAGAAGAAGACCTTTCCCTCTACTACTGTGAAGAAAGCTCTACCTACTGTTAGAAAATTAAGTTAGCGTAGTCATGGTCTAAAGGAGGTTCTAGTAAGCATACCCATGGCCTAGCCGCTTAAAATTGTTCTTTTAGAGAAATTTTAATAGGAATTAACCTTGTAGACCCTTTACTCAGAGCCAACCTAGAGGACTACAAGCACTTACTTGCTGAGTGTCATGCCCCGAAGCGGCAGAGTCGTAACAGCCCCCGCCGTGTAAACCATCATAAGATAGAAGTTGGTCTTACAACCGCTATCTTAGACCTGATCTACACAAGGCGTCCACGACTAACCCGCTTTGAAGTAGACAATTTGTAATTTAAACAAATCATTTAAGAAAGTGAGAAAAGTTATATATAGTCACTATAATTCAGTTATTACATTAATCAGAAATGAAAAGTAAAACATGTGTTGATTCTTCAATGTTTTTCCTCACTCCCCAGGATCCAGCAGTTGCTAGCTTCAGAGTAGTTGTTGCCGCTTCTTAGCCAGCACCTGCACGACGTCTATAGGGATGTGAGCAACCACAGCTCAGTAAGTAGGGACGGAGGACTTAAAACTATACCAGAAACACAACAAGGTTTTCAATCACTTATTAGATGCAATGCATGTGCAAGCAAATGCCATCGCACGACGTTGTCCGGCCCGTCATGAGATTAGAGAAATTGCACCCGCTCTAATCCGGGTTGAGGAGTTGCCGTTAATGCAACAGCTCACGACCAAACCCAGGCTTGTGTAATGGAGACCTTGCTCCTCCCGCGACTACCTTCGAACCACTGCCTTCACCCTCGCCGTGACCTCCTCTCCTGTCACTTAGTTCGACTGAGGATGAAGAAGGGACCATTTTGCAATCCTGCGCTATCCCTTCCGAAGGGGTCGGTATTTGGCCGGAGAGTCCTAAATCCCCTAACGGGTTGCCATGCATGTTCGATTATGATTACTGGTCGTATATTTGATTAAGTCCAATTTAGGGTGATCAATCATTACATACAATTCATACAATATGCGCCAAGGCAACAAACATAATCATAGCATCACCCATAATCAAGCACATGCACGCATTCAACTATCTAACAAGCACAATCAAGCATAATCTTAAGCCTCCAAAATACAGCAGCGTATTAATCCCAACTTACCTCGACTCCTCGCTCGCTCACTCGAGGTCCGATTTGCTCAGGCCATCGCCGGTTATCCCTATAACACGAACGTGGTTTCAGCTTTTCATATAATTGTTATAGGTTCGTTTTATCCTATAATGCTTATTGTTAGGTTTTGTTTACGGTTTAATATGCCTAATTATCTAGGTATTAAGTCTTTTATAATTATTCTAGGTTTAGGTTTAGGTTCGGTCTCAGTTTCTGCATAAATTTCCAAATTAGGTATTGGTTCGATTTTTAAATCCTAAACATGCTCGAATCCTAATGTGAAATTAATTACATTAAGCTCGAGTTTCCAAATATCCTATTGGGTCTTAATTTAGTATTCTAAGCTATTTGGTACACGCTAGTCCTAATTAGGGTATCGGATTTATCCCCGATGTGAGAAAATCTTACTTTTTTATATAATTACCTAAAATTCAATCTTAATTCAGATTTAATATTATTCTGATTTTTACTCTAATATTATCTAAATAATCCCTAATTTTCCATATTTATTAATTTACAATTTCACATATTACTAATTTCTTATATTACTTACCTAATTTCCTTAATTAACTATACTTAGTACCTAAATGCTAGGATTAGGGTTCCACTGTAGAGATTAACTTCCTTAAACATCTAATTAAGAACCAAATCAGTAATTAACATCCTAATCACTTAATTAACTCCAAATTACCCAATTTTTCCATCATTTTAGGGCTAAAAATTAACTTAAAAATTTCAAAAATTAATTTTAAAAAAATGGCTTCATAGCACTATTCTATGTCACATGAGAATCCTACAGAAAAATTTTGAGCCCCAAACTACATCCCTAAGCCTATTTAATTTCCGGTTTAATCATGCTCGGTTTTGTACAATTTGTTAAGGACCCTATATTTCCAGACATAATTAAACTAAATCAACATTTTTCCCTAAATCTACATACAATAAAACCTCAGAATAACAAGTTTCATAATTTTCTGGGCAAAGTAACTAATTTTACAAAATTATACAAGATTCGGGCTGGAATTTGGACTCACCAGTTCAGGTGGCTCCGGCCACCGTGGGCCGCCGTGGCCTTGTCGGCCGGCCTGGGCGCTGCCACCACCGTGTGGTGGTGGTGGCCATCCACTCCCAGCTCCTTGTTTGGTGTGGGTTCCCTTTAAAACCCCTAACTGCACAGTTTTTCTTATTTTTTTTATTTTTTTGGATTTTCTCTCGAATTTTCGACTCTCTCTAATTTTCTCTGATTTGTATCTGTCCAAATGAGCTTTTGTATTTTTCTTGCTATTTATAGACGAATTTTGTAATTATTATGCACTAATTTGATGGGATTTTGCCCCATTTTCATGATTTTAGGCTTTTTGTTTGTCAAATTCCTATTGGTTATTTTTTTCTTTTTCTGTCACGACCTAATCTTGCATCAGCTTATCCTCTTCTGATTTTTTCTGATTTTTTTTATAATTATTTTGTATTTTTCTTTAATTATTTACTTAGTTTTCGGCCAATTTTAGTAATTACGCGTATTTTTATCTACACGTAAATACATGTAGGGTACACGTGAACATTCCTAAATATTATTTTGGTCATTCTAAAATTTTTAGTATACATATAATCTATCTCTAACAATTTATTAGTTATTATATTATACTTTTTGCCTTTTTGGTAATTAGCAGTTATTATGCTTAAAATTTGAAAATTTTATAGTCTCCTATTTTACTACTTATTTTCTTAAATTTAAGTTTACAGGGTCATTTTTACTGATATCTTGTTAAATAGTTTATAATTTGGGTATGATCGGATCCTTTAGCCGATCGCCCTAAACCTTGGGTTCTAAGTTCAATCTTACGGTTACTTGGCTGAACTTTGGGGCTTACACTGAGTATTAGCTCAAGAACTAGTTAGAGATGAATATTTTATCACCCACTTAGGATTATTACATTTCAACCAAACTAAGTACCGAACCTTAGTGCAAGTCAGCATGGTTTTCAATTTGCTAAGCCTTAGATATTTATTTGAGTCAAACCATCGAGCAATCTAGGTCCAAGAAGACTTAAATAATTTAGAAAGTACGAGCTCAGACCTAATCTAAGTTTGGTCAACCTCAATCCATGACTTTTCCTTAACCTCTTCCGAGTTGAATCCTACAATAGTCGAGTTACCTCAGAATTCATTTCAATAGAACCAACCACATTACAAGCCCCTAACTACCTCAAGTTTGTTCGACCTCAATCCATGACTTTTCCTTAGTTGCAATACATTATGCCTCGGCACCCTTTGATCTTAAGTAGCAACGTAGTCTATTACCAGAGTTTATCTAGTGTAATAAATATTTTGAGGGTATAGTTAGCAAACTTGATGAAGCAGAAGATTGGTTATACCAGATTGAAAGATTATTTGAGGTATTTGAAGTACCACCACATCTCAAACTCACCTATGGTACGTATATGTTAAAGATAAGGGTACGTTCTTGGTAGGAATTAAGGTAGAGGAATTTGAGAGGACCAATAACTTGGGAGATTCTCAAACATGAATTCCTGGAATACTATTTTCTTGGATGTTTGACGTTTAAATATAATGAAGATTTACTTGACTTCATGAAAGAGACACGTATTGTAGAGCAGTACGAAACTAAGTTTAACAGATTGTTACAGTTTGCTCTACCAGAATATCAAATAAGTGATCGATTGAAAATGTAGATATTTTCTAGAGGATTTGATCTTGAAATGAAAAGAAGACTTCTGGAATTCGAGCCAAGGAATTTTGCTGATATGGTAAAGAAAGCAAGAGTTTTAGATAATGCAAAGAGGCAAAGTGAAGAAGTGAGCAAGCGCAAAGTAAATATGTTTGGATAAAGACCTTTTGAAGGACTAAGTGGCAATGGTAGTAGCAAAATAAGAAGGTTTGTGAGACCTCAAGGAATGTTTCAAAGAAAGATTGGTGGGCTACCTAAGTGATGCAAATGTAAAGGGAATCATTATCCGAGAGATTGTCTCTAATTGTAAGGAAAGTGTTTTTATTATGGTGAGGGCTTACACCGAATAATAGACTGTCCTAAGAGAAATGCTATTACTTGTTTCATTTGTAATAAAGTTGGACACTTTTCTACCACATAGCCACAACATACTGCTACTACTACTTATGTTGCTAAGCTACCTCCAACTGTTGGATGCCTTGCCATCAGAAAAGCAATTGGAGGACCAAGTGTGAGAAATGCATGTTTAGGTGCAATGAATGCTGCCAAAGTATATAATTTGGAGGGTAATTGGAGTTATGAGGATTATTCTGGTGAAGACTTGGAAGTGCATGATGAGATTTATGATTTTGTGGACTATGAGCTTATAGCAGGTATTTATCTTAATTCTCATTATTAAACTGCTTTAATTATACTAAGTAGTATATGATATGTTAAGCAATAGTAAGTAAATAGAAGTTATGAATGAAAACTTATGAAGTTATAACAAGAGAATAAGTCTTAAAAACCTGGTGATTCAGGGAACATTGATGTAGTTGGGCACTTTGTTTACACTTTATTTGATGAAGGAGTCACGCACTCCTTCATAGCCCCTGAAGTGGTAAAGAAAACAGGTTTGACTACAATTGCTACTGAGTCAAGTCTTAGAGTGAGAACTCCTATAAGAAGCATTGTAGTTACAAAGGAAATAGTAAAAAGATGTCCTCTAAAAATTCAAGACTTTGACTGTAAAGTAGATATGATCGTTCTTGATATGGATAAGTATGATGCCATATTAGGAATGAATTGGATGGCAAGTGTAAAAGCTACTGTCAACTACAAAGAAAAACAAGTGATGTTTGAAACATCTGAAGGGACAAACGCAACATTTAAGGAAGATTCTACTATAGAAGGAGTATGAGAGTTAAGTGCTTTGGAGCTAATGATGGATATTAGTTGGTTGAATGCTTTGGAAACTAATTCCAAAAAGTTGAACGTAGAAGAAATTCAAGTAGTGAATGAGTTTCTCGATGTGTTTCTAGATGAGTTACCCAAGTTGCCACCAAAAAGAGAAATTAACTTTGTTATCGATCTAGTACTAAGAATTGAGCCGATATCTAGAGCTCCTTACAAAATGGCTCCAATTGAACTTCAAGAGTTGAAAAGGCAATTACAAGAGTTATTGAATCAAGGATTTATAAGATCGAGTGTTTCACCATTAGGTGCACTAGTTCTGTTTGTCAAGAAGAAGGATGGATCAATCAAACTTTGTATTGACTATAGAGAGTTGAACAAAGTGATCATGAATAATAAGTATCCACTTCCACGAATTGATGATTTGTTTAACCAACTGCAAGGTGCAAGTATCTTTTCCAAGATTGATTTTAGGTCGAGCTATCATCAGTTCAAAATTAGGTTAGAAGATGTTCTAAAGATAGCATTTCGAATACGATATGGCCACTATGAGTTTCTTATGATGCCTTTTGGTCTAACGAATGCTCCTGCAGCATTTATAGATTTAATGAATCACGTGTTCAAACCTTTACTAGACAAATGCGTGATTATGTTCATCAACGATATTTTGGTTTATTTTGCTGCACCTAAACAGCATGAGGAACATTTACGAACAGTGTTACAAACATTACGAGAACGTAAGTTGTACATTTAGTTATCTAAGTGTGATTTTCGGTTAAAAGAGATGTCTTTTCTTGGACATGTAATAACTGGAGATGGTATATCTATTGATCCAAAAAGGATTAAGGCCATAGTGAATTGGAAAAGACCAGAAATAGTAACTGAGATTCCAATTTTCCTTAGTTTAGCTGGGTATTATAGAAAGTTTGTTAAGGACTTTTCAAAGATTTCAAGGTCACTCACCTAGTTGACACAAAATAATGTAAAATTTGAGTAAGGTGACAAGTAAGAAAAGAGTTTTCAAGAACTAAAGAAGAGGTTAGTATCTACCTTGATCCTTGTGTTGCCAAATAATGAAGAGTGTTTCACTATATATAATGATGCTTCTAAGAATAGATTAGGTTGTGTACTTATGCAAGGTGGAAAAGTGATTGCATATGCTTCTAAACAACTAAGACTACATGAGCAAAACTATCCAACACAAGATTTAGAGCTTATAATTGTAGTGTTTGGATTGAAGTTGTAGCAACACTATTTATATGGACAAAGATGTGAGATTTTCACTGATCACAAGAGTTTTAAGTATTTGTTTACTCATAAGGAATTAAATATGAGACAAAGGAGATGACTCGAGTTGATCAAGGACTGTGATTTAGGGATTAATTGCTGTCCTGGCATAGTGAATGTTGTTGCTGATGCTTTAAGCAGAAAGAACCATGCTAAAGTAACGTCTCTTCATACTGATCAAAGAGAGTTAATTAAGGAATTCGAAAGATTGAATTTGGATTTTTCCTAGCACAAAGTAGATGTTGAGTTGTCAAATTTAGTAATAGAGCTGACATTAATAGAAAGAATTAGAAATGCACAACAAAGTGATCTTGTTTTGACCTGAGTCAAAGAAGAAATGGTAAGTGAAAAGTATAATGATTTCAAAATAAATTAACATAGAGTACTTCGCATGAATAACAGATTGTGTACACCTAATAATGTAGGGCTCCAAAAAGAGATTCTAAGTGAAGCTCATTATTTAGGTTATACTGCACATCTAGGATGAACAAAGATGTATCAAGACTTGAAAAAGAACTTCTGGTGGAATGGAATGAAGCAAGATGTCACTGATTTTGTACTTAAGTGTGAAACTTGCCAAAAAGTAAAAGCTGAACATCAACGACCCGGTGGACTGCTGTAACCACTACCTGTTCCTGAGTGGAAATGGGATTGAATATCCATGGATTTTGTAAGCGGTTTACCGATGACAACTACTAGTTTTCATGTAATATAGGTTATTATCGATTAACTCATTAAGTCAACTCACTTTTTACCAATTAATATGATTTTCTCTTTGGAAAAGTTAGCCTAAATTTGTATAAAAGCGAAAGTGAGGTTGTATGGTGTTCCAACGAAGATAGTATCAGATAGAGATCCTAGATTTGTGTCGAAGTTTTAGAGTAGTTTGTAAAAAGTGATAAGAACAAGATTGTAGTTTAGTATAGTATATCATCCTCAAACTGATGGACAAACTGAAAGGATTATACAAACTCTAGAGGATATGCTAAGGGCATGTACCATAGAATTTAAGGGAAGTTAGGATGTTCATTTGCCATTGATTATGAAGCTCTGTATGGGAGAAAGTATCAATCTCCATTATTTTAGGATGATATAGAGAAAGTTGCAATAGGACCAAATTTGGTACAGGAAATAGCTAACAAGATCATGGTTATTAAGCAGAAATGAAAGAATCCTAAGACAAACAAAAGAGCTAGGTTGATTTGAAGAGAGGGAAACTGAAGTTTCAAGTAGGAGATCATGTGTATCTTAAAGTAGAATCGATCAAAAGTATTCATCGTACAAAAGCTTAAGGTAAATTGAATCCAAGATATATTGTTCCATTTGAAATTTTGGAACGAGTCGGAAATTTGGCTTATCGATTAGCTTTGCCACCTAATCTATTAGGAATCCATAATGTCTTTCATGTGTCAGTTTTGAGGAAACATGTTCCCAATCCCGACTATATTGTTGAGTTGGAACTAGTTAGACTGCAAGAGAACTTGACATATAAAGAACACCCAGTAAAGATCACGGATAGTAAAGTACAACAGTTGAGGAGTAAAAAAATTTGTTATATTAAAGTATTGTAGAGAAATCATGAACAAGAATCAGCAACCTAGGAAGCAAAGGATGAAATAAAACATTGATATCTACATTTATTTGAGGAACCAAATATGCCTTTCATGTTTTGAGGACAAAACTTATTTAAAGAGGAGAAGAATGTAAACATTGTAAAGTTATTAGTTTTAATCCTAAATTGGATTCGAGTGCTATAAATAATGTCATGAGTCGATAAGGTTCAATAAGATAAAAATTTTATTAAATTATGAATTTGAATATATTATAAATAATAAAAACCCTAGAATTTTTATCGAAACCTTAATCATATACGAAAACCTTAAACCCTAAGTATGTGTAAGTACCATAAATTGAACTCGAATTTGATAAAAACCCTAAAACTATAACTTTAAACTTATAAAATGAATAAATATACTTTAATAGTAATAAAACCCTCAACAAATACAATTATCAAACAATACACGTAATAGCGTAAAATTATTAAAGAACGGGTCGAGATAATTCTTAAATATTATAAACGTAATAGGTAACAATTTAATTAATACATTTTATAAAATTTCAATGTTATTTCAAAATTACTAAATTTATAATTTTTATATTTAAAAAGGTCTAATATTTTTATTTTTATATTTCCTTTTTCTTTCTTTTCCTTTTTCTTTCCCTATTTTTTTTTTCTCTTACCATGTTCCACTTCCAGAATATTTTGGTGGACACTTATGTGGTTATTTATTTATTTATTTTTACCATATGTTCATTATGTGTAAGAAACAAAGTTAATAGATAAGCTTAAGTCACATCATATTAATAACCGCTTACTTTTTCCTTTTCTTTTCTTTTATTCATCATATTTTCTTTCTCCTTTTTGCTCTTACCAAGTTCCACACAGTTGGAAAAAAAATAAAAACATGCACACATTTTCAACACAAAAGGCAAAATTCCACACATCCTTTTCCTTCCTAAACTGTGAACTTCTAATCTCTTCCTTTTTAATTTCTTTTGCTTTCAAAATTCAACAAGTAAATCAAGAAGAAAAATAGGGAGCTTTGTCATCTATTATTCATCAAATTGCTAAGGGAAATAGATAAGTAGTATGTGTAGTATATTTATTTTGTATTAATCATCCTTAAGTATTCTTTTATATATATGTATTTTATAAAAATTTTATGTACTATAGGGTTATGTAATAGAGATCTATGTAATATTAGTATTTCCTTATGTATATATGTTCGTATATGCATAGATACTAAAATATATTCATATGTACATACATGTTATATTTGATTCTATAAATATTTGGTATAAAATTAGTTGGGTACATTATATATAGGTGTATATAATAGTATTTATATTATGTATTTTCAATATATAGATATATATATATATAGATGTGGTAGTATATGTTTATATGTATAAAATATAAAATACAAGTATAACATGTAAATATATATAGGTATAGTGTATATATGCATAACATATGTAATATATTTAGGGTTATATTATTTAATTACATAAATATATATATATATGAAAATACATATATCAATAGTATGGTATATGTAAATATAAGGTTATACTTAAATAGAATAAATAAAGTAAGGTAATGTATATATAAGTATATGTGCTGTGAGTTTAAAAGAAAAGGAAAATAATTAATTTGTAAAATTTAATAAAATACAATAATAAATATAATTATATACATATTACGTAAAAATACAAAATAGGAAAAAGATTGAAAATTTACAAAATTTTGAAAATGACACATTACACTTTCCTATGTTGCCATGTTAGCATTTAATTAAATTTAATTAAATTCGTAATTAAAAATAATAATAAAATTATTAATTATAAAATTATTAAAATAGTAAAAATGAATTAAATGAATCTTAAACCTTAAAATTAGAAAAATAAGTAAATTTGGTAAAATAGACTTAAAAGTAAGAAAATTACAAAATATAAAGTTTAGATATTTATTAAATCATAAATATATAAAGAAAAGCCTATAATTTATAATTATTTAAGTCAAAATAATAAAATTTGTAATATTTTTACATCATAATGAAAAATGCGAGTTACAACGTCCAAAATGAACCCTGCTATAAAAAAGTACATTCGAAAATAATAAAGATAAACTATAAGTTTATAAAATCGGAACTAAATTGAAAAAGTTATACTTCATTAACGAAAAAGCTCGAATCCAAAATTTCATATAAACAAATAACTAATGTAAATAGAGAGTATTAAATATAAGAATAGTCTAGTTATTTAACTCAAACACTTATTACTTTTCTTATTCCCTAAATATCAAGTAATTACAAGATTAATACTGATCTGCTAGCAAATTACTACGATCCTTGACATCGACTATGGTTGGGTGAGTATTTCTAAGGATTCCATACATGCTTGTGTATATAGATAGTAAATATTAATTGTTATTAATAATTGGATGTTATGTAAGGCTAGGTTGTGCATATGTATGATACTACTTGTCAACTGTGAAATTACTTTAAGGTATGATAATGTACTGTTTACTACACAGAAAATACAATAAGAGTTGATCTGTCTGTGATTTTGCTTGATCACACAATAAATGGACTTAACATTATCAAACTTGAACTAACTAAATCAAAATATGCATAATCATACATTGCATAAGTAATTTCGGTCGTCATATCATACAGAGGTAATGAGATGCCATATGGGGGTTAATTAATTATGATTATAAAGTTTTAATACGGTGTATATGTACGATATAACTTTACCTTAACCCACGGGAACACTAGGCGTTAGAGGTGCCAACTGCTTAGCTAAAAGTTAAGTCCAGAGGCCTTTGTTTAGGAGTGAGTGTGGGCTGCGAGAACCTACTCGCAATCATACTTAGAATTGAGTTTTGACTAAAACTAAAAATAGATATACCATTGTATTTTTTAATACGAAACGCGGAGTTTCATTGTTGTATAAGTTTAAATATGATACTCAGATCTGATTGGTGTCGTATATACTCCAACCCTAACTTCAGAGAGCGTTAAATCTAAGTTGTACGCAGTATCTGATCACTTACATGTATTATGGCATTCTGATTATTCATGCATTCATATGTTTGAAATTAATTATTGTATAACTTATTTGTTGTATGATCAAGGGAAGATCTCACTAGGCTATTTAGCTTACACCTCTGTAGATTACTTGTATAGAAGGATCTCTTTATGGTTCCGAGTCGTAGGATGCCTGAGGTTAGTGGATCATCTTCCGATTAGTATGAGTGTGAGATACAAGATAAGAGTGTACTTCTATTACTGTAACTAGACTTTAGAAATTTACTATACAATTCTATTTATTATTAGTTTCTTGAAAGACTTAGTATATGTATTACATATATTTGATAGTTATAGCTTGATATTTATATGATTATAATTATGTTGTGATATTACATGTGCCTGCATAACTCTTGAGTTGTTAGTTGTAGCAGTAGCTCTGTATATCATATAAAGTGTTATCGATTGAAAAGGAAATCAATCTACAGTCCTTTATATGATATATGGTGCCAGCCTCGACTAGACTACCCCTTGGGTCATGACAATAAACTTAAGAGGAGATGAAGAGATTATTGAGTGTTAGATTTGTACTTGAGAATTACCTACAGGACACATGTGCTAAGTTGCAAGAGCTTCATTAAGGAAGCCAATCTATTGATAATTATGTGAATGAATTCCAGATGTTAATTATCTGAGTAAATGTAGATGAGCCCAAAGCCCATACTATGTCTCGATTCATCTATGCACTCAAATATGAGATTTCCACAACATTATGAAAGTACAGAGATTCTATACATTGGAGGAAGATATCAAGATAGCCTAAAGGATCAAGAAGCAAAGGAGAAATGCTTCGAGCAGACTAGGGCCAAGCTTTTTGTGAATTCGTACTTCGTGCCGACCTACCCATGCTAAGTCAAGGAGATCCTCCTAAGTAAAGGAAAAACATGATCGACCTAATGAAAGCTGAATAAGCCTAAAGAGCCAAGCTAAAGAGAAGCTTTGAGAACATACGAGAAAGGACAGACCTTTGGATAAAAGATGAGTGAGGTGAAGTGCTTCAAATACTTAGATTATGGACATATGGCTGCTAAGTGTCCTAATCAATGTGCTATGGTGCCCAAGGAGACGTAATGGATAGCATCGACGAAAGTAAGCCTGAAGATAGGAGGAATGCTAAAAGAGTTAAAGCCGAGAAGGAAGAGGACACCTGTGTCTAAACTAACTAGGGTGAAGTGATGACTTTAATATTAAGGTAAGTGCTAAGCACATTGCTAAGCTCTAAGGAAGAACAAAGTGAGAATTTATTTCATACCAAGTTCACTATCAAGGGACAACTGTATACCATCATTATGGATGGAGGGAGTTATACTAATGTTGTCACTTAGACCCTTAAGCAAAGGTTAGGACTGCAGACCTCTAAGTACCCCCAACCATACAAGTTACATTGGCTATATAATAAGGGTGCTCTACACGTTACAGAGCAAGTAGTAGTACCGTTCTGTGTTAAGAACATGTACATGGACGAGGTAATGTGTGATATCATCCCCATGTGAGCTTTACATTTGTTACTTGGAAGATCGTAATTGTTTAACCAACGTGTTACTTACGATAGATACAAAAACACCTATGCCTTTATCAAGGAACGAAAGAAGATCGTATTGTAACCTATGACACTAAGTCAAGTGAACGAGACCTATAATCAGCTTACCTGAGCCAGTAAGAAGAAGGCCCTAGTAATGAGCAGTCAAGAGCTCCAGGCTGTTCACAAAGCCAATGAGCCTATATTTTTATTGATTAAGAGATTATTAGAGATGAGAGATCTGGAAGATGTGCCTAATGAGGTACAAAAATTGATCGATGAATTTTCTAACCTGCTCCCAGAAGAGTTGCCTAAGGGATTACCCCCGACCAGAGACAGAGCATTACATTGACTTATAACCAGGTGCAGCCCTAGTGAACCAACCTACTTAAAGAATGAATCTTGAGTAAGCTATCGAGTTGAAGAGACAAATGGACAAACAAAAAAAGCGAGTTTATGTGAGGGAGAGCATGAGTCCTTATGTTATGCCAAATTTGCTCATCCCAAAGAAGGATGGTTCATGATGCATATGTATTGACAGCTAAGCTATCATTCATATTACTATTAAGTAGAGGAATCCAATACTGAAGCTTAACAACATGTTGGATGAGCTTTATCGGGTCAATATATTCTCAAAGATTGATTTGTGAAGTAGTTACCATCAAATTCGCATGAGACCTAATGACGAGTGGAAGACTGCTATCAAGATGAGCCACGGTCTCTATGAATGGTTGGTTATGCCATTTGAACTTATAAATGTACCTAGCACATTTATGAAACTTATGAACCACGTGACACATTTGGTAATCGGAAAATATGTGATTGTGTACTTTGACGATATACTAGTGTACGGTATCGATATGGCTAACCATGTAGAACACTTTTGAGCTGTTTTTGACATCATATATGCCAAGAAACTATATGGGAACTTAAAGAAGTGTACATTTTGCCAAGTAAAAGTTTTTTTCCTTAGTTATGTTATAACTAGAGAAGGAATTTGAGCAGATACTAAGAAGATCCCAACTATCCTAGAGTGGCCTACTCCTAAAACTATTATTAAAGTCAGGTGTTTCCATAGCCTTACGTCTTTCTACAAGCAGTTCATTAAAAACTTCACTAAAATTGTAACCCCCTTAACAAAGTTGATGAAGAAGAATGATGGATTCTATAGACTGACGAGTTGAGAAGAATTTTAAGGAAATAAAGGAGAAACTTACCAATGGCCCTATTTAAGCTCTAACTAATTTCAGCAAGCCATTTAAGTTGGAATGTGATGCATCAAGCATTGGTATTAACGTCGTACTGATGCAAGAGCACTAACCTATCACTTATCATAATGAGAAACTTAGTAGTGTTGAGCTGAACTATTTTGTATATG
This sequence comes from Lumnitzera littorea, assembly GCA_024138015.1. Classification (NCBI taxonomy): domain Eukaryota; kingdom Viridiplantae; phylum Streptophyta; class Magnoliopsida; order Myrtales; family Combretaceae; genus Lumnitzera; species Lumnitzera littorea. Next base: position 109,130,197 of record JAMXBB010000004.1, on the reverse strand, counting down.
AAAAGGAATTATATTCCCTTTTACGAGCAATCATGATGTGGCAACACTAATTGTTACCTCGAAAATTTGTCATTTATACAGATCATAAGTCCTTAAAGCACTTGGGAAGTCAAAACAAAATCTCAAAAAGGCAAGTTAAATGGTTAGAATTCATGGAAGGATTCTCCTATGTGATTAAGCATAAGAAAGGTAATGCTAATGTAGTTGTTAATGCTCTATCAAGTTACCATGTTTTATTGACAACCATATAAACTAAGTTGTTAGGATTCTCCTACATTACCGAGAAATATGCTTAGGACTTGCACTTTGACCCTATACTTTTGAAGTGGCAAGATGGAGTAGCTGTTAGAGGATTGATAACTCTCATTTTAAATATATTTCACATGGTGATTTTATAGTATTTCCCTTATATATTTGTTTTATTTAAAGAAATTGATGCTTAATTGAGTAAAATTTTGATTTTAAGGTTTGAACACGTTCTTGGATTGAAAACAAAGAAAAGGAATCAAGTTTCACTCAAATTGGAGTTCAAATGAATGAATTATGAAGTTTTAAAGTTGCATAAACAATAGGAATCAAGGTCAGAAAGTTACACAATCTGGGACACAACTGTGTCCCCAGGCTGTGTCCATCTAGGAAGATTTGCCAAGGTCAGAAAGTTATACGACCTGGGGACACAATTGTGTCCCAAGCTGTATCTGGTGACGAAAAAAAAAAAACCTTACAATACATTATAAAAGAACATACTAGGGTTTCGTACACAACAGGAGGCATTCAAAAGAGAAGAGACTTGAAGAAAAGGAGGAGAAAAAGGCGAAAGCAATACCCAACTTCAAGATTGAAGAGATTTATCATCAACAAAAGGAGTTTTTCATGTTTTATTCCTTGATTTTGTTGCAATTCATTTTTAGTTTCATTATGATAGCTTAAGATTCTTGTATTTAGGATTATGGAACCTAGGGTTTCATGTGACTATTACATTGATTGATAATTTTTAATAAAGTTTCTATCTTTTCTTGATTTAATTATGTTATTTAATTGTTAATTGATATTTCTAGGGTATCAATCTATGATATTATGCATGATGATTGAGAAATCACATGTGTAATGAGATCTTAACATAATTGGAGAGAATTACATGTGTACTTAGAGATAAGATACATGATTCTTTCGGAAAGTTGTTCTTTTGTGTGTAAATTCATTATACATTAATGCGATTCTAAATTATATTACTAAGTGAAGAGATTCCAGTAACTAATTTAGGATTAGGGTTAATATGCTTGAGAAAGGTGTTAACTTTAATTGTGAATCCCTCCGGTCAAGAATAATAGAGGTTGAATTAGATACATTTTAAGTGGTTACATGTTAAACACTAAGGGAAATAATTCCTCAATACGTTATTTGCTTTCTTGAAGTTGTTCTTAGTTTTATCGCTTTCTAAATTACTTAATCAAGTCTCATAATTAGGTTAGTTTGTTAATTTTAGTATTTTTAATTCATTCAACTCATCACAATTTTCCGGTTAAATAATAAAGCTAAGGTTAATATTAGTACTCGAAGTCTCTGAGGGATCGACTCGAACTCACATTCGCTATATTAAAACTGATAGGTGCACTTGCCTGATATCAAGGATATTATTTGAAAGATAGATACTTGTTTAAGGAGAGAAGATTGCATGTACCCTACTGTTCTATACGTAAGTTATTAGTTAAAGAAGTACATAGTGGTGGTTTATCAAAGCATTTTGGTGAGACAAAAATTGACAGCCTAGTGAGGGAAAACTTTTATTGGTATGGTATGAACAAGGATGTCCATAAGGTAGTCATCAATTATGTTGTGTGTAAGAGGGCTAAGGGAAGAAAAGAGCCATATGGAGAATACATACCCTTACATACACCAACCTCTCCTCAGGTCAACCTTAGTATAAACTTTGTCCTAAGGTTGCTTCGAACATCCAGAGGGAAGGATTCAATCCTTTTATTAGTAGATCAATTTAGTAAGATGGCATATTTCATTCCATGCTATAGAACTAATGATGCTTTATATATTGCTTATTTGTTTTTACAAGAAATCGTCGGCCTACATAGAGTTTCAAAGTCTATTGTTTCAAATTGAGATACTATATTTCTGAGTTACTTTTGGTTGACTCTTTGGAAGCGACTTGGCACCAAACTTGTGTTTAGTACGAGCAATCACCCATAGATAGACGACCAAACTGAAGTGGTGAACAAAATAGTTTGCAACCTACTCTGAGCTATGATTGACAAGAATCTATATGACTAAGATTTATGCCTACCCATTATAAAGGTCACTTATAACCGAACTGTATATAGTACCACTAAGAGGACCCCTTTTGAGATCGTCTATGGTCTTTATCCCACCATTCCTCTTAACATGATTGGTACCTTTATTACTATAGAAGAAAGCCAGTCTAGAGTCAACCAAGCTCATGAACTACACGAACTACATTAGCACATGACTAAGAAGATTGCTAAGTTCAATTAATGTTAGCATATGATTAGTAGTAGAGGCTGCTGAGTAATTTCTTTCAACTTATGAGACCTAATTTGTATCCACCTCAATTGAGAGAGGTTTCCCCATCTCTTAAGGAATAAGTAGTCACCTAAAGCTAATAGTCCATTTAAGGTCCTGAAAAAGATCAACTACAATGCTTACCAAATAGAACTACCTGAGGACTATGGTGTCTCTTCTACATTCAATGTATTTGACATGATTCCCTATCATGCTGAGATACCAGAGCCAACCTGTCTAATGAAGACCTCGCAAATTTGAGGCCAAATCTCTCTGACCCCTAGGAAGATGATAGGAATCAACCCTTTAGACCCTTTACTCGAAGCCGAGCTAAAGAACTATAAAGACTTACTTGCTGAGTATTAGCTCAAGGACTAGTTAGAGACGAAGATTCTATCACCCACTTAGGATTATTACGCTTCAACCAAACTAAGCATCGAGCCTTAATGTAGGTCAATAAAATTTTCGATCTACCGAGCCCTAGATATTTGTCCAACTCAAAGAAGACTTAAATAATTTAGAAAGTATGAGCTCAGACCTTATCCAAGTCTAATAAGCCTCAATCCATGACTTTTCCTCGACCTCTTTCAAGCTGAATCCTGTAACTACTGAGCTACCTCAAAATTCATTTTGGCAAAGCCAACCACACTAGAAGCCCATAGTCGCTTCCTGACATGTCCTCTGGCATGACATTTCAAAAGGATTCTTTACTTTTTCATATAGGATATTCTTTATCATTCTTACCCTTTCTAGTATGTCTTATGAATCTTCTCTTATATTCTTCATTTTATCTTTTTCATATATGTATTGCAACGTCAATAGACATCATATTACATGATTGAATACAATTTTCCCTTTTACAAGAGTAACCTGAGTGTTTTATAAACTTCCTTTAGCCCTTATCTACTTCCTTTAGCTCTTATTTAGCTCATTTAGTAAGAGTTAGTTTCGAGTGCCCTAATTCGATATTCGTGCATCATATCGAGTGCTTAAATCAGGCCAAGTAGGATCAATTGGTGTGTCATATCTAGTTAATAGCTACTCGATTTACTAAATTCCTTTTATTTTCTTTGCTTCTAATTCGTTATGGTGTTTCTTCATGTGTATGACCTTAGAGATGCATCAAAGTTGAGCCTCTAAAGGTCGAGAAATAGCTTAGGGATGAGTCTATAATAGAAACTCAAGAGCAGTTACAACTGAGCTATGATGAAAGGAATTAGCTACCAGTCCTTTGACTTGAGCTCGAGTAGGCGGACTTGAATGCCTCACTAAACGGATCTTCTCTTGCCGACCAACACCCAAAGAGCTCGAGCTCCTTCTTACTGTCAACATCCTATAATTACCAAGCCAAATCATGCCTTGCCCCTTGTCAATGATCACAAAGCATCGACTTAAAGACTGCCTTACTAATAGCTCGACAAGTTTACTCATTAGCTCAATCCTCTTCATTTTGAGCAACGAAGACCCCATTTGAGTAAACTAAGTCTAGTAGTACCTATAGCCCAACTCGATTTGATCATACTATTTTGTCCTTTTCCTTGAGAGCTCAACTATCCAATAAAAGCCGCATGTCCTTAAGCCTTATGTGATAGAACATGCAGTTGAAGCTTGCATTGTTACATTTTCTTTTGTATCCTTATACATTTCTTATATTTCTCTTATTTAGGATAGTACCCTTTTTGTTTTTTCCTAGTTTAGCAATTTGCCTAGTATTTCAAGTATAAATACCCTTTTAACATGTAGCCACAACATTCTTATCATCATCTTAAATATACAAAACTTTACTTTGGATGAGCTTGTTGCTTACTTCTCTCTTTACTCATATCCTATACCTTAAGCAAGATTAAGTAGCAGGTGACCTCATTAGCTACTCGTAGGTCACATTAAGTCAGTCAGTGATTCCACAAAATTCCCTTAGTGTGTCATATTCTCAAGGTTATTTGTGGTTTTCTTGTTACTCTTTTGTGTTTTGCGTATTTGCCATCTTCATTTTTTGAGCTTTCTATAAGCTTGGACCTACTTTCAATATTGTTGCCCTTATCAGTCCTTAACGTAGTGTATCACATGGTATAGGTGAAGAGCAAGGTGACATAAGGAAGTCATCTAACCTTACAACTACTACCCTTGAAGAAGTTCAAGAAAGACTCCAAATGCAATGGTTAACTGCATGTTCTAATAAGAAAAATGGGAATAAAATAAAACAAGAATCAATTATATATCATTACAGGACTAATAGTCCATTCAACAATATTACTTTTCTTTTATTTATTTATTTTTCATATAGAGATATAGTCTCAACTCTCAATCCAACATGGTCAACCTTAGGAGTGAGCAAATAACTTTATCGTATAGGATATCCACCCAAACCCTACTCCATCAAGTAGTTCTAAATAAGTAATGAAGGTCACAATGTAGATTTTAGGTAATAGTTTTTCAAAACCTACTCTCATAGGGTAGGGTATAGGAATGAAGTTAGGGTACCCTATTTCACCTTGGAGCTTGTACTCTAATTTATACAAGACATAGGTTTTATGGAACCTTATACCTATTTTGAAACAATAATTAAATAATATAAATAAAAAAATAATACTATTACTTTTTCTATTTCAATCTTAAAGAAAATAATATCAAAAAATCAACTTATAATAATACCCTAAGACTATACACAACTTGTATCTACTATCTAGTTCCTCTCTCTCTCTTCTTCTTCTTCTTCCTCTTTGGTAAAAAACTTTTTCTTCTTTTACTATCTTATTTTTTTGCATCCCCATTTCTCTTTTAATAATCTTAGACAAGTGAGGTATTAAAAAATCTTAGTTCTTAACTTATCATTCAATATATTATATTGTAATTACTTGCAAATTGTTTTATATTTTATGTATAATAATTTTATAGTTTGATAAAAAATTTATTTTAATGATTTAAAAGGAAAAGAAAAAAATAAATTTAAGCATAACTTAACTAGGGGTTTCATCATTTCTAAATACATAAATATTCTCTATTTTACCTACTAAGTTATATATTGTTATATATTGTCTCATCTTAAGATGAGTTGCAATTTATACAAATTATTATCGATGGATTTGCCAATACTATAGTTATAATTTTGATATTGATTATATATTCAATGCAAAGTTTTAAAGGTAGATAAAGAAAAATTACAGGTTTCCATAAGGTACCCTATACCCTGTAAAATCTATAGGGTATAGGATACAGAGTGGTTCCAAGATGATATAAGATAGTTCTAAGGTGCCATAAGATAGGTTCCTGGTACAATAACTTAAGATCTGTGCTTATAGGGTAAGGTATAAGTAGACCTTATACCTTAGCCATCCTATGCTCGTTCACCCTTAATCAACCTTACCATACTATGAAATTTGAACTATGAAGATAAGATATACACCAACTACAATCGATGATCACACGTGGAAAATACGAAACTAAAGATGCTAATTTAGAGTTTTGGATATTTTACTAGGAAAAGGAAAAAAGAAGTTATTGATACTCTAAATCATTGCAGTTTTGAGTGTCTTTTCGAATTCACATCTAAATATTTGAACATGTTAAATTTCATGTTCAATCAAGTTTTTACTTATCAAATTTACATTTTTACTTCTAATTTGTACCTTTTTTATTGATGAATGTTTGCTACATCATTTTATAGAGGTAGAAAATTAGATAGATAAAAGTTTGTTGACGGTAATTCTTCAATGAGGTTAGAGGGATTGAAGGCAACTTATACAATTAAACAAATATAAGCTAAGATGGCCGTTGAAAGTGGTTCTAGTGGAGCTACTTCAATACTTAATTTAGCAAAAATTCACAAAAATATAAAGATTGAAAGAGTAGTATGAGCAAGAATGAGTGTTTTGGATCCCTTTACCTATAGTGTTCATAAGAGTAGCCAATGAGATATTAGGAAAGTACATTGTGTCTTTAAGATTCTCTTATCGTATCTCCAATATGCATCCCAAATACGTTGGATAAGATCATGGTCTTATTGTGTGTCACCTATTGATTTTCCTAATCTAGCCAAATTATCATACTTTATCTTTTCATGATCTTGGAGGGTTGCACCTAGACTCCATGGGCTTATTGCCTAAAGTCTATGGGTTAAAAGGCAATAGGAGGCTGATATATGTATTCTCAATAGGTCAGCTAAGTAGTTGGACCTCGGCCTATGCTTCGAGAAGGTCATCATCTTTTGCTTTTGACCTTAGTCATTAGGTTGTCAAATGAATCTTGGGGAGCTCGAATCAAGCCTTAGCTAAATTGGCAAAGGGCTTTAGGCTCAGCCCATACTATAAAGAAAGCGGCCTAAATTTGGAGATGTACGTCCAATTTCAATTGGATATGACATTTAACAAATTTAAACTCAATGTTTAAATTTGATGAGTAAAAGTTTGTTATATATGATATTTAACAATTTCAAATTTTAAATTTTAAATTGAAAAAATAAAATCTAATGTTATCCTTATTCTCTCTCTCTCTCTCTCAAGATGATAAAGATGCAGCAAAGACTTCAATATAACAAGACCTATTTTATTATTCTATATCATCCACGTGCAAATATGTTGTGGAAGCATGGGATATAATATATTAAACCAACATATGTGCATCAAAGAAGTAGATTGAGCTTTGATTGAAATATCGAGTTAGATCAACTTCTTAATAGCAATAGCATGGTAGTTGCTACATTTACCAACATTGTTTAATGTATTTTTTTTTTTTCCTAAATGCCTTTAAGAAATTGTTGGTTGTTAAATAAGGTTTTGTAATTCAATGAGAAAACCAATAGGTTTTAATTTAAAATTGAGGATTTACCGTTGTTTGATCCATTTAAGATTCGAGTATAGTTTTATATACACACATATGAAGATACAAAACAAAAGTAAAAAACACTGTACCTTAGCTACTGTTGATTAAGTGGCTAGAGTCCCTTACTTTGTTTGCCCTACTTGATATCTTGCAATTTTTGGACAATCCATTATTGGTATCGTTTTTACTTTTTTTCTAAAAGAAATATATATGTATGTATGTATGTGATATGAGCAAGGATTGTGGATGAACATACAACTGAAGGTATCGTATGAACCAATGAGTTTGAACTACAAGATGGTTCGAAAGAACAAATGGAAGTCGAAGATTGAGTAAGGGGTTCTTATATACTGACATAGGATATGACATACTAATCCTTCATACATGCTCAAGCTACACTTGATATGACACACAAGTGCAACCAGAGGTTACTCACTACCAATCCATGCTCAAATGGTCTAGATAAGAGTAAAGAGCAAGTAGAAAACACATAGCTCAAAGAGGAAAGTTCTTATGTATTCAATATTATGGATGATGTTGTTGAAGCTAATACAAAAAAGGGGATATTTATACATCCCAAATAGGGTAAGTCCTAGGTTACTATAAATTACTAAAAATATTCCTACTAGAAAAGGAAAAGTACATATTATATAAGGGTAAATCAGTAATCCAAACAAAAAGGAATATCCTTTACAAAGGATTGTATGCTTGTTAAAGAGGGGACGCGTGTTGTCCTCTCAATTCTGTGGTCTAGACAGATAATGGATACAGGGCAAAGCTAACTAAATCGATCTAAGGTCAACAGTTTGGTAAGTTGAAAGTTTGAAGAGCAGTTCTGAAAGCTAGAACTTAGGAGCTTGGGGTCAGTAAATTGGCTTAACATTGGGTTAGTTTGAGCTCGAATACTTATCAACTCAGAGTCATATGGGTTCAATGTTCTGCTCTAATGGGGGTTGGCAGCATTAATGTGATCTTCTTCTTTTACTTGTCAAATAGTGAACGGATTAAGGGAGCTTGGAAGATATGCCGGGTTGGCTCAGAGGAACTTCTCTTCTTCTAGGGTTAGGTCCATTTAGGTAGCTTGGCCGACTAGGGAAGCAAGTTTCCTGACTTGGGACCTTGTAATTGGCCCTTGATTCCTATCATCTCCTCCGAGTTATTTAAGATTTAGGATCAAATCTTAGTCAACTTTAAGTACCTCTTCATCAAGGAAGTTTGGGATGAGATCAATGATGTTGAAGGAATCAGAGACTCCATATCCCTCAGGCAGTTATACCTTGTAGCCATTAAGGTTGATCTTTTTTATCATTTTAAAAGGTCCATCTACCTTTGGAGACAACTTGTGCTTCCTTAGATCGAGGAATTGGTCTTTATCGAGGTGAATCTACTCTAAGTCGTTGGGCTAGAACTCTCTAACTCTTCTTCCTTAGCCCCTTCTTTTAAGCTTGGAAGTAGCTCGGGTCAGATAGTCCACAACCTTCTAGTGCATTACTCGGATGGCTTCTAATTTTTCCATGGCTTATTAATCCTCAGGATGGCTAGGTTAAGAAATTTGATTGCGTAGGAGCTTGGGGTTATATCCATATGCAACCTTAATTTTAAAAGGGGATTTCTCTATTACACTATGGATGGTCTTGTTGTAGGCAAACTCAATTATTGGCAAGCACATGTCCTAATCAGTTAGGTATCTTTCAATTGCAACTCAGAGTAAGGTTCTTAAGGTCCTATTGATGAACAATAGCTTGGCTCCCAATTGCTTCTAAAGGGTCTTCCAAAAATGGCTAAAGAACTTATGCCCCCAAATAGATATTATGGTTCCGAGCACCCCATACAGAATGACACTTCCTGTAAAATGAGAAAAGAAATAACCAAATTGTTTTTAGTTCGATTGCATGGTGGAAAGTGTGCCATCTTACTAAAGCGGTCTACGACCACCATGATAGACTCCTTCCCTTGAGACGTCCTCAATAAACCTAACGTAAAATCTATACTTAGCTTAGACCATTGTTTGGTCGGGATAGGTAATGGTAAATAAGGCGCTTGTTTAGCTCAACTCTATGCTCTATGGTAGGTTACATCTCTTTCCAACATAAATTGTACATCTCTCATCACCCTAAGCTAGAAGAATCTTGAACTAAGTACTTTATGAGTTCAAGCCTTCTTAAAATGACCAAATGATCCCCCTCTATGTGCCTCACGCACTAGTAATTCTCTCATGGAATAGGTTGGGATACACAACTTCCATTTTCTAAACAAGTATCTGTCCTCCCTATGATAATCATTAATAAATAAGCCATCCTCACATTGAACAAAGATTAGACCAAAGTATGGATCCTTAGCATATAAGTCCTTGATAACTGAGAACCCAAGATGCCTCGTCTAGAGTTTAGTCAAGAGGGCATGTCATCATGATAGGGCATCAGCCATTATATTGTTCTTGCGGGTCTTGTAATTAACATCATAAGAGAATCCCTCCACAAATTCAACCCACTTGGCTTGTTCCTTAAACAAATTTTGTTGGCTCTTCAGATATCTCAATGATTCATAGTTGGTATAGATTACAAATTCTCTAAGCAGAAAGTAGTGCTATCAAACAATTAAGGCTTAGATCAAGGAGTAGAACTTCTTGTCATACATTGAATAGTTAAGTGCTATTCCTCGAAGCTTTTCACTAAAATAGGCAATCAGTCGATCATTTGCATCAGTACGATGTGTATGCCCAATCTAGATGCATTGCACTCCACTTTAAAAACTTTGTCGAAGCTTAGAAGAGCTAAGACAGGGGCAATAGTTAACTTCCTCTTTACCTCCTCAAAACTCTATTGCTCTTTCTCTCGCCATCTGAATCCCATGTTCTTCTTTAAGAGCTTAGTAAATGAAGTTATAATAGTACCGAACTTCCTTATGAAATGATGATAAAATGATGCTAAGCCATGGAAACTTTTCACGTCAGTAGAACAGGTCAACACATGCTACTCAGTAATTGCCTTCACCTTCTCTTCATCAACTTGTATGCCACTTCCACTCACAACAAATCCTAGGAAGATTGCTTCATGTCAGTAAAAGTCACATTTCTTCGGATTGGCATACAATTTTTCAGCTTGAAGCTTTTCAAAGGCATTTCGAAGATGCTCATAATGTATCTTCAATTTAGGGTTGTAAACAAGAATATCATCAAAGTAAACAAGAACAAACCTTCCAATTAATTCTTAGAGCACATGGTTTATTATCCCCCATAAATGTACTCGGCGCATTTGACATTCGAATGGCATAACTAGCCACTTATACAATCTATGGCGAGTCTTAAATGCAATCTTCCACTCATCTCCTTCTTGCATTCTGATTTGATGGTATCCAGACTTGAGATTGATCTTAGAGAAGATCTTTGCTCTATTCATGTCGTCAAGCATGTCATCAAGTTAAGGTATAGGGTATCTATACCTAATAGTGATGTGGTTAATAGCTCGAATATCGATCCACATTCGCCAGGTGCCATTTTTGTTTGGTACTAATAAGGCTGACACAATGCATGGGATTGAAGACTCCCTTACATACCCTGTTTCCATCGGTTTGTCTACTTGCCTCTAGAGTTCAGCAGCCTATTCAAGGTTCAACTTGTATACTAGCTTGTTTAGTAATGCAATTTTGGGCTGCAAATTTATTGCATGCTTGATCCTTCTTATCAAAAGCAGACCTTCGACCAGTTTATCAATGAACAAGTCAACAAATTCCTTGAATAGGTCTTTTACCTTAGTGGGTAGTTCAACATTCAAATCCTTCAATTCAAGCAACCTCTTGACCAACAAAAAGGTTGGCTCTAAAAGCTTCATCTCTCTTGATAGCTCAACGTATGTCATTACAAGGTTTTCCTTCTTCAAGGCTTAGTTAAGTTAAGCCCACATAGTCTTGACTTGTTTGAGGGACATTGGACTTAATCTCACCTTTCTTCCCTCGTGCTTAAAAGAACAAGTATTTCTCTTTTCATCATAGATCACATGTCAGTCAAACATCCATGGTTTTCCCAAAAGAACATCGAAAACACTCATAAGCAACACATCACAAAAAACTTCATCTTAGTGCTTTCCAATACAAATTAGCACTGCACCTTGTTTGGTCACTTGCATGGCACCTTTGTCATTGAGCCAATATAGTTTGTAAGGTTTCGAGTAGGGTGTAGTAAGAAACTTTAACTATTGGACCATAAAGGTAAATGCCCCATTGGTGTAGCTATCACTATCAATAATGAGAGTGTACAACATCCCATTAACCTTACAACTGATGTGAAATAAGTTCTCTTATTGCTCATCTTTAAGTATTGGGCTCACATTCATTACTCACCTCAATGCCATAGTTGCAGGCATGAAGTACCCTCATTGCCGTAGATAATCTCCTCTTCCTTAGACTGGTCAGCCTGTCTGGATTCCTTATATTCTTCAACCTCTTCATCAGCACTGTCGACTTCTATGGTTGGTGCTTCGCCTTTCACCACCATCACCCTTCTGTTCAAATATTAAGCTAATTATGTGCCCAATTCCGTAGTACTTAATACATTTGATCTCACTTGTCTTTTTTCCTAAGTTCTATCCTTTCTCAAACTTTCTCAAGGGTTCTTTCTCCTTAGCTTAGGTAACTAGAATAGGTTGGTTTTTGGTAGCTTTACTTGGTTCCAATCTTACAGTTTGGCTTAGAATAGATCGATTAAGGGTAACTCAACTAATAGGAGTTTACAATTTATGTAGTCGACGTTGCTCTATCCTTTGAGCAACTCAAATTACCTCATCTAAGGACCCAATATCTCTAATTTCAAGAATATTTCCTAGTTCATACCATAACCTACTAATAAACCTAAAGATAGTTTGCTCTTCTAGCTCTACGACTTCATAGCAAATCATCAACATTTGGAACTCCTTCACATACACATCAATATTTAAGCCTCCTTCTCTCAACTTCTGTAACCTATTGAAAGTATCATATAGATAATAGCTGTAAGTCCCAAAGTTAAGCCAAGTAACCGTAGGATTGAGCTTAGAACCCAAAGTTTATGGCGATCGGCTAAAGGATCCGATCACACCCAAATTATAAACTATTGAGAGAAATATTAGTAAAAATGACCCCGTAAACTTAAATTTAAGAAAATAAATAGTAAAATAGGAGACTATAAAATTTTCAAATTTTAAACATAATAATTGCTAATTACCAAAAAGGCAAAAAGTGTAATCTAATAACTAATAAATTACTAGAGATAGATTATATGTATACTAAAAATTTTAGAATGACCAAAATAATATTTAGGAATGTTCACGTGTACCCCACATGTATTTACGTGTAGATAAAAAATACGCGAAATTACCTAAATTAGCCAAAAACTAAGCAAATAATTAAAGAAAATTATAAAATAATTATGGAAAAATCAGAAAAAATCAGAAGAGGATAAGATGAATCAATATCAAGTCGTGGCATGTCAGGATAAGAAAAAGAAAAATTAGCCAATAAAAATTGAACAACTTAAAAACCAAAAATCAAGGAATTTGGACAAAGTCTTGTCAAATTAATGCATATTAATTACAGCAAATGTCTATAAATAGGGGAAAAATTTACAGAACTCATTTAGATAATTAGAAATCAGAGAAAATTAGTGAGAGGTGAAAATTGAGAGAAAAATTCGAGTTAGAAAAAAAATAAGAAAAACTATGTAGTTAAGGCTTTTAAAAGGAACCCCCACCAGACGAGTAGCTGGAAGTGGACGGCCACCACCACCACACAGTGGTGGCAGTGCCCAGGCCAGCCGACAAGGTCACGGCGGCCCGCAGTGGCCGGAGCCACCCAAACCGGTGAGTCCAATTTCCAACCCGATTCTTGTGTAATTTTGTAAAAATAGTAAATATTATTAGAAAATTATGAATTTTGTTATTCTGGGGTATTTTTGTATGTAGTTTGTAGGGAAAATATTATTTTGATGAAAACATGTTCCGTAATATAGGGTCCTTAAGAAATCATGCAAAACTGAGCATATTTCGGTTTAGAAATAAATGACCTTAGGAGTGTAGTTTGGAGCTCAATTTTTTTCTGTAGGATGCTCATGTGATATAGAACAGTGCTATGAAGCCATTTTCTTAAAATTAATTTTCGAAAATTTTAAGTTAATTTTTAGCCCTAAAATGATGGAAAAATTGGGTAATTTGGAGTTAATTAAGTGATTAGGATATTAATTACTGATTTAGATAGTAATTAGATGTTTAAGGATGTTAATCTCTGAAGTGGAAACTTAATCCTAGTCTATGGAATGTTAAGTATAAGTAATGAAGGTGTTATGTGGTAAATGTAGAAAATTAGGAATATGTAGAATTGGAAATTTATAAATATGGAAATATTAAGGTTATTTAGATAATATTAGAGTAAAAATCAGAATAATATTAAATCTAAATTAAGATTGAATTTTAGGTAATTATATAAAAAAGTAAGATTTTCTTATATCGGGAATAAATCCAATACCTTAATTAGGACTAGCGTGTACCGAATAGCTTGGAATACTAAATTAAGACCCAATAGGATATTTGGATACTCGAGCTTAATGTGAGTAATTTCACATTAGGATTCGAGCATGTTTAGGATTTAGAAATCGAACTAAAACCTAATTTAGAAATTGATGCGGAAACCGAAACCGAACTCGAACCTAAACCCAAACCTAAAATAATTATAAAAGACTTAAAACCTAGATAATTAGGTATACTAAACCCTAAACAACACATAACAATAAGCATTATAGGATAAAACAAACTTATAATAGTTATATGAAAAGCTGAAACCACGTTTGTGTTATAGGGATGATCGGTGATGGCCTGAGCAAATCGGACTTCAAGTGAGTGAGCGAGGAGTCAAGGTAAGTTGGGATTAATACGATGCTGTATTTTGGAGGCTTAAGATTATGCTTGGTTGTGCTTGTTAGATAGTTGAATGTGTACATGTACTTGATTATGGGTGATGCTATAATTCTGTTTGTTGCTTTGGCACATATTGTATGAATTGTATGTAATGATTGATCACCCTAAATTGGACTTAATCAAATATACGACCAATAATCATAATCGAACATGCATGGAAACCCGTTAAGGGAACTTAGGACTCTCCGGCCAAATACCGACCCCTTCAGAAGGGATAGCGCAGGATTGCAAAATGGTCCCTTCTTCATCCTCAGTTGAACTAAGTGACAGGAGAGGAGGTCGCGGCGAGGGTGAAGGCAGTGGTTCGAAGGTAGTCACGGGAGGAGCAAGGTCTCCATTACACAAGCCTGGGTTTGGTCGTGAACTATTGCATTAACGGCAACTCCTCAGCCCGGATTAGAGCGGGCGCAATTTCTCTAATCTCACGACGGGCCGGACAACGTCGTACGATAGCATTTGCTTGTACATGCATTGCATCTAATAAGTGATTGAAAACCTTATTGTGTTTCTGGTATAGTTTTAAGTCTTCCGTCCCTATTTACTGAGCTGTGGTTGCTCACATCCCTATAGACGTCGTGCAGGTGCTGGCCAAGAAGCGGCAACAACTACTCTAAAGCTAGCAACTGCTGGATCCTGGGGAGTGAGGAAAAACATGTGAAGAATAAACATATATTTTATATTTTTAAGGTTTAAGCTTTTACTTTAGAACTTTTCATTTTTGAATAATGTAATAACTAGGAAATATATTACGGAGAAATATTGTAAACCTTAATTGCAATAACTGTATTATAATATATATATATATATATATATATTTTCTCACTTTCTTAGATAAATGATTTATTTAAATTACAAACTGTTTCCTTCAAAGCAGGTTAGTCGTTGACGCCTTGTGTAGATCAGGTCTAAGATAGCGGTTGTAAGGCTAACTTCTATCTTAGGATGGTTTACACGGCGGGAGCTGTTACGACTCTACCACTTCGGGGCGTGACAATAGCTCAAGACAAATTTCCTCATCATTACTCTCTTTATCTCATCCTAATCCCTAACTTCTCTCTCTCCTTCTCTTTGTCACGTAACCTACAAATTCTTTCACTACAGGGTGGCATATGCCATGAATTATAAGACAGCAAGTCTTACTTTAGCATTCTCAAGAACTTCATGACACTCAAATTGCTTCTTTATCCTATCAACCCAATATAGATAGTCCTCAGCATCACCACTATTAAAGAAACTCAAAACTTGTCATCTCAATCCTTCTACTTTGGGAGCTCGAACAATTCTTTCTTTGAGTTCATAATATTCTTCTTCCTCTTCCTAACTCCTCATCCTCCTCTTCTATTTCTTCTATCATAAGCCTTTGTTGAGCAAATTTAGCTTGGAAATTAGATCGACCAAGTTAGCTATTACCTCTTTCAGGTAGTCCATTTGTATGACCTTTATTTGGGTCATCTCTAGCTCATTGCCTATCTTCATTTATAGCAATTACTAAGCTAGTCACCATGTTAGCGAGCTTATCCATCTCTCATCCACAAATTAGGGTGTAAAACTTCCTTGTTGGCCACAGCCATTATAAGCATCGTTGTCTTGGTTTCCGAAAGTTCCTTGAACACTAGAGTTTGACATTGTTGAATACCCCACTATGCTAACTCTTTCACATGGAAACAATTGATTCTTACTCAAATTCCCATCAAAACTCTTCTTCCAATAACAACTCGGTATCTTGCACACCAATAATTACTAATGTGACAACGATAATGCTCAACATAGCTATAAACCAACAATTTCTACACACTTTGTTTTGTGATTATTGAAACAGGGAAAAATAAAGTACTAACTTCCACAACTCATAACATTATTTCAACACTTATTGTAGCTACTCACAACTTCCTTAATAGTCTAAAGTCTTAATCTACTATCTCTACACAATGCACTACGACACAAGCACTTACGAACACAAAAGTCTAGAAACTTACTTGAATGTAACCAAGCTCTGATACCAAGATGATACAGGTAACGGTCGTAGATGAACACACGGCCTAAGGTGTTACATAAACCATTGGGTTCGAGCAATAAGATGGTTTGAAAGAATGAATGGAAGTCAAGGATTAAGCAAAGGGTTCCTGTGCAGCGACATAGGATACGACACACTAACACCTCACACAAGCTCAAGCAACACTTGATAATATGCACAAGTGTAACCAAAGGTTACTAACCATGAATCCATGCTCAAATGGTCTAGATAAGAGTAAAGAGCAAGTGGAAAACACTTAGGTCAAAGAGGAAAGTTCTTATGTATTCAATATTCTAGATGATGTTGCGGCTAATACAAAAAAGGGGGTATTTATACATCCCAAGTAAGGTAAGTTGTAGGTTACTATAAATTACTAAAAAGATTCCTACTAGAAAAGGAAAAGTACATATTATACGAGGGCAAATTAGTAACCAAAACAAGAAGGAATATCCTTCACAAAGGACGGTACGGTTATTAGAGAAGGGACGTGTGTCAACCTCTCAATTCTATAGTCTAGATGGATAACGAATGCAAGGCAAAGCTGACTAGATCGATCTTACTTTAGTAGCTAAGTAGGTCGGAAGTTTGAATAATTGGAACTTGGGAGCTCGGGGTCAACAAGTCGGCTCAACATTGGGTTAGCTTGAGCTTAGACACCTATCAACTCAAAATCATACGGGTTCCATGTTCATCTCTAATGGAGGTTAGCAGTATCAATAGGATCTTCTTCTTCTACTTGTGAAATAGTGAACAAATTGGGGAAGCTCGAAAGATATGCTAAGTTAACTTAGAGGAACTTCTCTTATTCTAGGGTTAGGTCTATTTAGGCAGCTCAGTGGACTAGAATTGGCCCCGGATCTTAGAATTGGCCCTTGATTTCTATTGGTGTGTATGTAAGTATATATAAAAGAAGAAGCTTCCTCCATATCTAACATTTGCATCTATCCGATAAGGTTATTTACAACCAAGTTTGTTTTTCTTGCAACTGCTTCAAGTTGGCATTACATCCAGTAAAAGAGTTTTTCCCCACAAGAAATAATAACATTATATTACTATTGCTTTAAATTGGGGAACTTAATAGCAAAGTAGCTGTTGTAGTTGAATTATGAACCATTATATGTAAGAATTGTTTTTGCATGCAAAAGTTGATCCCCTAATAAATCGCCTTCATTTCTACTACAATAATTCACTAATTCTTTTCACGAGGCCAAACATAAAACCCATTTACCTCCACTATCTCTCACCACTCCCCTTATTGTTGTAGCCCCATTTGGCAAGACTAATCCATCTATATTCAATTTGATCTAAGCTATTTAAGGAAAGGACCAACATAAATCTCTAGTGCCAATCCTAGGTATTATTTTGTTTCACTGCATCAATTCCCAGTGCTCATAGGCAAGAGATCGAATGATATTGATTACTTTATCTTGTCTTTGATTATGGCTAAATAACTTTTCATTTATAGGAAGTTAAAATCTCCATAATGTGAATGCAAAAATGTACTGTTGTGAGGGAATAAACATTAGTAGTATTCTTTTTATGAACTCAACAATTAAACTTAATCCCGTATAGAAAATTAAGCCTAGATAAGATGTTAGTCATGATTAGTTTGCCAAATTCTATAAATGTCTCTTAACTCTATGTAATTTCTAAAAGCATGCACTAAGTCCTCGTTCTCTTCACTACATTGTGGGCATAACACTTGATCTAAAACTCTCCTATAACTCTAAGGTTTACCACCATAGGAAGGCTATCATTTAGAGTTCATCATGAAATTATTTCAATTTGGAGGCAAAAGGGGAAGTCCATATCCATCATCTCAAGGTTCTACTGGTATAGTGTAATGGGCCTCTAAAGTTGGACCAACTGGATTCCAATGGCCTTTTGTGCCTTAGCTCTAACTACAAAATAGACAAAGGTAAGTAAATAGCTGTGAGTTATCTTAGAGGCTACTCCGATACCTAAATTATAGATACCTGTAAAAAAGTACATAATCCAACGGATGGGAGCTAAAAGAAAAGGGGTGTAGTGTAAATGAGTAGATAATCTTACTTTTCAAGTGAGAGAGATCAAGTATTTATATATTAAACCCCTAAGCCTTTATCAACTCATAGTGTACGACCTTAGGTATTAGTAGCTCAGGGTTGGTGAGATCTTCTAACAATGGTAGGGAATGATTATTTTCGGGCCTTGCTCTTGTTTTTTCTTCATAAATGCTTGACTGTATTGTACAATTAAAGCCATATAGGATTTCTAGAAGGCAATGGTCAAGTTTTGAAGAGCTCTTGCTAATGACCAGATAGGAGCTTTAGTGTTGCCCCGAAGAAGTTGGTTTAGAGAGGACTATCATAGGTTTTGAGGAGGTTAGTCTATAATCTAAGGGAGTTAGCCTTGGCTATTCATGAACTCATTCAGCCGGATCCTTCGATTCCTCATACCTGTCACTATAGATAGAGTTGCCTTTTGTTAACTACTCAACCTTAGGCCCTAAGTTGCCAGTCCTATTGAAGAACTATACATCAATAATATCAAATTCCAATTATTTAAAGTTATTTCTTACCTTTGGATCAACTATTGTTGAATGTCATTTGCGAAAGGCATCGATTTTGTTAGATATCTTTTATGAATTTTGATAATAACAAAAAGGAGAAGAACGTTAATGAACTAACAAGTATGCAAGTATTTAGATAGTATTTTAGAAAGCTTAAAATTGCAAATTGAGCTGAGTTTAGAAACTTATTCAAAAAGCTTGAATTGTTTGAAAAAGAGACAAATATGAAAACCTGCAAAGAATATTTCAGAAGCTTTTACAAGAAGAATCAGTACTTTAGAAATTTATTTCGAAACTTTGAAGAAAAGAAGACCGATACTCTTTAGAAGGTTATTTAGATAGTTGATCTAGAAAAGTAACGTTGAAGAAATCACACAATATTATATTTGACATAAACAAGACCTAACTTTACTAGATTGAATGTATTAGGGAAATACACTTAATCCTATTTCACTTAAGTTGAAATTAAGATTCATAGGAATTATTTTTAAGAGAATTTATCTTTGGATAAATTACAAGAAAATATCTAACATTGGATAAGGATAAGGTTGATTTCAAATTTTGTGGGACTTTCAAGTTCTAATTTGAAACTTATCTGAAGGTTACTAATCAAAGTATATCTAATCGAGATAAAATTAT
Organism: Lumnitzera littorea; assembly: GCA_024138015.1. Taxonomy (NCBI): domain Eukaryota; kingdom Viridiplantae; phylum Streptophyta; class Magnoliopsida; order Myrtales; family Combretaceae; genus Lumnitzera; species Lumnitzera littorea. Next base: position 109,110,702 of record JAMXBB010000004.1, on the reverse strand, counting down.
AAGATTAGGTTTAAATTTAAAAATCTAAGATTTTCTCAAAAAAAAAAAAAAACTATGGATTAGTAATCTTTTAAGGTAAATTCATCATTTTTCGATCGTCTTTCATGTGTGCCTATATGAATTTAATAAGTAATTTTGTTTTAGAGGTAAAGAAGTAAAGACGTTGAATTAGGTAAACATAAATTGAAGAAAATACTCAAAAATTTAGTCATTGGAAGACTTCAGTATAAAAGGAGAAAGGATTCAAATCGATAAGGATGATTCTAAGAAGAAAAAAATTTATATATGTTGTACTCTAGTCGTGATCAATTCCTCCCATTTGAAAGAGCATAAAACCCTTCTCAAATACTTCTTCAAAGAGTTGAACCAAAACTAATTATTGATTTCTATTATTATGCAAAATTATTTAAGACTTGTATTATTGTTCTTACTTATAATTTGTAAATTTTGTTTGTTATTTGAGTGTAGAAAGAAGTTAGATTATACTTTGTAGATTTGTAATTAACCTAGATTATAAAAAGGCTAGATAAGTAGAGTAGAGTGTAGTAAAGCCTATGTGTAGCAAGTGCTTATAAACTTCTTGTGATCAATTAAGTAGATCGAGTGAAAATGTACCAATTAAGTAGATTGGATCTCCAATAGTGGAGCTAGAAAAGAGCAATAAGCAGAAATCTGAAACTCTACAAATCTTTAGCCTGATTTTTTGCTCTCTATCCTTTTACTTTGAGATATTTATTTTTGTGAAATCATTAAAGTACTACTATTCATCATTTAAGTTATTAAGAGAGATAATTTTGTTTGCATCGAAAAAGAATAAAAAATTGTTAAAAATATCAATTCACCATCTCTCTTGATATTTTATACAAGACTAACAATTAGAATCAGAGCCTCACTCAAATATCATCTAGAGTTTAAGATCATAGGTGAATCGAGTCGTAGTTTAACAATTTATCCTAGCAAGGCACCATTTTTTTATAGAACTAACTTTTCCTATTATAAATTCAAGATGGAGACTTATGTGAAGGCATTAGACTATCAAACTTGGCAAACCATCTTAATAAGAGATCTCAAAGTTTGAACCATCATTACATTGAATGATGATATCACCAAAGCTGAACTTAATTCAAAGGCTAAGAACTTACTCTCGAGTACTATTGCATGTTTATAATTTTATCTAATTGCTTCTTATGCAACAGTTAAAAATATTTAGGACACCTTAGAGCAAACCTATGAAAGCATGGAAACAATCAAGGACACTATAATCAACTCGTTGGTTCAACAATATGAAACATTTTAAATCCTTCCTGATGAAGAAATCAAGGACTCCTTTAGTAGATTCACTACTATAACTAATGAATTGTCTTCTCTTGGCAAAACAATTAGTGATGCAAATATGGCATACAAGATGCTAAGGATTCTTCCTAAGATCTGGAACGTGAAGAAAACTACCATAGAAGAGGTTTGTGATCTGAAGAGACTAACTTTAAGTTAATTGTGTAACAACCTTATGGCATATGAGACTGACTTTCTCAAAACAGAGAGTACTTTTATACAAAGAAGAATATCATGGCTTTCAAAGCAAAAAAAAAAAAAAACAGATGCTAACTTTGAAGAAAAAGATTCATCTGAAGAAGAAGACAAGGATGTGACACTTTTAGTTAGAAAACTTAACAAATGGCTAAAGAAGAAAGGTAGGAAAACTTTTATTAAAAGATTTTCTCCTAATAAAAACCAATCTAATGATACAGGAAAGACAATTAAGGAAAAGGAAGAGAAAAAGTTTAAAAAGGAAATTGTATGCTATAAATGTAAAAACCTAGGACATATCAAGTATGAATGTTTGGGGTTAATCAAGAAGAAGAAGAAATGCAAAACTCTAATGGCTACATGAAGTGATTTGGAAGATTTAGAAACTAAGTCAGCAAGTTTAGAAGAATGTGAAGAAGCAAATATGTGTCTTATGGCACTTTATGAGATTGATTCTGAAACTAATCCCGATTGTGACATATAAGCACTTAATGATATCTATGCTAAAATTAACAAACTGTTAAAGGCTCTTTCTAAGTCAAACGACAAGATTTCAAAGCTTGAATTTGAAGTAAAGACGTTAAAGAATGAAAAACAAGCTCTCAATCAAATAAATCAATTATTAGCAAACAAAAACAATTTTTTGAAAAATGATTTTGAAGGTTGCATGTTGCTCGTAAAGCTTTAATTAATGAGAATCTTATTCTAAAAGAAGAAATTAAAAATTTGAAAAATCGAGTGGAGGATTTATCTAAGTCAATCAAGAATACTTTTCAAAAGTTTAATGAAAGTGATAAGACGTTACAAATACTGATCTCTAATCAAAGAATAGATAATTCAAAATTTGGACTTAGTTTTGAATTTGGAGAAACATCTAAAATGAAGAGAGAAATAGTGTTTGTTAAACCAAAAAGTAAAAATCAATAAACAATAAAAAAAAAAGGACAAAGGCAAAACAGTTGAACCTCTTAAAAGGTATAATAGATTTAGCATCCATGGCCATGGTTCATGAATAATCCTAATATCAATTGTCCAACCTAAATGCTTCACCTTCCCCCTTGGGAGGAAAAAAAATCTTACCAAAAACTGTTCTATTTTCCATTTCTAAGTAGCATAAAATCTTTATTTTGAATAAGTTTTTAACTTGCAAACAATCTCTTTCTTGGTAAGAAGTACTCAATTAATTCCTCTTCCTATACCAAGGTTTTATATTTAGCTTTAACTAAGGTCATCCAAAGTATGGTGTTCAAAACTTATTTAGGAACTTGTTTCTAAAAAGGTTTGAAGATTAACTTGAATTTGAGTTTTATATTTTGAATATAATTTTAAACTTGAGACTTAAACTATATAATACAAGATTTTCTTTTAAAAAATGCCCAATATGAGCGATCGAATTGAAATGAATGAATAAGTTCTTGCTTTTAAGTGACGTAGACTAATTTGGGAAGCAATCAACTAAACTCCAATTGTAGGTTATAATTTAGGTTTAAGGTTGTCCGATCAATCGAATTACCTCTATTAGGAAGGTTTGATCATATGAGTCAATCAAATCTGAGATGGTTGACGAAACTAGGTAATTTGCAAATAATATTATTAAGGAGGGAGGCTAATTGGAATAGGGAAAGATCTATTAACCTCATATTTTATGTACTTTTGAACTTCTATAGAAAATTGCACCTAATTATGTAATCAAGATTAGCTTCAAGTTGAATGTAATGGACATTACTTTTGTGCAACGAAGGAAAGTTATTAGCCCCATGGTTCTTAATTTGAAGATGATATTTTGATTCCACTATTTTAGTTCATATTACTTTCCCTTACTTTGAGATGCATCCTAACAAGCATAATGATAGTTCACTTAATGACATTGATAGTTGTTTAATGCCAAAATTATATATCATGAAACACTTAATCCTAATTTGAGTAATAATATTCAATTCATGAACTGGTTAACAATAGTTATTCAAATAAACTGGGAGAAGATAATGCAATTTGGTACTTATATACCATTATAAAATTTATAACTAAATGAAATATTTACCTTTAAACTATACATAGAATTACATGGAGCTATTAATATTACTATCATATTCTTATATCATAACATCTAACAACATACCCATTCAGATAAATAATTTCCTAAAAAGTAGATATATAAATATATATACCTACATTTATATACACACATCACATATATATATGTATGTATGTATGTATGTATGTATATATATAAACTAAGTAAGTCTTTACCATGGTTGGCAATTTACATAATTGAGTAGAAATAAGTGGAAATTAAAGGAAATAAAAAGAAATGTACTTTCTATTTTTTCATTTTGATACATATGAAGGGAATTGAATAAAATCAAAGAAAATGATTCTATTTATAATTTTATATTTGTAGGAAGCCAAAAAGAGTCTTGGGCTCTAAGCTTAATTATAACTTGGGTTTGACCTTTTAGGTTAAGTGATAGGATAGAGAGAGTGAAGTCCATAGACTTAAGGTGACCTGGAGAGATTTGATATGGTTTGCTTAAAGTAAGAATCATTGGACCAACTTATTCATTCTCAACTTTTCCTAGAAAGGCTCAGACACTTAAAGGTTCTTTATGAGGCCAAACTCATGAAGAGTTTGCCAGGAGTTATCAAGTAGAGGATTCATCTAAGTTGTCAATTGCAAATACAATCAAACAAGTGAGCTTAAACTAATGAAGAGTACGCTAAGAGTTATCAAGTAGAGGATTCATCTTAGTTGTCAATTGCAAATACAATCAAACAAATGTCATTGACGAACAAACCTACAAAGATTCAAGATCCCCTCCTCATTTGGGACAATTTGGAAATTGAGAGAAACACCACAATGCTGTCAGCTCACAAAATATTAAGAAAGCTCATAACAAAGAATATACTAACTCTTTACAAGAACAATAGGATCGACATATAAATCCTCCACTTGATTACACGAGCATTTAAGCTCTTGAAACTACTTACTTCTTGTCCTTACCTTTTCTTTTTCAGTTATCTCCTATATCATTACAGTGCTACTCTTTAAGGCCACTGTAGCACAGAAAGCATGTAACCACTACAATTGAATCTTATATCTAGAATATTTTACCTATTTCTATCCATGTCACTCATTGCCCATTTCTCTTCATCATATCGATTTCTACTTCAACTTTAAATATTGAAAATGATACTTTGCTGATCTTTCATTTCCCTTACTTTTCATTGTTTCTTCATTATTAAATGTATGATAAATTAGTCATTGACACAAAGTGAGTTAGCATAGTATCTTAATTTTGACTAGCCTCATGGCAACTAATCCATGCAAGGGACCTCATGGGTCTTTGGTTGTAAGTATACGTGGAGTCCTAGTATTTAGAGATCTATTGGGTCCCTAGGGGTCTCTTAATACCGTTCTAAAAAGATTTTGTGAAATGCTACATTTGGTTGTAAAATTGCAACTTTCATGATAAGGCCTCATATTAGGAAATTTTCAAGTTATTTAAGCAACCTTAATAATATGAAGAGATAGGACACTAGAAAAAGAATCTCAATTTTCAATTTGAAATAAAGTTAGAAGATAATTTATGCAAGTTTTTAGTTGATTTATAGATAAGCATCCAATTCCTTATTCTTATTTACATAAATATAACTCTTAAACGAAGGGTTTGTGAACATTTTTCCCTTCTTATTCAAGATGTTTCTTATGTTAATATTTCTCCTACATTCTCAAAATTTACATCTAATCTATAGTGTCTGTATTACAATCAAAATTAGCATCTTCTTGCACGGTGCTATGTGTTTCATTTTACTTTAACTCTTCAGATGTTCAAATTCTTGGTTGACATGTAACACAATGTAGGGTCTAAGACTAAAGAAAGAAGGAGATGAAGATTACTTTGTTGAAACATTAACTTCACTATTTTGTGTTTTACAATACTTCTCAACTTATGGTAAAACATATGGAGAACATTCACAATTAAATATGTATTGCAATCACTGTATTGGTTAAGTTTAAGCGTTTGTTGTCCTAATCTTTCATGAACATTTTCTAACTCCCCAATCTTCGTCACTTTAGGCATTTGCATGAATACTATTTATTCAAGAAAGACTTGATTGATGCTGAAGTGAAAAAAGTAACTAAAGGAAATTGAATTCCATGATGGAAAAAATTAAAGAATATAGAGACACTATATACTTACATTTACCTGATACAAGAGTGCTACTAAAAGAAATAATAATACTAGTTACAATACATATTCAACACTAAGTATTTTCCATTATTTCATAACTTCACATGATTTACCACGTTGATATTAACATTAATGTTTCATAAATAATCTTCATCTTAATTTTCATAAATTCTTAACCTCCATGCTTTATTTGACTTTGGTGAACTAGTTCAATGGCTTGGTTTTAAGAAAGATAGGAAAATGATTACTTTAACATAATGTATACCAGTAATGTCACTTTTGTAATTTGAGTTATAAAAATATTTGTCAAATTTTTTAATTTGTGAACAAAAATATTAAAATTAGAAAATGACAACTACTCATAAACACAACACAAAAAATATTGCCAAAAACGTAAAAAATAATAATAATAATAGAAAGAAATTTGGTTCAATAGGTCTAAGGACCATAAACTGAACTTGTTGGAAGTAGTGAAGTCAAGGACCTATAGTAGTTAAAATTGCGATTCTACTAATATGATTTTATGAATTTACGATTTTATAAGACTTTTTTAAGTTAACTTGTATGTAAAATTATTTTCATATAAAAACTTATATTTTTAACCGAATTAAACTTAGTAGAAGCTTACTTTTTTTTATCGAGTTTACCAATTCTATATATTTAAGTTAAATGAGCTATAAAATAAAAGATACAACCGAGTTTTTATGAGCAATCAATTATTATAGTATTACACAATCTTCCTCAATCTCTTATTTTATGCTTATAGCATTCGTCTAAATTTCAGCTCCAATAGCAAATATTATTACATAGAAAACTATATACTTTAGTTTATACTATCAATAATTTAAAATTGATTGAAATATTTGGTTCTTTTTAATTTGTTGATTTTTTCAAAAAAAGGAACTAGAAAAAATTTAGTTTCGACTTTGTATCTCCTTCTTTCATACATGTTAAATTATATATTATTAAGAATTTTTTTTCATAAAAAAAAAACTTAATTATTTTATTTCTATATTTCCATTATGTATTTTATGTTTTAAATAATCACTGTAAGTTTATCCAATTTTTTTAAAATTTTTTATATAGGTTATAAAAATTTACATTTCCATATTTCGATTTCACATTTTAATTTTATTAATTCTTGAATAATTTCTGTAAAATCACAAGTTTGACAATCAATAGGCTTTTAATGAAAAAATGATTTATTAATATTAATATACCACGTATCTTGATATATAATAAACAAATACTAATAATATTTAACAAATAATATATACTAATGATAATAAATATATATTTTACATATTAAAATTTAATTGATTTTTGTCAATCACTTATGATTTCGATTCATACAATTGAAATCTTTATCGGTCTTGAGGTAACAGAGTCAGATCGTTGGCTTATGACTGCGGTAAATACTATAATTTATGGACTCGACATGGTGTTACCGTAAATCTATAGTCAACTATTCATAACTTATTTTGTCTCCTGTATATTATCCGGGAAGTTAGCTTGTGATAGTGATACGGTCAGTGCCGAATTATAGTAAGAAACAGTCGTCATTTCGAGTCATCCCGTAAGTGTGAGTTCAACAAACGTTTAGTTGGGGCTGGAAAAATCTCTGCTGTCAGATATTCTCTGTTGGTGTTTTTTCACTTTCTGTAGAAGATCAACATGTCGATCACAGTACCTAATCGTTTACTGTTCATCGACGGCCAGTGGAAGGAGCCCGTTCTTAAAACACGCATCCCTATCATTAATCCTGCTACTGAAGAAATCATTGGTTCTCTTTCTCTCTCCCTCTCTCTCTCTCTCTCGTGAAGTTGATATGTGTTTTGTTAAATTGATTTTGAACATCGAACATGTTTTATGAAGGACCTAAAATGATGTAACTCTGGATTGCGCGGATTAAGGTTGGCTGTCTTTGTATTCTGAAAATGGTTGGACAAAAGCATAACTTCCTCTGTGCTTTCAAGTTGCTCTTGTTGGAACTTGACACTTATGTATTGGGTAGGGAGAAATAGTATATAAAAACTCGATCTTGATTGAGGGACTAGAGATTTTTGAGTTCTTCTGGAACCGGCTTTATTTTAATTTGTTTGTTGTGACATGAAACCCATAAAATTGAGAGGCTATAATCAGTCGATAAAAGATTTGATCTTGATTGTGGAATCGGAGATTTTCATTTTCTAGATTGATCTGTAGAATTTGGGTTAAACTTGATTCTTTGGGTTTAGTAGTGCGCTGTGTGTGGCATTTTGAGTTATTTATGAACTAGAGTATGATAATATAGATGGAGGGTAGCAAATGATGTGACTGACAAGTTGATCTTGATAATGTGATTGGGGTTCCTGAATTCTAGAGTGGTATTGTGGAAACAGGTTAATCTTACTTATGATTTAGTAGTAGCTCAGGTGGTGTTTTTAAGTTATTTACATGGGGGTAACAGAAAATAGTGAGTAATAAAGTTATCTTGATCGTGGTATTGGGGCTTGGGAGTTCTAGATTGGCATTGTTAAGTTGGTTTCGTTTTAATTTTTGGTTCGGTTGTAGCTTCTGTGTGCTGCTTTAACTTATTCATGCATGAGGATACGAGAAGAAAGCTGAGGGTAGCAAAAAAACCAATTGAAAGATTGATCTTGATTGTGTGATTGGGGCTTTTGAGTTCTATAGTTGTACTGTGGAGACGAGTTATTTTTAATGTTTGATTTAGTTGTAGCTCATATCTGGTGATTGAAGTTATTCGTAAATGATGGGCCATGAAAACAAGATGGGGGTAGCAAATATATGATTGAGAATTGGTCTTGGATGTGTGGTTGGGGTTTTTGAGGGCTAGAGTGGTATTATGGAATTGAGTTAGTTAGCTTATGTGTGGTCTGCTTATTTGTTAGGTGATTTTCCAGCTGCCACAGCCAAAGACGTGGATATTGCAGTTACTGCAGCTCGGAATGCTCTCTCAAGAAACAAAGGAAAAGAATGGGCATCAGCACCTGGAGCCGTAAGGGCAAAATATTTGCGGGCAATTGCTGCCAAGGTGTGGGATCTCTCTACAAACCTTGAGCTACTTATTGGTCACGGGATGGATAGGGAAAATGTGTTTTGATTTGTGTTGAATATTTTCCTTGAAAACATCGAAATTGCTAGCTTTGATTGTCTGCTATAATGTGGAAATAATGCCTGTTATGGAAGCAGGTCCTCTCTCTTTAATTGTTTGCTACTGTGTCCTCCATTCAGCTTTTTTTTGGTCTGCTTTGACAAACAAAGATTAATGAATTCAATTAATATTAGGCTTTAAATAGAATTCAAATGGCCTTTTGTGTACTGCTGTATATTGTTAATGGTATAATTCCCTGCAAATCCTAAACCTTTTGGCTATATTTTTTTTAAATTTCTAGCCCTTTTAGAATATTCAATTGCTTTCAACACCTTTTCAAAAAGTCTTGCTGATGTGGTGCATTACATGCATGCTTGAGAAACTGTTTTTAAGAACAGGGCTGATTACAAGCTTTAAAAGGTGTGGGCTCAATTGAAGATACTTATAGTTTTGGGACTAGATTAAAAATTAACAAGGACTTGTAGTATACTTCATCTACATTGGCAAACTCACCAATTTCTGACTCAATCTCTCAAGCTTGCAAAGCTGCATGCTTTTTCTTGTTTCTTTTTCCTTTTATTTGCTTATTATTATTATTATTTAAATATCCTTTTCATTTCTCTGCCATTCAGATAACAGAGAGGAAAACTGAACTAGCAAAACTTGAGGCAATTGATAGTGGAAAACCACTTGATGAGACTCTATGGGACCTGGTAAGTCCACAGAATTATGTAAATGCTAAATTTTTGGTGTAATCTCATTGTGTGATTTACCAATATGCTTCTTGCCGTCCAGGATGATGTTGCAGGGTGTTTTGAGTACTATGCAGATCTTGCTGAGAGATTGGATGCCAAGCAGAAGGCTCCTGTCTCTTTGCCCATGGAATCGTTCAAAAGTTATGTTCTCAAGGAACCCATAGGCGTGGTTGGTTTAATTACTCCATGGTAGTGCTTCTTCAGCTCTCCCTTCCCCTTTCTGTTTGTATATGGGACATGAATATGCTAAGACATATTTTGTTGTCGCTTTTGGTTTTTTTTTTTTTTTTTTTTTAATTTCATGTTTATTTCTTGCATTGTTTGGTTAGTAGTGCCTTTGCCTTCTTATAATTTTCCAAACTCTCTCCCTTTTCCTCTTCTTAACCTTTCCTGTGGGTGGGAATACAAAATCTGTATTCATGGATTTAGAATGCCTCAAGTCTTCCTCTCCTTTAGAGTTAATGCAAAACATAAAATTTTCCACAGTTGAGCCAGTATATAACCTTTGCTGCATGAATCTGCTGAGTGCAAGGATGGAATGCAAGATATACCATATCAATTTTTGAAAAGTATGCTGTATGTTCCCATGAGTTTGCAAGGTGCATAGCACAGGAAGTCATATAAATTAAACTTGCTGTTTGATGACCAAGCAGTACTCCATGATGATTGTTGATAATGTATTCCTATTTTCTGTTGAAGGAACTACCCGCTTTTGATGGCTGTCTGGAAGGTTGCTCCTGCATTGGCAGCTGGGTGCACAGCAATATTGAAGCCATCTGAATTGGCATCTGTGTATGAATCTTTACCAAACATGTTTCTCCTTCAGCACATCCTTTCAACTCAAGTCCATGTTTCTGAATTTCCCTTTTGAACTGCAGTACCTGCTTGGAGCTTGGTCAAGTGTGCACAGATGTTGGACTTCCTGCTGGTGTTCTCAATATACTTACTGGACTTGGCCCAGAAGCTGGAGCTCCTTTGGCATCTCATCCTGGTGTTGATAAGGTTAATGTCTTTCAATCTTGATTCTCTTGGAAGCTAGCAAATCATCCTTAATCTCAAAATTCCATTTACATTTATGTCCATGTCTTCTCTTACTCATAAGCTTGTGGACTGGTAACTAACAAGGGTTTTTTGTTTCAGATTGCTTTTACTGGCAGCAGTGCTACTGGGTCCAGAGTAATGACTGCTGCAGCTCAACATGTCAAGGTAATTTGCTTCTCATGTGTCATCTTTTTTACATTAAAAATGTGTGTTTGAGAAACTTATGGCATATGCATGTTTACTGGCAGCCAGTGACGCTGGAGCTTGGTGGAAAAAGTCCTATTGTCGTGTTTGAGGATGTTGATCTTGATAAGGGTTAGTGCACTTAGCAACTTTTCAAATTAGTAGATTGCTCTTAGTTAATTTTCTTTGATTTTGTCACAAGTTCTAATTCCAAGAAATAGGTTTAAATGATTATTATATATTAACAAGTTATTGATGACACAAAAATGTTGTTTCTAGCTGCTGAATGGACACTATTTGGTTGCTTTTGGACAAATGGGCAGATATGCAGTGCAACTTCTCGTCTGATTGTGCAAGTATGTATTTTAGTTTTATTTGATTTATTTTATTTGGCAATCAAGTAAAATCAAGTAAGTATTTTATTTTACTTTTTCATATAGATAGCTAAAAAAAAAAAATGTATCATTGATGTTTCTCTCTTGACCCTTTTTCTCTTGCATGCATTCAGTATTTCAATTTAAAACTCACCATTCATGTCGATTGAGGGAGTGATTAAATGAGATTTAGCATTTTGGGAATTCATAATAGTAAAACTGTCTTCTTTATATGGAGTTACTGTATATATGCAATGCAAACAAAGGGAAAATATGACCTACAAGAAACAAGGAACTAGAATACCTGTCGTGGAGATTTTTTTTTTTTATTTTATCAGAGGATAGTTTGGCTATTTATGTGGAGATATTGAAATCTAATAATGCAGGACTGTTTTATGTGCTCTTTTTTTTTTCTTGAAAAATAAAAATTATATGCTGGTGTTTTATCTTCACATGTTTCCCAAGTCTCATTCTAGGGATGTAGCTTTCTTTTAGTAAGTAGCTGCTGTTTCAATTTTCTTCTCATATCAGTCTGTCTTAAGAAGCATGTTTCTGGCATGTGTCTAGGAAAGCATCGCCCCAGAATTCATTAACAAGCTTGTTGCATGGTGCAAAAATATCAAAGTATCAGATCCTTTTGAAGAAGGCTGCAGGATGGGTGCAATTATTAGTGAAGGCCAGGTGAGTGAAGATATGAATTGGCTTTCATCCCAAATGATGATTCCACTAACACATGGAATAGAGATGAATTGGCTGGATCAGGATGTCTCATGGCCATAATTTCATATTAGATACATAACTCTTACTTTTTGATATAGATATCCTTGCTTGAGCTTGAATTAGCATCATTATTAATTGTTTGTTCTCTAGTGTTGATTTATCAAATAACTGCTGCTTATTTTTGCTTCAGTATGAGAAAATTGTGAAATTTATCTCAACCGCTAAGAGCGAGGGTGCAACAATTGCATGTGGTGGAGAACGACCAGAGGTACTGTCTCTGCCTTAGTTCTTATGCTGATTTGTCTCCTTCCTTGCTTTTGGTAGTTCCATTGTCTTCCAGGAAAGTTTAGACCTGATATTTGGATTATGTCCGAGTGATTTTGCAGCACTTACCGAAGGGATACTTTATTCAACCAACTGTCATTACTGATGTTACAACGTCGATGCAAATATGGAGAGAAGAAGTCTTTGGGCCTGTTCTATGTGTTAAAACATTCAGCACGGAAGATGAAGCAATTGAATTAGCAAATGATACACAGTGAGTTTATTTTCTTCTGGATAGATGGTCAATAATATGCTTGAGAGCCATCCTGGTTCAGATATATTTTGCTGAGTTATCTGCTTCTTTGAGTAGTTGTAGTCAAAAAACCAAACAAAGTGGAACAATCTGAAAACGGAATCAAATCAAATTGATAATTCGTCTTTTTCGTTTTGAATGGTTTGGTTTGGATTGTGAAGTAAGGTTTGCAATTTGGTTTATGGTCTCAAAAAGCAAACCGTACAGTCTGGTTTGGTTTGCTCCGATTAGAAATGTACCTGAACTGTAATTTCTTCACGGTAACTGAATGCAATTTTGAACCAAACTGAAAGTTCTGTAATTTTTCTAACTGTTCGGTTTCAGTTTGGTTTGGAATAAGGTTTATTGTATACACATCTGGGTTGGCAGCCTAAACCAAACCATGGTTCAGACCATAAGCCAAACTGAACTAGACCGTGCCTCTAGTGGGACGTATAGATTCTGATTCTGTTGGAATTTGGCAGATACGGTTTAGGTTCTGCTGTTATCTCAAATGACATGGAAAGGTGTGATCGCATGTCCAAGGTGAGGTTCATTTGAATGTAGCCAATGTATGCATGGATATGAGCTTGATACTGACATTACTAACAATGCGAGTGACATTCTTTGGTCCTTCATTGCAGGCTTTTCAGGCTGGCGTTGTTTGGATTAATTGCTCGCAGCCATGCTTTTGCCAAGCCCCATGGGGTGGGAAGAAACGTAGTGGTTTTGGCCGTGAATTAGGGGAATGGTAAAACATTTTTGATAACGGTTTGAATTTTAAATTTATATTTTATATGTTTCTAATAAGCCAAGTTAGATAGAGTTGGCTTACTCTTCAGGAGATGGAGACTGGTTTTATTAGAACACCCATTATCATCAAATATGCTAAGTGCGATTTCTTTATGCAGGGGGCTTGATAATTACCTGAATGTAAAGCAGGTCACAGTATACACCTCGGACGACCCATGGGGATGGTACACTTCTCCTTCTAAACTGTAAAGTTTTCTTCCAGTGTCATTCTCATACTATCGGTACTGAAAATAAAGTGATGGTTGATGTTGAAGCCAGAACATAGAACGGGAATGAGAGGTTAATGTTGAGTTTTACATCCGCTATTGTTTACTGCATTGTCTTTTTCTTCATTCTACAATTCAATAGGATGGTTTTGTACGGAAAAGAATTGGGAAATGGGAAGGACAGGTTGTTGCGTGGGTTTTATGATGCATCGTATTGATCTTAATATCATAATACATGATCATGCATTATATGGGCCTACGGCTCATCACCAAATAAGGTAGATTTATGATTGATGCGGTGAAAGCACGATGGGGTTACAAGGTGATCATGAACACCAATCACACTGGTCTAGTTCTTGCATTATAGCGTTGCTTGTGATGTTTGTTTTTGCATATTTAGCGTCAGATCTGAGGCAAGTTATAAATTCGTAATGGTTCGATATTGGCTCGGATGCGATGAGAAATCTTGAAAACAAGGCAAAAAATGCAAATAGCAAGTTGTAGTTCTGAATTGTCTTAACGGTTCAATTTTGATTTCAAACACACGAGGTGGTCTACTTAGTTGATAGGGTAATTGATGCAAAGAGACTTCAGATTTGCTATTGTGAAACTTCTTTCGATAGTGAACATTTCATTTCCATTGGAAAGATATTTGCGCTTTGGGCCTTTCAATGAAACTCGACTTTGTTTTCGGCTTCGTCTTAGGCTTTGGACTTGATTCAAGTAGGGAAATGTAGCTGTACTGCATGTTTATTTGGGGTAATAATAGCTATTCCATTTCCTTTTTGTTCCTTAAAAGCATTTAATTACTTTGTTTATTTTAATGAGTCAATTCATAAAATTTGGGAATTGGAATTGAATATTTAAACTCAAGAATTGTTCTGCCAAGCGAAAAAGATATTGAGTACCCCTTTTTTTTTTGTTTCCTTCTTCCCTACCACACAGATGATTGCCATAGACCCACTGCCAGTGACCACCACCACTAGCAATCACTGCACCACTGCACTGCCGGCAGTCACTGATAAGAGCTCCTCTTCCATGGATAACTACCACATCCATAGAAACTACCACCTCCATATAAACTACCAACACCAGCTACTATCGAATAAGCCTAAACGTAACCGCCTAAAGTCATTACGGACCCTCCATCTCGATGTTGATTATCTATCGGTCTTTCTCTCTCCCTCCCCAAACATTACCCCCGAATTTAGTCCTCTCCAATCCTCAATATAACATTATTACCCATGAGAGGGAAAAATAAGAACCTTGAAACAACCTTTAACAAGATAAAAGTTAAAAAGAGTGCATTGAATTAGATGGGTATGTGGTAAATTCTATAAAGGTCTCAACTTATTAAAAAAAAAAAGGACTCCAATCTTATATGGGGATAGAGAGGGAGAGAATTTAATAGAATGGAAGATACTTCTTTCTTCTACTCTTTTATTTCCACCACTGCTACCGAGAAACTAGACACAATTAAAAGAGAGAGAGAGAGAGAGAGAATCTAGACATAAAAAATGAACATTTTGTTTTAGAGAGAAGAAGATGGGGATAGGGTAATTTTATTTGTAATACATATATATTACTTATATGCTTATTTTGTCAAAGTGAACACCGTAATAGTCATTACAGGCTTATTTAGTTCCTTAGATTAGAATTTCATTTTCTGTATATTTCATTTAGTAAAGTGAACGGGCTATTAATATTAAACTAGAGTCATAAACAACTCAAATCAAGTCAAATCATATTGTATTTAAGGTTGAACTCAATTTGAAAATCTAGAATGCTAAATTACAAAATTCAAAGTTGAGTTTAATTAAGCTCTTGGGAGCTTAAGTTTAGATGGCTAAACTTGTATAGACTTTGTTATTAAAAAAAAAAATGAAATTACATTAGAAAGCCCAAGCTAGCAAAAGCCTAATTGAGCTCTTTTTTTTTTATTGAATTTATATTGAATTAAATAAAATTAGATATCTAGCTCTTTTAGTTTGTTGGTTGAGGTTAGAGGCAACTTGCAAATTATTGCAAACGTAACTTAAAAATAGGCATCGAAGGTGATTCCAGTATGATCATTTGATACATCGATCAGTATGAGTAAGGGAGTGACTAAAGAGAAATCATGTGAGCTATAGAATGAGAATGTAGATTCCTTTGCCTATGGAGTTACTTGGTATTTATAAGTATGGTTGGCGAGTTAATTCTTGAAAGTAGATCGCATCTCTAAGATACACCCTGTATTGCATAGATAAGATCTCTAACCAAGAATATGCTAGCTTTGGACTTTCCTTATTGTTAGGCTACTCTCGCCTTATCTACTTTTGACTTTAGAAACTAAGCTTGCATGTCATGGGCTTAAAGGTAAGGGTCCAGTCTCTAAGGGGTCAAAGGTGTTAGGAGCTCAATAAATACCCTTAGATTAGGTGAGTCAAGTTTCTTAGGAGATCGCTTGCAATGTTAGCAACTTAACTTGGGTTGTAACAAAGTCTTGAGGAGCTCTGCAAAGGTATAGAATGGGTCGATTGTAGGCTTTTTAGCTTAGCGTATACTTTAACAAGGACGACCTAAACTTGGAGATCCACATCTAAAATAGTCTATCAATACTTACCAATACCCCTTACCCCCTATCCCACTATCATTAATGATTGTTGATAAGGAGCTCTCTATAGGACTCTACGTCTCAAGGCGAGCTACTGGATTAGGTGGGGTCTATGGACGAGCCATTCTAGTATGACTTTGACCTTAAACCTTGGTTTTAGTGAGCTAAAGCTTCAATTGAGGTGAGATGGTTGTGCAAGTGAGTCATCCGAGCTCAATTGGACCTATACTAAGGATAGGAGACTTCATAGTATCTTTTTCAAGCTAGTGTGTCAAAGGTGTACCACATAGCTGGATGTCCAAGTTGCTTTGGGCTTTTATCCCTCAAGATCAAGTTGCAATGATCTAATGGTGAAGTTGGCCAAGTGGCATGATTTGATCTTGTTATTAGGCATTAGATCCAATGTGTTATAGCTTCCTCAAGAAGTTTTAATTTATCTTGTCTTTGCACATTGATTTGGTCTCATTTAATGTCGAGGACAGGTGTCAATAGGCTATTGTTATGTCTGTATGTGACAATTGCGGTTAGCATATCTCAACCATTCATTTTATTGGTGAGATGCATGGAGAAATCAGCTTATGGGATGTCTAATTCATTCACTTCTTCATAGCCACCGCTTTGGTTTCTATACACATTCATGTGGTTATAAGTAGGGAGGATTGCGTCTAAAAGAGTACTTTTTGCATCCTCTAATACTCAAAAATCTTCTTCTTCCTTCAACATCAGAGAATCTTCTTCCTCCGTTTATAGCCTTGAATTCAATTTTCTTTCTTCATAAATTCTTCAAAATTTGCTTCCTTAACACTCTGTCGAAGGTATGTAACTTGCAACAAGTTTCCTCTTCTTCTTCCCATATGGCAACAGATAAGATGATTCAAGAAGCTTCTTATCCCTTGGCACCCAACTATAGTGCTTCTACAGTTGGCTAGAATAAGACACCCCTAAAAATTGTCTTGATTCAAATTTGAAAGTCTATAAGTATTCAAATAAAGTTATGTATAAGCTAAGAGTCGACAATTGGATGCCATTTCCACTAGACATGTAGACTACCGAAGACTTCGAATACTCAAAATTATGAATGTAGAATATATAAACTTTCTCTATAAACTCAATCAAATGGTTGAATCATATATCCATAGCTATGCTCTAAGAATCAACATTAGCTCTAAATATACCTCTTGTTGACGATCTGGCACAGTATAGACAATTCATTCCTTTCCAATTACTAGGAAATTTCTCTTTGCATTACCATTTAATTCAATGTAACTTGAAGTGGTTGGTCCGAGCTTTTATTAGAACACAAGGATGTTTATCCAAATGATGGTAAGGAGAGGCATCTAACAATGCCATTATGGAAGGATCTGGTAGTTGGTCAATCTTAAATGGTATCTAAAGTATGTTAACAAATGAGGAGGTGCAAGCAATTTCATGATATTGCATGGCTAACATGTGGAAAGGCTGAACAAAAATGATAGAGTGGCCTTAACGAAGCCCAATCAACTTTATCACTACTACAAGTGCTTTAAATTCAGGCTTCATAATCCATTTTCTAAGTTCTAGAAGTTGTTCTTCTACTACAATTGCATAAACCCTAGTCATCTATCAACAAATGCATACCGCATCTTGGTTGCATTTGAGCAAGTGTGTTAAGAACTTGAGGTAAGGCTAACCCAACATTTTTTTAGGAACCTATTCCAAATAAAGACCAATAAGTAACCCTACAGTTGGTACCATATGATGAATCGAGCTAAGAAGAGGTTATTTGATAGGTCGTGCTTGTTGGTTTATGATTGGAAAGACAAGGTTTTTGCAATAAGGTTAAAGGTAGGTTTCAACTTCTAAGTTGGTTGGGTTTGACCTATCAAGACGTCAAATCTCAAAGATCTTTAGCTGAATGATTTATTAGTCGCCTATAAAATTAAGGAGGTAATAAAAAGGGCCCAGATGTTATTAAGGAAAAGGTTTAAAGAGCTTCAGTATAGATGAGGTCCTTAAAGATGTGGAAGGAGGGGAAGATATATCCCCTCGCCAAGTTAGATTGGTTGTCGAGGAGTTGTTCATCTACTAGTGCTTGAGGAAGAGGTACCCTAAAGGTTTATGCTTAGTACAGTGTTGTTCTTTTATTATTAATTATCTTTCATACTTAACAATGTGATTCTTACTTTGTAAATTTGAGGGAAATTGACATTAAGCATTGATAAGGGTGACATGGCAACTATTGCAAAGGGGAAGAGGAATGTGCCAGCAGAGAAGAGGACCTTTCCTTTTGAAACTAAGAAGGCTCTGCTTCTTGTTGGAAAGTCGAGCTAACATAGCTATGGTGTAGGGGAGGTTCCAATAGGCATGCCTATAGGTGCTTGATCACGTAAAATTGTTCCTCTAAAGAAAGTTGAGCCTCAAAAGGCTAAGAAATAGCCAAGGGATGAGGCTATAATAGAAGCTCCAAGGCCATTACGACTAAGCCACTATCTAGGTGGTGAATTAAGGGACATAGGGAAGTGGTCTGACCTTACAACCACTACCCTGGAAGAAGTCCAAGAAAGATTCCTAGATGAAAGACGAGGTATTATTCGCTTTATTAAGTCACTTATCTCATTAAATACCTTCTGAGGGTTAAGGATCTCTTTTTATCCCTAATTAGGTTGTGCATTTGAATGATCAAGTCATGGGATATGGCGATGTACGTCATGAGTTGATGATGGGCGTAGTATTGCTTGAAGATTGATAATCCCTAGTTGCAAGTATAAGTATTGAGACTAACAAGGATATAGAGAAGTTTATCTATACAAGGATGTATGAGGTAACTTTCCCTACTTCATTGTTTTTTTAGTACTCATTCATACTTTTATCTTCTGCTTCTATTTCTGCTTGTTTATTGTAGTCGAATGTTATGACGCAAGCTTTGCTTCAAGCCTATAAGGAGGCTAGGAAGAAGGTAGTAAACCTTCAGTCAATCTAGGGTCATGTTATTACTGATAATGAAAAGCTTGATTCTAAAAACGTTCAATGGTTGCAAAGAGCTAGATAGGTTTAAGTAGGGAGGATTACAACGGAAGTAATCAACATTTAGGAATAAGTTCAAATAAGAGATCAATATTTCAAAAAGTTCAAATAAGGGATCAACGTTTTTAAAAGTTCAAATAAAGAATTAATATTTCTAAAAGTTCAAATAAGAGATTAATGTTTCACAAAGTGATTACGAATCCTTTATTTGAATTGTTTTGTGAAACGTTAATCTCTTATTTAAACTTTTAGAAACGTTGATTCAACATTTAAACTTATCACAAAACATTGATTTCCTTTATTGTAATTATCTGTTGAAGTAAAGGTGAAGGCGATGGAGGGAAAGTCAAAAAAGGTAAAGGAAGAGGCTCAACAAAAAGTCCCAAAGGCTGAGGCAAAGAGGGAGGAGACTTTAGAGTGAGTTGAAGCTGCATTAGAGAAGGCTAACACCATAGATGACAAATGTATCAACCTTTAAGAGAAGCTAAATGCTGCTAAACGCTACAAAATTGGGTTTAACTCTAAGTTGGAGCTAACTAAAAAGGAGCTTGTGAAACTAAGGGATCTCAAGAACACCTTCAAAGTAAATGAGGAAGATTACAAGAAAAAGGATGCCCAGTTGGAGGAGCATAAAAAGAAGGTAGTATAACTTTAAGGAGAATTACAAATGTGTTGAGTACATAGCGTCTAGCTAAAGCAAGGGAGCCTTTACAATGAGATATGTAATGATATCATGAGCAACCCATGGTAGGTTGAGCTTCAATAAAAGGTGTTTATGAAATCGACCATAGCAACAAGAGAAGAGGTTAAGAAGTGTTATCTTGATCTTGTCCTTCAATTTTGGGATTATTTTAATGCATTAGCTAAAAGTAACTTCGAAGGTGGCAAGGTAAAATGTATTGAGTAAATACCAATTGCTAAGTAAGTAGAGGTATGAGACTATGCTCAAATTAAGCCAATTAAAGAGGTATCACCACAACAAATCTTGATCTTATTTCCAAGCCTAACTTAAAGCCCTCGCATACCTTCGCTGGAAAGTCTTTGGGTGCCAAAAAATCATTAACTTCTTATATTTCTTTTTTAGTATGGTCTTATTAGACTTTTCTTGTACTTTTGGTTGGAATGCCAATTGAGCTACTGCAATCAACTTGTAAGCTTGTTAATGAACTTTATCATACTCTTCCTTCTACACCTTATGTATTGTTGTTTGCTTTTTTACTTTCATACTTAATTTTACAACACAAGATGCTTATTAGAGGTCCTATAACTGAATGGGTCGTGGTTGAGCTCCTTTAAAAGGTAGTAAGAGACCTAAAGAGAAGCCCATTAAGCTAAAGTAGATTTTAAACTTCGTTCTAGTTTAACAATGATATCCTAATTAAATTAGGCAACTAAGAAACTTGAGGTTCACATCGAAAGTACCTCAAATTTTAGATCGAAGCCTAGTTCAACAAGGGTGTCTTAATTAGTGTCCTAAAGAGGTTGAATTGTCTTAATCAACCAATAGTAGTTAGAAGGCCACAAGTTCGACCACCTCGAGGGGAGGATGGGATTTGGAAATTATTAGTGTCTAGTTGCCTATATAAGGCTTTGGCTATAGGTCATTTACCCTAGGGGAGGCTAGACAAAGGTTTAACAAGTCAACAAAGGATAGGGCATAAAAGTTAAGGCTTAAAATCATACATTATTAACGTTTTAGTAATGTTACATAAGCTCATATTGCTTAAAGTATAGTCTCAAATTGTCAACATTCCATGTTCTGTGTATAGGCGGACCATTATTGTTCTAACTTGTATGCCTCGTACCCTATGAACCCCTTGACTCATAGTAGGTCCTTTCAATTAGGAGCTAGTTTGCCTTAACCTTCCCTGGAACTTATGCCTTTGAGCTTTCTATATACGTCACTAGGTTGGAAGACCTTATGTTTGACTTTCTTATCATAATAGCAAACCATCTTTTACTTGTATGCTGCCACTCTTATCACAGCTTGGTTGTGTATCTCCTCGATTGTGTCAAGGTTAGCCTTGAGGTCGATGGTATTAGCCATGGTGTCTAACTCTAAGGTATGATAATTTAAAAGCTCAAGTTCGAGGAGTAGAACTGCTTCTAAGCTATAGGTAAGCCTAAACGAGGTTTCCCCAATAGACATCCCATGTGTAGTTCAATAACACCATAGGATAGAAGGAAGCTCATCCGTTCACTTGCCTCTAGCTTGGTATACTCTTTTCTTAAGACTATTCAAGTAGTCTTATTAATGTCTTCAACTTGTTCGTTGGTTTAAGGGTGTAGCACTAAGTGTAGTGAATTTTCATGCCCCACTTCTTGTAGAAAGCTTTGAATTAATCGTTGTTAAAATGAGCTCCTTTGTCAGTTGTCAAGTCATATGGTGTGCCAAATTTACATAGCATGGAGTTATGAGCAAAGCTTTGTATGCTATTTACCATTATTTTGGCTACAACTTCTACCTCTACCTACATAATGAAATAGTCAATAGCTACAATGATGAACTATCATTAACAATGGCCTTAAGGAAGATACCTAGTGAATGAAGGGTTAGGGCCTAGTCAAGGGTAAGAGTTTGCTTAATAGGAATCAGGTTACTGGCCTATTGACCCACAATCAAGCCCGAGGATTAGAAGGACTGGTAAGACAAATCCTCCTATTCCAACCGACTCTTGTCGAGGCCAATTATTTCCTTGCTAACCTGTTTTGCATATCGAGCTGAATGACGACCTATTTCTCATAGATAGAATGCCAAAAAGCAGACAGTCAAGACCATAGCCAACCCTCATTCTCACTCACGCTTGGTCAATCACTTACTTGGCATCACCTTTGTCGAGATGCTGAGAAAGAGACTCTAAACTGACTAAACCACCTCCTACTCAAACAAGCAAGTTGATCATATCTTTTTGTCCACATCTTCCAACGGCATCACCAACACAGCATCACTACGTGTACAGAATCATGTGTAGAATCCGTTAGATTAATGGTTGTTTTTCTTATATATTCATTTTTAACCTTTTGTATCTTATATATTACTTCCTTAGGAAATGGCCTTTTTATCCTTTTCCTTTTAGGCAAGTTACCCTAACTTATGGATATAAATACCTCTTATACTTATAGCTGTAAATAGTAGATTACCCTTAACATGTTGGATATTTTTCCTTTACGTAAACACTGTGCTTGTTTACTCTCCTTTCACTCTTATCCTATTTCTTAAGTAAGATTAAGTGATAAGTAATCTCACCGGACCAACTCATACGTCATATCAAGTTATGCCGTGAGTTCTTAGAGGTTTTATTGGTGCATCACATCCATCGAAGCTGTTAGTAGGTTTTGCTTACATTTTCATTTGTCATTTGTTCTTTCACGTCATTCCCCATCAACTTTTTCAAGCTTTCGGCAAGCTTGAACCCATCCAATGACCGGCCTTATCTATTTTTAATCACTGTTCGCACCATCTTCGTATCAAAATAGAGGTGTCTTGCGAGCTATAGTTGGTCTTTGAAGTTCTGTTATACTCTATTCTGCGTGTATAAAATAAAACAAGTTATTACGTTCATCTTAGTTGCTGTAAGTGCTAACTGGTTAGTTTCTGGTTTGGGAGAAATGACGGAAATGTTGGTGTTGGAGATGACAATAGTAGAGTTATCCACTATGGCCAATAGTCTCAGGGAATGCTAGGAAGTACTGACGAGAGACTCAATGATATAGCTAACCTCTTGGTAAATTTGACCCGAGCTGTTCATGATTTGGCTTACCAACCCACTAAAGTCATGCAAAACACCCTACAAGCTACTTAACCTGTTAGAGGTCAAAACCCAGCTTAACAAGTTTGAGGTGAAGGAGTAAGCGGATGAATAAGACAAAGGATAGACTTAAGGGAACTAAATGAAAAAGACGAGGAAAAGTATTTCGAAGAAGAGTGAATTTGAGTCCCTAGAGCATCTGATCATGTGAAGCATCTGATCATGTGAAGCTTCTGATTCCGAGCTTCAATGGATCTAGGAATGCTAATAAGTATTTAGAGTGGGAAGAGAAAGTGGAGCATATTTTTTACTATTATCAATATAAGGACTACAAGAAAGTGAGAACAACTTTTATTGGGTTCTTTAGATATACCGCCATGTGGTGGAAGAATTTCCAACCTATGAGGAGGCGAAAGAGATACCGAGAGGTTAACACATGGCCTGAGATGAAGAGAATATTGAGAAATAGACTTGTGTTGGAAACTTACCTGCAAGATACTTTCACTCGACTTTAGGAGCTGAAACAAGGAGGCCGAACAGTTGACGATTATGTTTAGGAATTCCAAATACTCATGATTCAATGTGAAGTGGAGGAACCCCTTGCACAAACAATCTCTAGGTTCATCGTAGGATTAAGAGGTGATATTTAAGACATTGTAAAACTTTAGCGATTCACAATAATGGATGAGGCCATCCGAATAGCTCAACGAGTAGAGAGGCAAAGAACAAGCCGAGTTCCTACTAGAATGCCAACTAGCTAACCTGGATAAGGAAGTCATCGAGCTCATTTAAGTACTAAGTCGATCAGAAAGGTTGATGTCTGAGTTAAGCAGAAAGGCCGACCTAACACTGAAGTGCCGACCCGAACTCATGAGAAGGGGTAAGGATCAGGCAGGAAGACGGGCCAAATCAAGTGCTTCAAATGCCATAAGTTTGGACATATGGTTACCTAGTGCCCAAACTGAAGAACTATGGTGATCAAAAGAGATATCACGAAGTTGGAGGTAGCGAGTACAGATGGGGAACCTGAGGAAGAGGAGATCCTTGCGAAAAAAGAAAATACTGAAAAAGAACCGATAGAAGAGGATGTGTTCGTTGAGAACTTAGACTAACTGATCATGATTTTCCGATGTACAATGAACATGGAACCCTCACAAGAGAAGAAGCAGAGAGAGAATTTGTTTCACACCACCTATAAGGTGAATGATTAGGTGTATGCCCTCATTATAGATAATGAAAGTTGTACTAATGTGGCATCAATCAATCTTATTTTAAAATTGAAATTACGGACTGTTGTACATCCAAAGTCGTATAAGTTGCACTAGTTAAGTAAGAAAAGGGCACTACATGTTACTCGGCAAATATTATTATCGATCACTATAGGGAATTACTCTGACCAAATTCTCTACGACGTACTATCCATGTATGCTTCTCACGTGTTGCTAGATAGATCGTAGCTGTTTGATGGAAGAGTTATCCATAACAACTACAAGAACATGTATACGTTCGAGAAGGATAGTTGGAAGATCATATTGAAACCGATGTCGCCGAAAGAAGTTAATAAATTGCAAACAAAACTTGCTGGTGGATCAAAGACGGCTCTGGTGATGGGTAGAACTGAGCTCCCATCAATTCTGATGAGCCGACCCTCATGTTAGTCAGGCGACTATTAGAAATGAAGGAGCGAGGTGAACTACCCTAGGAAACCAATGAGTTCTAGAAGAATATGCCGATCTATTCTCAAAACAATTACTCGAAGGGTTGCCCCCTACTTAAGGCATAAAGCACTGCATTGACTTAGTACCTGGCGTCGGATTACCGAATAAACTAGCTTATTGGATGATTCTAAAGCAGGCTTCTGAGCTCCAATGTCAAGTCAATGAGTTGCTAAAGAGAGGACATATCAGAGAAAGTCTTAGCCTTTGCGCTGTACTGGAGCTTCTAATGCCAAAAAAGGATGGAACCTAGCGAATGTGTATTGGTAGCCAAGCTGTGAATAAGATCACAATCAAGTATAGGTATCCTATCCCGAGATTAGAGGACATGCTGGATGAGCTAAGTGGAGCCAAGATTTTCAACAAGATTGATCTTAAGTCTGGCTACCATCAAATCCGCATGAGGCCAAGAGATGAGTGAAAAACGGCATTTAAGACTCAATATGGATTATATGAATGGATGGTCATGCCCTTTGGCTTATCGAATGCCCCAAGCACCTTCATGAGACTAATGAATCATGTGCCGAGACATCTAATCGAGAGGTGTGTTGTAGTATACTTTGACAACATCCTAGTCTACAATATTGACATACTTAGTCACCGTAAACATCTTTGAGCCATTCTTGATATCCTTTATCTCAACAGACTATTCGGTAACATGAAGAAATGTTGTTTTTTCTAAAAGGAAGTGATATTCTTAGGCTACGTAATAAGTAGGGGAGGTTTACGAGTGGACAACGAGAAAATCTAAGCAATTGTCGAGTGGTCAATTCCTACTACTTATGTCGACGTGAGAATTTTTCATGGACTGGCTTTATTCTATAGACAATTTATCAGGAATTTCAGCACCCTCACCGCACCACTTATTGAGCTAACAAAGAAAAACACCTACTTCTGATGGGGAGATAGGGAAGAGAGGAGCTTTGCCAAGATAAAAGAAAGATTGACCTCCGCCCCGGTATTAACTTTATCTGACTTCGAGAAAATATTTGAGATGAAATGTAATGCATTAGACATTGGAATAAGCGCTATCCTAATGCAAAAAGGCTGACCAATTACCTTCCACAATGAGAAACTCAGAGGACTTCAGTTAAATTACTTTATGTTTATGTATGATAAAGAACTCTTAACACTAATCCGAGCACTATAAGTGTGGTAGCATTATCTATTACCAAGAAAGTTTGTCATCGTCATTGACCACGAGTCTCTATAGTATCTCTGAAGCTAAAGGAAAGTTGTCTAAGCGGTAGGCAAGGTAGGTAGAATTCCTTAAGGAATTTAATTTCGTATTAAAATATAAACAAGGATTGAGTAATGTAGCTATCAATGCTCTTTCAAGAAGACATGCACTTCTAAATGAACTGCAGACTAGACTGTTTAGGTTCGCAAGTATCAAAGAACAGTATTCTGAGGATCCACACTTTGGACCCATAGTTATGCGATGCGTCGATGGAAGAACAGTAGACAAATATCATGTAGAAGATAGCTACTTGTTCCAAGGAGGAAAATTATGCATGCCAACTTATTCACTACGAAAGCTGCTGATCAGGAAAGACCACAGTGGAGGACTGTCCTGACATTTTAGGCAGAAAAGGACATATAAGTTGCTAAGTGGTTGATTCTTTTAGCCTAGGATGAGACGAGATGTGCATCAAATTGTTGCAAGCTGTTCCGTGTACAAAAGGGCTAAGTGTCGAGTCAAAAAGGAGAAAGCAATGCCTTTGCTTGTTCCGATGAAATCATGAGCTAAATTAAGCATAGACTTTGTCATCGGATTACCATGAACTACCCAATGAAAAGATTCCATAATGGTTGTGGTGGATCGGTTCAACAAGATGGCATACTTTATGTCTTGCACTAAAACTAATGATGCTTCAGCCGTTGCTTCTCTTTTCTTGTGGGAGATTGTACAGTTACATGGTGTCCTAAGAAGTATAGTCTCTAACGGCGACTCGAAGTTCTTGAGCCATTTTCAGAGGACCTTGTGGCATTGAATGGGGACCAAACTACTCTTCGGTACTTCCTATCACCTCCAGACTGACGGCTAAACAGAGGTGGTTAATCTTACTTTGCGATCATTATTTCGAGCTATGGTAGGCAAGAACTTAGCCGATTGGGATGTTTGCTTACTAGTGGTTGAATTCACTTACAATCAAACAATGTATGACACCACCAAGCAAACCCCCTTTGAGGTTATCTACGCAAGAGCTAGAACACAATCCATTCAGCACATCTATGATAAAGTCACTCAGCACATCGACCAAGTTATTAAAAGAATGCAAGAGAGGGCTAAGGGTAGGACAACTAAGCAATTCCAACAAGGAGACTTGGTATGGCTATACCTCAATAAGGAATAGTTTTCAAATAAGAGGAGAAACAAATTATCTATAAAAGCCAAAGGACCTTTTAAAATCCTCTAAAAGGTTAATAGCAATGCCTATAGATTGGAGCTACCTAGGGACTGTGGGATTTTTGATACATTTAACATTGTTAACCTCAGTCCATATCACCCCGACGGAGAGCTAATTGAAGACCATTCGGATTTGATCCAAAATCTAAATCAATCTAAAAGAAATGATAGGAATCAGGCTACTAGACCATTGACCCACAGTCAAGCTTGAGGACTAGAGGGACTGGCAAGACAAATCTTCGTGTTCTAGCCGACTCCTACCAAGGCTAAGTATTTATTTGCCGACCCGTTCTGCATACCAAGCCGAATGACTACCTATTTCTCATAGATAATGTGCCGAAAAGCAAACAGCCGAGACGACAACTGACCCTCTTTCTCACTTACGCCTAGCCAATCACTAACTCAGTATCACCTTTACCGATATGTCAAGAGAAAGACTCTAAACTAACTAAACCACCCCTGCTTAGACAAGTAAGCTAACCGTATCTTTTTGTCCGCATCTTCCAATAGCATCACCAACACAGCATCGCCACATATACAGAATCATGTGTAGAATCCATCAGACCAATTATTGTTTTTCTTAGATATTCATTTTTACCCTTTTAAATCCTGTACATTACTTCATTAAGAAATGCCCTTTTTATCTTTTCTCTTTTAGGCAAGTTGCCTTGATTTATAGGTATAAATACCTCTTATACTTATAGCTATAAACAGCAAATTTCCCTTAACATATTGGATATTCTTCCTTTACGCAAACACTGTGCTTGTTTACTCTCCCTTCACTCTTATTCTATCCCTTAAGCAAGGTTAGGTGAAGAGTAACCTTACCAGACCAACTCGTACGTCATATCGTGTTGTGGCATGAGTCCTCGAAGGTTCCATTGGTGTGTCACATCTATCGGAGTTGTTCATGGGTTTTGCTTACTTTTTCAATCGTCATTTGTTCTTTTACGCCATTCCCCATCAACTCTTGCAAGCTTTCGGCAAGCTTAGACCCATCCAGCGATTGGCTTTATCTGTTCTTAGTCACAATCCGCACCATTGTTACTCGAAGCTTAGTTTACAAGTGCATGCTTCTAACATTAGGGGCACCTTAAGACTATTTCATTTTGTGTTATGCTTCATAGTTAGCAATAATAATTGAGATGGAAGGCCTTAATGTAGAAGGCATGGCTCTTGATATGGTTATTGCATACTCTAGAGTATAGCTTGAATAGAACACATTGTTTACCCTACCTATAAAGCAGATTGACTATTAGGGTATAGTTAACTACTTAGTATATTAGCGTTCTTGTCTCCTTTCACTCTTAAGGGACAATGTCATGCCTTAAATAAGCAAGGAGTAGATGTGTCTAGTGTAGCTTAGCTGGTGCTAGGTGTGTTTACACTCATTACTATTATAGCTTGTCAATACTCTTATCTAGTAGATACTCAATGAAGAATTTTCTTTCCACTGTAGAAAGGCTGGTCATATCCATTTTGGCAAGGTTGTTTGCTTCCAAATTCCTTACTCGAGGAATTTTCATGATGTTCCAAGAGAGGAATTCCGTCCTGCATGTTCGTATAACCTTAAGGTACTTAACCATTCCTTTATCCTTGACTAGGTACTTACCCTTGACGTATTGAATGATTAGTTAGGAGTCTAAAAAGATCTCTAATCTTTCCACACCAACTTCCTTTGTCAATTTCCTACTGGCAACAAGGGCTTCTTATTTGACTTTATTATTAATTATTGGGAATCTAAACTTCATAGCATACTGCACTTTTGCCCCATATAGTCCTTATAACATAAGTCTTACCCTCCTCTACCCCTCAAGTGGATGGGCCGACATGGAGAGTCTACACTAGCTTATTTCCATCATTTAGTGCTTCCTTTTCCATGTTGTATTCCATAATGAAATCAAAAGGGCTTATGCCTTGATGGCCTCATGGGGTTTGTACTGGACTTCATATGCATTGTGCTTAGAGTATACTTCACCATCCTCTTAAAGATATCAAGTTTTTGTAAGATTCATTGTAGTGGTCTTTGTATATCATGCTTATGGTCCTTGGAAAATGTAGATTATGTAGTAAATATATCAATGCTCTCTCCCCCTAGCTTGGACTAGGATCAAGGAGAGGACTTGGCTAATAACTTACATATAGAGATATAATTCCTATCTAAGGACTGGCTTTAATAAGAGTTGTTAGGAATTGCTTAAGGTCTTTGAAAGTTTCTGAAGCTGGTCGGTGCATTCAAATTTAGATGGGTTCTTCAATACCTTGAAGAACTCTACGCATCTATCTACTAACTTAGACCCAAACCGATTTAGGGAAACAATGCGACTTATAAGCCTTTGGACATCCTTTATTGTTTTAAGGGCTCGCATATCTAATACAACTTGAATCTTTTCTAGGTTAGCTTCCTATGCTATGTTGAGTGACCATATAGCCTAAAAACTTACTAAATGAAAGCTCTAAAGACATATTTCTAGGTCTTAAGTTTCATGTAGGCTCATTTGAGTGTGTCAAAGGTTCCTTAAAGATCCTAGAGGTAGTCATTAGTCTTCTTACTCTTAACAATCATATCATCAACGTAGATCTCAAAGTTGCAACAAAGCTATGTCTTAAACATCTTCATCACTAACTGTTAGTAGGTTACCCTTGTGTTCTTGAATCCAAAGGGTATGACTTTATAACAATATGTCCTGATATTTGTGATGAAGGATGTATAAATCTAGTTGGGCTTTTACATCTTAATCTAGTTATAGTTGGAGAATACGTTCATAAAACTTAAGAGTGCATGACTTGGGGTTGAATCGATGATCTAGTCAAGTTGGACAAGGCTCTTTTGCTTTAAGCAGTTTTTGTACCATAATAATTGCGTATTTTTACACAATGATCCTGTTTTAAATCTTATAGTTTCACGTAATTTTTAGTGCTTTCACTTATTCATCAGCATAAAAGCAACAAATTATACGCTAGATAGGTAAAAAGTAAATTGGTGGAAAATGATCTTAAATAGAGCTTAAATGGTTTATAGGATACTCATATATTTTTATCTTGACTATGAGCCTCTTTAATGTGTATATTTTTGTTCTTATAATGGGAAAAATATGTGGAACTAGAAACTATGCACTCAACTTATTAATAGTGCAAAAGTACACAAGGAAATAAAAATCCAAATCAAGTTTGCTAGTCTAAATACAAGTGGAATTCTTCGAAATATATATATAATATATAAGTGGAATTCATTTTCCATTTATAGTCATGACATCAGTAACAATGGAGTTAAAAGAGGAAAAAAATAAAAGAAAAAATGAATATCAATTAGCAATTTCATTTGAGGGGTTCTCCATCATGAAAGTCTTCAATATTACAAATTAATATTCATCTCTATCGTCTCTAAATTCTTGCCGGTAGGTGATTGGGCTCTGCATGTATAGGGCCTGCAAAACAGTATATAGTGAGGAAATGCCAAGGGATTATCCAGTGTGGCCACTTTGATACTTAAGTTAGCTATGAGACACTTGAGAGTAAGAAGTAATGTAGATAAGTATGCAAGCTTAATGTGTAAAGTCTAGAGAGATTTACCTGTAGTGACCCTGTATTTATAGTGGTGTGGAGACGGTAATTGGAGGCTAGTTGGTAGAAGAGATCTTCTCCTGTAAGTATAGGAAAGTGGGGTCGTTATATTCGACGTGCTCCACTTATTAGGGACATGGCTATTTTATCCTTAGCTTATGCATTCTAGCCGTTGCAAAGCTTATTGGGCTTGGTCAATACAAGCCTAAGGCTTAGGCCCACAAGAGAAAGCCCTAAACCACAAGACACATCGTATACGGTTGAGCCTGAGGGGCCCATGTCCAAAGTATTCTGTCAATAATCTCCATGAAGACCAACATGGAATACAATACAAGTTGCACTTGCAATTCTCAATGACTAACGTAGAGGCCTCTTTCTCCTTACATTTTGCAAGATCAACTTGCAACTTTTTGCATTACATGGTGTGCCCTCCTGTCAAAGTGACTACCTATGCCCTTTTATGATGCAACGTCAAGACAAAATTTGAAGACCAAAGACTAAACTTGCAAGCATTGAAAAATGGATTTGTGACAATCAAAATCTGAAAGACCAACCCTACTGCACGGGATCAGTTCCCACAAGAAGATTTTGTAGGATCTAAAGCAACAAATACAGAAACAAAGATCATTCCCACCATTTTAAGAACAAATGACAATATATAAAGGGGACCAGAATCATATTTTAGGGACAAAGTTTACGAGAGAAAAAGAGTTCTCAAAGAACTTCTAGCTTTCATGAATAAAACTTGAAAAATTTTGTATGAAACCGAGTTAAGATTAGTTTAAAAGTTCATATAGACTCGTATACTTTAACCTAATTTTGAGATTCACGTTCTTAATGCAATTAACGTTAGTTTTTATGTGATAAACACATGCATGAATTTTAATAATAATTAAGGTAGTAAAATTTGTGAATGGAATTTACTGCATAACTAATAATTATAAATCAAACACTTGAAAGTGGCGTTCTTATTATAATTAGGACAATAATAAGTTGAAACAAAAGTCGGTCCTTGTGAATTTGATTAAAAAAAAATTAATTAGTCTTAACATATTTTAAAAGCATGTGTTAATTAATTAGATGATAGGGTAGCTGAAATCTCATGCAATTAACTTAGTAAACTTTTATTATTTGTGACTTTTATGTTTTAGTTTATCTATGTCTTTTTATTTTAATTTGCTTGAACATATTGTCTCAATAGCTTAGCGTAAGGAGGAATTAATATAATCTAATAATCAATTTTCAGCCAACTTGATTCTCACAAGTTTTTATAACTATAGTGTATCACATAACCCATCTACTGATGTGTGTTATTAAAAAATTTTTTTAAAGAAACTATGCACACGTCAAGTTTTTAGTGCCATTGTCAAAAATTGCGCTTTAACTTTTATGTACACATACTTTAAGCAATAAATGATCCACCTGAAATTACTTTTGTAGGGGTATTGGGTACAGAAATAAGTTTCATGTGTGTACCACGTGTAAAGTCGCGCTACACATGACTAGGGAAATGACTTAAGTGACTCACACTGGATGATCAGGAGAGAAGTGTAGAGAAGATGAATAAGCGATCTTAGTAAAGCTCTAATACATATGATGACAAGTGGAGGAGTGTGATGACATCAAACTCTAAGATTAATGAAAAACGGGATGGTGTTTTTGAAGTGTTTAAGTGTTTGATCTTTGAGGCAAAGTACTGGCAGAGTAATGGCATTAATGGGGGGGTAGG